>CM077096.1:153877078-154477078 GCA_039513925.1 Platanthera zijinensis
AAGAAATAGTAGGCAGGCCACTAAGGTGAGCTTGCAAAGTCGGGGGTCAGGATCACCTCCAAAGGAATCCACCAATGTTGGGGACCATATGCTCGAATGTTCACACTCTCTCCATGGCACAGTTCGACTCAAGCGTGAATCCGTAGGACTTAAGGATAATCATGGGCTTGGTTTACAGTGAGGCAAAGAACAATAAACAGAAAGGCTATGCACCTACCAAAATGAGATAGCCTAAAAAGAATCCTCTACAAAACCATAATATATCCAGGAACACCACACCCCCAGACTTAACATTTAACATATATGGGTGTGTGCACGCCTACTCCAAATATAATCACATCTCTAAAAGGATTTTCAATCAAACTTTTTCTTTTCACTTTTCATTATCACATATATTTTTTTCAAATCATTTTTTTAACAGTTTCAACAAATAGAAGCTTTGGAGCACATCCACATATTCACATGTAAAATCACAACATCAACACCCCAACATGAAAAGTGTAAACACTAAAGCTCGACTTGGGTGTGCGACTAGAATCGGCTATGAGGCTTTGGTGAAAATAATAGTGGAGCTGAATCAAAGAAGGGTAAGCACAACGGGGCTTAGCGAGGGTAAGACGTTAGGAATGGTACAAAGGTCAACCGAGCCAAAATAATGGCCTACATCCGCTCACGCTCGACTACCATGCACCAATGATTCGAGTGTAGCTTAGGGCAAGTTCTTAGCCACCGAGAAAGATGATCCTTCCTTCCCTACCCGAGCAAAACGAGTTTAGTGACAACTACTCACATCCTACACTACCGTTCGATCACATCAGATTCACCAATTTTTTAGTAGAATACAAATTCTTTACTCAAATAGAAAAATATAAACTCTGATAGTTTTACTTTCAAGATTACCTAGACACCTAGAGGGGGGGTGAATAGGTTTTTTTTTCTTTTCAAACTTTAGGCAGAATGATTAAGTAATTAAAGACTATTTTCTATGAGTTCTGCAGCTACTTTAGCAATCACAATCACACAATCTAGAACTACACATCACAGATTACAACAAGTATTTATAGTGGTTCCCCAAGATCTGGGTACATCCACTTTCCCCCTTCGCCTATCTAGCAGTGTGCTAGATTCAGCCAAACTCCCTTCTTTATCTCAGATCCTCAGATCCTACAGCTCAGAATCTAAAATGGATTCCTACAACTCAGAGTGATAACACACTCCTACAGCTCAGGCAATTCAGCCCTACCTCAGTCTTTATTCAAGACCTACAACTCAGAGATTATCTCTCCTACACTCAGCCTTTATAAATTAGGCTTACAACTCAGATCTATTAAAAGATCCTACAAGATTTGAGTAAAATATATTTTTATCTTGCTCCTGGTGAGAGAGGAGGAACAAGACAGTGTTCTTGATCAGCTTCTTGATAAACCAGATGGATAAAATCAACTGGAACTTAGCTTTCTTCAAAGCTTCTTGAATCTGAACTTTGTTGAGTTGATCTACTTTGAAATAAACTGATCAGCAGCTTTCTCCTTAGATTTCAGAATTTGAATCTGAATCTTCTTGACAGATAAGTTCAGAATCTGTTTCTTTTGAAATCTAAGACAGCTTTCTTCTTGCCTTCTTTTGACTGGATCTCTCTCTATCCAAGTCCCTTGAAGATACTTCAAAATTCTTGACTGAATTCTAGTTAGACAGATTCTGATAGTTCAATCAGAATATCTTCTTAGATCTGCAAAGATCTCCTTCTTATTGTTACTTGTTATTCAGTGTTCAGTTTTCAGTTAGTAGTTTTTTCTTTCAGACACTATCCGTCTATTTATAGCCTTCATTCCTGGTAACTGGCTGGTCCGGTTCCTAACAAACTTCTGTCTGTGTCAATCACGTCAGTTAACCTGTAGAGACCCACAGCTGTCAATTCTTCAAACTGCCAAGGAGTCTTTGTTTCTGATAGAAAGTGTTGAGACAAACTATCAATATGTGTCGAGACAATTGTTAAAATGTGTCGACACAATTTGATTAAGTGTCGACACAATCCTTTGTGATGTCGACACATATGTCTTGATGTCGACAAAGCTTCTTGACACAACTTTTTGAGAATGTGTCGACACAGATAGTTGTATGTCGACACAATTACTTCAGCCACAGACTTATTGTTGATTCTGCTAGGAGTCGACTCAGTCTCTAAGTGTCGACTTAGCTGTTGTTGACTTCTGCCTCTGTGTGTCGACACAGCCTCCTGGTGTCGACACTGTTGATGTCGACTATAATCTTGTGTGTGTCGACACTGCCTCACGGTGTCGACACATTTGATGTCGACTCATTATCTCTGTGTCGACACAGCCTTCTTCAAGTGTCGACACAATCTTCCTGAAGTGTCGACACATCTTCTTCTGGTGTCGACACATGGACTTAGAAATTTTTCATACTTTTAACCTGCACATATTCAACTTAAACAACATCAAATACACCTTGATGTATATCATTATGCTAAGTTAGGCTTCTTCAAATCAGGTACACATTTTCCAATGTACCCAACAATCTCCCCCTATTTGGAGAAGTCATAACCCATATTAGCTAATGATATACACCACTTATGATAATAAAAATGATGATGTATGTAAGCTTAATATTACAGAAAATATTAACAATCAAAACATTTGCACAGATTCATCACAGAGATAAAAAGATATACATAAAATTAATTAAAGAGCAAGATTTTGTGTATTATGTCAAAATGATTGTTTACAAAATGTTTAACACTGAATGTTTCACATTATACATTTTTAAACTAAAACTAAGACATCTTAGACTAAGACTGATCAGGCTCCTTTATAACAATCCCTCTTCCTGGTTGTACTTGTGCCTGCACAGAAGGTTCAGTTTCTTCCATGGGCTTTTTTCCTTTAAGAACAGCCTTCTTCTGAGCCTCAGTCTTCAGTCTTTGCCTCTCAAAATAGTGATACGGCTTGGGAAAGTATTTGCTAGGCTCCACAGCATCAGGAGGTAACTTTCCCATCTTAGCTTTCCTTCTATGCTGAACAATAGCCTCCTGTCTGGCTTCATGCTTCTGCCATTCTTGTTCATTGTACCACTTGCCCCTTTCATGTACTTGATCGATTACAGCTTTCCAGGAAGTTAGTATGATGTTTCTAGAGGTAGGGCTCCACTGTTCAAAATCAGGTTTTAGTTCAGTTTGCTCCCTAAATCTCTTCTTTGACAGTTGAGCCTCTTCCTGAGCCTTGATTGTAGCTTCAGGCATGTCTACTTTTCCAAGTATAATATTTGAAACCACCTCTAGAAAACTATACATAGTTTGCACCTGCTGATGAATCATGCCAAAATCTGCAGGGGGGTATATGACTTGAGCAACCTCTGGTTGGTTGCCTTTAGGTAGACCTTGTGGCTGTACTCCTGACTCTGCCATATTATCATCATCACAAAGGGGTGTATATCCCAATGTGGCTCTGACACTGTTAGTGACCCACTTGGCATGTTCTGAGCCAGCATAAATAAGTACCCTCTCCCCCTTTAGGACTTCTCTTGCTACATGATCTCTGAGATCTTCCTTCTAAAACCTGATCTGACCATCTAGATAATTAATGCCATCTTTGAAGAAGGGTTTCAACTTGTTAAGTTTTGCAGTAATTTCCTTCTGGGAAGAGGTTATGGCTGTCTGTACTGAGTCTAAAGCAGTTTTGAACTTAGTGGCATATGCTAGCATTTCAGCTGCCCTAGCTTCAGTCAATTTAGTCATGGTTGTTTGAAATTGAGCAAGAATATCTGTGTTGGCAGTTGTCAGATTGTCATTTAGCCTTTTCTGATTTTCAATAATGTATCCTTGATTAATGGATTGAGCATCTATTTCTTTCTTCATTACTTCTTGTTGATTGGCCAGATATACAACAGCATGTGCCCCTTTTGTAAAACAATCAGTCATTTCTCTTTTATGTTGATTGACTTCAAATCTTATAGACTTTATATCTTGAGCCAGATCAAACTGAAGATTTTTATCACTTTCATCAACATATTTCTCTAGAGCCTTTCTTTGTTCATCCATTTTCATTTGAAAAGTTACAAAGAACTTTGCATAATCAAAATCTGAAGAGGTGGGTGGTGTTGTTTGAAGTGCTTTCTTATAGCTATGGCTTCTTCTCTTGAAGACCATAAGCTTCCTTTTCTTTGCCTCTTGAATTTCTTCATTCCCAGAATCAGAGGAACTCTCAATCTAAACTCTTCCTTTTTGTGAGGTAGGGATTTCAGTTTCAGTAACATGCGGCTCCTGTTCACCTTCACCTGGTACCCTCTCCTCACTAGCTTGCTCCCCCTCAATCCTTTGGGTGTCATCATTATCTGCTGTGTCTACAGCCTCTTTGAAGAGATCATCCATTGTATATTCCTTTGGTGTTTGAGGAGGTGATGGAACATTGATTCTCTCTATAAGATCATCTAGTGTAGCAGTATCTATCTCCTCTGATAAGTCAATCCTTTCTGCTTCTTCTGAATATACAGTACTAGGCTCCCCCTGAACCTGTGCAGGAATCTGTTCTTTATGTACTTGAATTGTTTTAGTACCAAGCTCAGTGAGATGATGAGCTGGAGACTTCTCAGCTGTCTCCTGCCTGTCTTCTTCAGGCATATCCTTGGATAGAACTCTATCCCACCTGGAGAACAACCTTATATCCATTCTCCTCATATGATTGATCTTGGAGCCTGGTAGTTGTTGCATTACTTCTGGAATGATTCCAGCTAAGTAAAGACTCAGTATTCTAGCCATGTTTGGCTTCTTGATTGCCTCCTTGATTTTGTCAAACACAACTGCTGACCAGTTGGTGGGAATGTGAAATACAATCCTAGTCATTGGGTTGAACATGAAGACAGAGATCCTATCATGTCCACCAGTCTTGCACAGCACCACTTTCCCAATAACTTTAGAAAGGAATTTATCCTGATTATTCATGCCTTTTCGAGTGAAGGCAGCACCAATCTTCATGGTGGGTTGCAGTCCACACCACTGAAGTGTTTGCCTTATTTGTGAGGCTAAAACCTCCTCTTCATCGTTTATCCTTGGAAGATGAAGGATTCTGGTTAATCGCTTCTGAGTCACCTTGACTCTTGTGTCCTGAATAGTTGATTTGATTTTCATACCAGTAGAATCCACAGATGCGGTGTTGTATAATGCGAGAACTTCCTTCTTCCAGACCTTGGTGGGTTCTGAGACAAGGAATTCAAGTCCACTGTCTATGAGAAGAGACACCACCATCTTAATCTCTGGAGCTGTATCGTCGAACGCATGCCTAACCAGTTCATATCCCTCGTTGATGGAATCTTCGATCTTTGGCGCCATTGAATCATTGAGAAAGCTTGAGAAAAGAGAGAAGAAGGATTGTCGACACACAAGGTTTTTGTCTCGAAACCCTGGTGAGCGTGTCGACAAAATACGGCAGTGACCTATTTATACCCTTCTATGCCAAGAAGATCAAAAGGCAGGCAAAAATAGTCAAATTGTGTCGACACAGACAATATGTGTCGACACAAATTCTGAATAAGTCGACAACAATACTCTAGTTGTGTCGACATGTCGCTCTTAGACTATGTTGACATAAAATCCCTGATGTGTCGACACATCTACTCTGTGTCGACACCATTTTTCTAAGTTTGTCGACACAAATTCTCTGTGTCGACACTTAAATCCTGAATGAGTCAATACAGTTTTACTTAGCCAAATTTTGCTAAACTAATCTATAGTTAGCATGCCTAATTCAATTTTAAATCTATTGAATTTTGTTTCATCCAGAGGCTTAGTAAATACATCTGCAATTTGATAATCTGTCTTAACAAATTCTAGTGAAATGTCTTCTTTTTCTACATGTTCTCTAAGAAAATGGTATTTAATTTCTATATGCTTAGTCCTACTATGTAAAACAGGATTATTTGTAATAGAAATAACACTTTTAGAATCACATAATAAAGGTGTTCTACTTACCTGGATACCATAATCTTTTAGTTGATGTTGAATCCACAATAGTTGTGCACAGCAACTTCCAGCTGCAACATACTCAGACTCAGCTGTGGATATTGCCACACTAGTCTGCTTCTTACTACTCCATGATATCAACCTTCCTCCCAAAAATTGACATGTACCTGTAGTACTTTTTCTATCTTCTCTACAGCCTGCAAAATCTGCATCTGAATAACCTATTAGTTGAAAATCTCCATTCCTAGGGTACCAAAGGTCTAGATTTGGTGTGCCCTTTAAATATCTCAAAATTCTTTTAACAGTAGTGCAATGAGATTCTTTAGGGCATGCCTGGTAACTAGCACAGACACATGTAGCATACATAATATCTGGTCTACTAGCTGTGAGGTATAATAGAGAACCAACTATTCTTCTATACAAAGACTCATCTACATGCTTACCTGTATCATCTTTATATATAGGAATATTTGTTCTCATAGGAGTTTTCATGGTAGAGGAAGATTCCATACCATATTTCTTTATCAACTCTTTGGTGAACTTAGACTGGGATATGGACAAGCCATCATCAGTCTGTCTTACTTGGAGTCCCAAGAAGAACTTAAGTTCCCCCATACTACTCATTTCAAACTTCCCTTGCATAAGTTTGGCAAACTTCTTGCAAAGGTTGTTGTCTGTAGACCCAAAAATTATGTCATCCACATAGATTTGGACTAAGATTATCTTGCCTTTAGACTCCCTAAGGAATAGAGTCTTGTCTATTTTACCTCTTGAGAATTTGTTCTCAATAAGGAAAGTAGACAGGGTGTCATACAAAGCCCTTGGGGCTTGCTTTAACCTATAAAGCTTTCCTAAGTCTAAAAACATAATCAGGTTTAAGAGAGTCTACAAAACCTGATGGCTGTTCCACATAGACTTCTTCTTTTAGATCTCCATCAGAAATGCTGATTTCACATTCATTTGGTTATACCTTGAATCCTTGGTATGCAGCATAGGCAAGAAACATCATGATTGCCTCCAGTCTTGCTACTGGGGCAAATGTCTGAATCAAAATCTATTCCTCTTCCTGCATATATCCTTAGCAACCAGTCTTGCTTTGTTCTTTACTATTACTCCACTCTCATCCAACTTGTCCTAAATATCACTTTGTTCCAATGATGTTGTGGTCTTTTGGTTTAGGAACAAGCTTCCAGACTTTGCACCTTCTGAATTGATTAAGCTCCTCTTGCATAGCATTAATTCTAATGTTGGTCTTGGATGGCTTCTTCAAATTTCTTAGGTTCCATTTGAGATAGGAAAACTTGTGTGCAGGACTGTGCTCAGATTTCTGCTTCTAGTCTGCACTCCTTGGCTTGGATCACCTATTATTTGATTTGATGGATGGTCTTTAGTATGTCTGATAGCAGGAGGTAGATTTCCTTCTAGTTGATTATTTCAGTCCCTTCATTATGCTGCACTTCCTGGGAGTCATCAGCTTCTATAGAATCATGTACTCCCCCTGGACTGTAGCCAACATATTTTCATCTGTTCATTTGTTGTTGACCTTCTGCAATGGAAAGCTTGTCCATCCTTTTGCTTATTACTTGTTGGACTGTATGAACTACAAGGCAACTCACAGTTGATTAATCTTGATTCATCAAACACAACATGTACAGATTTTCTACAAACTTGAGTAGTCAAGTTGAAGACTCTATAGGCCTTACTATTTTATGTTGTACCCAACAAATATCCCATCTTGGGATTTGGCAGCAAACTTAGTTAGATATGACTTGCCATTGTTAGAAGTATATAGCACTTGCAACCAAAGATCCTAAAGTAGGATAGATTTGGTTTTCTACCTTTCATATTTTCATAGGGAGTCTTTTTGTGGCAACTTGGTGATAGAAGCCCTATTGATCACATGACATGCAGTGTTTACTGCCTCAGCCCAGAAATATTCTGGAAGAGATGTGTCACTCAATAGTGTTTTTACCAGCTTCAATCAATGTCCTTTTCTTTCTTTCAGCAATATACCATTTTGCTGAGGTGTTCTAGGTGAGGAGAACTCTTGGAAAATCCCAAAGTCTACACATAATTTTGTCATACTTTCAGATTGAAATATCAGTGCCATGGTCACTTCTGATTTTGACCACTATACTGTTTAGTTTCATTCTGAATTTGTTTCCAAAAACTAAGTAAGACACTTGGGGTTTCTGATTTTTTGTCTCAGAAAAACACACCATGTATATCTAGAATAGTCATCTACAACCACAAAAGTGTACACCTTCCTACCTAGACTATGAACTGGCATAGGACCAAAAAGATCTATATATAAGAGGTATAAGCACCTCACAGAATCCTTGTTTTCAAGACTATGACAGGGGATTTTGTCTGCTTGCCCTTTTGACAAGCAGAACATATCCCTTCCTTGATACACTTAACTGAGGACATTCCTCACTGTCTCTTTGCTGAAGAGTTGGCCATTTGTCTTGTAGTTAAGATGAGCCAACCTCTTGTGCCACTTGACACAATGAGATGCATTATCATCAGCTACAAGACAGATGGGGAGAAGCCTTGTTTCACACTCAAAATTTAGACAATAACATTTCTTTTTTCATTTCCAGTCAATATGACCTCTTGGTCACTTGACCTCTTGATAAGACATCCATTCTTTATAAAAGAAATGTCATATCCTAGATCACTCAGCTGGCTTATGCTGATGAGGTTATGTTTCAAACCTTTCACATAAGCCACTTGAGTAATGGTATTTCTATTTGAAGGAAATGTTACCAAAACCTTTGATGATTCCTCTCTCAGATCCACCAAAGATAACTTTAGGCCCATTCTTGACAGAAGTGTAGTCCTTAAGTAGCCCCTTAGTTCCAGTCATGTGCCTGGAACATCCACTGTCCAAGTACCATATAGGGGGCATGGGCACTTGGACTTTCCTGCAATACAGAATTACTTTCACTTAGAGCCCAAGAATGTCTTGGGTCCTTGTTCCAGTTAGCTCCATTCATATCAAATCTTTTTGCAATTCCTCTAACAGGTGGTTGGTGTTCTTCCTAACACTTGTGTTATGCCAACAGTCTAAGGCAAAATGCCCTACTTTGCCACAGCACCAGCAATCATATTTGTTGTACCTAGTTCTAGGTACAATCTTAGCAGTTTTATAGTCTGGAAAATTCCTGACTTGTGCTGGTGCTGCTGCAGCCATACCCATTGGTTTCCTTGGAAGATGGGATTTATTGTCATGGATTGACTTATTGGCTTTAACAGCTTTGTCACTTAGAACCTCAATCTTCTTATGACCATGAATGTGTTCATGATTATTTTGTTAGAAGGCAAGTGCACCTTTCTAAACATAACAGGGACTGAAAGGTTTAGTGGCTGGACATGAGCTTTGTCTTTTCTCTTGAATTGGGCAGCCCTGGGGTTACCTTTGAAGCCTAATCTTGCCTTACCCTTTTGAGCCACAAACTCATCTATTAAAGGTAAGACAGATTTTGGCTTAGAGTAACTAGCCACTAAATCTTTCTCTATTCTTAGTCTGGCCTCCAGACTCTTAATTTGATCATTGTTATATTTGATTGTGCCCATCTAAATATAGGTTATATTTTTCAGTTTGGCAATCTCATTCAACTTTTGATCCATTACATTTTCAAACTCAGTTGCAGCCACCTTAAGATCAGCAATTTCTTGAGCCTGAGTTTTGACTAGGTTCTTGCTTTTCTTAAGAGCCTGCAACAAGTCCCTATATTCATCCATCAACTGATGAATATCACCTTCAGATTCAGATCCATTCACATCACTTGATGTAGATGAATCTGACTCTGAACCAGTACTAAAATCAGAAGAACTAGAAACCTTTTGTACCTTACTAGGACCAGGCTGATCCTGGCATTGGTTATCTTCTAACTCAGCCATCAGACCCATGCATTCCTTGTCTTCTTGATCATGAAAGGAATCCATCAGTTGCAGAAATTCCTCTTCTTCATTGGTTGCATACAATCCTATGTATGCTTCTGCTTCAGATTCTGACTCTGATGAGGACTGATCTGAAAGACTCTTATCCTTCTTTGCAACAAAAGATTTCTCCTTCTTACCCTTGTGTTGAGTCTTTTTTCTATCTACTGACTCCTTTCTCTTTTCTGGACATTCAGCTACCATATGTCCAGTCTTATTGCAGCAATAACAAACAATCTTAGAAGTTATGGCTTTGCTGGGCTTAGTTCTGTTTCTCTCATTTCTTGAGGATTTTCTCTTCTGATAGAACTCATCTACTAGCTGTGATGTGGAGGGCCTGGACTTCCACTGCTTCTTTTTCAAGAACTTTTGAAACTGTCTTGTAAAGGCAGCAAAGTCAGTATCTGATTCACTGCTCCCTGATTTTTGACTATTTGAATTTTCTGTTATTTTTTCTATAGCTTCCTTGAGAGGAGATGAATACATCATCCCTTTCTTTCTAGTGGCTTCAACTTTGAAAGCCACAGATCTATGCTCACCTTTTGTACTTCTTTCTTCCTCCTTCCTAGCCATCAATTGCATTTCATATGAAAGCAATTTTTCAAATAAGGTTGGAGGAGAAATATCAGCTAACTTGGCCACTTCTCTAATGACACACATTTTGGTATCCCAATCCTTTGTTAAAGATCTGAGAAACTTGTCATTCAGCTCATATGTACTAAAGACTCTTCCATAGGACATTAGTTCATTCACAATCCTATAGAATTTCTTATAACACTCAGTTATGCTATCAGACTTTCCTTGTCTGAAGCTCTCATATTCTTGGTGAGCATTGATTTTCTGTCTTATCTTACTTCTTCAGATCCTTCCATATAGACAATCAAGGTGTCCCACATCTCTTTGGAGGTCTTGCAATGTATTAGATTTTGGAAGGTGGAATCATCTATTGCACTTACTATGATGTTTTGAGCTCTTTTGTCCATAGTGGCTAAGATGATTTCCTCCTTTGTCATTTCTGAAAAATCCTTAGGAGTTTTCGGATTTGCATCTAATACAGAAATCTTCATTGGAATGTATGGACCTTCTTTCACTGTGATATAAATTCTTGGGTCTGAGGCCTCCATAAACAGCCTAACCCTTTCCTTCCAGATTCCAAAGATTTCTTTTCTGCAGATGGGAAGCTTCATAGATCCCAACTCCTTGTGATTCTCACCTGAACCATTTTCTTGATTCTTGATTCTGCCTTTAGATCTAACTCAGACTGTTAAGTCTTTCTTTGAGTAACCTCCATCTGATACCACTTGATAGTTTTACTTTCAAGATTACCTAGACACTAGAGGGGGGGTGAATAGGTTCTTATTTTCTTTTCAAACTTAAGGCAGAATGATTAAGTAATAAAGACTATTTTCTATGAGTCCTGCAGCTACTTTAGCAATCACAATCACACAATCTAGAACTACACATCACAGATTGCAACAAGTATTTATAGTGGTTCCCAAGATCTGGGTACATCCACTTTCCCCCTTCGCCTATCTAGCAGTGTGCTAGATTCAGCTAAACTCCTTCTTTATCTCAGATCCTCAGATCCTACAGCTCAGAATCCAAAATGGATTCCTACAACTCAGATTGATACCACACTCCTACAGCTCAGGCAATTCAGCCCTACCTCAGTCTTTATTCAAGACCTACAACTCAGAGATTATCTCTCCTACACTCAGCCTTTATAAATTAGGCTTACAACTCAGATCTATTAAAAGATCCTACAAGATCTGAGTAAAAATATTTTTATCTTGCTCCTGGTGAGAGAGGAGGAACAAGACAGTGTTCTTGATCAGCTTCTTGATAAACCAGATGGATAAAATCAACTGGAACTTAGCTTTCTTCAAAGCTTCTTGAATCTGAACTTTGTTGAGTTGATCTACTTTGAAATAAACTGATCAGCAGCTTTCTCCTTAGATTTCAGAATTTGAATCTAAATCTTCTTGACAGATAAGTTCAGAATCTGTTTCTTTTGAAATCTGAGACAGCTTTCTTCTTGCCTTCTTTTGATTGGATCTCTCTCTATCCAAGTCCCTTGAAGATACTTCAAAATTCTTGACTGAATTCTACTTAGACAGATTCTGATAGTTCAATCAGAATATCTTCTTAGATCTGTAAAGATCTCCTTCTTATTGTTACTTGTTATTCAGTGTTCAGTTTTCAGTTAGTAGTTTTTTTTCTTTCAGACACTATCCGTCTATTTATAGCCTTTATTCCTGGTAACCGGCTGGTCCGGTTCCTAACAAACTTCTGTCTGTGTCAATCACGTCAGTTAACCTGTAGAGACCCACAGCTATCAATTCTTCAAACTGCCAAGGAGTCTTTGTTTCTGACAGAAAGTGTCGAGACAAACTGTCAATATGTGTCGAGACAATTGTTAAAATGTGTCGACACAATTTGATTAAGTGTCGACACAATCCTTTGTGATGTCGACACATATGTCTTGATGTCGACAAAGCTTCTTGACATAACTTTTTGAGAATGTGTCGACACAGATAGTTGTATATCGACACAATTACTTCATCCATAGACTTATTGTTGATTCTGCCAGGAGTCGACTCAGTCTCTAAGTGTCGACTTAGCTGTTGTTGACTTCTGCCTCTGTGTGTCGACACAGCCTCCTGGTGTCGACACTATTGATGTCGACTATAATCTTGTGTGTGTCGACACTGTCTACCGGTGTCGATACATTTGATTTCGACTCATTATCTCTGTGTCGACACAGCCTTCTTCAAGTATCGATACAATCTTCCTGAAGTGTCGACACATCTTCTTCTGGTGGCGACACATGGACTTAGAAATTTTTCATACTTTTAACCTGCACATATTCAACTTAAACAACATCAAATATACCTTGATGTATATCATTATGTTAAGTTAGGCTTCTTCAAATCAGGTACACATTTTCCAATGTACCCAACAAACTCTAAGTATACAGAAAAATTAAATCTACTCGAATTTCTACACAAGACGAGAGCACTAGACTAGGAGCACTACAGGAGTCAACATTTTACTCTGTCTCACAATCCTATACAATACAATAATTTTCCTAAATCATGCAAAAGAAATGAGTTTAACTCGCAGCACGCTAACAGCTAAGCATGTGCTCATGTGGGTGCAGTTATGTGCGATGCAATGAAAAAATCAAAATAAAACTATAAAAGCTTCTAGTATGCACATGAAATGTGTGCATACAAAAGGTAACAATACTGCTCTCCCCCAGACTTAAACAAAACTACACATCATATGATATAGAAATCTAAATCAGAATAAGACTAGAAGAAAGGTTACCAAATGCTCAGCAAATGAGCAAACCATAAAATTGGCATTAAAGCATGAAGCCAAACCTGCAAAAAGTTTTAGCTCACCCGCCGCACCAAGGAGTGGCCACCTACAAAATAGCTCCAACAAAAAATGTACACCAACCATAACAAAATTTAAACTAAGCTATGCAATACGTAAAATAATTTTGAAAACAAACTATACCTACTCCTAGATAAGTATAGGGTTACTGTCATCCCAGCACGACTTATTCGATTCTATACAGTTCTAGCTAATGGGCCTATGAAATAAGAAATGCACAGGTAACTGGCCTAATATCCGTTGCGGTAATGGGTATCTATACGGAGATAAAATAGTTACCCCTCTACTTAATTAATAATACCTGCCCAACACAGGTAGAGGAAATAGGAGGTAAGAAGAGGAGGAGTGCTGGTCCTCACTCATCTCACGTCAAAATATATCCTTGCCTGGCAAGGCGTCGTCAACCATGGGTTTGTTGGAAGCGAGGACAGCGGCATGGGCACCAGGCTCATCGTCATCCAAATGTACCCGTGGAGACTCAACCTGCACATGCTTAGATAAGGAAGGGGGATCAAGTAATAAAAGATAAGAGAGAACTAAAAAAATCAGAAATGAAATGGGAGAGTGATCCCGGTATCACTCTCAGCGAGATCTGAGCATAGATCATCGTCGGCAGCATACGAGTCGTATCGTGGGAGAATCTAATAACTTTAGATCCGCGGTGGCAATAGGAACAGCCTCATCCAATAAAGAGGTGCAAACCTCCGCATCAGAAAGGGAATATTCCTTATCCCACCGGGGTGCGTCATAGTTCTCTGAAGATCCACATTCTCCGTCAGAGATAGAACAATCATCATCCCACTTTGGCGCAACCTCAGGCACTGAATCATCCTCGAATACAGCATCATCAGCCAACTCACAAGAAAGAGGAGTAGAAAACTCCGGCAAAAACTGCGTAGGAGAAAAGCTACTCTCAAAATCAGTCATAAAATGAGCAGGCCCAATCGCCAAATTATCTGCAGACGCCACCCCGTCGACGACCAGAACAATCTCATCATCCCATTCAGGAGCATCCATGAGTTCCAAATCCACTTCTTATAGGCTAACACCAGAGTGATTGTCATCACTCAAGGGAAGCTCGTAAAAAGGAACCGAGGGACCCATGAAAGATCTGTATGCGATAAGAGATTCTTCGGTAATCTCAATGGGCAAAGAACGAGCAAGGTACGCCATGTTAGTGTATGGGCCAGGCAACACCCTGGTAGGCCTGTCTACAGCAATCTTCTGTGAACGAGAGATTGTTGTAGGCACGCACAAAGTGGGGGAAGGCTCGCACAAATGAGGGCAGTCCTTCACCATATGGCCTACACCTTGACATAGCAAACATCTAAAACAATGCTTGGCTTTCATATCAGCCATGAAATCGATGCATCGGCGTAAAGCATCAAGTAGACTGCACTCGGCTACGGAATACATCATGAATAAAAATAATTACCAAAAAGTGCAACACAGCTATAATAAAAATAGCACGGATCTACTATCTAAATCAAAAATCAGAAAAGGGAAAAAAGAAATGAGCAAAGAAAATTTTCTAAAAACTAAAGTAAATAAGAAAATGAAATGTACAAATTGAAAAGGGCTTCGATCTACTATCTCCCTCTTCAAAAACTCACACGACTATGTTCCCTGGCAACGACGCAAAAAACATGATGCGTTGGACGGCAAGTGTACCGGTCGCACAAGTAATATAAAATTTGTGAATTTCCCCAAGTATCGATCTCGAGGAAACCCAGTAAGGGGGAGTTAATATTGAGGAGGACTTGATATTGAAGTCCTTAGGTTGGAGTTTACTATGGGGGGTTTAGATAGTTGAGGAAAAAGAAAGTAAAATACTATCAACTACTCCTATGCAATGCCGCTATGCGATGCTTCGCCAGGCATGATGGAAGACTACATGGGCCGCTATGCACCGAATCGTTGGGCGGATGGACGAGTAGGCTTACAAAATGAGGGTCGAGAGCACCTCTTCGCTATGCACACTTCTAGCAATTGCTAGAACGACAATGATGGATGGTGGTGGTGGATGGAAATAAAGGCGCACCTCAATCAAATAACATAAATATGAAATCACATTGACATGATTGTATACATATGTTTATCAAAATAAGAACAACTTCATCATATATAAGAGATCAACTATACTATCAACAACAAGAGAAGAAAAGTGTCTGAAAACGACCGGATCTGAAGTCTTGCTGAGGATTCATGGTAGGATTCGTCGGGTTGTCAATCCACGTCCTAGCTCGGTCCTCAACTGCATCCGGTGTAGAGGAGGCTGTCACTCACTCCCAATGAACCCGTCTTCTTCGTTTCACGAGCCGGTGGAGGATGGCACAAACTTCTCCTAGCTTGATGGAGAAAGCTAGGTAAAGAATCTTCTTGAAGCTAGAGGATGAAGGAGGAGGCCGAGAGGAAGCTCCGGCTTGGATTTGGCGGTGAAAGCTTGCCCGGAGCACCTCCCCTTGGTGGAACGACGGAGTTATCCCTAAAAATGTGGAGGAAGTGGCAGGGAAAAAGTCTGTCTCAAAATGGCAGGAAATCTGCGCTTAAATAGAAAAGTCAGAAAAAATGGTCACGCACGGTCTGGCGCATGATCGTGCGTGAACCGTGCGATATTCGCGCATAGAAAATGACTTGCAGAAGAGAGGCCTTGACCCGTGCATTTTACTCACGCACGGGCAATTCCGCCCGTGTGTGAAGGAAATCGCACGGGTAGCAACAGAGTTGGAAAATATGGCAAGCAGGGGAATCGTGTGTTTTACTCGTGCACGGGTGCTGGCGCTCGTGCGTGAACAAAACACACAATTAACCACAGATCATTGGAAAGCTTGGCAAAAGGTGCAGGCCGTGCGATTCCTTCTCGTACGGTTTGGACGAAATCGTGCGGGAACAAATCGCACGGGTAGAAACAGATGCCCCCAGGAATGCTGAGTGAAACGCACGATTGCACTTAAATCGTGTGCGAAGAAAAGCACACGACCGTGCGTTTTTCACAGAACTTAAAATGGAATTCAGGACGTCCCGACTACCTGCAAAGAAATAAAAACAAGCTAGAGCACAAGCTCCCTGCACTAAAATGGAAACAACAACAACAACAACAACAACAACAACAAAAAGAAACATGGGGAGCACCATATGCTTACCCCCAACAAAAGAATGCGCAATTGCACACCCTCAGGCCCAAAATAGTGCACAATAAGGTCAAAGACCGGACAATGCAAATATAACCGAATACTGAATGAAATGCAGTGCACGAGTGAGAAAACAAGCCCAGATGAGTCCTAAAAACCCTATATAAATCAGACTCATCAATCAGGTTCCTTGAGGATTATCCCCTTGCCAGGTTGAACAGTAGCTTTAACTTTTGGTTCAGTATCAACAGCTGGCCTCTTCCCTTTGATGTCCTTTGACTTGAGTTGAGCAGCCTTAAGCTTTTGTCTCTCAAAGTAATGAAAAGGCTTTGGGAAATATTTGCATGGCTCTATGGAATTTGCAAGAATAACCCCAGCCTTTAGGTCCCTCCTGAACTTGTAAATTTCATCCAGTTGTGTAAGATACTTATCCCATTCTTGCTTGGAGTACCACTTGCCAATGTCATACTTATTTTCATTGACTGCCTTCCATGCAGTTAAAATTACATTCTGTAGGTTGGACTCTATTGCTCGAAGTCAGGCCTTATTTTTGCCTGTTCTCTAAACCTTTTCTTTGACAGCTGGGCTTCTTTCTCTTTCAGTAGTGCTGACTCAGCCATCTCCACTTCTTCCGAAATCACTGTCTATGTATTCAGAGGAGGGTTGTACATGTGTTGGACTGCCTGCTAAATTTCTTCAAACTCTGGAGGAGGATAGATGACTTGTGCCACTTCCTGTTGAATCCCCTCCAAAAGAGCAGGTTGGCATGCAGAATCTGCACTGTTGTCATCATCACATAGGGGTGGATATCCCAAAGTAGCTTTTATTTTATTAGATACCCATATAGCATGATCAGAGCTAGCTTTGACTAGCACTCTCTCCCCCTTTATGACTTCTTTTACAATATGATCTCTTAGATCATTCTTCTGAAACCTGGCCTGATCTACTACATGATAGTTGTCAGTGGTGTAGTAGTCCTTGAACTTCTTTACTTGATTATAAATGGCAGTCTCAGAAGTTTGTATTGCAGTATTGACTATTGCAAAATCTAGTTTTATCTGTGCTTCTACAGTAGACACTTTGTAATCCATATGAGTTTTTATTGCAGTGGTTTGTTCGCCCAATTTTGTCAGATTGATGGAATGCATTTCAACCAAATTCTCATTCATTCTGATCTGATTATCGATAACATAGCCTTGCTTGATTACTAGATCATCCACCTCAGTTTTAGTTGCTTGTTGTTGTTTGGCAATATAGACCACAACATTGCCTCCCTTGTGGAAGCAATCTGTCATCTCCTTCTTTAGCAGATTGACTTCAAATCTTATATATTTTATGTCATGTGCCAAATGGAATTGCAGCTCCTTGTGGCTTTCATCCACACATACTTCTCTTGAGATAGCCTTTGCTCATCAACCTTTACTTGCAGTTGCACCAATAGTGAACTGAAGTCCATTACTGGAGCAGGAGATGGTGTTCTAGCCTTTAAGGCTTTCTTGTAACCAGAGATCTTCTTCCTTAGCTCCATACTTGTCCTTTTCTTTAGGACAGAGGCTTCTTCCTCATTATCTGAATCAGAATAGCTATCAATTTCCACTATTTTTCCTGGAGCATCTGCATCTTTTCTTGGGGCTAGGTCTGGCACCTCCCCCTCAACCCTTGCATTTGGTTGAACAATAGAAAGTCTTCTTTGCTAACCTCTTGTTGCTCCCCCTGGAAATCAGTTGTCTCTGCCAGGTGAGTTTCTTTCTCAGGAATTTGGGGCTGATTAGGAACTTACACATCTTGTGCTTCTTTCTCAGTAGTTTTTGCAGCAAAGTTGATTTCCAGTATTACTTCCATGATAGTGAGATTGGCAGTCTCACTGTCTAAGGCTGCTTCATTGATATCTCCCCCTGGGACTGATACCTCTTGGTTGTCTGTCACTTGGACAGTCTCCCCCCTAAATCTTTACTTCAGTACTAGGTTTGAGGCTAGGAGACTTCCTTGGTTGTTCAGTGACTTCTTCATCAGAACTGAAATCTACCCTTTCCTCTGAATCATTGGGGGATTCAACATCCTTGGCTGTAGATTTCTTTTTCTTCTCTTCCTTCTGTTGTTGCTTTGGTGCAAGAGCATATTTGGACAACACCCTGTCCCACCTAGACAGAATCCTGATGTCCATTCTCCTCACATGATTTATCTTAGAGCTAGTACATTGGTCTAGTATTTCTGGTATACTTGAACTAGATACAACCTGAGAATTCTTCCTAGATTAGGCTTTTTAATTCCTTCCTTTATCTTATCAAAGACAACCCTTGTCTAGTATGTCTTTACCTTGAATATTATCCTTGTCATAAGGCTTAACATGTTGGAGGAGATCCTATCATGTCCCCCTGTCTTGTAGAGAATGACTTTTTCTCTCACTTCAGAGAGGAACTTTCCCTTGGAATTTATTCCCTTTCTGTTTATTGATGATCCAATCTTGGTGCATGATGTCAGCCCACACCACTTTAGTGCTTTAACAGTCACGGATGGATCAATGTCGTCTTCTTGTTTGATCCTGGGAAGATGGAGGATCTTGCTCAGACTTTTGAGCGAGATTTTCACCTTTGATCTTAGAATAGTAGACTTGATTTTTCCTCCCTTCGAATCAAGGGAAGCATTTGAGTAGAATTCGATTACTTCTCTCTTCAAGATCCTTGTAGGCTCCGAAATAAGGAATTCCAGACCAGCTTCATAGATTAGGGCAATTACATCCTTGATTTTTTGTGCAGCATCGTCGAACGCGTGTCGAATAAGCTCATACCCATTGTTAATGGTATCGTCCATCTTTGGTGCCATTTGAGGTGAAAGAATACCACTAGAAAGAACTAAGGTTGAAGAGTGCCGACAGAAGATTCCTTTGTCTCAACACTCAGGGTTCAATCTCTTGAAAGTTTTGAATCACGTGGTCCACTTGTTCTTGTTGCCTCCTATTTATAGTATTCTATATGGAAGGCCAAACGGTGCACTTACATTAGAATATCGCATGTACACACATGGTTACTTGTGTCGACACCGGGTAGTAAAGTCTCGATAGAGAATCTCAAGTATCGACAATTCTATGTGTTGACACCAACTTCTTTGTGTCGACACTAAAATCTAAGGTCTCGATAGCTTTGTGTCAACACTATCTGTTTACTTTGTCAAATGTTGAGTGAAAGCATTGAATTTTCTTGTAAACCAATTGGCTGACTTTATTTTATATTTAATATCTCTAATTCATTTTAAAGCAATTGAATTTAAATTCTTCAAGAGGTTTAATGAAGATATCAGCTACTTGTTTTTCAATAGAGACAAACTCTAGGTTAATGTCTTCTTTCTCTACATGTTCTCTAATAAAATGATACCTAATTTCTATGTGCTTAGTTCTGCTATGTGAAACAGGATTTCTAGCAATAGAAATTGCACTAGTAGAATCACAAAATAAAAAATTTCTACTTATCTTGATGTTATAGTCTTAAAGCTGATGTTGAATCCACAGCAATTGAGCACAATAGTTGCCTACAACAATGTATTCTGACTCTGCAGTGGAGATAGAAACACTAGTTTGCTTCTTTCTGCTCCATGACACAGATCTTCCACCTAGGAATTGACATATACTAGAGGTACTTTTTCTGTCTTCCTTGTAACCTGCAAAATCTGCATCTGAAAATCCAGTTAGCAGAAAATCTCTATTCCTAGGGTACCATAGACCAAGATCTAGTGTGTCATTGAGATACCTTAAAATTCTCTTTGTAGTAGAATAATGAGATTCTTTAGGGCATGCCTAGTATCTAGCACAGACACATGTAATATACATGATGTTAGGCCTATTTGTAGTTAAATATAGAAGGGAGCCAATTATCCCTCTATATAAAGACTCATCAACAGATTTTCCTTCCTCATCTTTGCCTATAGACATACTTAATCCCATTGGAGTTCTCATGATGGAGGCAGTTTCCATACCATATTTCTTAATCAACTCCCTGGTGAACTTAGACTGGGATATGGACAAGCCATCATCAGTCTATCTTACTTGGAGTACCAAGAAGAACTTTAGCTCACCCATGCTGCTCATCTCAAACTTTTCTTGCATGAGTTTTGCAAACTTCCTGCAAAGGTTGTTGTTAGTAGATCTAAAGATAATGTCATCAACATATATCTGGACTAGGATGATCTTTCCCTTGGATTCCCTTATGAATAGGGTCTTGTCTATTTTCCCCCTTGAGAATTTGTTCTCAAAGAGAAAAGTAGACAATGTCTCATACCAATCTCTAGGGGCTTGTTTTAACTCATATTGAGCTTTCTTAAGCCTATAAACATAATCAGGAAAGTGAGGATCTACAAAACCTAATGACTGATCCACATATACTTCCTCTTTTAAATCTCCATTCAGGAATGCTGACTTAACATCCATCTGGAAGACCTTGAATCCTTAATAGGCTGCATAGGCAAAGAATAGTCTTATTTCTTCAAATCGTGCTACTGGGCATATGTCTGGTCAAAATCTATCCCTTCTTCCTGCATGTAGCCTTGTGCCACCAATATGGCCTTATTTTTGACAATAATGTCATTCTCATCTAACTTATTCCTGTAGATCCACTTAGTCCCTATGACATTATATCCCTTGGGTCTGGGAACCAGATTCCAGACTTTACATCTTTCGAACTGGTTCAACTCTCCTGCATGGAACCAATCCAATATGAGTCTTGGATAGCCTCTTCAAACTTCTTTGGTTCCAAGTGTTGCAGAAAGCTTGAACATAGACCTGAGTTCAATCTCTTGCTTCTGGTCATTCCACAATGTCTTGCATCACTAATAATTTGATGAGCTGGATGGTCTCTTAGATGTCTCATAGTTGGAGGCAATCTTTATTCAGCTTGTTGTTCTCCATTTCCTGTATCTTGTTGTTCATCAATGTCTTCAGCCGAATGTTCTTCATCCATAACTTTTGAGTCTTGATATCCCCCTAGACAGCATTTATCATCTTTTATATCCTATCCTACTAGAATATATTCTCTGATGGTCAGCTTATCCATCTTATCCTTTAAGCCTATAGAACTAGATGAAGTGCATGACAGCTCATTATTAATTAACTTAGACTCATCAAAAACAACATGGACAAATTTTCATACAACTTGAGTAGTCAAGTTATAGATCCTATATTCCCTACTATTATTATTGTACCCAACAAATATCCCTTCTTGGGACTTGACAACAAACTTAGTCACATAAGACTTACCATTATTAAGTACATAGCACTTGCTATAAAAAAAATCCTAAAATAGGATAAGTTTGGTTTTCTTCCTTTCAGAATCTCATAGGGAGTCTTCTTGTTGCTTTTGGTGATGGAAACCCTATTGAGAATATGACAAGCAATATTTACTGTCTCAGCCTAGAAATATTCAGGGAGAGAAGTGTCATTTAACAAGATCCTACCAACCTCAATTAGAGTTTTGTTCTTCCTTTCAGCAATTCCATTTTGCTGGGGTGTTCTAGGTGAGGAGAATTCTTGATGAATCCCAAGCCCTTCATATAACCTTGTCAAGCATTCAGACTGAAACTTTGTCCCATGGTCACTTTTGATTTTGACCATAGTACTGTTAAGCTCATTCTGAATTTGCTTAACAAATGTCTGAAAGACATCAAAGGTTTCATATTTCTTTCTTAGGAAGAATACCCAAGCAAATCTGGAAAAGTCATCAACAACCACAAGGGTATAGACTTTCCTATCTAGACTATGAACTGGCATATGACCAAATAGATCCAAATGCAGGAGGTATAAACACCTCACAGAGTCTTTGGTTTCAAGACTTTGGAAGGAAGTCCTTGTCTGCTTGCCCTTTTGACAAGCTGAGCAGATTCCCTCTTTAATGCACTTAATCTCAGGACCATTCTTCACCAACTCTTCACTAAAAAGTTTGCTTATAGTCTTGTAGTTCACATGAGCTAGCCTCTTGTGCCATTGGACACAATGGGAAGCTTTCTCATCTATAACTAGGCATATAGGAGAGTTTATACTTTCACACACAAAGTCTAGACATTATACATTTCCTCTCCTAGTGCCTGTCAAGATAACCCCTTAGTCACTTGACCTCCTAATTTGGCACACATCCTGAGGAAAGAAATTTCATAGCCCATATCTCATAGTTGGCATATGCTAATCAGATTATGTTTCAAACCTTTCACATTGGCTACTTGTGTGATAGTGATTATATCATTAGTTATCTTACCAAAACCTTTGGTTACCCCTTTTTCTGAGCCACCAAAGATAACTTTGGGTCCATTCTCAATTGGAATGTACTCCTTTAACATACTCCTTATTCCAATCATGTTCCTGGAACATCCACTATCCAAGTATCATGCAGGGGTTTTACCACATGGACTCACCTACATCAAATAAATTATCTAACCTTAGGACCCCAACTTTTATTGGGTCCTAGGTGCAGGTCAGATTGAAATTGAACATGTCTATCTACAGTTTTTCTAACATGTAAGCTAACATTATTTCTCTTGACACTCTCATTGTGCCAGTAATCTATGGCATAGTGGCCCACTTTGCCACAGCACCAGCACTCTTGCACATTGTATCTTCTTTTAAGGACTGACCTAACAATATTTCTGTCAGCAACTCTTAAACCAGCTGGTACAGCAGCCTTTTCCTTTAGTCTTCCAGCCATAACTTGCTTAGGGATTTGTCTGGCAGCTGAGGTACTTGGGAAATTCTGAACCCTATCAGCAACTGCCTTCTTTCCAAAGTGTAAGCATATGATTGCTTCAGATATACCCAAGTCAGGTCTGATAACAGACTTTCCTTTAGTCTGATAGTGGACTGGCAGACTTTATGAATGACTAGTTGCCTTCTACTTGAGTGTTGGGGCCGGTACACCAAACACAAATGATCCATGATGGGCAGTTTGAGTTTTCTCAAGGGCTGCCCTATAGGCACTAACACCCTTGTCATTCTTATCACCATACTCACAATGACCATAGATGCTTTCATGGTCATACCTATTAGATGGTTGAACAACTTTTCTGAAAAAAAATTGGAGGCTTAAAGGCTTGTGGCTGAACTTGAGCTTTGCCTTTTCTTTTGGATTTGGCAGCTCTTGTTCTTTCCTTGAAGCCTAATCTCTTCTTACCCATTTGAGAAGTGAAGGAATCTATCAAGGGTAGCACAGAACTAGGCTTTGAGAACTTTGCTACTAGCTCCCTCTCCTTTTGGATTCTACCTTCTAGATTCCATATGTGATCATTCTTGAATGTAATTGTGTCCATCTGAATAATAGTTATGTTTTTCAGTTTACAAATTTCTTTCAATTTCAGATCCAGCATTTTTGCTGAGTCTGATGCAGCCAACTTTAGAGAGGCAATCTCCTTCGCCTGCTATTTGGCAAGGAGCCTGCTCCTTTTTAGTGCTTGTAGGAGCTCACCATAATCATCAATCAGTTGATTGATGTCTCCTTCTGATTCAGAGCCATCTTCATCTCTTGATGTATATGCTTCGGATTCTGGACTAGTAACATAATCAGACACTGAAGGTGAAGAGAGTACCTTACTAGGACCAGGCTGCTCCTGCATGTGTCCTTCCTCAGCTATAGCCATCGACCCTATGCATTGGCTTTCTTCTACTCCATTGATACCATCTAGCATCTGCAAGAATTATGTCTCTACAAAATCTTCTTCTACTGAAAACACCCCAATGTAGGCTTCAGCTTCATCTTCATTTTCTCACTCTGATGAAGAAGAGTCAGCCCAACTTTTGCTTCTTGGCAACAAATGATTTCTCCTTCTGGCCCTTTTGTTGGTTTTCTTCTTTTCACCAGTCTCCTTTCTTTTGACAGGATAGTCTGCTATAACATGTCCTTACTTGCTGCAATAATAACAAACCACTTTAGAAAAAGTTTGTTTACCAGGTTTAGAACCATACTTTCCTCTTTAGAGGATTTCTTCTTGCCCTAATAGTAGTCATCCTTGGATTAAGAAGAAGTGGACGACCTACTTCTCCAATTCTTTTTCTTTAAGAATCTCTGGAATTGCCTAGAAAAGGCAGCAAAACCTTCATCAGAGTTATGACAGTCTGATGTGCTGGAGTCTGAACTTTCTGAGTGTAAGATCCTGTTCCTCCAATCTGAGGCAACCCGGATCTTATGCCCAGAACCGCCGCCTTACGGTGACACTAACGCACGAGTTAGTCGTCACCGCAAGACGCCGATTCTGCCGGCTAGTACGATCATAACCTGTTCGGCCAATATGAGAATAATTGCATAATAAATCAGAGTAAAAGCAGAAGCAAGTCCACAGCCACAGTATATATATATCAAATGAAACATAAGACAGTCCATAATGAGTACAGAAAATGAATGAAAGAAGGGCTTATGCCCAGTACATCATATCTCTCTCTCACTCTCATACACAGCAGCGGAAAAACCATAAATCTCTCATCACCTGTAGACATGCTCCAGTAGTAGTAGTAGGTATCTGCCCCTCAAGTCCTGCCTCCTCGACGTGCTGGTCCACCTCCTCGAGCTCCTAAAATAGTAAGGTCACCGACCATTAGTCAAAAAGACTAAGTCGTATCCTCAGCACCTCCTCCTGCAACTCCTAGGCACCGTGCGGGAGGGAGAAGCGGAGGACAACAAGGGGTAGCAAAGGCGAGTAGGTGACAGGAAACTAACAGGGTATATATAATCAAAATATCATGAAATGTAACCTCCACTTATGCGGGTACGCATAAGCAAGGGATCTTTTGCAAGGCTCCCATTGTATAGAATGTCCCATACCATTTATACAATGGGGTGTCAGAGTCACAAGCATATATATAAAGGAAAATAACCTCAACCTATAAACATGCCCACTCAGGCTTATAGGCTAAGGGATCGTATAGCAGGTCCTAATGTATAAGCGTCCCATACCACTTATACATTAGGTGACTTAAGTTGTTATGAAGGTTAATGTTATGCATCTATATGGTGGGTATGATATGAACATGCAGTGCAACACACACACACGACTCCGTGATCACAGACCTTTAGTTCCCACTTTTCGAGAGCTAGCATCACTCTCAGGTACCACCGTTGTGGCTACGGCAGCAGCGGAGCGGGCGTCTCCGCCTTCTAGGCGGGTATACACACTACCAGGCCTAGACCTCTCTTGTGCGCCTCTGTACACCGTCAGTGCACTCTAGAGTCTCTGCGTACAACTTTGCTGACTACCTGTCAGTCTTGTTGGGCTGGGTGCGCGTTATTAGGAAAAGCCTTCCAGACTCCAGTATAAACATCCTACTGGTCCCTCTAACCCTCGCACCCGCCTGGTCCACCGTACTGCCGTCGGTGTGACGACTGGCCAGTACCGCATGGCCCGCCACTAATATATGCACATGCAAGTATAGTACATTGAGCCTCCAGCTCGAAGGTCTAACCAGTCTCAAATCTCTCCAACCCGTCACGGGTGAGTAAAAAGTCAAAAGACTCAAAGTCCCTCCAACCCGGCACGGGGGAGTATATGTGTCAATCTCTTTTCTCCAACTCGGCATGGGTGAGCAAGTAGTCAAACGACTCCAAGTCCCTCCAACCCGGCACGAGTGAATACATGTCCAATTTACCTAACCTAATAGGCTACTCTTGTCTACAGTTTATCATACTTAGAGTCTTAGGGTTAATCCCAGGACTGCCCAAGGTATTCCCGGTGAAGGGTTCTCAGGGGCACTAGGAGCTGCGATGGGCTGAATCCCAAAGCTCCCTTTCTCAAGGATATTTACTTTAGTTGTTTCTTACCCCGGACCTCTTTTTCTCTCTCCTGTTACATAGAATGACCCAGTGATTTAAGGTATGGGTTAAGGAGTGGCGATCTTCCGTCAACCTTTTCTAGGTAAGTCTTATGTCGCTCTGTTACTCTCGTCTCTAGAATGCATCTGCCACCCAGGGTTATACTTCCGAACTTAGACCCTAACTCAGTTGTTGATTCATCCCCTGGCGGCCTGTAGTCCAACCTTCTTTACTAAGCGCACCCCATGACCTATTGCCACCCTGAAATCGAACTTCTAAATTCTTGATCCAACTGACTCCAAATATTTATCCTAGGGTGGTATGGACTAATAAAATGAGTGTGTTGATTTTCATGATTTTCCTAGGTCATTAAGGCCTTTAATTAAATCTTTTAAAATTATTCCCTAGGTCATTTTGCACATGAAGTACCATCAATTAACATCTTCTGACCTAGGGAATTTTTCCTGAGTTGCATATGAGCAAAATATTATTGTCTACAAGATTTCATAATTTTCCTTTTAAAATGTCTATTTATCCCATAATTAATAAAATTTCTACATAAATGCCATTTTCCAAATGAAGTAGGAGAGATACATAAATCAAAATTCCAGGAAAATTACTGAGCAATTGTAACATTAATTCATGACTTATGGCAGAGTTTCATTAACTTCTATAGTGTAATAGCCTATAGATTTCCATTCTTAATTATTTACCAAAATGCCATTTTCCTACCTTAATAATTATCAGTGTTTACCAAAATTCTGAAATAAATATGCAACACTAATATTGCTATTATACATCTATAGAAATATTTTTACAATTTCCCCACATGTAATTCTACCAATTCACAAATAAATACAAAAGGGGTAAAATAGTAATTTCAAGGTTTTTGTTCCAATAAACTCCAAACAGAGGTCTAAAATTTTCCTAAGTCAAATAGGACACCATACTTTGACTTGGCTGAATCTGAAAGTTTTCTATAGCCAAAACCTATTTTTCCCATTTATTTTACAAAAGGGCCTATAATTTGAAAATTTCCATTAAGTGGTATTTTTAAATTCCAAAAATCCCAAAAGTAATTCTAGGGGTGAAACATGCCCTAAAGTATCACTGGAATTCATTGCATGATTTTTGGGTGCCTCAGCTAGGTTAAATACACAAAATACAAATTATTGCTAATTGCACACCAAGGCCTAAATTAGCCTACACAAACACATGGAATAACCCTTCATGCAGGGGTCCAATTGCCTTGAAATTTCTACCAGACACCAATAATGTCCCCAAGGACATACCACCAAAATTTGGGGTCATTTGGGTGCCTAAAATTACAATTATGCCCTTAATTTAATTTTTGATATTTTGATAAAAACTATAGAAAAAGTTCTTCCAAAAATTCCAAATTTTTGGCAGGGCATATGCATGCCCTAAATACACCCATGACCAAAATTTCAGGTCATGGTGATGCTTGGTTTGTCTTGGGCATCAAATTTGGTTTCTGCCCTAGTTTAGGGGCAGTCCTAGCAAAACAGCCCTACAGGGCAGCCTACTGGTCCAAAAGTCATGATTTCTGTGGCATTGCAAAGTTAACCCATCTACCTAACTTTTTCATTCAGGGTTAATCCTAAGGTGGGGCCTCTAAGTGCCTCAAAAACAACATGCAAAATATCTGTTACCATGTGACACTATTCCACATTATTCATAAAATAATAATACAGGGAATTATTAATAAAATCGTTGCACGAATCTTAAAGAGATCTAACGGCAGCTGCTCTTCTTCTCCATGCAGTGCATGCAGGGCCAACCGAGCAGGTGTTCCTTGCGGGGTGGTTTCCGGCCGTCGCCGGCGGCGGGGCCTCCGGCCAATTGCTTCCCCGGCCTCACGGTGGCCGGAGCTTGATCTGGCCGGCGACTAGACGGCGGAGAGCGGCGGACGGCGGCGGCGCAACCAACCCGAAAAACCTCCAGGCCGCCATTTTTAAAGCTTTTTCCAAGCTTTTTGATTCCTATGTCGAGCTCGTTTGAGCTCGACCTCTAACCTAGATGATCTAGGATACTAGCACAGTAAGAGGGGAGGGGATACGGACCCTTGGTGGTTGTGGTTGAGGGTGGCGGCGGCTTCCCCTAGCATGCACATTCCGGCGAGCTCCACGGCCTTCCATGGCTTCCTTCCTCTCTCTCTCTCTCTCTCTCTGGGGTAGGGCTGGATGGAATGAGAGAGGGGGAAGGGTTTGGGGCTGAGTTATGAGAGTGGGCGACTTCACCTAGGTAGGGGCGGATTCACCAAGGAGGGGGGGTCGGGTTAGTGGGTTTGGCCGGCTAGGTGGCTGGTGAGTGGGTCCCACTGGCCATGAAGGCTGATTAGAGCCTAGTGGGTCGGGTTGCCAAGTGTTGGGCCGGGTTGGGTGAGTGAATAGGGAGGGTTGACTCCACCAAGTTGTTTAGGCTATGTTGGGCTTGGGTTGGGTTTGGGCTTGGCCCAAGGCAGCATGGTGGGGGTCCCACACCTCCTAATACCCATGCATGGTCAGCCAACCCATCATGGGTTGGTGGGATAAGCCCAAGTGGCCCAAAATAACTCCTAGGCACTTTCTCTCTCCTATTCTCTTCTTTTCTCTCTCCTAGATGTTCTCCCAAAAGTACTATTGAGAGGCCCTATTTTTCTCTCCCCTAGGGTTTATAGGGTCACTTTAGGCCCACATGATGAATTTGGGTTGATTTGGGTGGACCCAACCCAGTGAATTGGGCTAGGGCACCATTTTCACTATTTAGGTCAAAGGTGTTGACTTGACCCATCATGGTCAACTGGTTGACCCCCTGACCTACCTTGGGGTCTACTTAGATTGTATTTAGGGTTAGGGCATCATGAGGGGGTCATGGTGTGGCTAGGGTTCCTGTTTAGGCTAGTTTGACCTAGTTTGACTTTGGCCCCATAGTGGGCCCCACATGGCTACAACCCACTATCTAGGGTCAAACCTAGCTCATTACCCTAACACCCACCCCATGCCTAACCCAATCTAAGTTAAGGGGTCTAGAAGTAACATTGGGATGTTACAAATCCTATAAACAAAAGAAATAATTTCGTCCCCGAAATTTAAGTTTGGGTTTACGGGTTCCAGTTGCAGAAATTGTTAAGGAAATTTTGTAGAAAATAACATAAAAGTACCTGATGTAAATAGTTCTGGATGACGCTCCAGCATCAGATCCCTAGGTTCCCAGGTGTGCTCCTCCCGTCCATGGTTGGACCACAGCACCTTTACGAGTGGAACCTTCTTTTTCCTCAACGTTCAGACCGCTGAATCGTCGATCCGGATCGGCTCCAATCTAACCGAACGGTCAGGCTCTACCGGTCCAGCTGCAGTAGGGACATGCTGCTCAGGGCGAAGGAGAGCTCTTCGCAAAGAAGAGACATGGAACACATCATGTAGGCTGCTCAGCTCCGGAGGTAGCTGCAGCCGATAAGCCAAGGGGCCCACACGCTCCAGAATCAGGTATGGTCCCATGTACCGGGGGCTGAGCTTCTTATGTCTCCGAATCCGAGAAATACCGTGTACCGGCCGGATTTTCAGGAAAACCCTGTCCCCAACTTGGAACTCCACTTTCCGGTGTCGAGCATCATAATATTTCGCTTGTCTGCTCTGAGCCTCCAGAAGCCGATCCCTGATCAAATGAATCTGAGCCTCCGTATCCTCTACAAAGTCTGACCCAAGGGCTCGAGTATCCACATCTTGCACCCAGGATAGCGGAGTCCGGCATTTTCTCCCATAAAGCGCCTCGTAAGGAGCCATCCCGATGCTGGCCTGGTGGCTGTTGTTGTATGAGAATTCGATCAACGGCAGTAGCCTCTCCCAAGGTTTCCCTGTATCCAAAATACATAACCTGAGCAGGTCCTCCATAGTGCGTATCGTCCGCTCCGTCTGACCGTCAGTCTGCGGGTGGAAGGCAGTGCTAAAGGAAAGTCTGGATCCCAAGTAAGCGTGCACTGCCCTCCATTCCCTGGAGGTGAAGCGACCATCCCTATCTGAAACAATAGACCTGGGTACTCCGTGATACCGGACGAACTGCTCTACAAACAACCTCACCAGTACAGCAACCGGGGCATCTTTTCTGACCGGGATAAACCGTGCTACCTTAGTCAACCTGTCTACAATGACCCAGATGGAGTCGTGCCCAGAATGAGAGCGAGGGAGTCCGTGAACAAAATCCATAGAGATATCCTCGAACTTCCACTCTGGGACTGGCAATGGCTGTAATATACCGCCTGGGCTCTTGCATTCGGCCTTCACTCGCTGGCAAGTCTCGCAGTGTGTCACCAGGTATATGATCTCCCTCTTCATTCCTGGCCAGTACATGGTCCGCCGTAAGTCAGCCCACATCTTGGTGATACCGGGATGCACTGAATATCTGGAGTAGTGTGCCTCTCTGAGGATGTCATCCCGGATCTCACCTCCTGCTGGAATGTACACTCGGCCACGGAATCGAAGAAGGTCGTCCTCCAGCGTATAATCCCCATGCTTGCCTCCTTTTAGAGCGTCAAAGATAGGCTCTAGATCAGTATCCAATCTCTGATGTGTAAGAATGCGTTTCTGTATATCATCATTGCTGACCAAAGAGTTCAGGTACTCTCGATAGAGCACTGGCTCGGCTTCCGAAACCATGGTAATCTGCATATCCTCCATCATGCGTAGAAGCTCCATAGACATCACCCGGGACTCCGGTCCAGAAGTGCCGGCTCTCCTGCTCAAAGCATCTGCTACTGTATTCGCCTTTCCCGGGTGATAGTGCATCTTATAGTCGTAATCGCAGAGGAACTCAAGCCACCTCCTCTGTCGCAGGTTCAGAACCTTCTGCGTGTCGATGTATTTGAGATTCTTATGATCGGAGTATATATCACAATGAATCCCGTAGAGGTAATGTCTCCATGTCTTGAGGGCAAAAACTACGGCCCCGAGCTCGAGATCATGTACAGGATAGTTATGTTCATGCTTCTTCAGCTGTCGCGAAGCATAAGCGATAACATGTCCGTGCTGCATTAAGACTGCACCCATCCCCTGATAGGATGCATCTGTATATATCTGAAATCCTTCACTCCCCGAGGGAAGTGCAAGGATGGGGGACGAAGTGAGCCAATCCTTGAGCTCTTGAAATGCTGACTCGCACCGCTCTGTCCAGTCAAATGCGGCATCCTTTTTCGTCAAGGATGTGAGGGGGAGGGCTATCCTTGAAAACCCCTCCACGAACTTACGATAATAACCTGCCAGGCCCAAGAAGCTACGTATATCCGACGCTGTCTTTGGCCGTGGCCAATCCCGTACTGCCTCTATCTTAGCAGGATCCACAGCTAATCCAGCTCCGCTGATTGTGTGTCCTAGGAAGGCCACTTCCTGAAGCCAGAATTGACATTTTGAGAACTTCGCATACATCTGAAATTCTCTTAACTTCTGCAATATCAGTGCTAAATGCTCTGCGTGCTCCTCTCGAGATCGCGAATAAATCAGAATGTCGTCAATAAAGACTATAACAAACCGGTCCAGATAAGGCTCGAATACCCTGTTCATGAGCGTCATGAATGCCGAGGGGGCATTCGTGAGCCCAAATGGCATCACCGTGAATTCATATAGGCCATAACGTGAGCTGAATGCGGTCTTCGGTATGTCTTCCTCCCGGATGCGTAACTGGTAATAGCCGGATCGTAAATCGAGCTTAGAGAACCAGAAGGCTCCCTGAAGTTGATCAAATAATTCGTCTATCCGGGGCAATGGGTAGGTGTTCCGAACCGTCAACCTATTCAATTCCCTGTAATCTATACACAGTCGGAGGGATCCATCCTTCTTCTTCACAAATAGAACCGGTGCTCCCCACGGCGATGAACTTGGCCGCACAAATCCTGACTCCACAAGTTCCTGTAGCTGAGTCCTGAACTCTGCCAATTCCCTAGGGGCCATTCTGTAGGGTGCTCGGGACACTGGTCTTGCCCCTGGCACCAACTGGATCCTGAAGTCCAAGTCCCGTGATGGTGGTAGCCCAGGTAACTTCTCCGGAAAGACATCAGCGTAATCTCGTGCCACTGGAATATCAGCTATGGAACTCTCTACCACAGCCATCTCGAAACAAATGAGGTATACCTCTTCTCCCTGTTCATAGGCCTTAACGGCCTGTACTGAAGATAAAGAGAGTCGGGGAATGGAACGGATACCTTCAATGATGACGTAGGAGTCTCCGTGTCTGAGTGTGATCCTCTTCGAGGGGCAATCTATCTGCGCGTAGTTCCAATGAAGCCAATTCATGCCTAGGATCAGATCATAATCCGGTAGGCTCAGAACTGTTGCCGGAGCTTCAAACGCTTTGCCTCCTACCTCGACATCCATATTGCAGCAGTCTGTGGTTCGAAGTTCCGTACCATCAGGGAATCGCACTCTCTTTTCCAAACCGGAAAACTTCTCCACTCCTTCTAATCCTTCAATAAACGAGTCCGACACGAAGGAGTGTGACGCACCCGTGTCGAAGAGGGTGTGAGCGGGCTTGCCGCTAATCATCACTATGCCTGGGTTTGTTTGAGTTCAAAGAATAGTATTACTTTTAATGTCTAAGGTACTCTTAAAATTTAAAATTTATAAATCCAAAAATAAAAATTTTAAGTACCTGTAATCACCTCCTCTGGGTCCCTCTGCTCCGTGAGATCCAGCGCGTATACCTGCTCCCGGTCTCGGCCTCGGCCGTGATATCCTCGGCCTCGACCTCGTCCTCGTCCTCGTCCTCGTCCTCGGCCTTGGTGAACTGGAGGGGCCATTGGAGGTGGAGGAGGAGGAAGAGGGTGGACCTGAAGCGGGCACTGCGTCCTGATGTGCCCAGGTTGGCCGCAACCAAAGCAGGTGATCTGCCTCTGACCTCGATCATCCTGTCTCATCGGTCCGGGAATCTGCATAGGTGGGGGAGCCAATGGTGGAGGAGGCCCCTGCTCCTGCCTGTAGTTGGGACGACGACGTCCCCCACCCCTCCTATATCCAATGACCTTCCCCCTTTGGGATGTCCTGCTACCATCGGAAGACGGTCCTTCGAGCGGCCTTTTACCTCTGCCCTGTACCATTAGCTGGTCAGCCTCCAGCTTTTTCTCCATTTCTATGATTTGAGCAGTGGTACCATGAGATATAAACAACAGTGGCTGCCTCAACGAATCCCGGAGGCCATGATAAAATCTTTTAGCATACTTTCGATCATCCCATTCATGAAAGCCTGCAAACCTAGCCAGGTGGGAGAACTCTCTCTGATATTCGATCACTGATCGGCTCCCCTGCTGGAGGTTCAGAAATCTCGCCTCCAAAGTATCCCGGTCTGTGACAGAAACATAATGATCCAGGAATGAGTCGCTGAATTCCTCCCAGGATATGTCTGTTAGTTCCCTATCCCCATAAATTGAGTCCCGAATAGACTTCCACCATCTCTTTGCATGGGCTTCTAGTGCGGAAGTGGCAAGTGGCACCGCCTGGCTGACTGGGCAGCTAATTCCAGCCAGTAACTCCTGAATGGTCTCCAACCACTCCTCTGTCTTCACGGCATCTTCTGTCCCACGATACAGTGGCGGAGACAGACTTTTAAATGCACTCAACCAGTTCGATCCTGGGTTGGGCAGCTGAACCGGGGCTTGCTGCGCTCTGAAGGCATCCAGGATAGCCGTCAGGGTTTGCCCCATCTCCGTCTGCATGAACGGAATGGCAGCCGGAGGGGGAGGAACCGTATCCTGCGGAGGCTGCATAAAGGAAAAACTTAACGTCAAAATTGGCCTAACTCATTGTTTGATGGACTGATTATGTGGCTTTTTACGCATGGGCACACCACTGCTTCCGCTGCATAGTTTGTCCGCAAACTAATGCTGGAGCGGGGTGTTCCAGTGTGGTGGACTGTATTCTCATATGATCGTGGTTTCAAGTGATACCAGTTTGTAAGATCCTGTTCCTCCAATCTGAGGCAACCCGGATCTTATGCCCAGAACCGCCGCCTTACGGTGACACTAACGCACGAGTTAGTCGTCACCGCAAGACGTCGATTCTGCCGGCTAGTACGATCATAACCTGTTCGGCCAATATGAGAATAATTGCATAATAAATCAGAGTAAAAGCAGAAGCAAGTCCACAGCCACAGTATATATATATCAAATGAAACATAAGACAGTCCATAATGAGTACAGAAAATGAATGAAAGAAGGGCTTATGCCCAGTACATCATATCTCTCTCTCACTCTCATACACAGCAGCGGAAAAACCATAAATCTCTCATCACCTGTAGACATGCTCCAGTAGTAGTAGTAGGTATCTGCCCCTCAAGTCCTGCCTCCTCGACGTGCTGGTCCACCTCCTCGAGCTCCTAAAATAGTAAGGTCACCGACCATTAGTCAAAAAGACTAAGTCGTATCCTCAGCACCTCCTCCTGCAACTCCTAGGCACCGTGCGGGAGGGCGAAGCGGAGGACAACAAGGGGTAGCAAAGGCGAGCAGGTGACAGGAAACTAACAGGGTATATATAATCAAAATATCATGAAATGTAACCTCCACTTATGCGGGTACGCATAAGCAAGGGATCTTTTGCAAGGCTCCCATTGTATAGAATGTCCCATACCATTTATACAATGGGGTGTCAGAGTCACAAGCATATATATAAAGGAAAATAACCTCAACCTATAAACATGCCCACTCAGGCTTATAGGCTAAGGGATCGTATAGCAGGTCCTAATGTATAAGCGTCCCATACCACTTATACATTAGGTGACTTAAGTTGTTATGAAGGTTAATGTTATGCATCTATATGGTGGGTATGATATGAACATGCAGTGCAACACACACACACGACTCCGTGATCACAGACCTTTAGTTCCCACTTTTCGAGAGCTAGCATCACTCTCAGGTACCACCGTTGTGGCTACGGCAGCAGCGGAGCGGGCGTCTCCGCCTTCTAGGCGGGTATACACACTACCAGGCCTAGACCTCTCTTGTGCGCCTCTGTACACCGTCAGTGCACTCTAGAGTCTCTGCGTACAACTTTGCTGACTACCTGTCAGTCTTGTTGGGCTGGGTGCGCGTTATTAGGAAAAGCCTTCCAGACTCCAGTATAAACATCCTACTGGTCCCTCTAACCCTCGCACCCGCCTGGTCCACCGTACTGCCGTCGGTGTGACGACTGGCCAGTACCGCATGGCCCGCCACTAATATATGCACATGCAAGTATAGTACATTGAGCCTCCAGCTCGAAGGTCTAACCAGTCTCAAATCTCTCCAACCCGTCACGGGTGAGTAAAAAGTCAAAAGACTCAAAGTCCCTCCAACCCGGCACGGGGGAGTATATGTGTCAATCTCTTTTCTCCAACTCGGCATGGGTGAGCAAGTAGTCAAACGACTCCAAGTCCCTCCAACCCGGCACGAGTGAATACATGTCCAATTTACCTAACCTAATAGGCTACTCTTGTCTACAGTTTATCATACTTAGAGTCTTAGGGTTAATCCCAGGACTGCCCAAGGTATTCCCGGTGAAGGGTTCTCAGGGGCACTAGGAGCTGCGATGGGCTGAATCCCAAAGCTCCCTTTCTCAAGGATATTTACTTTAGTTGTTTCTTACCCCGGACCTCTTTTTCTCTCTCCTGTTACATAGAATGACCCAGTGATTTAAGGTATGGGTTAAGGAGTGGCGATCTTCCGTCAACCTTTTCTAGGTAAGTCTTATGTCGCTCTGTTACTCTCGTCTCTAGAATGCATCTGCCACCCAGGGTTATACTTCCGAACTTAGACCCTAACTCAGTTGTTGATTCATCCCCTGGCGGCCTGTAGTCCAACCTTCTTTACTAAGCGCACCCCATGACCTATTGCCACCCTGAAATCGAACTTCTAAATTCTTGATCCAACTGACTCCAAATATTTATCCTAGGGTGGTATGGACTAATAAAATGAGTGTGTTGATTTTCATGATTTTCCTAGGTCATTAAGGCCTTTAATTAAATCTTTTAAAATTATTCCCTAGGTCATTTTGCACATGAAGTACCATCAATTAACATCTTCTGACCTAGGGAATTTTTCCTGAGTTGCATATGAGCAAAATATTATTGTCTACAAGATTTCATAATTTTCCTTTTAAAATGTCTATTTATCCCATAATTAATAAAATTTCTACATAAATGCCATTTTCCAAATGAAGTAGGAGAGATACATAAATCAAAATTCCAGGAAAATTACTGAGCAATTGTAACATTAATTCATGACTTATGGCAGAGTTTCATTAACTTCTATAGTGTAATAGCCTATAGATTTCCATTCTTAATTATTTACCAAAATGCCATTTTCCTACCTTAATAATTATCAGTGTTTACCAAAATTCTGAAATAAATATGCAACACTAATATTGCTATTATACATCTATAGAAATATTTTTACAATTTCCCCACATGTAATTCTACCAATTCACAAATAAATACAAAAGGGGTAAAATAGTAATTTCAAGGTTTTTGTTCCAATAAACTCCAAACAGAGGTCTAAAATTTTCCTAAGTCAAATAGGACACCATACTTTGACTTGGCTGAATCTGAAAGTTTTCTATAGCCAAAACCTATTTTTCCCATTTATTTTACAAAAGGGCCTATAATTTGAAAATTTCCATTAAGTGGTATTTTTAAATTCCAAAAATCCCAAAAGTAATTCTAGGGGTGAAACATGCCCTAAAGTATCACTGGAATTCATTGCATGATTTTTGGGTGCCTCAGCTAGGTTAAATACACAAAATACAAATTATTGCTAATTGCACACCAAGGCCTAAATTAGCCTACACAAACACATGGAATAACCCTTCATGCAGGGGTCCAATTGCCTTGAAATTTCTACCAGACACCAATAATGTCCCCAAGGACATACCACCAAAATTTGGGGTCATTTGGGTGCCTAAAATTACAATTATGCCCTTAATTTAATTTTTGATATTTTGATAAAAACTATAGAAAAAGTTCTTCCAAAAATTCCAAATTTTTGGCAGGGCATATGCATGCCCTAAATACACCCATGACCAAAATTTCAGGTCATGGTGATGCTTGGTTTGTCTTGGGCATCAAATTTGGTTTCTGCCCTAGTTTAGGGGCAGTCCTAGCAAAACAGCCCTACAGGGCAGCCTACTGGTCCAAAAGTCATGATTTCTGTGGCATTGCAAAGTTAACCCATCTACCTAACTTTTTCATTCAGGGTTCATCCTAAGGTGGGGCCTCTAAGTGCCTCAAAAACAACATGCAAAATATCTGTTACCATGTGACACTATTCCACATTATTCATAAAATAATAATACAGGGAATTATTAATAAAATCGTTGCACGAATCTTAAAGAGATCTAACGGCAGCTGCTCTTCTTCTCCATGCAGTGCATGCAGGGCCAACCGAGCAGGTGTTCCTTGCGGGGTGGTTTCCGGCCGTCGCCGGCGGCGGGGCCTCCGGCCAATTGCTTCCCCGGCCTCACGGTGGCCGGAGCTTGATCTGGCCGGCGACTGGACGGCGGAGAGCGGCGGACGGCGGCGGCGCAACCAACCCGAAAAACCTCCAGGCCGCCATTTTTAAAGCTTTTTCCAAGCTTTTTGATTCCTATGTCGAGCTCGTTTGAGCTCGACCTCTAACCTAGATGATCTAGGATACTAGCACAGTAAGAGGGGAGGGGATACGGACCCTTGGTGGTTGTGGTTGAGGGTGGCGGCGGCTTCCCCTAGCATGCACATTCCGGCGAGCTCCACGGCCTTCCATGGCTTCCTTCCTCTCTCTCTCTCTCTCTCTCTGGGGTAGGGCTGGATGGAATGAGAGAGGGGGAAGGGTTTGGGGCTGAGTTATGAGAGTGGGCGACTTCACCTAGGTAGGGGCGGATTCACCAAGGAGGGGGGGTCGGGTTAGTGGGTTTGGCCGGCTAGGTGGCTGGTGAGTGGGTCCCACTGGCCATGAAGGCTGATTAGAGCCTAGTGGGTCGGGTTGCCAAGTGTTGGGCCGGGTTGGGTGAGTGAATAGGGAGGGTTGACTCCACCAAGTTGTTTAGGCTATGTTGGGCTTGGGTTGGGTTTGGGCTTGGCCCAAGGCAGCATGGTGGGGGTCCCACACCTCCTAATACCCATGCATGGTCAGCCAACCCATCATGGGTTGGTGGGATAAGCCCAAGTGGCCCAAAATAACTCCTAGGCACTTTCTCTCTCCTATTCTCTTCTTTTCTCTCTCCTAGATGTTCTCCCAAAAGTACTATTGAGAGGCCCTATTTTTCTCTCCCCTAGGGTTTATAGGGTCACTTTAGGCCCACATGATGAATTTGGGTTGATTTGGGTGGACCCAACCCAGTGAATTGGGCTAGGGCACCATTTTCACTATTTAGGTCAAAGGTGTTGACTTGACCCATCATGGTCAACTGGTTGACCCCCTGACCTACCTTGGGGTCTACTTAGATTGTATTTAGGGTTAGGGCATCATGAGGGGGTCATGGTGTGGCTAGGGTTCCTGTTTAGGCTAGTTTGACCTAGTTTGACTTTGGCCCCATAGTGGGCCCCACATGGCTACAACCCACTATCTAGGGTCAAACCTAGCTCATTACCCTAACACCCACCCCATGCCTAACCCAATCTAAGTTAAGGGGTCTAGAAGTAACATTGGGATGTTACACTGAGTCAGTTCCATCAATTTTCCTAGGAGGAGAAAGTGTCTTTCTCCTGCCCTTCCTTGTGGCTTTAGCTTTGAAGGCCACTGATTTATCTTTGACTAAAGACCTACTTCTTCTCTGGATGTTAGTTGTATTTCATAAGACTGTAATTTTCCAAACAAGGTTGGTGGAGGAGTATCTGCAAGTCTGACTACTTCTCTGATGACACAGATTTGTGTGTCCCAGTCTTTGGTTAATGATCTGAAAAACTTGTCATTCAGTTCTTATATGCTGAAGACTTTGCCATAGGTTCTCAGCTCATTGACAATTCTGAAGAACTAGTTATAGCACTCAGCTATGCTTTCTATCTTGGCTTACCTGAAACTCTCATACTCTTGATTGAGCATAGATTTCCTATCCTCTCTTTCTTCTTCTGTCCCCTCCATGTAGATAATCAATGTGTCCCACATCTCCTTAGATGTTATGTAGTGGACTAAATTCTGAAATGTAGAATCATCTATGTCACTAATAATTATGTTTTGTGCCCTCTTGTCCAAAGTGGCTAAGATGATCTCATCTTTGGCCATCTCAGAATAACTCTTTAGAGTTTTCTGATTTGCATCTAGAACTGATGTCTTCATAGGGATGAAAGGCCCTTCTTGAACAGTGATGTAAATTCTAGGATCAAATGCTTCCATGAATAACCTTACCCTCTCTTTCCATATGCCAAAACTTTCCTTTCTACAAATAGGAAGCTTCATGGTTCCAAGTTCTTTGTGATTTTCTCCTGAGCCCATCTTGGCTAACTAATAACTGCCTTGGAGATCAGCTCAAATTGTTAAGTCTCTTTTTGAGCAACCTCCCTCTTATACCACTTGAAAGAATTGATTTCAAGAAATGCTAAACACCTATGGGGGGTGAATATGTTTAAATTCAATTAACTTAGGCAGTTAAAATTTTAACACAGTATAGCTAATTATAATACAACAATCTTAGCACAGATAATCAGCAAACACAGCAAACAAAACACAGTACACACAGATTTATAGTGGTTCCCCAATTTATGGGTATATCCACTTTCCTCCTTCGCCTATCTAGCAATATACTAGATTCGGCCCAACTTCCTTCCTCTTTTTCATATCCTGAGATCTTACCACTCAGAACCCCAAATGGTTCCTACAACTTAGACTTCTACAATTCCTACAACTTAGATCCTTAAGATCTTATAGCTCAGATTCATTCTAAGAACCCTACCTCAGAGTGAGTTCACACTCCTACCACTCAGGAAATCAAGCCTTACCTCAGCCCATATAACCAGGCATACAACTCAGAGAAATTAATCTCCTACACTCAGATCTATGAATAGATCTTACATAAAATTGATAAGGTATTTTGTAATATCTTTACCAAGATAGAGAGGAAGGTGAAGGCTTCCTGACAGATCTTGAATAATCTATCTTCTTATGATCCTTACTGTAAAAAATCTGATCCAACCTCACTTAGCTTATTCAAAGCTTCTTGAAAATAGAAAATTAAGGTTGAGCTTCTTGAGAAATTTGAATCGATCCACGATCCAGCTTCTTTCTCCTTATAGATTTGAATCTGTAATCTCTGACAGATATGATGAGATATTGTCTACTTTAAAATTTCTTCTTCTTCTAACTCTTCTGATTGTTGATTAGATTCTGAAAAGCTTCCGCGCGTCTTTTTGTCTTAGGCTTCTCTCCTTTTTTATATAGATCCCATCAGAGGTTACCGGCTGATCCGGTTGATAACTGACATCTGATAGTTCTTATAGCTTTGACAGCTTTGACAATTCTGACAACTGTCAAGTCTGCGATCTTGAGATCTGTTACTTAGAGTATTTAACTCAGCTAATAGTGTCAAGACACAAGTATAGTATGTGTCGACACTGATGTAGTATGTGTTGACACAATTTCCAGAGTGTCGACAAAATTCCTTTGATGTTGTCTACATACTTCAAAAACTGTCGACACAGTTCTTTATTCAGTCTCGACACAGCTTTTGTAGAATGTGTCGACATAAGTCCTGTGTGTCGACACAAGTCCTGTGTGTCGACACAGCTTCTCCATGTATGGGTGATGTCGACCCAAGTCCGGGGTATCGACACAGTTGCTTCTGCTAATGTCAGCACTTCAAGTCTAAGTGTGTCGACACAGCTCCTGAGTGTCGACACCAAAAGCCTGGACTGATGGAGGACGGTGCCACTAATCATTATATCAAAGGTCCTCAGGCGGATCCACGGGGCAGCCAGTTAAGCCATTACCGCATAGCACCGCAGCGCGGGGGCGATTCCGGATCGCAGCCCCAACAATCCCCCCCCCCCCCCGGAAACGACCCCGGGGTTTCGAACCTGCGACCCCCTCTGATACCAATTGAGAGGACTTAGCGCAACCACTCGCACCAAAAGCCCGGACTGATGGAGGACGGCGCCACTAATTTTTATATCAAAGGTCCTCGGGCGGATCCACAGGGCAGCCAGTTAAGCCATTACCGCATAGCATCGCAGCGTGGGGGCGATTCCGGACCGCAGCCCCAACACAACTGATGTCAACTCAAATTCTATGTGTCGGCACAAGTCCTGTGTATCTACAGAGCCTTGCTTCTTACCTCGACACAACTCCTTCAAAGGTGTCGACACATTATAAGTATCTCGATGCTTTTGTACTTAAAATATTCTCTGCATACTTTGCCTGCACAAATAAACTCAATATACCGTCAAATACAACCTGATGTATATGATTGAGTTAAGTGAGACTTCTCCAAATCATGTACATAATTTCCAATTTACCAAACAGGGAGATTGTTGGGTCCATTAATCACAATATCCCAGATTTGAAGAAGGCCCACATGTCAATAATATACACATGCATGTATTTGATATTTGCCTAAGTTCGTATATGCAGGATATCTATTTTCAGTGATTAGACAGACCCAATATGTCAGAGGATTCACTATACAGAAGTCAGAATACTAAGGAGAGGAAAAATTTTTACTAAGTACAAAAGTGTTGAGTGAGTACACTTAACTCAATGCCTGAGGCCAAAATGTGTCGATAGATAACCAGTCGCTCAAAGCCTTAGTGAAGATGCAACAAATTTGATCTAAAGACAAAAGCATTGAGTGATGGGCATTCACTTAATGCCCTTACCAGAAAATCTATCCAAACTCAAATACGTTGAGTGATGGACATTCACTCAACACCCCTTTCAGAAATGTTACCAAGTCTAGAAGCATTGAGTGATGGACATTCACTTAACCCCCCTTCAAAAATCTATCTAATTCCAGAAGCATTGGTTGATGAACGTTCACTAAATGCCTTCATCTGTATTGTAACACCCCAAAAATCCTTAGACTGTATACTGGGCAACACGGCCAGGGACATGGGCGTGTCCAAGGCCTTGTCCTGCTCTGTGTACTCGAGAGGGTCTCGAGTGGGTATCGAGTGGGTCTCGATGAAACACCCCTATCCATCACATAGCATAAAGCAGTATGTCTGGTCAGGGCCCAATGCCATATACCACGGACAGACCGGTGGGTTACTCATTGAAACCAATCAACCAATCACAACATCCTACATAAAGCATCCAGCGGAAGCAATTTATTAAGTTGCAAAGAATAAAGAACCCAGCCAAGCATGAATGTCCACTACTCAAACCAACAGGAATGTACAATACACAAGTACTGGCCTTATGGCCTTACAATAGTTTGCTCAAATATAAGTGTCTTCCAAACCTCGCGCATGCAGGCCGGTCATACATGAGAATACAAGAAAACACTCAAAATTAGGCCTTCGAGGGCCGGGTCAGCAACTTGGGCTTTAGCCTGTTATTTACCACTCGGATCCGCAGCACCTGCAAGCAACAATCCAACGAACGGTGGCAAACAAAAGTAACGGTCAGCTATGCTGACCAAATTATAACGACCCTGCCCCCAACTCGGGGCGGCGGTGCTCTTTCCCTGCACTTTGTTAGCATAACCAAGCAGTATAGTGTAAACACACTTCATCACATGCGTAGGCACGCACGGCCACACACCTCATGCACTCAGGGCACATTCACGGCGAATCGGCCAACATCACGTCAATTTAAGCCATAGATGTTTTCGTCTCGCCACCGCCACGTGGACGGCCGACCTTATGAGCATTTTTTCTTCATGGCATGGGTCACGTCAATTTAAGCCATAGACCGTCGAAGACCCTAATCTATGCCAACGGTTCTGCCGAACGACATAGAGTGGGTATGGTTCCATGATTTGGGCCGAACACGGCTTGCGACACGCCCATGTCCAAGGCTGTGTCACCCATTCGCCGCTGAAACCGTTGCATCCCAAAAAGTATACGGCCAATAGACACGCCCGTATCCAAAGCCGTGTGCCACACACGGCCATGCACACGGCCGTGTTCTCAACCATGCACAACAACCGATAGAACAACCCGAAGGGAACACGGGTTCTGACACGCTCGTGTCAAATTTGTCACGCCCGTGTCAAATTTGACACACCCATGTCATCCAGTTCACGGTCTGATCCGGCCTGTGTTCCTCCACCGACGCAGCTCGGGAAATGACTCGAGCGGAACACGCCCTGGGACACGCCCGTGTCCCATTCCATGTGCCTGTACCAAGGCCCAAACCTGCTTCAAATGTTGCCCATTCCTCTTTTGAGTTTCGGGGCGTTAAAACTCTCTCCCTCTTAAAAGAATTTCGTCCATGAAATTATTAAAGGAAAAGAAAACAGGAAACTATAAGTGGTACCTGAGGGGAACATGTAGCATCCCTCAGACAACTAGACCCCTAGAGATAGTTTTGTCATGATTAGGTCATGACAAAACCCTAGGGAGCCCAAGAAGGCCAAGTGAACCTAGAAATGTGGGTGAGACCACTATGGTCTGCACATAGTAGATTTCTGAACATTTGCTTAAAATAATCATGGGGCTTCACCATGACTCCAAGACCCCACTCATACCTCCATAACCCTAGTGAGGGGTCAATGAGTCACTAAGGACCCATGGAGGGCAGTCAAAGGAGCTAAGTTGACCAAAGTCAACTCTAACTCTAATTGGGTCAAATTGACCTACACAAGGGCCAATTGCAGTCCCTTAGCCAAGTGGACCCCACACATACCCTCATAGCCCTAGTGAGAGGCCAAAGGGTCACCAAGGACCCATTAGGACCAATCAAAAAGGCTAGGTTGACCAAAGTCAACTCTTGACCTAAAATGGTCAAAGTGCCCTAGTTAAGGGTCAAGTGACCTTCAAGGGCCAATCCAACCCCACCTTGACCCTAGGGGAGGCCAATGTGTCACCAAGGACCCATTACGGAAACTTCAAGGACAAAATTGACCTAAGTGGGCCCTAGTCCAAGTTTGGGTCAAGCTAGCCCAAATGGGCTAACTCAAGCTCAAGTCCATTTTGATTAGGGCTAACCTTATTTTTATGAGTGAAAATGGACTTGTGAGCTGCCATTGGGTTAGGTAGGAACCAAATTTCAGCTTGGTGTGTAGGAGAGAGAAAAAGCCACCATGGAGGAGAGAGAAAGAGAAGGAAGAAAAGGGAGGAGGACTTTGGGCTCATCCTCCCCCTCCCCAACCCCCTCCATTCATTGCATTAGGACAAGGAAGGCAGCCCCAATCCAACCAGCTGGTCATTGATTGGTTGGAGCCATGCATTCCCCCCTACCAACCATGTCCGCCAAGCTTGACTTGGGCCAAAAATGGCATGGAGGATTTCAGCCACCTAACTCTCCTCCCCTCCATCTTAAAAGCTTCCCTAGACTCCAAGGAAAATTCCCCACAACTTTTCTGAAGAAGCCAAGATGTTTCACTGTGTTTTTGAAGAAACCCGAACACCACCACCACAACCATGGAATTCCGGCGATCCTCCCGGCTTTAGGCCGCCAAAAAGGTCCTCCTCTACTCATTCTTGCATGGGCAGATCTTAGGAATCCATAGGGCCTAGGTTCGGGCTCAATTGAGCTCGATCCAAATTTCAAAATCATGGTTTTTCCATGAAAAATCATCTTGTCGGGTTCGCCGGAACAGTGCTCCCCGGCGGCCGTGCCGCCGCCTGGAGGTAGCCACGACCACCACGAAGGTGTTGGCGGCGGTGGCCGGCCGGGGAGGTGGTCGGATCGCCGGCGGTAGCAGCTGGAAGATAGCCCAGGCGGGATGAATCTGGGTCGTCGGCTGGAGGTGGAAGATGACGGGATTCCGTCCAATCGCGCGTCAAGATTGGTGCAGGAATTGATATTAAACTATGGAAGTTGATATTTCATTTCATGACTCTGTCACACTTTTCATATTTAATGTGTTTAATTATTAAAAATACCTAGGGGCACTTTCAGGAAAAATTATCAACACATAAATTGTAGCCCTCTGAGTCTATTATCATACAAAATTAGTTTGAACCAATTTGGGTGCCTGGTTTGACCAGGGCACTTATTTTGGTGGGGTCTATACATATGGTTAGGCAGACACTAAACAGAGTGCCCACACTTCATCCTTAGCCCAAATAAGCTTAAATTTTGGCAGGGAGTCACCCTAATCAATATCTAGAACGTGCCCAAAAATGGGAATTTTTGGGTATAATTTTTCTATAGTTTTTGTAAATAATTTAATTTATCTAGGGTAAATTAATTTATGGGTTAAATGAACTCCAAATCCATCCAAATTTTGGTGAGTGGTGTATGGGGTCAATATTAAGCTCTGGTTAAACTTTCATTAATTTTGGAGGTGATTTGAACTGAAATCTTGCAAACCCTAGCCTTGCCTTAAAAGGGGCATTTTGGTCCAAAAATTTATTTTTGTCTTAGAGTGTCCAAATTACCTCAATAGAGGTTAATATTTGGGCCTCAAACTTGGCATAACTTTTCGAACCTTCCCATAAAAATGGGGAGGATTGGAATTGATTTGGCCCAAGATCCTAGGTCAAACCCTAAGGAAGGGCTTTTGTACCTTGTGAAGGAAATGTGGCCAAGACACTTTGTATGACCATGAAATTTTTTTGGGTGGGTACTAGGGTAATTAAAACCCTCTGATGAAAATATTAGGGGATTTTGGGAAGGTTGGGACCCACCAAACCCAAACCCTAGTTTAGGGCACAAATATAGTAGGGTTGAAGTAGGCTAGTTAAACTCCTTCAACTAAGATGAAATTTTGGTAGAATGGATATAAGGATATAATGAACCTCTGATAATTTAATTGAAAATTTTTGGTTAATAATTGTAGTACTTCATTTGTAACACAAGGGGATGCCCTAATTATTAAATTGATCATTTTGGGTCCCTCTGCCCCTTGGTAGGTCATGAAAGTTTGACAGAGAAAGTTTTAAATCTTCGTAGACATATATGAATTTTATGAAAATTTTTGAATGCATATTTGTGGTACTTACGTCACAAACTTGGTAAATGAGGAAATTGTTCAATAATTTATTTAAGGCTCTCTACTGATAAAAAATTATGAAATTTGACCCAAATCATTTATATACTCTTAAAATCATACTTGAATTTTCTCTGAATTTTTGGGAGTAATATAGTCTTACATATCTCTTTAAATTAATTATTAAGGAATAAATTGAAATAAGAATTTGGGGACAAAACCTTACTGAAAAATTTGGATATTTTGGAGAGTAAGTTGATTACTTATTTGGAATATCATATAAAATTAGTGGAATGATATCTTATCTGAAATTGGTACTTCATGTTCAATATTGGAACTTTTAGTCACTATAATAATTAAACAAATTATTAAATAAATAGGAAAATTGTGGATCTCTGGATTTAGGGCTTAAAGTTCATAATGGACCACCAATAATTATTATAGGAGTACTGGATGATTATTTGATGTACTTCTCATTTTACATGACATTTAACCTTGGTGGTCTGCATTTAGTAATTTTGGAAAGTTGTTCATTAATTTGTTTGAAACTTATTACTTCTTAATCGCTTATGAGATTTGAACCAGAGAATTTATATGCACTTGCAATCATGCTTGAATTTTTCCTTGAATTTTTGGAAATAATAATGCCCTACTTATCTATTTAAAAGAATTATTATAAGTTACCATTGAATTAAAATTAGTGGCCTAAACCTTGCTGAAAAATTAAGAGACCTTTGATCTTAGGTTAAATATTTCATATTGGGTATAACATAAATCTGGAGGAATTTTATCTTGTCTAAATTTGGTACTTCCTATTCAAACTTGGAGATTTTGGCCACTATGAAAAACTTAATAAATTATTAGATAAATAGGAAAAATATTGGATCTCTGGATTTAGGGCTTAAAGTTCATAATGGACCACCAATAATTATTACAGGAGTACTGGATGATTATTTGATGTACTTCTCATTTTACATGACATTTAACCTTAGTGGTCTGCATATTGTAAATCTGCAGAAAATATGTTGGAGTATAAAGTTGGGCACATGAGTCAGGATTAGTGGTTGTAGGTTTGGATAATTTAGAATGAGTTCATCACTCGAGTTAGGATGAGTAAGGGGTTTGGTTTGGCTAAATATTAGATGGTGCTCGGGATCGACGAAAGATCGTCTAACCCGTAGGAGGAAGTGTCAAAATACTAGGGTTAGATCCAATGCAATAGTTAAAGGATATGAGATTGGGTATCAACCAATAAGAATAAGTGCCTTGCGAAAGAGAGCTTTGGGCTTCAGCCCATCGTAGCTCCTAGTGCCCTCGAGAGCCCTTCATGGGGAATACCTTGGGCAGTCCTGAGCTAAACCTAAGTCGTAGGAATAAAATAAAATGAAGAGCAACTAGTAAGTTTAGGGTTTCACATTCTCACACCCCGATATCACGGGGAGATAGATTGGGTCACTCAGGCAGTAAGCCCAGTGGTTATGGTGATGGGCAAGTTAGTCCGGCGAGCTTTGTCTCGGTTGTTGATTGTTGACAGACGGGATAGTCCGGGGAGCTTTGGCTCGGTTGTTGATTATGACGGACGGGATAGTCCGGGGAGCTTTGGCTCGGTTGATGACGGCCGGGATAGTCCGGGGAGCTTTGGCTCAGTTGTTGGTTGGACTTCATAACTATTGCATGTGCATAAAAGGTATAAGGTGGTTGGTCTTCGGTATTGGAGGGTCGATGCACCGATGCCAATACGCTAACTCGGCAAGTGTGGTTAGCACTTCGCCAATAGAAGTCCGGTGCGCCAGTCGGCAAGAGTACGCAGGAGTCCTCTTTGTGCACCAAGCGTTGAGGCGTACGATGGGTCTGTCCGGTAGTGCTTTACTGGTTTAGAGGTGGGCGAGGCCCAACCCACCGCTTCTGTCTGCCACTACGGAGGTATCCTGGGAGGTAATGGCTCCGAAAGGGGGAACTAAAGGTCTATGTATACAGAGTCGAGTGGGTGAGTTGCACTTGCATGTTCACATCATGGCATAATTGTATTTCATAGCATAACCATTGCATATAACCTGACACCTAATGTATAAGTGGTATGGGACGCTCTATACATTAGGCCCTGCAAAACGACCCCATGGCTTATAAGTTCGCGTGAGCGTGCTTATAAGTCAAGGTTCTCATTCAGTACTATATATTAAGCCTGGTAGTAAAACCGACACCCTATCGTATAAATCGGTATGAGACTTTTTATACGATAGGAGCCCTGCAAGAGATCCCTTAGCTTATGTGTAATCACATAAGTTAAGTTTACTTTCTTATTCAAATTTTTATCATTATTACCATCTTTTATACCTTAGAACTAGTAGTTTAGTTCCGCTGCCATCTGCTGTTTGATATTCTCCACTTTCATGTCCTTCCCTTTCCTTCTCCCCGCTCGGTGCTTAGGAGCCATGGGGGAAGGGGCGGGGATGATAGGACTTAGTCTTTTAGACTAACGGTTTTTGAACCACATCATTTTAGGGGACCACGGAGCCCAACATGGAGGAGCAGCCTCGGAGGTCGGCACGCTTGGATATAGGACAGTCTAGTACCGGAGTCCAGACAGCAGGGACTGTGAGTCCCGACCGCTAGTAGTTATATTAGTTTGCTTCCGTGATGAGCGATTTGTAGTGAGGACATGATGTACCGGGCATAAGCCCGTGATTTCTGTTATATGTTCTATCTGTGGACACTCCCTTCGTGGAGATTATTTTTCTATTCATGTGTGGTTTCTGTGGACTTGCTTATTTTATTGCTACAGTTGTGATCGATTTGGCCGGCATGATCGGCATTTTTGTAGTGACGGACCTTCCCAGGTGCGAAGGTGTCACCGCAAGGCGGCGGTTCTGGGCCTAAGACCCCGGTGTTTTAAAAGAAAAAAATGGGGGTCTTACAGAACAACTCTGGGTAATCCTCTAGCATGGTTTGCTCCCATTCCCAAGAGAGATCCTCCCGACCGCAATTGTCCTACCGGACCTTGACCATCCTGATCTCCTTGTTACAGAGTCGCTTAACTTCAAGGTCTTCAATACGAACGAGCTTGACCCTAGTCGTCAACCCTTCGTCCACCGGCACTTGATCAACTGCGATCACCTGCGAAGGCTCTTGCACTGCCTTCCGCAACACTGAAATGTGGAATATATCGTGTAGACCACTCAACTCCACTGATAGCCTCAGACGATAAACCGCTTCGCCGATCCGCTCCAGAATCTCAAATGGTCCAAGGTACCTCGGGATCAGCTTCTTCAAGCGTCACACCCGTGAAACACCCTTGAACGGCTTTACCTTCAAGTACACCCAATCGCCAACCGCGAACTCCACATTCTGATGCTTGGCATTGTAGTACTTAGCTTGTCTATCCTAAGCGATCAGCAAATGCTCTGGAATGATCCGCACCAAAGAAGTAGCATTCTCCACCTCTTACTTTTTATACAACCTTGCCTCACCCGTTTCTAGCCACGATAACGGCGTGCGACACTTCCTACCATATAGGGCCTCGAAGGGCGTCATTTGAATACTCGCTTGGTAGTTATTGTTGTACGCAAACTCCACCAAATATAGGTGGTCTTCCCAATGCTTCCCGAAGTCCAGAACACACATACGGAGCATGTCCTCCATATTTTTGTTAACCCTCTTGGTATGCCCATCTGTTTGCAGATGGAAGGTTGTGCTGAACTTCAATTTAGTCCCCAGCATCTGCTGCACCCATTGGACGTAAAATGCTCATCTCGATCACTCACAATGTTGCGGGGCACACCGTGCAGTCTGACAATATTATCCACATACAGCTTTGTCAGTCTCTCCACTGAATCATCCTTCCTATGCGGAATGAAGTGCGATACTTTTGTTAACTGGACTACGATCACCCAGATGGCGTCATTTCCCTTCTGCGACCTTGGCAAGCCATGTACAAAGTCCATCAAAATGTCATCGAACTTCCACTCCGGAATAGGCAAGGATTTCAAGAATCCCCCTAGCTTTTGGCACTCCGCCTTTACTAAGGCGCAAGTTTGACATTTAGCCACAAACAGTGCCACATCCTTCTTGAGCCCTGGCCACCAAAACAACTTCTTTAGGTCCTAGTACATCTTCGTGCTCCCTGGGTGGATTGAGTACTTGGTATGATGAGCCTCGTACATCAACTTTGCCCGTAGATTTCCCCCGTTTGGAACGCACAAACGATTGTCCTTCCTTAGTAGCCCATCCTCAACTGAAAACTGGGAATTTGACCCATCCAATGCTGCATCCATGAGCTCCTTCATGGTGCCATCCAACTCCATAGCCTATCGAATGCGATCAGCAAGGTCATACTGAACTTCCGTCCAGTTCAACAATGCTTTGGCGCTAGTTTGCTTGTCCACACAACAGATCTCTAATGCCCCCAACTCCCGAATTAACCTCTGATAACTTCTCAAAAAGAAGTTATCTTATATTTTAAATACCTCTATTTTGATGAAAAGATTTAGTAAATTTGTATAAAAACGTATTGTATTTAAATATGTTGACATCTTGTAAAAGTGAGAGCATTAATGTTATTTCAATATGTTTTTATCATAGGAAATCCGATGTATTCACCTCGATGTGGCACGGGTCAAGTTCACAGGAAATCCATGAAGTTTTTATAGCCTGGGTGCAATAGTCTCAAGGCTGTTTGGTGCAGTTTCTGTTTTAGGGCAGCAGGAAATTTGTTATAACAAATTTCTTCAGTTCAGAAAATTTGTTATAATAAATTACGAAAATTCAAATTTGAAATTCTGAATTTCTTCATACTTTTGGCAGTTACAAGTGCATAGATGGCAACCTTTCAACAATAAAAATATTCCTTTTGAATGGGAGGAGTATAAAGAGGGGGTGTAAGAGAGAAAAATGAGGATTATTAATCATATTCAAATTTCAAGAAAGGAGATCTAGGTTTTGGGGGGAAGGAGGAGGAACCGTACTAGATCTTCATCAAAGAGGGATCTTGCATGCATTTGAGCGGAGTTTTCTACAGCGTTTGTGAACTATAAGCATCATGTTTTGTAAGATCTATCCAATCTTGTATTCCTCTTCACAAATCATGAACTAAATCTCCTAGGTTTTGTATTTTGAAAGTACTTTGCTCTATGTGATGAGATCTTTGTGTTTATTTAATTTATGAGAAGATTATTGTGATTTCTTTATTTAGTTGATGATCTTGTGGTAAAACTTTTGGATTATTGTTTCATTCGATGCTTCATTTCGAGATTCGAGAGAGGAGAATTGTGAGTGTTTGAACGAAACATATTTTACTACGTGGCGAGATTCGAGAGAGGAGTCACGTAAATTTTTAACCAAAGTTTTCGGCTCGTTTTACTGCGCTTCGAGATTCGAGAGAGGAGAGGCGTAAGTGTATCATCAACTCGATATAGCGGAAACGGGAGAAAGAGATTTCACCTTTTCGTTAGCGACTTTGATTTATATTATCAATCATATTCTTTGTTCGCCTGAGTTAGAGATGACAAGGGAATAAGGGGTATAGTGATTTCTGATATCGAGAGATACAGATCTCTACCGTAAAATCGTTGCAGGAAAGCGCATTTAGATTTCTCATAAATTTCTTCTTTTGATCCATCATTATAGATTTAGGAAATCAAAATACAAGACTGTTTTCCCAAAATTTGATAAAAAATAATTTTAGAAAGTTTTAGCAATTTCATTTTAGAATTTTATTTGTCTTTAAACTCACTTAAATCAACTCACTTGGATTTAAAGAAAAGGGCTAGCTAGTACTTATGAGCCTTAGATTAATCACCTCTTCGTGGGAACGATCTTTATTCATCATTTTATTACTTGATCCGGCACGTGCACTTGCGTAGTTTACGTATACCTATTTCGGGCGTATCAAGTTTTTGGCGCCGTTGCCGGGGAGGTGCAATTAATTTATTGTTTTTATCTTGCAATATTAGTAAATCCTGAGTATTTAGAGATCAAGTTTTTATTTTATTCTCATTTTTATTTGTAGTGTTTTCTAGTGTATGACCTTATTTTTTTTGTTTTTTCAGCATAATCTATTTTAAAGTTCATAAAGCAGGTTATCCATTTTTGAAGTAATTTTCTTGTGTAGTTTGTTTTTGTAAAGAAAAGTTAATTTTATTCTACCCGCATCCGTTTCAAATAAAATAAAATGTATACACATATGAGATGCGAGTGGTGTGGTTCATTTAGTCATACTACTTATGCGTGTTATATGGGAACTGTTGGGTATCATTCGTGGCTCGCAAAACATAAAGAATATTTAGGTCCCCAATATTGTGCGACAAATCATCATAATTTTATGTCCTCAAGTCAAATGGTTCCTCGACCTTATGACCCGACTCCTTGGTTATCGAGTATTAATGTTAGGAAATGTTTATTTTGTCATTGTATGGACCACATTTTGAAGGATTGCGTCGCTTATAAAAGAGAGAGGGAGAAAAATTATGAATCGGGCATCCAGACCATATCTACTGTTGCAAAACCACCATTTTTGCGTGAGACTATTACGGATAAGCCCCTTATAATTGTGGGCTCATATATTGATATTGATGCATCATCTCCCCATCCACATTCATCGTCTAGTTTTGATCCACCCACAAAGGAGCCTGAACATACATTTTCTGAATTAAATATTAATGATGTTCCTCAATCTTCTTTGCAAAACATTTTTACGCCTATATTTATCGATCCAGTCGAAGATTGTGCGCAGGGTGAGGATCCAGAACCCGAGGTTGTGCCAAAGTGGGACAAAGATATTGATCTCTCCGATAGAGGGAATGATTCTTTGGAGCATGATGACACATCATGGTGGGATGAAGAGGATATCCTTTCTGATGAGGAGGTTTACACTTCATCATTAGATGAGGAGGTTCAACTCACCACCGAGACCCTTGAGTTCTCGGGTCCCCCTTGTTATGATGATTATGATACCGACATCGATCAATTTTTAGAACCTACAAGGAGTGAAACTGGGATCACTCCTACGATTAGAAATCATTTATGACATTCTTCTATTTTATTTCCTAATCACCTTTCATTATCTGAGCCAAAGCGAGTTGATGTATCACAAATGCTTCAGGAGGATATTAAACATTATCCTCAAGTTGATGTGATGGGTATCCACTTATGTGAGAAGGTTGATTCCTCCTCCATAGTGGAAGCCCCATTCATTTTCTTCTCTCCATACTGCCTTCCTGTTGATGATGATACCTTGCTAGGCAAAGGTACATTTTATGGTGAGAATAGTGAGGAGCATTCCTCCTCTTCTTACTTTTTGTTCACTCTATCTATGAGGTGCATGTATTATTATTTAGGTAGAGGGGTGACTTTTTTATCGTTGTATCGGTACCCGCTACCGACACGGATATTAGAACAGTTACCTGTTCATTTTTCTTTTCATCGTCCCATAATTTAGAATTTTAAAATTTCTGAATAAGTCGTGCTGGGAAGACAATAAACCCAGTAGTTATCTTTCATTTTCTGCATCTTGTGTTTTAATTTTTCTGTCCATTTTTGTTAGTCCTTTAATAAATTAGGCATTTTTTTGGGATGCAAATCAAGATTATTCTGTAGCGGGTGTTGATTATGCATAAACTCAAGATTCTAATTGTGGAACCTTCCTATAATCTGGGGGCTAGTTCGATGAAGAGGGGTATCTACTAGGAATTGATGGATCGAGGGTACTGGATCCTACCATCGTGGATGCGGAGAAAGATGCTGATCGTGAGGATGATGATGACGACGAATGACTACTCTATCACCTCTTTGCACTTATTTTAACTCCCCTCACTTATTTTATCAGAACCTAATTATGTCTGTATTAATCTAAAACAATGCTGGGAGGCCATTATGGCTATAGACTATTTACTACTATGATGCTTGGACTGTGTGGTTGTTTTGATTTAAGAACTGCTTGATTATCAGAGGATTATTTCTGCATTTCCACCCTTATATATTGTTCAACTTCAAATTAATCATGTGCTGTGATGACCCGTTATATGTTATTTTTTATGGGGGCAGTGTGCAATATTTTGATCATATCTGTAAGTTTTAAAATAGTACAAAACTTTGTGGGAGTATATGAATGTCATTGCTATGTTGGTACTAATCCACCCATGAAGATTACTTTTCTCCCGCACTAGTTTTCCTTCTTGCAAATTATTTTGGATGCCCCAAGTTTTGAGTTACTCCCTCCACCATGGCATACGGCAAGTGGCACTCAGGTTGATAATGATTGATGCATTGTACTACAAATTTCAGGGGAGTACTTTATTTCAATTACATTTATTTTGATCAATTTTACTTTGAATTCTAATTTTTTGCTTTACCCAAATTGTGAAACTTGATATGCAATGTTTATGATAAATCTATGCTAGAGACTAGCAAAGGTGTAGGTGTGGGGGTGATGCGAAGTAACCTTCACCTTTTGAGTGGCGAATTATATATATTGATGATTAATCTGTGTAGTCTTACCTTTAGCAAAATTTTATATTTACATAATTTATTTGAATTGGTAGATTCGTTAAACTTAAAAATTCCAAAGGTTTGCTTTTGAAGTTAGTAAGATATGTAGAGCTCCATTTTGTATTTCCATCATGCACACTACTCCTTAAATTCACTTGCACCATACAAAAAAAAATCTATTACATTTCGAACATAAAGGGAAGGATAAACAAGAACTGGGTCAATGATGATGGCTAAGACAGTAGGTTTAGATAGTTCATTGATACAATGATTAAGGCCACCTTCTACATTTAATTACATTCTCCATTGTCTTTTGAGTTAGTGCCTTCTTATTTTGATTCTTGATCACCATGTGTAATTCTCCCATATTTTCACTAGTACTTCTTGATAGTCTTTCCAACTATGGGTGTTTTCAAAAAAAAAGTGTGTCATAGTGATATGTGGCCTAGGTATGTGCACCAACACTTGGAATGATCCCAACTATGATTATAACAAAACAAAAAGATAAAAGTCATAGTGATATGCGGCCTAAGTGTGTTTTCACCCACTTGGAATGATCCCAACTATGATTATAACAAAACAAAAGGATAAAATCATAGTGATATGCGGCCTAATTGTGTTTGCACCTGCTTGGAATGATCCCAACTATGAACTTATAAAAAAAATGTGTATGATTGTGATTGTAAACCCCATAGTAGGTTAAGTTATTAAGAATTGTGGCTATGAGAATACTTTTACCCAATCAAAAATGAAACTACGAATTCAAAATCAAGCAAAAGCCGATCAAATTTCAAGTCTTTATGATTTTCTTTTAACTACTAAACCCTTGTGGAGGCCAATTCAAAGACTTAGCCTATTGTTATCTTTTCCTTCTTATGAGAGGATTAATGAGTTAGTTTGAATGAGAATAGGTGAGTTTAAGGATGAACACACACACCACTAGGAAATCATCATGGAGCTTTTACTTGTATCACACTAAGGAATCAATGCATAGTTGAAATTTTTAATGGTTGACGTTTATACCAATTCAAATCTCTTGTGCAGTCTTGATTCAAAATGCAAAGGGTAAAAAAACTCGGATTAATTATGTTGTTAGATAATCGCGCACTCAAAGAGCTTGCAGTGACTCATCTTTGTTAGGGACTAGCAAAGGTTTAGGTGTGGGGGTGTGATAACTTCTTAAAAAGAAGTTATCTTATATTTTAAATACCTCTATTTTGATGAAAAGATTTAGTAAATTTGTATAAAAACGTATTGTATTTAAATATGTTGACATCTTGTAAAAGTGAGAGCATTAATGTTATTTCAATATGTTTTTATCATAGGAAATCTGATGTATTCACCTCGATGTGGCACGGGTCAAGTTCACAGGAAATACATGAAGTTGTTATAGCCTGGGTGCAATAGTCTCAAGGCTGTTTGGTGCAGTTTCTGTTTTAGGGCAGCAGGAAATTTGTTATAATAAATTTCTTCAGTTCAGAAAATTTGTTATAACAAATTACGAAAATTCAAATTTGAAATTCTGAATTTCTTCATACTTTTGGCAGTTACAAGTGCATAGATGGCAACCTTTCAACAATAAAAATATTCTTTTTGAATGGGAGGAGTATAAAGAGGGGGTGTAAGAGAGAAAAATGAGGATTATTAATCATATTCAAATTTCAAGAAAGGAGATCTAGGTTTTGGGGGGAAGGAGGAGGAACCGCACTGGATCTTCATCAAAGAGGGATCTTGCATGCATTTGAGCGGAGTTTTCTACAGCGTTTGTGAACTATAAGCATCATGTTTTGTAAGATCTATCCAATCTTGTATTCCTCTTCACAAATCATGAACTAAATCTCCTAGGTTTTGTATTTTGAAAGTACTTTGCTCTATGTGATGAGATCTTTATGTTTATTTAATTTATGAGAAGATTATTGTGATTTCTTTATTTAGTTGATGATCTTGTGGAAAAACTTTTGGATTATTGTTTCATTCGATGCTTCATTTCGAGATTCGAGAGAGGAGAATTGTGAGTATTTGAACAAAACATATTTTACTACGTGGCGAGATTCGAGAGAGGAGTCACGTAAATTTTTAACCAAAGTTTTCGGCTCGTTTTTCTGCGCTTCGAGATTCGAGAGAGGAGAGGCGTAAGTGTATCATCAACTCGATATAGCGGAAACGGGAGAAAGAGATTTCACCTTTTCGTTAGCGACTTTGATTTATATTATCAATCATATTCTTTGTTCGCCTGAGTTAGAGATGACAAGGGAATAAGGGGTATAGTGATTTCTGATATCGAGAGATACGGATCTCTACCGTAAAATCGTTGCAGGAAAGCGCATTTAGATTTCTCATAAATTTCTTCTTTTGATCCATCATTATAGATTTAGGAAATCAAAATACAAGACTGTTTTCCCAAAATTTGATAAAAAATAATTTTAGAAAGTTTTAGCAATTTCATTTTAGAATTTTATTTGTCTTTAAACTCACTTAAATCAACTCACTTGGATTTAAAGAAAAGGGCTAGCTAGTACTTATGAGCCTTAGATTAATCACCTCTCCGTGGGAACGATCTTTATTCATCATTTTATTACTTGATCCGACACGTGCACTTGCGTAGTTTACGTATACCTATTTCGGGCGTATCAAGTTTTTGGCGCCGTTGCCGGGGATAACTTCTCAAAAAGAAGTTATCTTATATTTTAAATACCTCTATTTTGATGAAAAGATTTAGTAAATTTGTATAAAAAACGTATTGTATTTAAATATGTTGACATCTTGTAAAAGTGAGAGCATTAATGTTATTTCAATATGTTTTTATCATAGGAAATCCGATGTATTCACCTCGATGTGGCACGGGTCAAGTTCACAGGAAATCCATGAAGTTGTTATAGCCTGGGTGCAATAGTCTCAAGGCTGTTTGGTGCAGTTTCTGTTTTAGGGCAGCAGGAAATTTGTTATAACAAATTTCTTCAGTTCAGAAAATTTGTTATAATAAATTACGAAAATTCAAATTTGAAATTCTGAATTTCTTCATACTTTTGGCAGTTACAAGTGCATAGATGGCAACCTTTCAACAATAAAAATATTCCTTTTGAATGGGAGGAGTATAAAGAGGGGGTGTAAGAGAGAAAAATGAGGATTATTAATCATATTCAAATTTCAAGAAATGAGATCTAGGTTTTGGGGGGAAGGAGGAGGAACCGCACTGGATCTTCATCAAAGAGGGATCTTGCATGCATTTGAGCGGAGTTTTCTACAGCGTTTGTGAACTATAAGCATCATGTTTTGTAAGATCTATCCAATCTTGTATTCCTCTTCACAAATCATGAACTAAATCTCCTAGGTTTTGTATTTTGAAAGTACTTTGCTCTATGTGATGAGATCTTTGTGTTTATTTAATTTATGAGAAGATTATTGTGATTTCTTTATTTAGTTGATGATCTTGTGGTAAAACTTTTGGATTATTGTTTCATTCGATGCTTCATTTCGAGATTCGAGAGAGGAGAATTGTGAGTGTTTGAACGAAACATATTTTACTACGTGGCGAGATTCGAGAGAGGAGTCACGTAAATTTTTAACCAAAGTTTTCGGCTCGTTTTACTGCGCTTCGAGATTCGAGAGAGGAGAGGCGTAAGTGTATCATCAACTCGATATAGCGGAAACGGGAGAAAGAGATTTCACCTTTTCGTTAGCGACTTTGATTTATATTATCAATCATATTCTTTGTTCGCCTGAGTTAGAGATGACAAGGGAATAAGGGGTATAGTGATTTCTGATATCGAGAGATACGGATCTCTACCGTAAAATCGTTGCAGGAAAGCGCATTTAAATTTCTCATAAATTTCTTCTTTTGATCCATCATTATAGATTTAGGAAATCAAAATACAAGACTATTTTCCCAAAATTTGATAAAAATAATTTTAGAAAGTTTTAGCAATTTCATTTTAGAATTTTATTTGTCTTTAAACTCACTTAAATCAACTCACTTGGATTTAAAGAAAAGGGCTAGCTAGTACTTATGAGCCTTAGATTAATCACCTCTCCGTGGGAACGATCTTTATTCATCATTTTATTACTTGATCCGGCACGTGCACTTGCGTAGTTTACGTATACCTATTTCGGGCGTATCAACCTCTCATCATGAACCGACAACTAGTTGGCTTGGGCGGGAGCCCTGCGACTCAACGCATCCGCAACTGCGTTGCCTTTCCTGGGTACGTAATGAATCTTGAACGTATAGTCCCCAAGGAACTCCATCCATCTCCGCTGCCTCATGTTCAGATCCTTCTGATCCAACAGGTACTTCAGATTCTTATGGCCGGTATAAATATCGACCTTTACTATGTACAAGTAGTGTCTCTATTGCTTAAGCGCAAATATCACGGCCGCCAACTCCAAGTCATGGATCGGATAATTTCTTTCGTGCACTTTCAGCTAACGTGATCCATACGCTATAACACTTCCATGCTGCAGCAGCACGCAACCCAAACCACTACCTGAGGCATCACTATAAATCTCGAAGCCCTCGGTCCCACTCGGCAAACTTAGCACTAGCGTCGTGGTCAACCGACTCTTCAACTCCTCAAACGCTTGCACGCACTACTGCGACCATACAAATTTCTGATCCTTCCTTGTCAACTTCCTGAGAGGTAACGCTATCCGCGAGAAGTTCTCTACGAAGCGTCTGTAATAGCCGGCAAGCCCAAGAAAACTCCGGACTTCCGCTACCGAAGACAACACAAGCCACTCCCGTATCGCAACAATCTTTACTGGATCTACCGATATTCCTTCACCGCTGACAATATGACCAAGGAATGCTACTGAGGATAGCCAGAACTTGCATTTGGAGAATTTTGCGTAGAGTTCATTCCTTCTCAGCGTCTCCAAGACTAGATGCAGATGCTTGAAGTGACCTTCTTCGCACTGCGAGTACACCAATATGTTGTCAACAAAGACGACCACAAAATGGTCTAGGTACTATCAGAACGTCTTGTTCATCAAATCCATGAACACCGATGGTGCATTAGTCAGCCCAAACAACATGACCGTGAACTCGAAATGCTCATACCTCGTGCTGAATGTCGTCTTCGGGATATCACTCTCCCTTATCCTTAGTTGATAATAACCGGACTTCAGATCCAATTTTGAATATACCGAAGACCCGACTAACTCATCAAAAAGATCATCAATCCTTGGGATCGGGTATTTGTTCTTTTCCGTTAGCTTGTTTAACTCTATGTAGTCTATACACAGCCGCAATCTCCCGTCCTTCTTCTTAACAAAGAGGACTGGTGCGCTCTAAGGCGACGAGCTTGTACGCACATACCCTTGCTCCATCAACTCTTCTAGTTGAACCTTTAACTCTGCTATCTCCTTAGGAGCCAACCTATAAGGAGAACGTGACACAGGTTTGGCACCTGGCACGAGCTCGATCATGAAGTCGATCTCTCACTGTGGTGGGGCTCCAGAAAGATTGTCCGGGAACACATCGGGGTACTCATAAACCACATGGATTACTACCAAAAGTGGACTTAGGCTTTACAGCCTCCACTAACGTGAAGAACAGCTCTGCGCCAGCACGAACTGCCTTGACCACCTGAAGAGCAGACATCAGCGTCTTGCTCGACCCCTTCAGTCCCGCAACTGTTGTCTCTTGCCCAACACCCAGCTTGACCTCTTTACAGTTGAAATCGATAAAATCCTTCTGCTCCGAAAGCCAGTCCATACCAAAGATGACATCGAACTCTACTAGCGGCAGCAATGACCCTGGCAAGTCGAATTCTTGGCTTCCGATATGAACCTTTACGGCAGAGACTCTGTCCGCGCGCATCGAACACTCATTCGGCAGCAGCACATCCAATTTGTCCTTTGCCATCGAAGAAGGGACTCCGATGCGTGATATGAAACTTTCGGACAATCCAATGCTGGTGAAAGCAAGTGACATAGTGTGCCAAATATGGAGTTTAGGGGGACTTGCTTTTCAACATTTTTGAGAGTTTGTCATTTGGAAGAGAAGAGATGGAGGCAAGCGGAGCGAAGTTTGAGAAAACCCTTTTCCATTTAGAAAAGTGGGTGTTACTGAAAAGTCCCCCCGAGGGGTTAGGGGGTAACGGTCCCCCCGAGGGGGCAGGGGGTAACGTATTGAAAAGTCCCCCCGAGGGGTTAGGGGTAACGGTCCTCTTTAACCCGATAACCCGAGGGAGAGGTTCCTCGACCACTCTGATCGTCTCCTACTTCTCACTCAAGTTATTAGCCCCCTCCTGTCGCAATGGTGTGGGGCGTCAAAGGCTGTTGCCCCGTGGACAACGTGGACCCCACGGGGCAGGAGGGATCACTCGTAGGGATCGTGTCAAGCGTACATCTTTCTCTTTCTCAGAGAAGACGCCCCCACATCAGGAAAATTTGGTGAAATTAGTGAATGATTTTGTTTTTTTGATAGGTTTCTATCGTGGACCTGGACAAAATGCCGATAAATCCCGTTCAAATGGCCATGAAGAATATATCCCGTTAGAGCAAATCTGGATTAGATCTTTGGTTAGCAATGTAGGAATGAAATCGAGGGAATGCACAGAATGAATGAAAAAAGGATTGGTCCTTCACTTGCTGATCGCGAGTCGAACTCGCTGTCTTTTAGAACCTGAGTTATAGGTTTTGAGTTTTAGAGGTTTTAAGTTTTAGAGGTAAAAAGTCCCCCCGAGGGGGCAGGGGGTAACGTACTGAAAAGTCCCCCCGAGGGGTTAGGGGGTAACGGAACAGCAAACCAAACCGCGTAGCTCCCCAAAGCAGGAAGGAGTGTGAATCTCCCGTATCGAATAGTGCTTGTGTCGGACTATCGCCAATCAGAACAAAGCCTATACAAATAGTATTAGCTAACAAGCACTAGGCAACAGTATTTAAAGCTAACTTGCTATAAATTAAACCATACCTGTCTCCACGTCTTCCTATTTGATGGCCTCCTACTGGCCCAAATTATAGACTCTCAGTTAAGTCGGAGCATAGTGGGATGCGGTTGACTCCACCGCCTTGCCCTTTTCTTTATAAGTGGCTCCTTGCTTCCTCTCGGACTTCGGACGTCCGCTCCAATAATCGCAGGCAAAATGCCCCGTCTTTCCACAAGTAAAACAAGCGCCCGGGGTTCGGTTGGTAGTTTCCCCCGAGGGACTTGAAGAAGGGGCTGGACCCGACATCCTAGCTTTCTTGTAGAACCTGCGATATCCAGACTTCGAAGTAGTCGGTACTTTAAACTCCAATTTCTTTCCACTGGAGTCCTTCTTCGCCTGAACATTCTTCATGTACTTTTCCAAGGACCGGGCCGTATTGACCAAGGTTAGGAAACCCTGCGCCATAGGCCCTGAAAGTAACAATCTCAAGTCATCTCTCAACCCTTCATAGAACCGGTTCGTCTTGCGCTCCTCATCAGCAAAGGTAGCGCTTGCGTATCATCCTAAACGAGTAAACTCGTGGAGATACTCGTCCACGATACTGTCTCCTTGAACCAACTTCTGGAACTCATTTTCCAAAGCAATCCTCTGAGCTGAGGGGAGGTATCGAGCCATGAACAACCTCGAAAACTCCTCCATTGAGACATTAGCCAACTGTCTACCCCTCAGATTGTGTAGCTCCAAGCCTTCCTACCATAGCCTTGCATCTCCTTCCAGCAAGAACGTCGCAATCATGGTCTTCTGCCACTCTTCAGTTTCAGTAGTTGTCAGCACTCTATTAATTCTAGAGAGCCAGTCCTATGCTTGAGTTGGGGTTCCCTTCCCCAAGAACACTGGCGAATTATAACCCATCATGTGCTTAAGTTGCTTCTCGGTTTCTCTCCTAGGCAAATCCGTTTCCAGTACCACCTGTTCCACCCTCTTTGGCTCTGCCGCTTGGAGAGGTACTTGCTCCACAGCAGGAGCGGCTGCTGCACCTGCCTTGCAGGCTGCACATTGATTATAGCAAACACAGCCTCCGCTACCAATTGAATGGTCTCGACTAAAGGAGGTGTTGCAGGTGCATCATTTTGTGCGCTTCTCGCCTCAGAAACTGGCCGTTCCGACGGCCCAGCACCACTCCTGGTCACCTATAATTGTGCAAAATACCGATAAGCGACCAAACAACATTGCAAAAAGCAATTATAGGAACACACAGGTTCCTCAAACATGTGTATTTTCATTACTAAGTGGACATTCATGGGTTCTTTTCATGTTATAACGATGACGCACACACATGTGCTTACCACCACTTAAATTGAATTCGCCAACGAATTCATTTAAGGTTGACCGAAACCGATAGTCTGATACCAAATTGTAACACCCCTATCCGTCACATAGCATATAGCAGTAGGTCCGGCCAAGGCCCGGCGCCATATACTACGGATAGATCGATGGGTTACTCATTGAAACCAATCAACCAATCACAATGTCCTACATAGAGCATCTAGCGAAAGCAATTTATTAAGTTGCAAAGAATAAAGAACCCAGCCAAGCATGAATGTCCACTACTCAAACCAACAGGAATGTACAATACACAAGTACTGGTCTTATGGCCTTACAATAGTTTGCTCAAATATAAGTGTCTTCCAAACCTCGGCACGCAGGCCGATAATACATGAGAATACAAGAAAACACTCAAAATTAGGCCTTCGAGGGCCGGCTCAGCAACTTGGGCTTTAGCCCACTATTTACCGCTCGGCTCCGCAAAACCTGCAAGCAACAATCCAACGCACGGTAGCAAACAAAAGCAACGGTCAACTATGCTGACCAAATCCCCCGCCCCCAACTCGGGGCGGCGGTGCTCTTTCCCTGCACTTTGTTAGCATAACCAAGCAGTATAGTGTAAATACACTTCATCACAGGCATAGGCACGCACGGCCACACACCTCGTGCACTCAGGGCACATTCAAGGCGAATCGGCCAACGTCACATCAATTTAAGCAAAAGAAGTTTCTGTCTCTCCACCACCGCATGGATGGCCGACCCTATGAGCATTTTGTCTTCATGGCATGGGTCACGTCAATTTAAGCCAGAGACCGCCGAAGACCCTCATCTATGCCAACGGTTTCGCAGAACTACATAGAGCGGGTACGGTTTCGCCTGACCCATTGCTCATACCACAATGTCAATTTAATACATATGCGTGGGTCAAGACTCCTCGAGTCCCGTTTCCATCACATAGTTCACATAACCCAGTTATGTTCAAGTTGGCTCCCCGACCACCATGTTGGCAAAATCACGCATTTGCCCAGTTTTCCTGGTGCACCTTGGAGTTAGTCCCCAAGGCTCCCTGTTACAATCTACCTCGTAGAAAACCCGAAAAACAAACATTCGCACGGAGTCTTCTCCGACCATTTATGCAATGCAATATCACCAATCCACACCAACTTGTCCAGGTAGGCTTCACACAACATGCCTATGTCGGTTATGGAATGCAGACTCTACACAAGGGGGACTTTACATATCTACCCCAAGGAACGCCACAAACTCACCTGCACACTCGCGAGAGAGGGCTTCCTATGCAAAGGAAAAGTGGACTTCACATGTCCTAGGATGAGAATCGTTACCCTAGAATTTTTCCTTGGTGCCATGAAAATCTATGCAGATGAAAATCACCGCAATCTCCTTGCCTCCGTAGATCCGAAGTCGGCTCGCGATTTGGAGCTCTGAAACTCCGCCGGTGATCGGATTTAGCCCTCCTTCCTCGTTGCTCTCCCCTCTCTCTAGCTTTTAGAAAGAGAGTGAACCCAAAGCAAATGAGGTTTTCTAAACCTAAACCCGGGTATATCCCTTAGGAAACATCCCCCCAGCCGTCAGATCTCAAAATAAGGAAATGGACGGCTGTGATCCAGACTTAAAATCCAAGATATGGGCCGAACACGGCTTGCAACATGCCCGTGTCCAACGCCGTGTCACCCATTCGCCGCTGAAACCGTCGCATCCCGGAAAGTACACGGCCAACAAACACGCCTGTGTCCAAAGCTTTGTGCCACACACGGCCATGCACACGGCCGTGTTCTCGGCCGTGCACAACAGCCGACAGAATAACCCGAAGGAAACACGGGTTCTGACACGCCCGTGTCAAATTTGACACACCCGTGTCATCTAGTACATGGCCTGATCTGGTCCGTGTTCCTCCCCTGACGCAGCTCGGGAAATGACCCGAGCGGAACACGCCCTGGGACACGCCCATGTCCCAGGCTATGTGCCTGTACCAAATCCCAAACCTGCTTCAAACTTTGCCCATTCCTCTTTTGAGTTTCGGGGCATTACACTCGAGTGGGACTCGAGTGAGGCACACGGCCTGTGACACGAGCATGTCCAGGGTCGTGTTCTGTGAGTTCGAAGAAATGATCTCGATGAAATGCAGTCAACGATCCTCGAGAGGCAAGTCGGTTGGGCACACGGCATGTGACACAGGCGTGTCCCATGGTTGTTTCCTTCTCGGGTTTTGGCCAGGTCTGTATAGACAGATGAACACGGGCTGGACATGGGCGTGTCCGAAGCCGTATCGGGCACACGGCCTGGGGCACGGGCATGTCCCATAGCCGTGTCCTGGTCTGGTTGAGTCGGCTTCTTTGCCGCTTAAGGAACACGGCCTGGGACACGGGTGTGTCACAAGTCGTATCAGCCCAGGAAATTGAGTTTCAGGGCGATTTGTGGCCATTCATTTCCTTCAACTTGGATCCAGTGGTCCAGGCTTCTCCCTGCTAAGTTAAGACCAAGGATTGAGAAGATAACTCTCATTCCATCTTGGCCAACCTCTTTCTAAAAGATATAGAGAGAAGGGAGAGCAAAGAAGGAGAAGGAGAAAGAAATCTGGCTGTCGGTGGAGCTTTAGAGTTGTGAATCGAGATCCAAGGCCAGATTTGTGGAGGCAAGGCCGCTGCGGTGCTTACCAATCGACTAGATCTCCATGGCTCCAAAGAAATCGTCAAGGGTAACGATCACTTTCTTGGACAAGTGAAGTCTTCCTTTATGCATGTGCAGGGAATCCTCCACCAAGAGGTGTAAGTGTTTTCAGCAGGTTGATAGTTGATATCCCCGATTGAGTCTGCATATAGATCCAAAAATGTGTAGTACGGAATAGGCATGATGTGTGAAGCCCATCCGGATGGTTGGTCTGGATTGGTAATGTTTATATTGCGAACCGGAGAAGACTCCGTGTATAAAACGCATAGTTTACGGAGTTTGTGAGGATGTATGTGAGTTATGAATACTTCCAAAATATCTAGGAAGCTCTGTGTGAGCTCCTTGTATTGTGGGTAATGTGTGAATTGTATGCTCTGCGTGAGCTGTGTGTTGAACCGAAAAGCGGCTCTGTGTGAGCTGTGTGTTGAACAGGAAAGGGAAAGCCGACCCGCGTCAAGATCTGCGCTATTGACGAGTTGAGCAACGATAAAGGGCTGACCTGTACCTGCGTAGTAAGAGATCGATTGGTGGTAATGCAAATGGGGGGCTGCGGGCCAATCCAGGGTTGTTACAACACTATGGTCGGTCGATCTGAAATGTTCAATGGTTATCGTGCGGTGAACACCTCTGATTGGGATTTGGCGAGGATGTCTCCATCATGTGTGTTGTAGTAGACTAATGCTCATAGCCAATAAGTTAAGAACCTCGAATCAGTGGTGGTACTACGGATGATTCAGTACACCGTAAGCGTGCCATGAGTGCAAAGAGCGTCTGGCACGAAGGTCAGCATTTGTGATGATGTTGTGCGTGAGAGCACTTGTTGTGATATATAAATATAAATGTTTTGATTGCGATGCATGCAAGGAAGGAACCACTGCCCCGAGTAAGGGGTAGGGTCATTATAATTGGTCAGTCGAATGCTGACCGTTGCTTTGTTTATCACCCTTGGGGTGGATGTCCATATGCAGGTGCTGACGGACGGAACTGGATTGAACGGGCTGAAGCCCTTGCTGCTTGTAGGCCCTTGAAGGCCGTGCGAAGAACTATATTTTCATGTGTGGCCGGCCTGCGTGCCGATGTATGAAATCACACATGTAAAGAGAAACATGTAAGGCCTTAAGGCCATGAGCGCTCGTGGTTGTATACATTTCTGGTGTTATATATAAATGTGTTATTTATATATTTAGTGGACATTCAATGTGATGAGTTCTTGCAAGTAAAAATCTTCCGCTAGAATGCTCTGAGTTAAGATGCGCGTAGAACATAATTTTGATATTCATACGTGATTCCTCCGTTTGTCTATGCAATATGGCATGGGGCTCCGGCCGGACCCTATGTTATATTCCATGTGATGGATGGAGGCGTTTCAAATTAGTATCAGAGGATAGGGTTTGGTAGGGAGAACATCATTGAACTCAAGAATGTCCACTAGGAATGCAATACCTGTGTTTGCGAAGGGTGAGCATGTATACTAGGCATGTTTGCCATTTTGGACTGGTCGTTAATAATGTTTGGTATACATATAGGTGACGAGGAGTGGTGCGGGGCGATCAAATCCCCAACAATCTGCAGAGAGTGCGGCACCAACTGAGGCGCCCACACCTCCTCCCTCAGTGGAGACCATATGTTTAATTACTGAGGCGGTGCTTGCAGCTCTCAATGCACAGCCTATTGGGCAGGCAAGGCCTGCAATGGTACAACACGGCTTAGTGCAAGGCAAGAGCGTGTTGAGGCTTTGATTGACGAGAAAGCAGTTGACAAGCAGCTGAAATGTTTTATGGATTTTAATCCACCTATGTTTTAGGGGTGGGTTCCCCAACGCAGGAAGAGAACTTGCTCGCACGAGTGAAGCGGATCCTGACAGCAATCAGGACTGAGGAGGGGCAGAAAGTTACTTTAGCCACTTTCCTGCTGGAAGGAGAGGCGAGGCTTTGGTGGGATGAAGTGGAATTGCACCACTTGGCAGGAAGAGGCCTAGGGGAGCTATCGATCGAGGAATTCTCACGATTATTTTGGTCAAAGTATTTGCCAGTGTCGCGGTGAATTGCAATGGAAAATGAGTTCCAACGTCTGGTGCAGGGTGAGAGTAATGTTGATACTTACCTGCATGAGTTTACCAGGCTGGGGCGCTATGCGAGGTCTACTTTCGTTGAGGAGGCGCGGAAGATGAATAGGTTCTATGAGGGATTTCGTGATGAGCTGAGGTTGGCGCTCCCGAGTTCAGTGAACCAAAGCTTCCAAGCATTAGTAGATATAGCCCGTGCGCTGGAAAAGGATTTGAAATGGGTGCAGGACAAGAAGAACTTGGCGGTGGAAAAGCCAGAATTCAAAGTTCCGCAGTCGAAACAATCGGATTTTAGGAAACGAGACAAGAAGAGGTTCAGGCCTGCTGAATAAACTCAGTCTAATGTGACTTCGGGAGCAACGTATGGGCAAGGACGTGTTGACACACGTACATGTTTTAATTGTGGAAAGCAGGGACATATAGCCCGTGATTGTTGGAGTGTCCCTTCAAAGGGTGAGAAAAAGACAGGTGCGTCTTATGAGGAGAAGGGCAAGGCAGTGACAGAGTTATCTGCGTCCCGGGCACAACCTCGAATGTACACGCTCGAATTATAGGATCCACAAAGCTCAAATCGTGAAGAACAGCAGCCTCACGTGTATAATCTGGAACTACATGAGGCCATAAAGCGGAGTATGAGGGATGCGGATGAGCGGAAATAAAATAAAGAGTGTACTTTATTATTTTCGTGATATAATAACGTACGTATTGTATGTATGTTTGTTAAAGACTTGTATTTGTGCGATGGCGTAGGTCGAGACAAGTTGTAGCCTCTGAGATCTAAACCCGAGTCGTTCTGTACAAAGTGCAACAAAGGAGTGGTTGTGTTAGTTTATACATTTGAGATAAATTTCGGGACGAAATTTCTATAAGTGGGGGAGGATTGTAACACCCCAAAAATCCTTGGACTGTAGACTGGGCAACACGTTCAGGGACATGGGCGTGTCCAAGGCCGTGTCCTGCTCTGTGTACTCAAGTGGGTCTCGAGTGGGCCACGAGTGAGGATACGGCCTATGACACGGGCGTGTCCAGGGTCGTGTCCTGTGAGTTCGACGAAATGATCTCGACGAAATGCAGTCGACGATCCTCGAGAGGCAAGTTGGTTGGGCACACGGCCTGTGACACGGGCATGTCCCATGGTCGTATCCTTCTCGGGTTATGGTCAGGTATGTATAGACAGATGAACACGGGATGGACACGGGCATGTCCAAAGTCGTGTCGGGCACACGGCTTGGGACACGGGCATGCCCATGGTCGTGTCCTGGTGTGGTTGAGTCGGTTTCTTTGCCGCTTAAGGAACATGGCATGTGACACGGGCGTGTCACAAGACGTGTCATCCCAGGAAATTGAGTTTCAGGGCAATTTGTGGCCATTCATTTCCTTCAACTTGGATCTAGTGGTCCAGGCTTCTCCCTGCTGAGTTAAGACCAAGGATTGAGAAGACCAAGGATTGAGAAGGGAGAGCAAAGAATGAGGAGGAGAAAGGAATCCGACTGTCGGTGGAGCTTCAGAGTTCCGAATCGAGATCCAAGGCAAGATTTGTTGAGGCAAGGCTGCTGTGGTGCTTTCCAACCGGCTAGATCTCCATGGCTCTAAAGAGATCGTCAAGGGTAACGATCTCCTTCTTAGACAAGTGAAGTCCTCCTTTATGCATGTGTAGGAAATCCTCCAGCAAGAGGTGGAAAGCATAAGCGATTCCAACGGGTTAATAGTTGATATCCCTGGTTGAGTCTGCATCTAGATCCAGAAATGTGTAGTATGGAATAGGCATGCTGTGTGAAGCCCATACAGATGGTTGGTCTGGATTGGTGATGTTTATATTGTGAACCAGAGAAGACTCCGTGTATAAAACGTGTAGTTTACGGAGTTTGTGAGGATATATGTGAGTTATGAATTCTTCCAAAATATATAGGAAGCTCTGTGTGAGCTCCTTGTGTTGTAAGTGCTGCGTGAATTGTATGCTCTGCGTGAGCTATGTGTTGAACCGGAAAGCGGCTTTGTGTGAGCTGTGTTGAACAGGAAAGGGAAAGCCGACACGCGTCATGATTTGCGCTATTGACTTGTTGAGCAACGGGAAAGGGCTGACCTGTACCTGCATAGTGAGAGATCGATTGGTGGCAATGCAAATGGGGGGCTGTGGGCCAATCCCGGGTTGTTACACCACTGTGGTGGGTCGATCTGAAATGCTCAATGGTTATCGTGAGGTGAACACCTCTGATTGGGATGGGTGAGGATGTCTCCATCATACGTGTTGTAGTAGACTAATTCCCATAGCCAACAAGTTAAGAACCTCGAATCGGTGGTGGTACTAAGGATGATTCGGTACACCGTAAGCGTGCCCTGAGTTCACGGAGCATCTAAAATGAAGGCCGGCGATTGTGATGATGTTGTGCGTGAGAGCACTTATTGTGATATATAAATATATATGGTGTGATAGCGATGCATGCAGGGAAGGAACCACTGCCCCTAGTAAGGGGTAGGGTCGTTATAATTGGTCAGCTAAACGCTGGCTGTTGCTTTGTTTATCACTCTTGGGGTGGATGTCCATATGCAAGTGCTGACAGACGGAACTGTATTGAGTGGGCTGAAACCCTTGCTGCTTGTAGACCCTTGAATTTCGTGCGAAGAACTATATTTTCATGTGTGGCCTGCCTGCGTGTTGATGTATGAAATCACACATGTAAAGAGAAATATGTAAGCCCTTAAGGCCATGAGCGTTCGTGGTTGTATACATTCCTGGTGTTATATAGAAATGTGTTATTTATATATTTAGTGGACATTCAATGTGATGAGTTCTTGCAAGTTAAAATCTTCCGCTAGAATGCTCTGAGTTAAGATGTGCGTAGAACATAATTTTGATATTCATACGTGATTTCGATGTTTGTCTGTGCAATATGGCATGGGGCTCTGGTCGGATCCTCTATTATATTTTATGTGACGGATGAAGGCGTTACATGTATTACTGCCAAATTCAAATACATTGATTGAAGGACGTTCACTCAATGCTATCTTTCAGGAAAATACTGTTAAGTACAAATGCATTGAGTGATGGATGCTCACTCAACGCCTTCTTAGATAAGTTGTCAAAAGACAAAAACATTGAGTGAAGAAGGCTTACTCAATGCCTTTGAAGATTGTCTAAATTCAGCTATGTGTTTTTGCATTGAGTGATGACTTATCACTCAACGCTTCTAAAGATTACAGTTAAAGTACAAATGTATCGAGATTCAAGACAACACTCAACGCTTCAAGTCATTGAGTCACAAGGCATCACTCAATGCCTGTGTAGACAATCTGGAATAATTTTTCTAAGTCCACCAGTGTTGAGACATGACTGCTGATATCATCCTTAAATTCAAATCGACGCAAATCTCGCGCTTAAAGACAAAGACCGCCGTACTTTTTTAGCAACGATATCCCGGAATGAATCCTCCATTAAAGCCGACCATGCCACTTTCCAGAAAGGGATATTGAGCTGTTGCAACTGAGGGAGTTTATAAACGAAAGGAGATCATCCTTTACAATAACTTTTAGCAAGAAAAAATGAACTTTTGCCCATATCTAAAAAACCTAAGTTTTGCAAAAGACGGCTAGCAGAGCTCAAGCCATTTTTTGTTCATCTTCAAACCTACAACACAAAATAACAAACTTTCTTAAGGTTGAAGAAGAAGCAGAGCTCTGTAGAAGTTCTACATAGCACAAGATGATTCAATACTGAAGATTTATTTTTTTTGTTACTGTGAAGGACTATTTATAACATAGTCAAGGAAGATGACTCAGGAATCTTTTTCTCTGGAGTCATTTCATTAAAAATCTTACTCAAATCAGTAGGATCTCTTTAGAGATCTGAGTTGTAAGCCTAATTTATAAAGGCTGAGTTTTATGAGTGGGTTTACTCTGAGCTGTAGGATCTGAGGTTGATCTGAGGTAGGATCTTGAGTAGATTTGAGGTAGGAGATTAGGTAGATCTCTGAGTGGTAGGAGTTGATTAACTCTGTGCTATAGAGGCCTAGAGTAGATCTGAAATAGGACTGGAAATAGTTTGAGTTGTAAGAGTAGTCTTCACTCTGAGTAGTAAAATCCCGAGGGATCTGAGGTGTAAGCTCAAGGAGCTGAGTTAAAGGAGGAGTTAACAGAATCTATCACATTGCTAGATAGGTGAAGGGGGAAAGTGGATGTACCCTAGATATGAGAACCACTATAAATCTTGTGTGTTTATTGTGATCTTAAAAGCTAAAATCTAACTTTAACACACATCTAGCTCTAATTAAAAAAGATACACAATATTTAAACAAACCTATTCACCCCCTATAGGTATTTAACTACCATTAGAAAAGACTTTCACACAGATTCTTGGTAGTAGCATTCTCGCTGGAAAAATCTCCAAGTCCACGAACCTTTTGGAGGGAGCTCTCTTGTTGATTTAGAGTCCTGACGAAAGCGCTCTCATGGAGGAGGTTGACGTAGCTTGACGCTTGTTGAAGGTTCGACATAAGAAGAGAAGCGAAGCAAATTCTTAAGCGGAGAATCGGCCCAAGTCCACGATCCTCGCCGGAAAACCTCGGATCTCTCTCTTGCCTCTAAAGTTGCTTATCCTCAAATGAAGGCCTGGGGGCCTTTAATAGTTTTCTGGAGGGTCGTGCAGGTAATTGCGTCGGGATGTAATTTGTGCTGGCGAATAGTGTCGCTCCATTCTAGTCATGCGGATCACCAATTTTAACAAAAATTGAAATGCCCAACGGGCAGGGTGCCTGGTGGTGGTGGCGGCCGGAGGCAGTGGCAGCAGTAGGAGGCGGCGGGGGCCAGCATCGCCCGTAGGGTGCAGGTGCGTTGGGTGCTACCGTACGGAATATCCACACGCGGTCGCGTGATGGCGAGACCGTATGAGGTGTGACCGCATGGGCTAGCCGCGCACATCCAAGCATGCGCACGCGGCGTGAGGGCAAGACCGAATGGGATGCGGCTGTGTGGATTGGCCGTGCGCGCGGGCTACGGCCGCACAGGCTGGCCGCATGCGCAGGCTGCACGCGCGTAGGCCGTACACACGCAAGATGCACGCGCAGGTGTACTGGTCGGGCTTGCACAGATTGCGTGTACCCTTCCCTTGGGCATTTATGGTTCTCGGTGAGTGTGGTTTCGTCACTCGCGGCTCGTTTGGTTGGGTTGCCTCTTCCCATACGACCTCGATAAGAACACTCCTGGCTTGACTCAGAAATTTCAAGGAGAACCCCATCAAACCCATTCATTACATAATTTTTTGCGTCTTCACATTGCTCCACTCGTATTGTTATGTCGTATGCAAACCGGGTGATATTGTTCCTAAAGGCGAATGTAGTTGATGCTTCTCCAAAAATATTGTCTTCCTGTTCGAGATAATAATTAGCATTTGCAGATATTGTCCATCTTCGAAGGATGTATTGTTGTGAAATAAATGTGACGGTTTTGTTCAAATATACTTTAAGAATATGAAAATATAACAACCTAGTTGTCTCAAACTTGCTGCAAGAAAATCTAACATCATAAGTGCATATGTCTAGCTCCACAAATCAATGTTTATTATTTTTGCCACAATCGCCTCATCTTATATTGAACATATGAATTTGGTCACTAACAACAATTTCATCTACAATAAAAAATCCAAATGCTCATACTTTAAATTCGTCGTAAAATTTCTCATACATGACCCTAATATATATTTTGGACACTTGTTTAAGAATGAGACAATTCTTGGCATTTAATGGTATGTTAGCTTACCGACATTTGATATCTTCTTGAAGAGTCTTTTCACGACCATTTATGATCATTTTTTTCTAGTTGATTAAAAAAATCAACAAAGGTACATGTGTCCTTAATAATAGCATGACAAACATTGTTGATGGACTCACTGCTCTGTGTCGACAACATCCCATGATCTAAGACAGTTTTGTTGAAAACAGTGGACCATTTTTCTTTTATTTTGTGGAAATCACATAGCCATATGTTTTCACAGAGGTTCTCGTACAGTATCATTTGGCTCCAAGCTAATTCAAACGCAGCACTAGAGTCACACTTATTTAAACAAGCATGAACATAGACCATACACTTGCATCAACATTAAATGTCGGCACTTTAGTAGGAGCCTTTTTGGCAATATGTCATTGACACAGTCGATGAGAGCTTTTGTTCATAACTCTTTCAATCATAACCATCATAGCTTGGTCCTTGTCTATAAAAATGGTCAATGGCTGCTTGCCAAAAACAAATTTCAAGAAAGTCTCAAAAACTCATATAAAAGATTCTATAGTCTCTCGAGATATGAACGCTATTGCAACAACATTATTTTGTCGGTGATTATTGACAATTACAAATGGAGCACATGCAAGATTGTACTTATTCATTTGATATGTAGTATCAAATGTTATCGCATCCCCAAAGCACTCATACTAAATTTTTGCTTGTCCATCAATCCATAAAAATATAGTCTACCTATTTAACTCATCAATTTGGATCTCGTAGGAGATCATACCATCATACATTGCACGAGACTTCAATAGTTGGAGAAGGCTTGCAACATCTTCACCATTAACTCGTGCACTCCTCTCTATAAATATGAAGTTGTATGCATCACTTTTTGAAAATCTCATATTTTGTGTAGCTCAAACCTGGTTAGCTAGATAATTATATGCATCAGATGTTCTTATTCCAGCGTTAGTCATGGATTTCAATACAACACCTTTTTCCTCAATAATGACCATATAAGATAGAAGCATGTGTTGATCTTTCTTAGTTGCAAGTTCATGGTTATGTTCCTCGGGAATTTTTTGACTACTAGATTTTTGCCTTATTTATCGACATTAGATACAATTTTTTACGGGAGAATTTGTTTTGTCATCCATCTTTCGGTCTTTGAGTTCACTTTCAGAAACCTTAGGTGTTCGTTTGATTTCAGCTTTATTGCAACAAAACTCTCTTGATTTTATAATATTTGTACCAGAATATAAAATTCGATGTTCTTTACGAACGCTAAAACCAATGTTATGCGCATAATCACAGTACATTTTATGAGCTTCATTTTTGGTTTGGACTGTAATGCTAAATAGGGTTCAAATAGAGGATCGATCGCATGGATAGGAGGTTCAGCTATATATATAACTGCATCCATGGACAAGATCGAAAGCTTGGAAGAGATGCTGCAGTGGAGCCGATCCAGGACTGTGCTTCTCTGTTATTGACGGGAAGCCAAGTCTTTTCCCTACAGCAACTGTCGTCGAAGCCCTCCCTTGGTGTCGCAGTAGCGCCGACGGAAAACCAGAAGGGGTGCGGGATTCTTTCTCTCGCCTTAACCTATTCAGCCGAATGAATGACCCTGTCGATGGGATGAAATCCAAGTATTAGAATAGGCTAGGGTTTTGAGGAGAACCACACTAAAATATTTATATAGGTCATGCCCTATCCACCCATCATAGATCGTAGGGTCACGACTCACTTAGATTTAGTTCTACACATGATGAGTCCTCATAACATAAAATTGCGCCCTTGGCTAAGGCATAATGGAAACGCGACGAGACCCGCCTCGATCATAAATTAATGGGCATCCTTCATGGTTGATTATCACGACGGCGCACACGATCTATATGACCAATATTGGCCCATCATAAGATATTATCTTACAATCTCCCATTTGGGCCAAACAGGTCATACCAAATACAGATCATGCGAAGTTTATGACGTCCAAATTATAATAACACTTTCAAATTAACCAACGTTTCCAAAACAATCTCGTCCATTAAAAAATACCAATACGGGACATGGAAACCATTATCACTTCTCATTGTGACAGGACTTTCCATATCACAGGAATCAGTACTTCCAATGACATGGATCAAAATGAGGATGTGCAGCATGGAAATTACATAATAAATGATCGTTTATGCCTATTTCCAATTGGTTCTTCTTTATGACTCCAACGAGTCCAATGATTAGTCATGTCAACCTTAAACACATATGTAAAACAAAATAATAAGGATGACAGGCATAAACTTTATTTCAGAATCATCAAAACATAGTGTGCACATAGAAGTCTATTGAACTGAAAATAAGCAAAAGAAAATTTACAGACTCCCACTAAATCGACACATCAGAAGGACTAGCTACACTCATACGAGCAACATGCTCCAAAAAGACTTTCAGTGGTAATCCCTTGGTTAGTGGATCTGCAATCATGAGTTTAGTGCTAATATACTCAATAGACACCTGACGATTTCGAACTCTTTCCGTAACGACAAGAAAATTTATATCAATGTGCTTTGACCTTGCTGAACTCTTATCGTTGTTGGAATAAAGCTCTACAGCTTTATTATCGCAATACATCTTTAACGGTTTCTCAACTATATCCACCACTTGAAGCCCGGAAATAAAATTTCGAAGCCATATCGCTTTATTAGATGCCTCATAGCAAGCGACAAACTCTGCCTCCATGGTGGACAAAGCAATAAGTGTCTGTTTGATACTTTTCCATTAAACTGCTCCCCCTCCCATCATGAAGATAGAACCTGATGTGGACCTCCTGCTGTCAAGACATCCCGCAAAATCTGAGTCTGTATATCCAATCAGCTCCAACTGATCAGATCTCCTGTAGGTGAGCATGTAATCTTTCGTCCTTTGAAGGTACCGCATCACCCTCTTGGTAGCCTTCCAATGATCAATACCAGGATTGCTCAAAAACATGCCAAGCATACCAACAGCAAATGCAATATCTGGACGGGTACAAACTTGAGCATACATAAGACTCCCGACTGCCGAAGCATAAGGGATGTCTTCCATTTGCTCTACTTGAAGATCGTTCTTGGTACATTGAAGTAAACTCAATTTATCTCCCTTAGAAATAGGTGTTTCACCAGGTGAACATCCCTTCATGCCATATCTATTTAGTACCTTATCGATATAGGCCTTTTGTGATAAACCTAATATGCCGCATGATCTATCACGTTGTATCTGAATGCCCATAACAAAAGATGCTTCTCCAAGGTCCTTTATCTCAAAATTCTTTGAAAGAAAAGCCTTGGTTTCTTGCAAAAGCTCCATATCGCTGCATGCTAATAGAATGTCATCCACGTATAGTACAAAGAAGATAAATCTACTCGCCTTAACTTTATGGTAGATACATTCATCAACGACATTTTCTTTGAACCCAAAAGCGGAAATGACTTGATCAAATTTCCTGTACCATTGACGTGATGTCTGCTTCAAACCGTAAATGGATTTCTTTAATCTGCACACCAGGTGTTCTGAACACTTTAGTTCAAAACCTTGAGGTTGCATCATATAGATTTCTTCCTGAATGTTCCCGTTAAGGAATGTTGTTTTAACATCCATTTGATGAAGCTCCAGATCATATTGAGCTACTAGTGTCGTGATGACCCTAAAGGAGTCTTTTAAAGAAACAAGAGAAAAAGTCTCTATGTAGTCAATGCCCTCCCTTTGAGTGAATACCTTTGCGACAAGACGTGATTTATATCGTTCGACACTGCCTTTAGAATCCCTCTTGGTTTTAAAAATCCATTTGCAACCAATTGGTTTCTTTCCTTTAGGCAATTCTACTAAATCCAAAACGTCATTGTCATACATGGATTTCATCTTATCTACCATGGCATTTGACCATTTGGAAAAGTGAGCACTGAGTTTGGCCTCATTGAAAGATGTAGGGTCATCTTCCACCCCTATGTCAAACTCATGCTCATGAAGGTATACTTCATAGTCATCTGAAATAGCCGATCTTCTTTCCCTATTAGATCGCCTTAATGGCACTTGTGGTGGAGGATGTTCAGGTTCTAACGTATCAGTGGGATGTAACTCAATATTTTGATGAGAGGTGTCTACACCATGCAAAGGTACCAAGATGGTATCTTGCAGAGGTGCATCGACTACACCACTTTCAACATTAATCACGGGAATGATTACATGTTCTTCTTCAAAGATGAGCTCTCTAACTGAATTTCTCCCACTACTTTCAACATCCTCAAGGAACTTAGCGTTATCTGTCTCAATTATAGTTTTAGAGGAAGGACAATAAAACTTGAAACCTCTAGACCTTTTGGAGTACCCGACAAAAAAGCAGCTAACAGTCCTAGTGTCCAACTTCTTCTCATGTGGCCTATAGTGTTGATGCTCGAAAAGCGACGGACTCGGGCACCACCAGCTAACCGTTCGAGCACTTGGGGAAAAGAAGGGAAAAACAAACTGCGAGCAGCAATCTACTTGGCGGACTAGAAAAGGAACGGAAAGGCAACAGAGCCGTAGAGCACGGCAACACCAGACTTCACCCGTCGCGGCCTAAATACCACTCCTGCGATGGGCTTACTTTTTATTATCAAGATGCGGTTACAAGAAAAGAAAAGGAAAGCAATGGGGAAAGCAAGCCGGAGGTCGCAAAGCCAGAGATTCAAGTCCGCAGCCTTTAACAAGTGGGCTCCTGGGCTCGAGTCAGCGTGCTTTGAGTGCACCACTTCCCCCTATTTATAGGCTGGGGGCCTGCCCAAGCGGGCAGGGCTAAAATAACCGGCTGCCCGGGGTACAAAAGAGCCGGGCAGCGGTGACGGGAAACAAAAAAGGAGAAGGAACAAGCAGCCCACGCGGGACAGGCGGACTGGGCCAGCGAGCTGGAGACCCCCCTTGGTCGCACTGAGCGCGTGACCTTTAGACTAGCCGCGACCTGAGCGGCCTGGGCGGCCTGACCCGGAACCTGCCGGTCTGAACCTGATTCGCCGATCTAGCAGGGCTGTGAACTGAGGGCGATCTGAGCGGACAGATTTCTGGAGTCCGCCTAGGTGACGGACCATCCCCACTGGCGAGCTGGGCGAACTGAGCACTTAAGTTCAGCGAGGGAAGGGTAAGATGCCTAGCTGGAGATGTTGCGGATTCTGGGGTTAACATAATCCCCGCACATTTTTGAGTTTTGGAAAATTCCGAAAATGTCTCCTTAACCGCTGAGTCCGCAACTATCATTAATGCTATTTGTGCTATAAATACTGCCGGAAGCGCTATCTTCTGTCAGAACTGTCTGCGCGACGGGTCGCTACTCACCACTTGCGGTCTCGACTTTCCAGTCCGGCATGGCGAGGCTGGGGTCGTTCTTTGGCAGCATGGCTGCTCCAATTGAGAAGCCGAAAGCGAGTTCTCGGCCTAAGAAATCGAGCCATCGAAAAGATGCGCCTGCCCGCCACCAGGGGGAGAGTTCAGACCAGGCGACGCAAGATCCAGTCCGCGATACTGTGAAGACTGCGAGTGCTCCCCCAAGTCCTCTACGGGAGAAACCGAATCCGCCCTCCGTTTCTGACCAAAACCCTGCGAACTCCTCCAGCATGGAGGTGCATCGCTCTCCTTCGGGGACCATCATGTTGCGGATAGAAACGGAAAAGGAAGTTTCATCGCCGAAAATCCAGCAGCAAAGGACCGAGGAGAAGCTTCCTGCTGGTGAGACGATAGTGGAACGGGGAGAGAAGGTTGCCGAGGAATGAGATAAGGAGTCCGCTGAAAACGCGACCAACAGTTCCATCGAAAAGCAAGCTGTCGCTCCAAACTCAGCTCCCGAACCCAAGCCGGTTGTCATCGATTTAGAGAAGACTCCTGAGGAGAAGAAGAAGAGGAAAAGAGATGGTAATGCCGCCGAGCGGGTAGAGAAGAAGTTGAAAGTTAGGAAAGAGAAAAATATCTCCAAGCGGACTGGAGCTGCGAGCTTGCAGCATAGGCCGCGAGAAAAAGAAGTCCAAGACGATCTCGTCACTCCCGATCCTCTGCTCGCAGAAGGTGATCCCCCTTCCACGCTCAGCCTATCAACCACTGAGATACTCGACTCTATAGATAATGATCAGCTTGCGAGTATAAATCGCTCTCTACTGGAGGTGCTGCAGCCCGATACCGCAACTGGAGGAAAAAATCTTGACGACCCTTCTTCTTTTTTTCCAGCTGAAGAGAGGAAGAAAAACGAGGATCAACTCGCAATAATGAAGGCGAAGGTTGAAGCGGCCTCGGAGAAGCTCGTGGTGGATAAGCGGACTGAGGATCTTCAGATTGCTGCCGAGCTGATGCGATCTGGTAAGTTGCAGCCGGCGACCAAGCGGTTTCAGAGCTCTTGGTTGTACAAATCCCCTCCTCGAAAGTCGCGGCCAGTCAAGATCCTTACAGAAACTGATGACATAGTTACCTCGAGCAGATCGCTGGCCGAGACAAGAGCACTAGTCCGCCGTGAATGGAGGCGTCGCCTAGAGGCTTTTGATCCGGAGCGGGTGAGGCGACCTATCCTTGATAGTCGTCAGATCGCCGCGAAGATAACCAAAAGTGGATAAAAAACCTTTTCCCTTTTCTCTTTTTTCTTCTGGAGCCATTGCGGCCTGGATACTGAGGCGTCTTCACTTTCTTTGTTGCAGTTCAGAAATCCACGCCCGATTCTATCGAGGTTGGCGAGATCGTGCCTACGCCGCCAAATGTGTCGGAGGCCGCGACGCGGACTGCTGATGGATTCGCACAGGAGGAGCTGCCTGCTAAAGAAGACAGTGTATTGTTAGCGAAGAATAGTGAGGAAGAGTTATGCGAGCTTCGGACTGCACTAAAGAAAAGCAGAGCGCGGGAAAAAATCCTGGAAAGCGAGGTCGCCAGCCTTTCAGCCGCATTGGAAAGTGCGAACAAGGAGAAAAATCGTCTGAGCGGAGATGTCCGCCATTATAGGGGCAAATATTTGGCCTTGGCGAGGGAAGGAAAGAAGCAAGTAAGCGAAGCCGCTGGGGTGAGATCGCAAGCGCCTCAGCCTGCTGTAGGGGAGGGATCGGCCCCTGCGGCAAGCGGACAGCCCGCGGCGGTCGCAGATCCAGCCCTGGCAGTTCAAATGATTCCATTTCCGCGGGTAGCCAAAGACATGGCTCATATGCACCGCACCTTTAATAACATGCACCATCTGGTTTCCCAACTCTACTGCGAGATCCTGCGAGGAAGTGACCTGGCTGCACATGTTGGAATGGAGGAGGAGGTGCGACCTGCTCAGAGAGACCGCGGAAGGCGCTAAGGCCTAAACATTTGCTCTATTATTTTTTAAGCTGCTGTATAATATTGTTGCTGAAACTCTTCGTTGTGTGATTGTATCTGTGTTGTGATATCACTCTGCTTGTTGCATATGTCTGCTTATCTTGTTTACTAGAAAATTGCGATCCCTGTGGGGCTTCCTGTGAATTCGCAATTACTTACAGGGAGAATAGAGAAGAGGCGAGCTGAGCGGATTGGCTTTGAATCCGCAAAGCCTTTGAAAAATATCTGATATTGCAGGGAAAACAGGGAAGAGGCGAGCTGAGCGGATTGGCTTTGAATCCGCAAAGCCTTTGAAAAATATCTGATATTGCAGGGAAAACAGGGAAGAGGCGAGCTGAGCGGATTGGCTTTGAATCCGCAAAGCCTTTGAAAAATATCTGATATTGCAGGGAAAACAGGGAAGAGGCGAGCTGAGCGGATTGGCTTTCCGATCTGAGCGGATAGACGGCTGTCATGTCAGACGATTTTTATATAAATAGGGTTGTCACTCTTTGTTTGTGTAGAAAACGGTGGGAGCTGAAGACTTGCGGCCTGAAAACATGGTATCCGCACGCACTGAAGCCGCAGCCGCCTTCCACGCTGCTGATCATAAAAGGAGTAGACTAACCGAAGCTGATCTGGAAGCGTTCTTGGGAGTTCACATGGCGGACTCGCCCGTGCTCGCGCGGCTCCCTGATCACCACGAACGTCTGAATTTTTCAACCGCTACCCAGCTCGCAATTCCAATAGACCATTTTGACTGTGGGTTCAAATTTCCCCTACTCTGGGAGATCGCGGAGATCTTCGAGCACTACGGGGTGGTTCCGGGCCAGCTTGCCCCGAACAGTATGGTTGCGATCTGCAGTTTCATCGCCTATCTGCGGGCTGAGAAGATTGAATTTTCCTTGAAGGTTTTCAGGAAGATTTTCTCTGTTCGCTCTATTACCCCGACGGGACACCCTGAATACAAAGGCATCATCTACTTCTACTGCAGGGGAATGAAAGTTGTGGGCTTGCCGAATAAGATCCACAACTGGACCTCTAGGTATCTCATCTTCGAAGGCGACCTGGGGTTCCTTCATACCAGTCCGCAGCTGCGCGTAGACGCTGACTTTAAGAGCGTGCGGCTGAACGATGCCGAGACCGCCATCGTCAAGTTTCTTGACGGAGCGAGGCTGGATGTTGACTATTACATCCCACTGCTGCCTGGGCTATATACTGTTAGCCGCCAAGAGAGTAAGTCTTGCGACCTTCGTTTGTACCCGCAACAACTTAGGAATTTTAGCTAACTTTCTCTCTTGCAGCGACCTTGACGGTGCCCGCAAATCTGCCCGTTGCGCCTGCCGGACAGACTCCTACGCAAGGGGAAAGGAGAAAAGAAATCGCAAAAAAGAGGAGGGAAGACGGAGACCCCGCCGCGGGTTATTCTTCTGATGGCAGCTTCGACATTGCGGGCTTCGGCGAGAAGCAGAAGGATCTGAGGGGCAACCCCATGATCCACTGGCATGAAAAGAAAAAGTATGTCCGCCTATCAACGGCTCTTCCCTCTTGGAGGAGCCCGCGCCCGTCTCGCCATGCCCACGTCGCCCTGTCCGCTTTGTATGGGAAGCAGAACCTTCGCGATCTGCAAGGTGTGGCCCCTGATGACCTCCCTCTTCTCGCTGCGCAGGCCAGTGCGAACGCTGCCGTCACCAATCATTTCTTAGGCAGGCTCACGCGCGAGCTGCTTAGGGACAATGCGCGGCACAGGAAGGAAAGCGATTCGCTGAAAGAGAGGAATAAGCGGCTTGGTGCAAAAGTTAATCAATATAAAGAAGACAAGGCCGTAAGTGCTTAGTTAACCGCCATTAATCTTGCTTATCTTCCGCGGACTGATGTTTTGAAATCTTTTGCAGACCGCTTATGAGGTAACCAACCCAGACTTTCAAAAGGCCATGTTTCCTTTTGTAAGAGAAAGCGTCGAGGTCGCGCTTGAGCGCGTTATCAGCGATGGGTACGTGAAGGCCGGGGTAGACTCTATTCCCTTCCTGAAGCTCTTCCCGGAGCTAAAGGATAAAGTTGCCGAGTTCGAGCGAGCTGATAAGGGAAAAGCAGTTGCCGAGGATGACGAGGAGGAGTCTGCTGACGAGGAAGTGGCCTCAAGCCAACAGCAAGGAGGTCAATCGGATCAGTCCGCTAACTCCAGCTCTGGTGAGAGTAGCTCGCGAACAGAACCTTCAGCCGCTTCTCGCTCTGACGACAGCAGCAACAGTGACTCAGGCGGCTACTCGCCTACTGTGGATGTGGATGGGTTAAGCCCTGAGAAGCCTGCGGACAAGAAGCAGAGGATAGAATAGGGATATATACATTGTAATTTTTTGGTTTTCTTTAATGTAAGGGGGGAGGGGCGGACTTTACGCGAGTCCGCCAGGACATGTAATTTTTGAATGGATATATATAAAAAAGGATACTTTTGATATCTTCTGAGATTTTCTGCTTGTTTCTTGCTGATACTTTAGAGGTCGCACTTATATCATTGCTAGCTGAAATTTTACTACCATAATCTTGTTACAATATGAACAGAATGTGTTCCTTGGGAAAGAGACGATTGATGCGGACTTGGATGAGTTCAGTTCTCAACCCGCATTTCTCAGAACTTTTGCCAGTTTTTGCGAGAACTAAGATAACGAAAGAACTATAATCTGCTAACCCAAATATCATGAATAAGCGAACTGGACGGACCAGGGTTACCGTCCGCAGGTATGTACGCTTGAATTTCTTCTATGTACATTGTATGCATCGAATGAATTCTGCGGACTAGGCGAATTAGAAAACCGAAACCCGCACTGCCTCAGCCAGCAACATCAGAAATGACCTAATCAAGGGACGGCGGACTGAGCGGATAATACAACTGAAGTCCGCACTTCATTAATGAATAATATCAGAAATGATCTGTAGTTCACAACCAAGCGGGTAGGTGCGGCCGGAGCGGCAATGCTTTCCTCACAAGGTTATGAATTACAGAATCAACCCATGGGACAGCGGACTGAGCGGATAAGACATCTGGAGTCCGCACTTCATTAATGAACTAACCCCTGCGAAGATGAAAGACGCAGTCCGGAGGCCAAGCGGGTAGGTGCGGCCGGAGCGGCATTGCTTTCCTCACCGGGCCTCGGGATCTGTAGACTCAATTCACTGCCCTCTTGCCTGGAGTACAGTCTAAGTCGATCTCTCGGGCAGGTACGGCCGGAGCGGCATTGCTTTCCTTTGAGATCGACAAGACTGTGGGTCTCCTGCAGGCACTGCTTGAGGGTACCAAGGAGTGTTCGAGAATCACAACCCCAAGATGATCTGGGGGTAGGTGCGGCCGGAGCGTCATTGCTTTCCCCGTGCGATCATCTGGGTTGTAACAATATCCCTTAAGTGGCGTGGTAGAGCTGACCTCCACTTTGCTCCTCCATAATGCAGAAGTGGGGTTAGGTACTAGCCGGGATCCGAAATCCAGTATCCTACCGCACTAGAGTTGGTAGGCTCCCACTACACGGTGCGAAATCTCCCCGCATCACGTGGTCGTCGTGGTGTTATGCTGACACCAACGGTTCTAGGGGAGGTTTTTGCTGGGCCCGACGATATCTCCTGGAATCAAGCAACTGCCGGGAGTTGCTCGAGGAGGTAAGAAAGAAGAGGCATTCGAAGAAGTGTTAGTATGAGTATTTAGGCGAGTATCAATTTTGAGAGATTCGTATAACCATAAAATAGAGAGTTCAGAGAGAATCGTTTAGAGTTATCCTTGCTCCATATATTTAACTGTCAATGCTTGAAACACAAAGATACTTGATAAAAGTGTTGGCAAGGAATTTTTATTAATAGTGAACCTCTTAAAGAGTTTACACCGGAAGAAAGGAAAAGAAGTTCAGGAAAAGAACCGCTTTAGGTCATCTCCGCTCCATGTGTGCGGCATGTCTTCACCCTCAAACGTTTGTAACTGGTAGGCCCCATTTTGAAGTGCTTCCTTGATAATGAATGGTCCTGCCCAGCTAGGATTAAGCTTCCCAACTGAGCTGGCTCTTGCAGCAGCATCGACCTTTTTAAGAACCAGATCTCCCACTTGAAAGTGTTTGATCCTCACGTTCTTATCGAAGTAACGGGCCATTCTTCTTTTTACTTCCTCCTGCCTGATAGCAGCCTTGTCTCTGACCTCTTCGATATGCTCCAGACTGAACCTCATCTCCTCGCTGTTCAACTCAAGCCAATCCTCCATGCCTTGCCTGGCAAGCAGTACCCTAGGCGACAGAACTTCAAACTCAACAGGAATCAATGCCTCGGACCCGTGAGAAAGCTTGAACGGGGTTTCTCCTGTTGCAGATGAAGGTGTTGTTCTCAGGGTCCAAAGGACTGAGGGAAGTTGATCAACCCAACTGCCTTTGAGATTTTGAACCTTTTTCTTGAGCAGGTTGAGGATTCGCTTATTAGCTGCTTCTACTTGACCATTGCTTCTGGGGTGATGCACCGATGCGAAGCGCAGCTCTGTTCCGATCTGTCTGCAAAAGTCTATCATTTCCGCATTATTGAACTGTGGTCCATTATCGGTGATTATTGCCATAGGGATTCCATGTCGGCAGACTATCTCTCCCCAAATAAAATTCCTCACGACCTGGGTTGTTGTCTTTGACAATGCTTTAGCCTCAATCCACTTACTGAAGTAGTCGATCATGACTATAATAAAACGCCGCTGCCCACTCGCCATGGGAAAAGGGCCAATGAGATCCATTCCCCAGACAGCAAAGGGCCAAGGGGTTATAATCGACCTGAGAGATTGAGCTGCTTGATGCTGAAGAGGGGCGAATTTCTGGCATTGAACACATTTTCTCGCATAGGTCTCAGAGTCCTTCTTCATTGTAGGCCAGAAGTATCCTTGCCGCAGGATCCTTCTTTCTAATGTTCTTGCTCCCGAATGACTTCCGCACTCGCCAGAATGCACTTCCCGGAGAATGGTGGGAACCTCACTTTCTGAAACACATCTTGCCATTGTGGATAAAAAGGTTTTCCTGTAGAGAATGTCGGATATCAAGTAATAGTGTGCTGCCTTCAACCTGAATTTCTTCTTATCCTTGACTGACTGATGTAGATTCCCGGTTGACAGGTAGAGAATGAGTGGATCCATCCAAGAGGGACACTGATCGATTTGCATTAGCCCTTCTTCCTCCACCGCTGGGCGGAAAAGTTCAGAAGTTGTCCCTCCTGACGAGAGCCCGTATTTTGCGAGAACGTCGGCCTCCTCATTCTCTGTTCTTGGAATGTGCTCAATAGTAAAACTTTTGAATCTGCCAACCTCAACCTTTACCAACATCAGATACCTTCTCAACACTGGCTCCCTGGTCTCGAAGTTGCCAAGAACTTGTGAAGCCATTACCAATGAATCAGTCTTGATATGGACGTGATCAATTCCAAGCTCTCGTGCAAGCCTCAAGCCGGCTAATAAAGCTTCATATTCCGCCTGATTGTTAGTTACTGGAAAATAGAACTTGATGGCCTGCTCAAGTTTGACACCATTCGGGTTTATCAGAACTACTCCTGCACCCGAGGAGTTTCTACCAGAAGCTCCATCCACATAAATGGCCCAAGATAAAGGGGACCTTGCTGCTTGGTCCGAGCTGGATTCTGTTGTATCAATCATGAAATCTGCAAGCACCTGCGCCTTGATAGCTGTTCTGGGCACATAGGAAATTTCAAACTCGCTCAGCTCGATTGCCCATTTAGCTAGCCTGCCTGAATGCTCTGGTTTTTCTAACACATTCTTCAAAGGTTGATCAGTAACTACCTGAATTGAATGAGCCTGGAAATACGGACGGAGTCTGCGGGCAGACATAACTAATGCTAAAGCTAGCTTCTCTAGGATGGGATACCTTGCCTCTGCATCCTTCAGGATGTGACTGACATAGTAAACAGGGAACTGCCTCCTGCTTTCTTCGCGAACCAGAACTGAACTAACTGCCTCGGGACCAACCCCTAGGTATAGGAATAACGCCTCCCCTGCTCGAGGGCTTTGGAGTAAAGGAGTTGAGGTTAGTTGCTTTTTCAATTGCTCAAAAGCCAAGGAACACTCTTCTGTCCATTGAAACTTGGACGCTCCCCGAAGAGTCTTAAAGAATGGTGCACTTTTATCTCCAACTCGAGAGATGAACCTCCCGAGTCCTGCCAACCTCCCCCCTAACTGCTGAACCTCTTTGGGTGAACGGGGAGGGGTCATACCAAGGATGGCTTTAACCTTATCAGGATTGGGGGCTAGACCCTCGGGAGTAAGGAGATGGCCGAGGAATTTCCCTTTACTTGCCCCAAAGACGCATTTTAACGGGTTAAGCTTTATTTTGCGCCTTCGTAGAGTAGAAAAGGTCTCTACAAGATCTACCAGGTGCTGCGGAAGAGACCTACTCTTAATCAGAAGGTCATCCACATACACCTCGAGGTTTCTACTTTTTTGTTCTTTAAACACTTGGTCCATCATGCGTTGATAGGTTGCGCCAGCATTTTTAAGCCCAAAGGGCATCACAAGATAACAATAGCAACCGTCATTAGTGATGAATGATGTGCAAGGGATATCAGGTTTATGCATTCTTATTTGGTGATAACCAGAGAATGCGTCTAAAAAACTCATAAACGGATACCCTACCGCAGAATCAACTAATAAATCTATCCGAGGCAAGGGGTAGAAATCTTTCGGGCATGCTTTATTCAAACGAGTGAAATCTACACACATACGCCACTTTCCCCCAGGTTTCTTAACCATTACAACATTAGAGACCCACTCGGGATACTGAATCTCTTGAACGAAGCGCGCTTTGAGGAGTTTAGCAACCTCCTCTCTGATGGGCTCTGCTAGCTTGACAGCTACATCCCTCTTTTTCTGCTGGACGGGCTTGGCGGCTGGATCGACATTGAGATGGTGGCAAGCCACGTCGGGATCCACCCCTGGCATGTCCTCCGCTGACCAAGCGAAGACATCCAGATTCTCCAATAGGCAAGATATCAACTCCGCCTTTTGATCCTCTGGCAATTCGGAGTTGATAGAGAGCTTTCTTCCTTCTCCTTCTGCGATGGGGACTTCTTGTGTCACCTGGGCAGGTTCCAGGTGAGCGCCTTCTCTATTCTCAGCATCTTTTGAAGGAGTGGCTTCTGCTGCTGCTGGAAAAGCTGGGGGGGAAACCTCAGTCATGCTGACCGTTCGGAGGTAACACTCTCGAGCCTGCCTCGGGTCGCTCCTGACCCTACACTGGCGGCCATCCTTGCAGAACTTGATGGCTAGATGGTATGTTGAAATGATGGCGCGATATTTGTTTAACAACGGTCTTCCAAAGATGGCATGATAGCTGCTCGGAGCATCTACCACTATGAACTGGATTTCTTTGGTCACCCCTCCGAGCGTCACCGTGAGTGTGACACTTCCTTCAACTTCCTTCCTTTCTCCTGAGAAGCCATAGAGCGGCCCTTCGGTGGAAAGCAGAGTCTTTCCAGTCCTCAGGGCTTCGAAAGTGGACTTAAAGAGGAGATTCACGGAGCTGCCGGTGTCGATGAGGATTCTATCGACCGTGAAGTTTCCGATGGCTGCCTGGACCACGATGGCATCATCGAAGGGGTTGGCGGTTGCAGGAAGGTCCGCAGAGCCAAAGGTGACGACTTCAGAAGGTGGGGCAGAAGAAGTAGAAGCAACCTCAGTTCGCGAAAGCCTTGACAAAGAGGACTTCCGGGTAGATTCAGCCCCTGCTCCGCCATGGATGAAAAAGAGTCTTCCCAAGGCCCCCTCGTCCACAACATCAATACACTCATTTTGGATGTCAATGAACCCCAGATGGCCTTCATCCCTTATCTCTATGCACTCCTGGTGAACTTCAGCCACCTCCTTGCCCTTGGAGGTGGAAGGCCTTGAAGAATCATTCTTCCTGCCCAGGTCCTCGAGCTTACCCTCGGTGAGCAACCTCTCAACTAACTTCTGAAGAGCCTTGCAGTCTTTAGTCAGATGACCTTTCTCCTTGTGAAAATTACAGAACTGAGAGTTGTCTCTGGGCTTCCAATCTCTCTGAGGCCCTTGTCTCTTTTCTTCAACTTTCTTCTGGATTACTTGGGCAACCTCTTCAAAATCGATGCCTAGATCTGCAAGCTCTTTCAAAGGGCTGCTCCCGTGAGGATTTGGAGCTGGCTGGGTTCTCTGAAGAATGGGGAGCGCTTGAAGGGGAACGGCGGGAGCGGCGGCCAACGGCAGTCTCTGATCATGAAACTGTTGATGGCTGAGGAAAGGTTTCTTATGGCGGAGGTTGCGCCCCCTCTGAGGTGGAGGGTGGAAATCAGGTCGGGGAGGCTTACTGTGGTACTGATTGTTGGAAAAGGAGTGAGGGTCATCCCTTCCTCCAGCTTTAGCTGTCAGGGATGAGATATAGGTAGGATTGGCATTTTCCCCCTCAATAAAGCGATTGGCTATCGCGATGAGCTCCTGATAGGTTGACGGTGCCTTTGTTGTCACTTTGAATTTCAACGGGCCCTCCCGGAGGCCGTGAATCAGGGCAACTTTATAATAATCGGGGTTCACGTTCCTTACCCCTTGAATTTCTTTCTGGAACCGATCAACGAATCTTGCCACAGATTCATTGTCTCTTTGCCTAATATCAAAAAGGGCTGCCGGCCCATCCTTTCTCTTCTTAGAGGTTGCGAACCTCAGGAGCAGCTCGCTGCGAAGCTCAGCGAAGGAGGAAATGGTACCCGGAGGCAACTCATAAAACCATTCTCTCGCTTGACCATCAAGAGTGGTTACCAGAAGTTTACATTTCAGGGCATCGGAGAGGCTTCTCAATGCTACTGCCCCTTCGAATGCCTGCAGGTGGGAGATCGGATCAGTCTCCCCTGAATAAAAAGGGAGACGAGGCTCTCTGAAATTGCTTGGCGCTGACTCCCATCGGATTCGATCGATGAAGGGAGAGGGAGTTTCTGAATCAGTAGAAGGGACTGGAGGATGAAACTCTGCGAGTTCTGCGGACTGCCGATCGACAAAGTCTAGTCGGCGAGCAGGGGTCCCTCGGGCTGCCTCCCTGAAGAAATCCATCAGAGGGGCGAACTGAGCCGCCTGAGGTCGCGGGGGAGCTGCGGACTGAGCTTGGTGGAGAGGCGGAGGCGCAGTCGCAGGCGACTGCTGAAGAGGGGTGCGACGAGCCGGGGTCCGGCGGACTGGAGTCTCAGCAACTTCTTCAGCAACCTGGGGAGCAAGTCGCTGAGTCAACGCTAACAGGGCTTGGCTGATCGTATCGAGCCGCTGGTCAGTCTCTCTTCGAGATACTTTGGCTTCCCAGCGGGATTGCTCCAACGCCTCCCACAGCGAGTCATCGGGGGAGATGGAGCGGTCGGAGCGGCGACCTCGGCGGTCTGACATTTCTATCCGCGGTTTCAAGAAACTGCTCGAATCTGAAGGTCGCGTGTTAACTGTTGATGCTCGAAAAGCGACGGACTCGGGCACCACCAGCTAACCGTTCGAGCACTTGGGGAAAAGAAGGGAAAAACAAACTGCGAGCAGCAATCTACTTGGCGGACTAGAAAAGGAACGGAAAGGCAACAGAGCCGTAGAGCACGGCAACACCAGACTTCACCCGTCGCGGCCTAAATACCACTCCTGCGACGGGCTTACTTTTTATTATCAAGATGCGGTTACAAGAAAAGAAAAAGAAAGCAATGGGGAAAGCAAGCCGGAGGTCGCAAAGCCAGAGATTCAAGTCCGCAGCCTTTAACAAGTGGGCTCCTGGGCTCGAGTCAGCGTGCTTTGAGTGCACCACTTCCCCCTATTTATAGGCTGGGGGCCTGCCCAAGCGGGCAGGGCTAAAATAACCGGCTGCCCGGGGTACAAAAGAGCCGGGCAGCGGTGACGGGAAACAAAAAAGGAGAAGGAACAAGCAGCCCACGCGGGACAGGAGGACTGGGCCAGCGAGCTGGAGACCCCCCTTGGTCGCACTGAGCGCGTGACCTTTAGACTAGCCGCGACCTGAGCGGCCTGGGCGGCCTGACCCGGAACCTGCCGGTCTGAACCTGATTCGCCGATCTAGCAGGGCTGTGAACTGAGGGCGATCTGAGCGGACAGATTTCTGGAGTCCGCCTAGGTGACGGACCATCCCCACTGGCGAGCTGGGCGAACTGAGCACTTAAGTTCAGCGAGGGAAGGGTAAGATGCCTAGCTGGAGATGTTGCGGATTCTGGGGTTAACATATAGGGTCGAGCTTCAGCTGGACAACCCCAAACATGAAGATGCCTTATACTGGGAGGTTTCCCAGTCCATAACTCATATGGGATTTTAGGTACTGCTTTACTGGGCACCCTATTTAGAATATAAACTGCGGTCTTTAAGGCTTCACCCCATAATGACTCTAGTAGGGAGGTATGAGCAATCATACTCCTAACCATATCCTTTAGAGTGCGGTTACGTCTCTTAGAAACACCATTTTGACATGGAATCTGTTGGGTCCGGCGTTCCTTCACTTGACCTGTGGCACTTTGCTACTTATTTAAGAAATTAAGTAGCGCCATCTCCAATAGTCCGGGCTTTTGGTGCAGTTGGGTATGCGCTTGAACTCTCAATTGGTATCAGAGCCAGGTTACGTGTTCAAGACCAGGGGGGCGCTATTAAATCCTGATTTTCCCTTCTACCTGTGTGGGTCCGGCGGGTCAGGCAAACCCTGGACATGTGGTAACCCCACCTCTGAGCCATGTGGGCCATGTGGTAACCCCACTTCTAAGCCGACGGGTTGTGCTGGACGCCGGGGGGGATTGTTGGGTCCGGCGTTCCTTCACTTGACCCGTAGCGCTTTGCTACTTATTTAAGAAATTAAGTAGCGCCCTCTCCAACAGTCCGGGCTTTTGGTGCAGTTGGGTATGCGCTTGAACTCTCAGAATCCCTGGTTATGTATACTGAGGAACGATGCCACACTCTTCCAGAAATTTAGCAAACGGTCCTGGACATTGACATGACACGTCATTCCTACCATAGTATTCACCACCACGGTCGGACCTGACATCTTTAATCTTCTTATTAAGTTGATTTTCAACTTCAGCTTTATAGATTTTAAACATGTCCAGCGACTATGATTTCTCATGTATCAAGTATAGGTACCCATATCGAGAATAGTCGTCTATAAAGGTGATAAAATATGATTGACCATTCCAAGAAGCTGTAGGGAATGGACCACAAATATTCGTATGGATCACCTCTAAGACGCCCAAACTCCTTTTAGCACCAACCTTCCTAATGTTTATCTGTTTTCCCTTCACACAACCCGTACAGATCATAAGATCTGAGTAGTCTAAAGGGCCTAGAACTCTGTTGGACACAAGCTTCTCTCTTTCGAGATGTGGCCTAATCCCCTATGCCATAAACTATATGAGTTCCCATTAATCAATTTTTGATTAGTGCCTCTATTATTCACATGCAAGGTTTCATTAGATTCATTATACGAGGAATTTAAGTCTAATTTATATAAGCTATCAAGTAATGAGCATGTTCCAACAATTTTAGAATTAAAAGAGATATTACATACTCCATTACCGAAAGTGACAGTAAAACTAAATCTGTCTAACAATGGAATAGAAATTAAGTTACGTCTAAAAGACGGTACATACATAGTCTCTTCCAAATCCAAAATAAAGTCAGACCCTAATTTAAGCCTATAGACTCCAATAGCCTCAATAACTACTCTGTTTCCATCACCCATGTAGATGAATCGTTCACCCTCATTTGGGGATCTAGATGTTAGAAATCCCTGCATTAAGTTACTAATGTGAACAGTTGCACCAGTATCTAGCCACCAAGTATTAAGTGACACTTCAGTTAGATTAATTTCAGTACAAACAAAAATATGAGAAATACCTTTCTTTACGAGCCATTTTTGATACCCAGCACGATCATTCTTCACATGGCCTACTTTCTTGCAAAAGAAGCAGGAGACAACTTTGGTCTTCAACTTTTGCACTTTTGCCATTCCTGGATCAGCATTAGTGGTAACAATTTCCTTCCCTTTGGAAACATCCCTCTTCCTTTTCTTTATGCCCACATTGCCTTGAAACACCAAATGATCTCTTTCTGTCCTTTCATGTTTCATTCTTTCCTCCTCTTGCACACAGTGACTTATGAGCTCAGTGAAGCTCCATTTATCCCTTTGAGTGTTATAATTTATCTTAAAGGGATTAAACTGTGCGGGGAGAGAATTCAGAATAAAGTGTACTAGAATCTCCTCAGATAATTTCAATTTAAGTGCCCTCAACTTTGAAACAAAGTTGGACATTTCCATAATGTACTCCCTTATGTTCCCTTTACCGTTGTAGCGCATATTCACCAGTTTGCTAAGATGAATACTGGCCTCAACTCCGATTTTGTGAATCGGTTAGCTACTTCAGTAAGGAACTGTTTGACATTTTTCTTGATCAGGCATTGCCCCCCTTATGGCTTCAGGAATGGAGTGTTTCATGACCATAAGACACATCCTATTGAACCTCTCCCATTTCTCATATGATTTTTCATAAGCAGCCTTTTCTTCGGCTGTACTAGACGAAGAGAGAGGAATGGGTTCATCAGTCCTCAAGGCGTAGTCTGTCCATGCATCCTAAAACGATCTTTACGTGGTCTTGCCACTTATCAAAATTGGACCCATTTAAAATTGGAATGTCATTTAAGCTTGCAGAAATAGACGATGCATTCACTATAAACAAAAAATACATGAACATAAGTCTCATCAAATAAGCATTGCAAATATGGATTAAAAATTAAAAAAACCAATGTATTTAATTTTAATATATGCAACTAGTCAAAACTGATAGGGAAACCAGTCAGACTCTCAGAGTAAAGTATGTCTTTATATAAATATTTTTTGTCCTAAGAGCTATGTGGTAGACAATCTTCCTTTGGGCCGATTGTGTTCACATAAAATCCAACTTAAAACCCGAAATATTTATATCAACTATATAAGATTGTGTGATCAGGCCAAAAGACACCCTTTCTTTGGGTCGAGTGCTTCACGAATGGACCACACAAATCTACGCAAACGGAGAAACTTCACTCAGTTATCAAGCTAACAAATGTAAGCGCTTTAAAATAGGACTTAAGGTGGTGGGGGCCTTGCTTTGGGCTGACCCTTGCACCTCAAGTTGATTCTCAAATCAAGACATTCACATTTGTCACATGACACTGTTTACGGCTCGGCCAAGTGACAGCCTTACTTTGGGCCAACTATCACGCGCATGAGGCACAAACACAACTTAAATCTCCTTAATTATGAATATAAACAAAAATTAAACAGTGGATATGTAATCAACGGAAGCATACTCTAAAGGGATAAATGGATTTCAACCCTAAGGGGTCGAATACCCTATATAAAAAACAGCGGCAAGACGCCGCTCGGCCAATGCCTTCCCTGTCAACCCTAAGGGGTGAACTGCAGCCATATATGGAAGGACAAAACTTTGAACTAAACATTATACTGCAACATTCCAATCCATAGAGGAACATAACAATGCAAAGGGATTCAGATTTTGCTGATTTACTGGAAAAAAAAATTTCTATAGTAGCCCTAACTAGGGAGTGCAGTTCCATGCTTGGATGGACTGCAACCAGATCCAGAAAAAATAAAACATGGCGATGCCGATCTTGATGCATCCAGATCTATAGATTCGAAAGAAAAAAAACTCCTAAGATCCATTCACGAGTCGCCTCTGATACCACTTGTAATGCTAAATAGGGTTCAAATAGAGGATCGATCGCATGGATAGAAGGAGGTTCATCTATATATATACCTGCAGCCATGGACAAGATCGAAAGCTTGGAAGAGATGTTGCAGTGGAGCCGATCCGGGACTGTGCTTCTCTGTTACTGACGGGAAGCCGAGCCTTTTCCCTACAGCGACTGTCGTCGGAGCCCTCCCTTTGTGTCGCAGTAGCGCCGACAGAAAACCAGAAGGGGTGCGGGATTCTTTCTCTTGCCTTAACCTATTCAGCCGAATGAATTACTTGGTCGATGGGATGAAATCCAAGTATTAGAATAGGCTAGGGTTTTGAGGAGAACCACACTAAAATATTTATATAGGTCATGCCCTATCAACCCATCATAGATCGTAGGGTAACGACTCACTTAGATTTAGTTCTACACATGATGAATCCTCGTAACATAAAATTGCGCCCTTGGCAAAGGCATAACGGAAACGCGACGAGACCCGCCTCGATCATAAATTAATGGGTCTCCTACATGGTCGATTATCACGACGGCGCACACGATCTATATGACCAATATTGGTCCATCATAAGATGTTATCTTACATGGACAACTTGAAATAAACTATTATTGTTTACAACCTGTAACAAAGCAGAAATATTATAGTTACCTTGACATTCTATGAGGTATTTAAGAATATATAAGAAATTATATGAAATATCTGGGATAAAAGCTGAGACATTATATGAAATATCTGAGATAAGAGTTGGGACATTATATGAAATATCTGAGATCTCAGATAAGATCTCAGATAGTAAATGAAATATTTTGGATAAAATATGCTAGTTTTCTCCGAGATATTACATGAAATTGCTGCGACATTATACTTTTATCTCCGATATTACTTTAAATATTTGAGATAATTTATCTCTCTCAGACATTATATTGTTATTATACATATTCAAAGTATTTATGAAATAATTAAGTTTATTGTTCGTCTTCAACATATATGGCAGACAATAGTTCATGGTGCTTATGCTAACTGAACAAAAAAATTAAAAAAAATTGATTTAAATGATGAGTAAGAATTGAGCGACTTCTCTTTCAGGTTCTCACAAGAGTCAGATAGTGCTGAGAGCAACTTTGATTACATCTTTTCGCCGAATAGAACATTTTAGTCAGAGAGCATGTGAAATATTGTTGTGATTAGAGAGCGGAATCAAGCATAAAAACAGAGATAATAGAGATTTCTGGTGCGAAAAGGAACAGCTATCCTAAAATCCTTACTCCCGCGCAAACAGAATCTGAAAAATTTTGCCCAGGCCAGGAGATATCTGTCATGATAAGGCGGGCCCTGAGAGATGATCTTCATCTCGTGCCCAGACCAAAAAATTTTGCCACATTTATGGATGGCTATTTCCATTAACAAAACATTTGGTGCACCTGCCTCCATGGAAATATATCCAAAAAATTCATTCAAATAAATGTTTTATATTTATACGTATTGGATTTCAATGGAGCAGATATAGGCTCCGTTTGGAGGGACTTATTTTCACCGGTCAAGCGGTTACGACCGCATGAACCGGGGCATAAATAAGTACCGGTTCATGCGATCGTAATCGCTTGACCGGTGAAAATAAGTCCCTTGAAACGCAGCAATAATCTTGAGCGATGATTGGTTAGATACATTAGGAGATGTGACAACAAATTACAAACTTAAAAATGTCTTTTTTGCACAATAACTTTCCAATAACTTTGAAAGGCATCACCACTTTTAGTCCATCGCCATTTCTACAGCTCAAGTTCATATATTACTATCTCAAGATGCAATTTCCTCCAATATTTGTTTCTCGTGCCAATCAGACGCCAATAGCCAAGATAAGAATTCATTCACTTGTTTGATAAACACAGCGGCCTTCCACCCACTGGCACGTGCGATCACCGTATACCATTACTTGACCCCACTCAAATCGCTAAAGTACGATCATTTCGTTACCTGCACGTTCAAAAATCGAGCTCGAGCGACTAGTAACTGAAATGCTTCAGGATAGCCTAATCAGTGCCAGTCACTCAAAAAGCTGCACATGACCATTTTTTATAGATTACTGCTCACTTAATGCCATTACCATTAAAGACTCATTTCTCATGCGGACTATTGTTGAACTAATTGATGAGCTTTATAATGCACAATTTCTTCAAAATTAGATTTATATTCAGGACACCGAACACATCACGGCCTTCTTATAGTGGAGTTCAATAATAAAGTCCCAAAATAACATAAACATAAAACAAAACATAAGACTGAATATTAATTATCCTCCGCGCCGACCCCGCCTAGGCCGTCCTCGTCGGTTCGAGCCCCTCCCGACGCGTCCGGTTCATCTTCATCGGTCCGCGCCATGTCCGCCGAGAATATCTATAACACGGGCATCAAAATCAGGAGCTCCTAAATTCGAAATAACTTTTCCAATGGTTTCCATCACCATTCCCGGGTGGAGTTCACGGTCATCATAAAAACATTTCGCTATTCTTGCAACAATATATGTCACTCCAACCTTATTTGCAATTTCAACAGTGGTGTCGACCAGCTGCGTGTAGTTCCTCCTATCCAAAGCCATACGCCTAACCCAAAAAAATCGGAAGAATTCTGGAAGAATATCATTTCGTACGTAATCAGCTTCAACGCCTTCAGCACTCACGCACTGCTTCACAACCTTGAGCACAGTCCTCTTCATTTCATCACTGGGAGACTGGAACTCACGAATAAGAATGACCATCACTTCCTTTGTGTAGTAACTTGCATGCTGTGCATCCATAAGAGGAATAATAAAGCCAATTGCCGTCAAGAAGGCTGCCAGCGCCTTCCCACGATGCAAACAAATACCCTTCCAAAGTGGCTTCAGAACAGAATCAAAACTTTCTATACCATAAGGAGCAGCTGCTTCTGCCAATGCTGCAAGAGAAAGTGCAGTGATTGTTCTAACCTTCTGGTTCTCATCACTTAGTCCATGTTCTATGATTTCAACCAGAGACCTCAAGTGTGCCAGAACCGCACATCCCATCATGAGGAACGCAATCTGTTGCACAATTTTAATACCAGTATGTCGTGCTTGCCAAGACTTTTTACTTTGACAAACAGCCTTCAGAAAAGGTAATAGTGCAGGGATTCCAAATGCAGAAGCAACCGCACTGAAAGCCCTTGCAGTGGTATTCCTCGCATATACATCAATGTTATCAATATTGGGCCTCATTGCTGCAATCATGGTGGCCAACCCAGCCGCTTTGCTCAGATGAGAAATGATCCTTCTTCCTTCAAAACGGGCATAATAGTCCTCATCAATCAGAAGAGGCTCTGTCACCACAAGGATGATGTGCACAAACGGCCGTACCAACTCACCCAACTTGTACAGCACCCTGTCAATAACATTCACCAGAAGATGCCTCTCCTGGTCTCCGAGTGTTGGCAGCATGAGTAAAGGTAGGATTTGATTGAACAGAGGGCCTGCTCCAAACTCCCTAGCTTTATCAGTGAGTTGCCTCAATGCCGTTTCCCTTTGTAGAAGAGTTCCATTCATCACCTTCAACAAAAGCCTCTTGATCTTCCTCTCCTTCTGCTCCTCTTCTTCATCATTCAGAAGAGCCCCAATTCTTGGAGTTGGGGTAGCATCCCACCTCCCGATTCCTAGAGTTGAATCCGGTGCATCAGAGTTGGATTTAGTCTTCTTCGTGGCGGAAGTGCTATCTGAGTCCTGAGACTGATCACACATGTTCCTCCTCTTTTGGGAGGCTGCAACAGTAGTAGCCAGGGGCTCCTCGGCATAGGTTCGAACAAAGGCGTCGGGAGTGGTCTCCCCTGAGGTGAATGTGTCGTTACGTGCAGGAGAGATGATACAATCGAGGCGGCGGCACTCGTCCTTGCGATCGATGATGCGGGAAGGCTTCTTGAATCCGGAATCGTCCTCGCCATCAGCGCCGGGGATGTCGATGAGTGATTTGGGACCCGTGTAGGACATCCGGCGGCGGGAAAGGAGGGCGGCATCTCCATCGTCTTCTCCTTCTTCCACGTTAACCGGGATGGAATGCACATAGCCCTCGAAGCGGGTTTCCTCGTACAGATCGGAGTTGAAGGCGACGGAGGAAAGAAGCGCAATGCTCTCCGTATTCCGCCGCTCATCAAGCGACTTCTTCATCTCGTTGTCGGTATTAGCTCTGATCACTTCCATCTTCAAGCATTGCCCGGTTCTGGAATCTGGGGGGATCTGGGAAATTAGAGTGGGGAAGAAAGATTAGAGTTGACTAGAGCTTCAGAAAACTGAATTTTGTAATTTCAATTCTAGCTTCAGAATAATAATAATGAAAATTGTTCTGCAATTCATTAGAGTTTCAGAATTGGTATCGGAGATTCAATTCAAATGAATAATAATTTTGCTTGAGTGGACGGAATTAGAGCGTCCGCAGCTCATCCAGCGACTTCATCTCATTGTCGGCATTAGCTCGGTCTACTTCCATCTTTGATTCTGGAATCTGGGGGGATCTGGGAAATTAGAGGGGGGAGGAAGATTAGAGTTGACTAGAGCTTCAGAAAACTGAATTTTGTAATTTCAATTCTAGCTTCAAAATAAAAATAATGAAAATTGTTCTGCAATTCATTAGAGCTTCAGAATTGGAATGGGAGATTCAATTCAAATGAATAATAATTTTGCTCGAATGAATGGAATTAGAGCTTCAGAACAGTTCCTTAGGGAATTGGTCCAATTATTTGCTAGAGAAGGCTGAGTACAAAATTAAAGGAGTTCTATATTAGTATCTAGTTGGAATTTGAAGGAGCACAATAACTTGTTCTATTTCAAGAGCAGATTTTGTTCCATTTCAATGTAAAAAAGCAAATTTTGTATCAAATAAAGGTGCAGTAATAACTGAATTGGAAGTAGGCCCAACAGTGAGTTAAGTTTGGCTTTAGTTTAATCTGAGGTGAATTCAATTTGAATCCTTTTATTATTGCTTGTTCTTTAGATAGATGGGGTTTGACTTTTTGAAATTCCGGTCAAAGAACATACTAGGCTTAATCAGATTGCAGGCATTTTACTTGTAGTAACCTAAGAAAACTAGCAAACACTTCATGCAAAGGCCAAAAAATTTTGATTTTGAGCTGTGAATATCAATTGTGGGGGACTGCAATTAACAGTAGATTGTGAATATCAATGGTTATTAATTTTGATAGTTCAAGGCTTCAAACTCTAATTTCTAAGCATTCTTATCTGTAATAATAATAATAATAATTTTATTATAGTTGGGGTATTAATTTTGATAGTTCAAGGCTTCAAACTCTAATTTTCATGCACGGCCTCCGTCATCGAGTGGCCCCCCGAACGCTCCGTCCCCGCCGTCGAGCGGGGCCGCTCGACCTCCACCGTGGAGGGGGCTCTTGGCCACTCGGCCGGGCCTTCTCCACGATCAGCTTCCCTCCACCACGCGCTCGCCGCCAACTGCCACCGGTCAGTGCCTTTTTCGCCATCTGATCCACATGATCTCAACCGTCTGATGTACGGGGAACCACCCACGTAACCATCGACATAACAATCAATAATGGGCGGGTGCAATTATCCAAAATAATGTTGGTCTGCGCGTAGTAAAATTATTAAAATAATGCGCACGTCTAACAATAAAAAAGTGGTCTGCCTTTATTAATTTAGGTGGTTTCGGTTTACGGATAGTCGCATTACTACCGTAACCACCTCTGAGACCTATAAATAAGACCACAGACCCTCCATTTGCATCCTCTCCTCCTTGGATTTTCTCCTACGGGTCTTTTCTCTCCTCCCTCCTTTCCTCCTACGTGCAAGAGAAATCCTTGAAAACTTCTTGGAAGTTCTCCTTCACCTCCTTCAAAAATCTTCGAGCGCCTTGAAGATCTTTTGAAGGCATTCATCCACCTTTGATCAAACGCTCCGCTCCAAGCACGCTTCTATACACTCCACTCCAAGCGCACCTTCGTGCGCTCCTCCCCAAGTGTGCCTCCATGCGCTCCTCTCCAAGAGCACATTTGTGCGCTCCGCTCCAAGAGCACCTCTGTGCGCTCCGCTCCAAGCTAGCCTCCGTGCGCTCCGCCCTCAAGACTGCTCCAAGCGCTCCTCTCCAAACGCTCTGCCCCAAGCGCGTCTTCGTACGTTCCGCTCCAAGCGCGCCTCCGTGTGCTCCGCTCTCAAGACCGCTCCAAACATGCCTCCGTGCGCTCTGCTCCAAGCGCGCCTTTGTGCGCTCCGCTTTCAAGACCGCTTCAAACGCACCTTCGCATACTCAGCAACAAGCATTATGCGCACTCAAGAACAAGCGTTCTAGCCACCAGCAAGACCAACACTTCAGACTCCTCTGCACGCAACAAAAGACAAGCCGCAGAGACCAAGGAATGCAAAGAACACCACTCTAGCCTTCAAGAAGCAGTCAAAGACTCCAGAACGCTCAAAGTGCAACCTTCCCTCCTGTAACAAGTAAACGACTTAGCTCCACAATCGGTGGCCAGTCACCCTCTGAGCACCACTCTTTCTCCCAACAATTACGACGAGGAGCGACCTGTCGCCCACGACTTCTCTAAAAAGCTTTGTAACAACACAAGAAGATAGTGGAGGTTTGGTCGACACAGCTCCGACCACGTGGGTTTTCACCTTTTTCCAGGGTTTTCTACGTTAAAAATTTCCTTGTTATCTGACTCAATTTTTGTGACTGTTTGCGCGCTCGACCGATCCTAGGCTAAGATAATGCAATTTAGACCGGTTTATATGAGTATCGAGTGAGCCGCAACAGTTTGGCGTCGTCTGTGTGAATAGGGTTCACAACATTCCTAGAAGATCTAGAAGAAGAGATCCCCAACATAGTCAGCTCAGCAAGCCCAGACCGTCCGACCAGAAATCCTGAACACATCACCACCACCGCCCAGAAGTAGTAGACCTCGAACCTGTAGGTGAAAGGCTCACATGCGAAGAAGTTCGCGACATAATTGTTGAAGAGGGCAAACGAGTCGAGCAACATGTCGCTTTGGCCCACCACTGTCTCCCTCACTTCTCATCGTTAGCACCTGAGATCCTGGGACACCCAATTTGGCATGGCTTTGAGCTTCCGGACATCGAGGCGTTCGACGGAACGGACGGCCTGTCAGAGCACGTCAGCCATTGTGTTACCATCATGGGGCTCAACAATGCCCCTGATCTACTGCTATGTCGGGCATTCCTGACAACCTTGAAAGGGCAAGCCCGAACATGGATCTACTCTCTGAAGAAAGGGACAATTGGCGACTTTGTAGGACTGGATGAATTGTTCGCTCATCAATTCATTGCTAATAGAAGGATCGTTCGGGACCTATCCCACCTTTTCGGGATCCGCCGGAGCGAAGAAGAGACCCTCAAGGATTTCTTCTGTCGTTTCACCTCTAAGGCATGACAAATTTCAGGAGTAGGCCCCGAGTTTCTACGAGGATTTTTCTATGGAGGACTCCGCCCCGGTGGCTCTTACTTCGCACTAATGCGGGAAACTGTGCCCAGCTATCCTGACCTCGTTCGTCGGGTCTAAGCCCAGATCGTCGTTGATCAAGCAATCGAGTCGCACCGACAACAATTTAAAAGAATCCAAAAAAGGAAGTGGGAACACGGCCCGCCAAAGATGTTGAAAAGGAGTGACGGGCCTCGTGACGACTCATGCCAAGCCGGGAGGCACCACAACCAGCAAGCATTCACCCCCCTCAATACCCCCACGAACTTAAGTATTACTTGCTACCCGCGACCATCCCTAACTTCAGAAGTCAAGAGCTTTCACTCCAAACTTCGGAGACCAATCTATGTACTGTGACTACCATCGGGGTCACGGGCATAAAACAAAAGATTGTTCGAGACTAAAGGTGCAGATCAAAAGATTCGTTCGTCTGGAGCTCCTTAAAGAATTTCTGCACAAAAAAACACCAAATCAACTAAAGAGGAATAAGCTCGCACAAAGGAAATGCCCAAGACAATCGTCCCAAGGAAGAACTTGTTCTCCGCCCGTGGAACATCCAGGGCACCCAACAACTCAACTTGTATCTCATGTTTTGAGCAACCATGAAACAAACATTAAGTGTCGTTTTTCATTTTTATGCTAAAACAGTGAATGTCATTTTAAATTTTGATGTTAACTTCAGAAGAGAATGTTCAAATCTCCCAACAAGGGACTCCGGTCTTTCCCATTACAGAGTGTTCGGATCTCCCAACAAAAGACTCCAGTCTTTCCATTACATAGTGCTCGGATCTCCCAACAAAGGACTTCAATCTTTCCCATTACAGAGTGTTCAAATCTCCCGTCAAGGGACTCCAGCCTTTTCCATTACAAAGTATTCAGATCTCCCAACAAGGGAATCTGGCCTCTCCCAGAAAAGAGTGTTGGGATCTCCCAACAAGGGACTCCGATTTTTCTCATTACAGAGTATTCGGATCTCTCAACAAGGGACTCCGTTCTTTCCCAATACAGAGTGTTCGGATTTCCCAACAAGGGAATCCGGCCTCTCTAAGAATAGAGTGTTCAGATCTCCCAACAAGGGAATCCGGACTCACCCAGAATAGAGCGCTCAGATCTCCCAAAAAGGGACTCCGGCCTCTCCCAGAATAGTGTTCAAATCTCTCAACAAGGGACTCCGGCCTTTCCAATTAAATTTTTTTGGATCTCCCAACAAGGGACCCCAATTTTTTCATTACAGAGTGTTCAGATCTCCCAATATGGGAATCTGGCCTCTCCTAGAACAGAGTAATCGGATCTCCCAACAAGGGAATCCGGCTTCTTGCAAAACAGAGTGTTCGGATCTCCCAATAAGGGAATCCGACCTCTTCCAAAGCATGAGTGTTTGGATCTCCCAACAAGAGAGTCAGACCTCTCCCACGGCAAGGTATTCGGATCTCCCAACAAGGGACTCCGGCCTCTCCCAGAGCAGAATTGATCAAATATCCCAAGTGGAGACTCAAATCTTTTCGAAAGAACTCAACGTCCACCCGACAAGAAGAGAGTCAGCCTCCCACCACCAGACCTGCACCTTCCATTGCTAGAAGCCTGCCCCGCTTGGAGGTCGGTACCCACCAAATTACAATAGGCAAGGTCACGGTGAGCCTATGTCGGCCTCCGCCAAGGGCAGCCCCTTAACGATCGTCAATGGATCGACGGACCACCTTTCACTAAAATAACTTAAACAAATCGAAGCAGCACGTAAAGCAACAATTGCCAAAATCATAAAGACAAAAGTCATTACACAAGTATGTCATGGGCTGGAACAATCCGCAAACAATCAAACAGACAATACAAGGCATCTAAGGCGCAACAACAATGCAACACTTGACACAAGTACAAAGGTACAGAATGCAGAAATTGCTCTTCGACGTCAGTATTAAAACACCAGTCCTCGGAGACATCTCTGACGCCAAGACCGGCAACTATCGCTACCTTCAAATCCTCTGCAGCCTGCTTCAGCGAGGAAAGTTGCTCTACCACAACCCTGTAGGTATCTCATACCACTTCCGCCAGGTGTTGGTGATGCTCAATAGTAAGCAAATAGCGCGACTGCATCAGCACACCTTGCGGGAACACCTTGAACCCTTAAAAAGGGCGCCCCGCGCGCAAAGTGTGGACGTTAAGCACACTCACGGTGCTAGCATGCACCCTGCTCATTGGTGTGCGCTCCGCGCGCTGGCATCACAGCACTAGTGCGTGCCCCACGCGTTGGAGCGCGTTCCGCGCGCTGGCGTTCCTAACGCTAATGAGAGCCTCGCGCGCAAATGTGTCCCACACGCAAACATGAGCACTACCTATGCTAGTGCATCCCCCGTGCGTGCACATCCTCGTGCTTCGTCCCTTGCGCAGCCTCTAGCTTCCACGCACCTCTGTTCGTGACGCCATAGCACCACATACCTCCTTCATAACCACACACACGACTTAGGGAAAAGTTCCCGCCCTCCCCTCGCTCCGGCTCCGGACTCCAGGGGCAAATAATAGGGAGCACCTAATATGGTCTGAGCTGTGGATAGCAGAAGAGCCCACCCCTTTTGATGGAGAAAGTGGGGTTGACCAATGTCAACCCCACTAGCGTCGTAACCACCCAAATCTCCCAGCGCGCGATCGGCGCGGCCGATCCATGCATCAACCGTTGCGCGCCTTACCCCAACTGCTACGACAACCACCACCATTCCCTCCAATCAAAAACCCCAACCGGCACTTCGCCAGCTAATGTGTCCAATGTTGCCTGGGGCAGCCGACCCTTCGCCAGTTGGCGCACCCAAAGGCATTGTGCTTCCACTAGGTCGTGCGGCCTTCGCCGACCAGGAAGCCTCTAAGATGCCCGACCTCCAACGGTCGAGCGGCACTCGGCCGTTCGACCTCCATCGCCGAGCGACCTCCTGGTCGCTTGTCCACTGCAAATGGGCAGCCTCACGGCCGCTCGGCCTCGTGTCGCTCGGTCTCTGCCACAAAGCTGCCTCCCGGCCGCTCGGCCCCCGCCGCCGAGCAGCTTCCCAACGGCTCGTGCCTCGCCGCCTAAGTTATCAAAGGCGCAAGGCGCACCGAGGCGCAAAGGGCCCCTGGAGCCTAGGCGCAAGGCGCAAGGCGCAGGCGCGCGCCTGAGGCACGTGAGGCGCAAAAATTGGGGAAAAAGGAAATTGAGCGAATTGGGCGCCCAATTCGCTGAAATTGTGCGAATTGGGCGCCCAATTCGCTGAAATTGAGCGAATTGGGCGCCCAATTCGCTGAAATTGAGCGAATTGGGCGCCCAATTCGCTGAAATTGAGCGAATTGGGCGCCCAATTCGCTGAAATTGAGCGAATTGGGCGCCCAATTCGCTGAAATTGTGCGAATTGGGCGCCCAATTCGCTGAAATTGAGCGAATTGGGTGCATTGGGCGCCCAATTCGCTGAAATTGAGCGAATTGGGTGCATTGGGCGCCCAATTCGCACAATTTCAGCGAATTGGGCGCCCAATTCGCTCAATTTCAGCGAATTGGGCGCCCAATTCGCACAATTTCAGCGAATTGGGCGCCCAATTCGCTCAATTTCAGCGAATTGGGCGCCCAATTCGCACAATTTCAGCGAATTGGGCGCCCAATTCGCACAATTTCAGCGAATTGGGCGCCCAATTCGCACAATTTCAGCGAATTGGGCGCCCAATTCGCACAATTTCAGCGAATTGGGCGCTCAAGTGCGCCTAGGGGTGCGTCTAAAATCATGTTTTTGCCCATATCAAAAATTTTTTTTAAAAAAAATACCTTGAAAGGCCCAGGCGCGCCTTTAGCGCGCCTGGGAGCCTGTAAGGCGCGCGCCTAGGCGCGCCTGGGCGCGCCTGAGGCGCGCCTGGGGCACATCGCCCGCCTCAGCTGTGCTGAGGCGCGGCGGGCTGCGCCTGGTGCGCCCGGAGCCTCAGGCGCGCCTAGGCGCGCGCCTTGATAACTATGCTCGCCGCCGAGTGGCCTCCCGGCCGCTCGGCCCCCACAGCCGAGCAGCCTTTCGGCCGCCCGACATCTGTCACCGAGCGGCCCCCTGAGTGCTCCATCTCCACGGTCGAGCGGCCTCCTGGCCGCTTGACCTCCATTGTGGAGGAGCCTCCCGGGCACTCGGCCCACTCCTCCCCGATCAACCTCCATCCGCCATGGGCTTGTCGTCGGTCGGTGCCTTTCTCGCCGTCCGATCATCCCCGCGAGATCTCCACCGTCCGATATAAGGGTAACCACCCACGTAACCACCAATAATGGGTGCGTGCAATTATCCAAAATAATGTCGGTCTGGGTATAGAAAATTATTAAAATAATATGTGCGTCTAACTATACAAAAGTGGCTTGCCATTGTTAATTTATGTGGTTACGGTCTACAGATAGTCGCAGAACTACCATAAACACACATGGGGCCTATAAATAGGATCTCAGGCCTTCCTTCATTTCCATCCTCTCATCCCCGAATTTTCTCCTATAGGCATCCTCTCATCCCCGAATTTTCTCCTATAGGCATTTTTCTCCTCCCTCCTTTCCTCCTACGTGCAAGAGAAATCCTCGAAGACTCCTTCGAAAATCTCTTTCGCCTCCTTCGAAGATCTTCGAGCACCTTGAAGATCCTTTGAAGGCGTTCATCCTCCTTCGAGTAATGGTTCCGCTCCAAGTGCGCGTCCGTGCGTTCCGCTCCAAGCGTGCGTCCGTGCATTCCGCTCCAAGCTCACGTCTGTGCGTTCCCTCAAGACCGCCCCAAATGCGTCGTCGTGCCTCCTTCGAAGATAATTCTCTTAACAATATATTGCGCATAGAACAAGGAAAAATTGCATTAACATTTCATAACAACTATTGAAAATAATAGGAATGAAAAAATTATGATATCAACACAAACGGTATGAATATATACAACTAGCGGAAATAACAGTGGAGCGACAAATGAATTGCCGATGAAAACTGGCTTAGATCATCATGGGGTCTTTCTTTTTTAACAATAGTTTTGGAAATTGAATAATGTTTATAATCAGTGACCATCTTCATGCAATCAAAACCATTATTTCAAAGTTTGAAGCATAATTCAGTGACTTCACTGAGAATTTCCACATAATAATTTACCTTCCCTATAATCTAAAGATAATCAAACCAAACCTCTCCCCCACAGGCGAGCCTTCGGACCTGCCAGCTAGATGAGAGCCTGCGCAGCGGGTCTACCTGGGGCCGAGCCGAGCTCGGGTATTGATGAAGATTTCATATCCAACCTCTCCCCCACAGGCGAGCCTTCCGACCTGCCAGCTAGATGAGAGCCTGCGCAGCGGGTCTACCTGGGGCCGAGCCGAGCTCGGGGTGTTGATGAAGATTTCTCAAACCAAACCTCTCCCCCACAGGCGAGCCTTCGGACCTGCCGGCTAGATGAGAGCCTGCGCAGCGGGTCTACCTGGGGCCGAGCCGAGCTCGGGGTGTTGATGAAGATTTCATATCCAACCTCTCCCCCACAGGCGAGCCTTCCGACCTGCCAGCTAGATGAGAGCCTGCGCAGCGGGTCTACCTGGGGCCGAGCCGAGCTCGGGGTGTTGATGAAAATTTCTCAAACCAAACCTCTCCCCCACAGGAGAGCCTTCGGACCTGCCAGCTAGATGACAGCCTGCGCAGCGGGTCTACCTGGGGCCGAGCCGAGCTCGGGGTGTTGATGAAGATTTCATATCCAACCTCTCCCCCACAAGCGAGCCTTCGGACCTGTCAGCTAGATGAGAGCCTGCGCAGCGGGTCTACCTGGAGCCGAGCCGAGCTCGGGGTGTTGATGAAGATTTCTCAAACCAAACCTCTCCCCCACAGACGAGCCTTCGGACCTGCCAGCTAGATGAGAGTCTGCGCAGCGGGTCTACCTGGGGCCGAGCCGAGCTCGGGGTGTTGATGAAGATTTCATATCCAACCTCTCCCCCACAGGAGAGCCTTCGGATCTGTTAGCTAGATGAGAGCCTGCGCAACGGGTCTATCTGGGGCCGAGCCGAGCTCGGGGTGTTGATGAAGATTTCTCAAACCAAACCTATTCTATCATTAAGTTGAGAAAGCAGATATCAGATCAAAGCAAGAAGGATACCCTGATAACATTTTGGTATGATAATATCTCGAAGTGATAATATTTGATTACAACGGTACCATCCCCTTTTTCTCTCACGGGTAAAAGCGTTTCAGATCATCACCGCTCCAGGTGTGGCTCAAGGTCCTCCCCTCCACATCCTGGAGGTAGTAGCCTTCGTTTGCCAGAACCTCCTTTACTATGTAAGGTCCTTCCCAGCTGGGGTTGAGCTTGCCCACTGGGGCCGACCTCCCTGCCACGTCGACCTTTTTCAGCACTAGGTCCCCCTCGGAGAATTGCTTGATTCTAACATGTTTATCGAAGTACTTGGACATTCGTCGCTTGATCTCTTCCTGCCTGATGGCTGCAACATCCCGCAGCTCTTCCGTCATGTCTAGCGAGAGGCGCAACTCTTCTTCGTTTCCCAATCTCCAAGCCTCATCTCCTTCGCCTGCGGTCGTGGCCCGCGGGGACCGAACCTCGAACTCTACCGGGAGGACAGCCTCGCACTCATGGGAGAGCTTGAAGGGGGTCTCACCGGTGGACATGTTCGGGGTCGTTCGCAAGGCCCACAGGACGGAGGGGAGCTGCTCTACCCAGTTCCCCCTCAGGTTCTCCACCTTCTTGAGCAGGTTCACAATAATCTTATTTGCCGCTTCCACCTAGCCATTGCTCTGGGGGTGATGGACAGAGGCAAACCTGAGGTCTATCCCCAGCTGGGTGCAGAAGTTGATGAACTCCTCACTAGCAAACTGAGGACCGTTATCTGTCACTACTGCTCGGGATAGCCCGTGCCTGCATATGATTTCTCCCCAAACAAAGTTCCTGATGACCTGGGAAGTGACCTTGGCTAGAGCCTTGATCTCCAGCCACTTGGAGAAGTAATCGATCATGACCAAGAGGAACCTCCTCTGTCCACTGGCCGGAGGAAAAGGCCCGACCAAGTCCATTCCCCAAATGACGAAAGGCCATGGTGACGTTATGCTCCTTAGTCTTTGAGCGGGCAAGAGCTGGAGGGGGGCGTACAGCTGGCACTTTTTACATCTCCTTGCGAACTCTGTCGCATCCTTCCTCAGGGTCTACCAGAAGTACCCCTGCCTGACCACCCTTGCCTCTAGAGTCCTTCCCCCCGAGTGACTGTCGCACTCGCCTGAATGTATCTCCCCAGGTATCTTCGGAACTTCTTCCTCGGTCGCACACCTGGCCAGGAATCCCGACGACATCTTACGATGTAACCCCCCTTCCAACATCAGGTAGTGAGCTGCCTTATGCTTGAAACTCCTCGCATCTTTTACTTCTTCCGTCAGTTCGCCGGTTGATAGGAAGGTCACCAGTGGGTCCACCCACGAGGGTCGTCGGCCTACCTCCATCAGCTCCCCTTCTTCGATCGCTGGTCGGAACAGTTCGGTTAAGGTCCCTCCTCCCCGAGGCCCGAACTTTGCCAATCGGTCGGCAGCCACACTCTCCTCCCGAGGAACGTGCTGGATTGAGAATGATCGGAAGCCTCCGATGATTGTCCTTACCTTGGATAGATACTTTATGAGGGTAGGTTCCTGAGCTTCAAACTCTCCTCAAATCTGCGATGCCACCACCATCGAGTCTGTGAAGACCTCCACATCCTGGATCCCAAGCTCCTTTGTCAAACGAAGACCGGCTATCACGGCTTCGTACTCTGCCTGATTGTTGGTCACCGGAAAGTGATAGGCCACCGCCTGTTCTATAGCTACCCCCTGGGGGCTTACCAACACCACTCCTCCCATGGAATGCTTTCCGGAGGCCCCATCAACCATCACCTTCCACGCCCCCTGCTGCCGCGGCTCCTCTTCCCCGACTTCAACATAGTCTGCAAGAAAGTCCGTCACTGCTTGCGCCTTAATTGAGAGCCTTGGGACAAAAGAGATGTTGAACTCGCTCAGTTCAATTGACCACTTGGCCAGCCTCCCCGAGTGTTCCACCCTTTCAAAGATCTTACGGAGAGGGTGGTCGGTTACCACCCTGATCGTGTGCGCTTGGAAGTATGGCTGAAGCTTTCTTGCCGAGACGATTAGAGCATACGCTAGCTTTTCGAGGATGGGGTAACGGAGCTCCGCCTTCCTCAAGATCCGGCTTACGTAGTAGATGGGTAGCTGCTTCTTCCCCTCTTCCCTGACTAGAACAGAGCTCACGGCTTCCGCTCCCACCCCGAGATATAGGGCTAAGTCCTCCCCTTCTTTTGGGCTTTGGAGTAGGGGAGCCTGGGAGAGCTGCCTCTTTAGTCCTTGGAAGGCTTCCTCACATTCGGCTGTCCACTCGAATCTCTGGTTACCCCTTAACACTTTGAAGAACGATGAACATTTGTCTCCAGACCGAGAAAGGAACCTGCTTAGTCCAGCCAGCTTGCCTGCCAAGCGTTGGACCTCCTTGGCATTGCGAGGTGATTCCAGGTCTAGGATGACTTTTACCTTATCCGAGTTAGGCTCTACCCCTACCGGAGTCAAGAGGTGTCCAAGAAACTTCCCGTGACTGGCTCCGAAGACACACTTCAAGGGATTCAGCGTCATCTTGAACCTTCGGAGGGTGGCGAAGGTCTCTTCGAGATCCCGCAGGTGTGAGCTCACACACTTGCTTTTCACCATCAGGTCATCGACATAGACTTCCAAGTTTCTCCCTCTCTGCCCCTGGAAGACTCGATCCATCATGCGCTGGTATGTGGCTCCTGCATTTTTCAGCCCAAAGGGCAACATCTTATAGCTGAAGCATCTTTCCCTAGTGATGAAGGAGACGTCTTTGACGTCGGGGTGGTGCATGTGAAATCTGGCATGATAACCTGAAACAAGTCGATTCAGAGTAAAACTCAATACACAGAAAAGACCGACGAGCTTGAGGTCAGACAAGCTGCGTCGATTCGTAGGCAGAGGGGCTAGCAATGCCTTGGGGACCACGATTTATTTGAATAAAGAGAAGTCAATACACTATGGCGCCATCTTCACCTCCCCCTTTTCTTTAACCTATCGGAGGGTGGCGAAGATCTCTTCGATGCATCCCGCAGGTGTAGAGCTCACACACTCTGCTTTTCACCATCAGGTCATCGACATAGACGTTCCAAGTGTTCTCCCTCTCTGGCCCTTGGACAGAATCTCGATCTCATGCATGCGCTGCGTGATGATCGAGCTCCTGCATTTCTTCAGCCCAGAAGCGGCTATCATCTTATAGCTAGAAGCATCCTTCCCTAGTGATGAAGGAGACGTCTTTGACGTTCGGGGTGGTGCATGTGAATCTGGTGATAACCTGAAAAAGCATCAAGAAAACTCATAACAGAAAAACCGACGGCTGAGTTAACAAGCGCGTCGATTCGAGGCAGAGGGTAGCAATCCTTGGAGCACGATTTATTTAATAAAGAGAAGTCAATACACATGCGCCACTTCCCTCCCACTTTCTTAACCATTACCACGTTGGAGATCCAGCCTGGGTACTGGAAGACTCGATCCCGCAGGTGTGAGCTCACACACTTGCTTTTCACCATCAGGTCATCGACATAGAGTTCCAAGTTTCTCCCTCTCTGCCCCTGGAAGACTCGATCCATCATGCGCTGGTATGTGGCTCCTGCATTTTTCAACCCAAAGGGCATCATCTTATAGCTGAAGCATCCTTCCCTAGTGATGAAGGAGACGTCTTTGACGTCGGGGTGGTGCATGTAAATCTGGTGATAACCTGAAAAAGCATCAAGAAAACTCATAACAGAAAAACCGACGGTTGAGTCAACAAGCGCGTCGATTCGAGGCAGAGGGTAGCAATCCTTGGGGCACGATTTATTTAATAAAGAGAAGTCAATACACATGCGCCACTTCCCTCCCCCTTTCTTAACCATTACCACGTTGGAGATCCAGCCTGGGTACTGGACCTCCGAGATGAAGCCTGCCTCCAAGAGCTTTCTGACCTCCTCGCGGATGGGCTCCTCCAGCTTGGTGGCGATGGCCCTCATCTTTTGGCGCATGGGGCGAGACCGGGGGTCCAGGTTCAGGCGATGACAGGCCACATCCGCGTCAATGCCCGGCATGTCCGCCGCGCTCCAGGCGAAGATGTCGACGTTGTTCTGGATGCAAGCTCTCATCCGCTCCTGGCCCTCGAGGCTCAGGCCCCCGCTGATCCGTACCCTCTGCATCTGCCCTGCCTTGGTGGAGACCTCCATTTCCACCACTTCTTCGGCCGGCTCCAACCGTGATTGTTCCCAGCCGTCCCTTGTTTCTTCCTCAAACTCCAACTCTTCACATCCTTCAGCTTCCATCGCCTCCTCCGGCTTCTCCTCCTGGAGCTGATGGATCTCCACACCCCTCGGGGCCTCCTGCCCAACTCTCGCAACTTGGCCCTCCTCTTCTTCATCCATCCCTTCCTCCAGATCCTCTTGTTCAGCTCCAACAGCTAGCTCCTCCTCTATCTCAATCGCCTCCTCCAGGCTCTCCTCCTCCTGCTCTGCTAGCTCCCTCTCTAGCTCTTCTGCCTCCGCCATCCAGGACACAGTGTTCACTGCCGTCACATAGTATTGTCTTGCCACCTTTGGATCCCCCCTGATCCTGACCTGCACCCCTCCGTTGTTGAACTTGAGACATTGGTGAAACGAGGAGGGGACGCAACGAAAGGCGCTGATGAGGGGACGTCCAAAGATGGCGTTGTAACTACTTAGGGCGTCCACTATCACGAACCTACAGTTCTGTGACACACCCCCTAGCTTTACATGCAGTCCTACTCCCCCCTCTACTTCTTTCCTCTCTCCGGAGAACCCGAACAACGGTCTATCGGAGGCCAGGACCCTCTTTCCCTCAACCTTCATCTCATTGAAGGCTCTCTTGAAGATGACGTTCACCGAGCTCCCATTGTCTACCAATATCCTGGAAACCGTAAAGTTCTTCACCGCCGCCTGAATCACCAGAGCACCGCAGAAAGGGTCCTCGTAATCCGGCATATCCGCGGATGAAAAGATGATTTTTTCTTCCGGAGGGGGAGCTAGGGAGGTCGAGGCGACCCCCCTGCGGAACATGGTCTGCAAGCTTCCCTTACGGGTTGCCTCAATCCCTACCCCTCCGTGGATCACTCCGATCCCCCCTCGGGTCCCCACGTCTACCCGATCCTCGCATCTATCTTCCTCTCCTCCCTGCTGCACCTCCACGATCCTCACCGGCGGATCCTGTCTCCCCACTCCTCTGGCTTCCCTCACCTCCAAAAACTCAGGGCAGGTGGCCGTCGCATGACCCTCCTCCTGATGGAAGTCACAAAAGGGTAATGTCACCCTGCCTCCTCTTCCTTCTCCTCCCCCTCTTCTCCCAGCTCCCCGGACTCTTCTTCCTCCTCCTCTTCCTCTACCGACCTCCATCGCTTCTTGCGGTGGTGGGAAGTGACCTCTCGGCCCCTGCCTCCACGCCTGCTGGTCAAACCTTCTCGGTTCCCGAAGATTATCTCTTCCATGAACGCCTCCTCCTTGGCCCTGGGGGCGACCCTCCTGTGGCCTCCAACCCAATCGGTTGTTCAGCTCCCGGGCTCCCCATCCCTGCTGCTGCCCCTGCCCTCGGGGCTCTTCTCTCCTTCTTTCTTCCCTTTGCTCCCTCTGCTTTCCTGCTGCCGGTTCCTTATCATCCTCTGCCAACCTGGCCAGCTTCCTGGCAAACGCCGGGTTCGCCCTCTCGAAGTCTATTTCTATCGCCGCCCTCTCCATGAGCTCCTCAAAAGAGAGGGGGCACTCTTTTCAGCTCCATGCTAAAAAACCCCGGCCTCAGCCCCAGGGTAAAGGCAAGCATCAATGCGTACCTCGGGACCTCTTGGACCAGGAGAATCTCCTCTTGGAACCGGTCAACATAGTGACCCAACGTCTCGTCTTGCTTCTGCCTCACCGCGAACAGGCACTCCGCTTCCTTCTTCCGCTTCTTTGATGTCGAGAACCTCAACAAGAAACCCCGACGCAGGTCCTCGAAGCTGTAAATTGAGCTTGCCGGCAACTGGTGGAACCAGTCTCTGGCCTTCTCCTTCAATGTGATGGCAAACAGCCGACACTTGAAGGCATCAGACATTTGTCTAATCGACACCACATCCTCAAACCATTGCACATGCTGCACTGGATCATCCTTCCCTGAGTAGTAGGACATGTCCGGCTCCCGGAACCCCTCTGGCACTGGGGCTGAGACGATGAGCTCGCTGAAGGGGGTCTCGCCTCCTACCTGGCGAGAGGGCACGTCTCGCGACCTCGGTTGGCTGGAACGATCCACGAGACCGTGTTCGGGGAATAACTCCCGCACCGCCGCCTCCCCCTCGCCCAAGTCTGTCGGAATCTCCTTTCCGGGACGCTGGCCTGGGAAAAGCTCCCGCGCAGCCACGTCCCTCTCGCCGACCTCCACTGGGACCTCCTTCCCGGGGCGCTGCCCTGGGGCGTTCTCGCCCAACAGTGGGACCACCTCTACTGGAACTTGAGGTGTCGCCCACTCACTTCTCGCCGAAAAGGCCAGACTGATTGTCTGTAGGACTTCTCGCCTGAAATCCTCTAGCATCTTCCTTGTCGCTTCTTCTCCCCAGGTGGGGGATCCTCCTGAGCCAGATCCTTCACCTTCACCTCCAGTCATGGGACCAAACTCAAGGCTTTCTTGCACCGGCTGCCTTCCACGCTCACCGCACCAGAACTGTTGAAGTCAAAATTGACCTCAACGAAAGTTCAAAACAGGGGTGCAGCCAACGCCTACTCCTCTCAAGCCCTGCCCCTCGACTGGTAGCTAACGACTTAGAACTGACTCAAAGCCTCAGCAGGGAGGTCCCACCTCACACCCGGAAGATCTCTGAGAGCTTCCCCTCCAAAGCCAAATGCTGGGCTGGGAGCTCCTCAGAAAGCACTAGAGATTTAGAGAAAAATGAGAGTCTGCCTTCTAAGGAGCCCTTATGGGTCTATTTATAACCTTTTGCTGACCTGAAGTTACTGAAATACCCCTGGCTGGTCTGTCAATAGCCAAATCCCGCTGTCTGAGAAGTGTTAAATATAGCCCCTGATGGTATAAGGGTAATTTTACCCGGGGGTAATTAAAACATTTTACCCTGAACCTGGGCCCCACTCGGCGAGAGCTCTGTGCCGAGAACCCTCTCGCCTTCCTTTGGCGGGAGCCAAAAAAGAAGTGTAGAGTCTCACGCTGAGCCAGGCCCAGCCTTCTCGTCGGCTCTGCCGAGAGCGGGTCCCGGCTGGCCGAAGGTGAACGCTTCTCGCCTGCCTCTAGGCGGGAGCTGCTCCTAGACGGGAGCTCCTCTAATCTTGACGCTGTCGCCGGACGCGGCGTTGAGTGAGTGGAGCCCACTCAACGCCCTTGTTGCTGGACGCTGCGTTGAGTGAGTGGAGCTCACTGAACGCCCTTGCTGTTGGTCGCGGCGTTGAGTGAGTGGAGCTCACTCAACGCCCTTGCTGCTGACCACGGCGCTGAGTGAGTGGAGCTCACTCAACGCCCTTGCTGATGGCCATGGCGCTGAGTGAGTGAAGCTCACTCAGCGCCCTTGCTGATCATGGCGCTGAGTGAGTGGAGCTCACTCAGCGTCACGCCTTCTCGCCCGCTTCTGGCCATGGGCGGGATCTCGTCTGCTCCTAGGCGGGAGCTCCTCCGGCGCGAGAGCTCTTCTGGTCTTCAGGCCCGAGCTAACTTGGGGCTGGTCCAACCCCGACCGTTAATGCCTCTGGGTCCCACCCGGCGAATATGGGGTTGTACAGCACCAATTGCAGAGAAGATGTGAGAAGCTCGTCTAAGATGGCTTGGACACGTACAAAGGAGACCATTAGAGGCGCCTGCTAGGCGTTGTGAGAGTCTAGTCACTAGGCATGTTAAACAAGGGAGGGGTAGAACAATAAAGACTTGGAATGAAACTGTAAGGAAAGACATGATGTACTTAGGCATTAGTGAGATTATGAAAAAAGATAGGGCACAATGGTGACAAAGGATCCATATAGCCGACCCCACTATAGTGGGATAAAGGCTTGAGTGTTGTTGTTATTGTAAGGTCACGGTGAGCCTATGTCATCCTCCGTCAAGGGCTGCCCCTTCACGATCGTCAATGGATCGACGGACCACCTTTCACTAAAATAACTTAAACAAATCGAAGCAGCACGTAAAGCAACAATTGCCAACATCATAAAGACAAAAGTCAATACACAAGTATGTTGCGGGCTGGAACAATCCGCAAACAATCAATACAAGGTATCTAAGGCGCAGCAACAATGCAACACACGACACAAGTACAAAGGTACAGAATGCAAAAGCTACTCTTTGACGTCAGCATTAAAACACCAATCCTCGGAGACATCTCTGACGCCAAGACCGGCAACTCTCACTATTTTCAACTCCTCCGCAGCCTCCTTCAGCAAGGAAAGTCACACTACCACAACCCTGCAGGTATCTCATACCACTTCCGCCAGATGTTAGTGATGCTCAACAGTAAGCAAATAGCGCAACTGCATCAGCCCACCTTGCGGAAACACCTTGAACCCTTAAAAAGGATCCCCCGCGCGCAAAAGTGTGAGTGTTAAGCACACTCACGGTGCTAGCGTGTACCAGCACATTGGCGTGCGCTCCCCGTGTTGGCGTCCCCCGCACTAGTGCTCGCCCCGCGCATTGGCGACTTGGCGCGCGTTCCAGGCGCTGGCTTTCCCAACACTAGTGTGAGCCCCGCGCACAAATGTGTGTCCCACACACAAACATGAGCGCTGCCTATGCTCGTGCATGCACATCCTCATGCTCCGTCCCTTGTGCAGCCTCTAGCTTCCGCACACCTCCGTTCGTGCCGTCATAGCACCACACACCTCCTACATAACCACAACAAGTGGACCACATACACGACTTAGGGAAAAGTTCTCGCCCTCCCCTCGCTCCGACTCTGGACTCCAGGGGCAAATGATAGGGACCGCCTAATATGAACAGAGCTGCGGATACCAGAAGAGCTCGCCCCTTTTGATGGAGAAAGTGGGGATGACCAATGTCAACCCCACTAGTGTCATAACAACCCAAATCGCCCAGCGCGCGATCGACGCGGCCGATCCATGGATCAACCGTCGTGCGCCTTATCTCAACTGCCACGACAACAACCACCATCCCCTCCGACAAAAAGTCGGATCGGCCCTTCTCCAGCTGTCCAATGTTGTCAGGGGCGGCAAGCCCTTCGCTGGTTGGCACACCTAAAGGCATTGTGCGTCCACTTGGCCGCGCGGCCTTCGTCGACCGGGCGACTTCTAGGTCGCTCGGCCTCCACCGACCGAGCGGCCCTCAACCGTTCGACCTACGCCGTCGAGCGATCGGGAGGTCGCTCGGCCCCCTCCACTGGGCGACCACGTGGCCGCTCTGCCTCGTGATCGCTCGGCCTCTGCCACAAAGCTGCCTCCCGGCCACTCGGCCCCCGCCGCCGAGCAGCATCTCGACGGCTCATGCCTTGCCGCTGAGCGGCCTCCCGGACGCTCGGCTCCCGCAGCCGAACGGCCTCCCGGCCGCCCGGGCTCTGTCGTCGAGCGGCCCCTTGAGTGCTCTGTCTCCATCGTCGAGTGGCCTCCCGACCGCTCAACCTCCGTCGTGGAGGGGCCTCCAGGCCACTCGGCCCACTCCCCGGTCGGCCTCCAGCCACCACAGGCTCGCCATCGGTCGGTGCCTTCTTTGCTGTCTGATTGCCCCTGCGTGATCTCCACCATCCGATATAAGAGTAACCACCCGTGTAACCACCAATAATGGGTGCGTGCAATTATCAAAAATAATGTCGGCCTGCGTTTAGTAAAATTATTAAAATAATATGTGAGTATAACTATACAAAAATGGCTTGTCATTGTTAATTTATGTGGTTACAGTCTACGGATAGTCGCAGAACTACCTTAACCACACATGGGGCCTATAAATAGGATCGCAGACCTTCCTTCATTTTCATCCTCTCCTCCCCGAATTTTCTTATATAGGCATTTTCTCTCCTCCCTCCTTTCCTCCTACGTGCAAGAGAAATCGTCGAAGACTCCTTGGAAGATCTCTTTTGCCTCCTTCGAAGATGTTCGAGCACCTTGAAGATCCTTTGAAGGCGTTCATCCTCCTTCGAGCAATGGTTCCGCTCCAAGAGGGCATTTGTGCGCTCCGCTCCAAGCGTGACTCCGTGCGTTCCGCTCCAAGCGTGCCTTCATGCGCTCCGCCCTCAAGACCGCTCCAAGCGCGCCTCCGTGCCTCCTTCGAAGATCGTTCTCTTAACAACATGTTGTGCAGGGAACAAGGAAAAATTGCATTAACATTTCATAGCATCTATTGAAAAAATTTTAACACAATATCTTCACAGAAAAATAAGACAATAATAAGACCAGATCCATGTTACAAAACGTAAAATTGCAAATTGAGTGCTCGTTTGGCGTGATGCTTTTGCTCCAGTGAGTTTGGACAAAAAAATCTCAGTCATATAATAACGGTTATAACCGCTACCAAGAAAATAAACTAATTTTCAAACGTAAAAGTTGATGAAATTCCTTAGGTGTTCGACATGATAACGGTTATGACTGCTACCAAGAAAACAAACTAATTTTCAACGTAAAAATTGATGAAATTCCTTAGGTGTGATAGAGGGTTCACGAACGGTGTTCCGCCACAGTGCAAAACAAACCCTGAATCTATTATTAGTGGAAGTCACAAACAATCATGCTCGGATAATTGTTTTATGCATTAAGCAAACTAACAGATAAGGCTAGCCATTGGAACCGGAATACAAAAGAACTAAAAACAAATCACCGCCCTAAACTGGAGTAGACATAGATCCAGAAATACGTCACACGGCCTCAGAAACTTCGCTGCTTGTATTCTCAAACCAGCAATCGTAAACAAATCCAAAATTAAATGGGATGTTGCATATCTGGAAGAAAATAACATAGACCTTCAATCTATCTATGCAGTACGAAACCAAACATTGAAATCGATCGACTAAAAATCTAGTGTCGCCCGATATATATCTTAACTACAATTTCGGACTCGATCTGTGCAACGCACAAAGAAACATGGAACCCGATCGCGCAAATTTCATGATGATGAGATTTTTTCGAATCACAGGCATCTGAATGCGAAAAAGAAAGACGAGATCTGCGATTGTAGATTGATGAACGGAAAAAAATTACGAAGGAATATACTCACCGGAAGGGTTCAGGCGATGGATGAAGAAAAGCAGCAGCGGTTTCTCGAATTGCTCTGCGTTGGCGGAGATGGAATGAAACCCTAGCGCCTTGTCCCCCACGGTTGCTATTTATACTTGTTCTAATTACCGGAATACCCTTATGGCCAGTTCGTTTGCTAAGAATTCGGCCAGCGGAATTGAAATTAAGTATTCCAATTCCAATTCTTTTGTTCGTTTCGTCAAAAATGAGAGTGAAATTGGAATTCCTCTAAAATTTATAGGTTTTACCAAATATAAAAATTGTCTATCGCTCAAAACTCTCCCTACCCGATCGGTTTTCCCGAGTTTTGGGAAAGAAAAAAATCTCGCGGCCCTGTTCTTCTTCCCTGTGCGCGATCGGCGATCGGCGAAACCTGCTTCGGCAAGCTCCAGCGGCCCGCCTCTCCTTCCTCTGTTATGTCCTCTCTCCCTAGCTAATGTTCTTCCTGTAGTCCTTCTCCGGCCCTAATAAACCTTCCTTCCCAACTGCATATGTTTTACCAAATATAAAAAATGTTTATCGCTCAAAACCCTCCTTCTCCGGCCTTGTTCTTATTTTGTTGAAATGGACTCTTACCTTAGCGGTGATGTATTATTATGCATTTCTATTTTCTGGCTTGAATGGTTGTGTTGATTATATTACTATGCGTATTGTTATATTTTATTTATTTATGTCATATTTGCATACATTGATTGTTGATTAATCATTAATTATTGTCACTAATGTTGTTGATTCATCGATAATGTTCATGTGAGATTGTCTGAATATGCCGAAAAATCTGATTGGAATAAACATTCCTGTCAATTTCTGTCTCTGAATTCCATCCTGCAACCGAACTAAAATGTTGAAATATTCAATTCTTGTGACTGAAAACCTTCCTGCAACCAAACACAGAAATTGGTTTTGACCCAATTCCAAAACCTCTGCGTCATAGGTTTTCGGCCAAAACCAATTCCTGTCTCTGAAAACCTACAAAACGAACGCAACCTTACAGCGTGTAGGGTTTTGGATCCTGTTTGCATCATTTCGTTATTAAAGTCTTTAATAAGAAACACACGCCGACCATTAGCATGAGCACGTGATCAGTTCTCTTTATACACCGTATTTTGTATTTTACTATTTTGATTATCACATTTACTACATGCCGGTAACGTCAGCCTAAGAGCATATCAAATGGAGATTTATATATTTAGAGATCTTCACTGCATCATGTTCTTCAAATTTAAATAACATGATTAGAGCAATTCTAATCATGTTCTTTATATTTTATGTATATATGTGTATATCTATACTATATTATAAAATTCTTTACCCTATTTACAGTGAATGCCTGTCAAAAATTCATATACATAATACAAGTGCATATAGTGTTATACAAAGTTTACTGTCCATGATTTAGTTGCAATATTGAATTTAGATCAGGAGGCGATATTGAAATCGAAAATTCATTGTCAATCAAACACGTCATGTCTACTGAGTATTGCATACTCTCGCTTAACCTTGACAAGTCAAAAAATTTCGTGTTTTTGTTATATTGCTCAAAGATATTATTTAACTCACAAAGTAATCTGTTCATTAAGAAAATAGTATTTGTAGTGTTTGTGCTACTGTAATCTTCGATCATTACAATATGCTTTTCATCTCATAGAGTTCTTAGTCCGGTTGGTTGAGAGTACAATAATATTATTGCAAATAATCTTCGTAGTGTCATCGGCATCCTGAAATTTTTGGCTTCCGCTAAGCATTCTCTGATGTTATTATCTTCTTCAAGTAGGCCTTGTTTTTTAGTAGTTTCCTTAAAGGTGGTGTAACGAATACCATAGACGGTATATAGGTAATTTAATGATGTTGGCGCTGGAATATGATTAAGCAGAAGTCATAAATAGAAGCACTCACCCTCAGTTGGCGATACAACGTCCATACGCCCTACTGTTGTTCAATTTTGAACTCTTATCCATTTTCTTGAAGGTGTTAGCCACCTGTAGTCGAGCTGGTCGTGGTGTTGCAATGATTGTTTCTCGCGCAATTGTTGCTTCATCTTGGTTAAAAGTCGATGTATGTATTGGTGGTCGTCCTCTTCACCGAGTTGTTCTGGGGGTATAACTGAGGCCTCTGACATGGAAATTTCGTTTGACACTACTGATGCTCTGTTCTCCATTTGTTGGTTGGATGAAGTGACGTTCTCGATGGAGGCATTGATGTGTTGTTGGCATTGACGATTTTCCCTTTGTCGAGCATTTATTGCATCACATCGTTGTTGAGGTGACGTGTAAATTGGTGGTCTTCCTCTCAGTCGAGATGGACGCGGGTTGAAGGTGTTGGTACTTGGTTTGCTTCATTTGTTATGTTTTTTTTCAGTTATCGCAGAATGTATTGGACGTTGTGGATATTGATTTGTGTTGCCCACATCGTGTTGGTTTGTCGCTAACATTCCAAATGAGTTGAAATTTTCTAAACTGATGCAAATCATCGGAAAATCTCAGTTAAAAAAATCTGTTTATTAGACAAATCTAAAATTCTGTTTGGGTAATTGGGCAATTTCTAACAGTGTTTTTGGTTTATTGTTTTCACTATTATTTTTACTCTTGAGATTGATCTCGAATTCAATGCTCATTCATAAAATATTAGTAACTTAGAGTGTTTATATTGCTGGCCCCCTTAATTGCACTATGCTGTATTTAAAAAAAAATTTATGTTTAATCATGTTGCATATGTTAGGTAACATTTTGAAGAATGAATTGAATTGATATTGTGTAACATCCCTACCTGTTGCATGAGATATAGTAGAAGGTCCGGCCGGAGCCCCACACCATATTCCACAAATAGACGGAGAGGTTACTATATAATATCAAAACTACCAACGATTCCTAACACAGAGCATTCTAGCGGAAGCTTCATGGTTGAAAACTTTGAACTCAAGAATAACAATAGAAATGTCCACTACTAACAATTAGGAATGTATACAACCCAATATACAAGGTACATGGCCTTATGGCCTTACAAGTCTCTCTTAACAGGAGTGTGGTATACAAACATCGGCGCGCACGCCGGCCACATATGAACAAGAGTAAAGCAAAGTAAAGCCTTCGAGGGCAGCAGCGCAACTAGGGCTTCAGCCCGCTATTTCCCGCATGGTCCAGCTCCACCTGCAAGAAATAATCCACCAAGCGGCGACAAACAGGGAAACGGTTAGCATTCAGCTGACCAATTATAACGACCCTGCCCCTGACACGGAGCAGCGGAATTCATTCCCTGCAAAGCATTGCATTAACCAGCATATGTATACTATAATCCACCAAGGATGTGCACAACCGCACAGTCAACACATATCACAAACGTCGGCACGACGGCCCGATGCTCCGTGCACTCAGGGCACCTTATTGGTGTACCGGAAAATCCAGGGTCCCACCACCGTTTCAAGGTCCCTCTACCTTACGGTCCAAAATGAGCATTCCTAGTCTTTACAGCGTGCAGGCCTAAGACTCTCGCTATGAGATCCTAACAGGGACTTAAGCACTCAAGGCTAGATAACCATAATGCGGGTACAGATCTGTCTTGCCTGTTGCTCATCATCGTCAGTCGTCACACCGGACCGACGCGGGTACAGTATCTCCTTGCCCGTTCGCCACCAAGGCTTTTAGTTGCAGCACAACGGCCCAACAGCACACAACATGGTACTCATGACCACACGAGTTGAACACCAAGTATCAACCCTCACATTTTCCTAGACTTCCTCCAGTACTTCCTGCTGCACCAAGCCACAGGTATTCACCAAGGGACTCCATACAAACAATCAATGAACACGGAGTCTTCTCCAATTTGTAAACAAGGCATTATCAATCTGTACTACTCACTTGCGGATGGGCTTCACACAGAATGCCTAACCGTACTACTCACTTCCGGTTCTAATGCAACAAAGCAAGGGATGAACCACCGATCCCACGAGAATCACTTCGCGTTCCATTTTTTTGGTGGAGGATTCCTATGCAAATGCAGGAAAGAAGGACTTCACATGTCCGAGCGGAAAATCGTTACCCTTGTAGCACATTTTGCCGCCATGGAGAAGAGTACATGGTTGGAAAGCACCGCAACGCTCTTGCCTCCACGAATCTGAACTCGGCACGCGATTCGGACCACCGAAGCACCACCGGCGGCCAGATTCCTCTCCTTTTTCCTCCTCTTGCTCTCCCCTCTCGCTTCTCCTTAGAAAGAGAAAGTCAAAGATGAAATGAGGAATAACTTCCCCATTCCCGTCCATAAACCATCAGGAGGCAAGTCAGGGCCGTTGGATCGTATTTAATAAAAACGAACAACCCAGAATAACTCTGAAAATCATTTCAGATGGTCGAACACGGCTTTGCATATGGCCATGTGCTTGGTCGTGTGCCCTATTCGCACACGAAATCGTCGATCCAGAACAGGACACGGGTTGAGACACGCCCGTGTCCAAGGTGACACGCCTGTGTCGCCCAAACTAGCACGCCCGTGTCGGTAGGCGTGTTCCATAACCGCCCTACGAAACCGACATGACCCTTAGTGGACACGGGTCCTAATACCCCCGTATCAGGATTGATACGGCTGTGTCGACCACAACACACCCGTGTCTAGAGCCGTGTACATGCCTCACGACACAGCCCAGTTTCTAGAGGACACGGCATGTTGACACACTCTTGTCAACTTTGTCATTCCCGTGTCGGCCCCCTGACACGCCCGTGACCTCCAGCCGTGAAATTCTCAGGGCTCTAGAACCCATAAAAACATTTCCCATACTTACAGTATTTTTGGGGCATTACAATTCTCCCCCTCTTATAAGAATTTCGTCCCGAAATTCAATAACCACAACACAAAATTATATACTATGTATATAAATACCATTGTTCATACAAATGGTTACAACAATACTACAAAAATAGCTCGGGAAATTCAGTACGCATGGCTTATTCCTGCTCCCATGAAAACTCTTCTCGGCCACAATTATCCCATCAGACCTTGACCATCCCGACAACTTTATTTCGTAGTTGTTTAACCGCTGAATCCTCGATCCGAACAGGCCTAACCTTCGTCGTTAACCCACTATCGACTGATACTCGATCCGCATCAACCAACTGAGATGGCTCTTTCACCACTTTTCTTAATACCGAGACATGAAACACGTCATGCAAACCACTCAGTTCCGTCAAGAGCACCAACCGATAGGTAGCCTCACCAACACGCTCCACCACTTTAAACGGTCCCAGATACCTCAGACTCATCTTTTTCAAATGTCGTATCTTGGACATGCCCTTGAAGGGTTTAATCTTCAGGTATACACAATCGTCCATCGCAAACTCCATGTTTCGGTGCTTGGCATTGTAGTACTTTGCTTGCCTGTCTTGAGCCACCAACAATCTTTCTCGAATCAACCGAATAGTCGAGTTAACATCATCCATTTCTTTTCTCTTGTACAGCTTCGATTCGCCAGTCTCCGCCCAAGCCAAATGGGTATGACACTTCCTACCGTGTAAGGCCTCAAAGGGCGTCATCTGAATACTAGCTTGATAGCTATTGTTGTAGGCGAACTCGATCATATATAGATGATCTTCCCAACTCTTTCCGAAATCTAGTGCACACATTCAGAGCATATCCTCCAACGTCCTGTTGGTCCTTTCGGTCTGACCATCCGTCTGAGGATGAAAGGTCGTACTGAAATGCAATTTTGTACCCAACAGTTGGTGAATTAGCCTCCAATCTCCCGAAGTGAAAACGCCCATCACGATCACTAATGATGCTACGGGGCACACAGTGCAATCGTACAATGTTATCCACATAAAACTTTGCCAACTTGTCAACTGAGTCGTCCTTCCAGTTCGGGATGAAGTGTGACACCTTAGTTAACCGATCCACAATCACTCAAACTGCATCATTACCGCGTTGCGACCTCGGCAGCCCATGCACGAAATCCATTGAGATGTCATCAAATTTCCATATAGGAATAGGCAACGACTTCAGAAGACCACCTGGCCTTTAGCATTCAGCCTTTACCAAGGCACATGTCTGGCATTTCGCAACATAATGCGCTATATCCTTCTTCATTCTAGGCCACCAGAACATTTTCTTCAAATCCTTATACATCTTCGTGCTCCCGGGGTGAATAGAATATTTTGTGAAGTGGGCTTCATACATCAATTCTTCACGAATTTTACCCCTACTTGGGACGCACAAATGACCGTCTCTCCGCAAAAGGCCGTCCTCAAAAGAAAACTGAGAATCTAAACTCTCCTGCTGCATACCGTTGTAGACTTTCATCGAGTTCTGTTGCCTGCCGAACTCTATCCATAAGGTCACACTGTACCTCTGTCCAGTTCAAACACGCCTTTGTAGTGGAATCTTTGTCAACACAAGAAATGTATAAGACTTCCAGTTCTCGAATTAGGCTTTCATCATGCCTTAGCAACCAATTAGCCCTTACTGGAGTCCTACGAATCAAGGCATCCGCGACGACATTCCCCTTACCGGGAGTGTAGTGAATTTGAAAGGTGTAGTCTCCAAGAAACTCCATCCACCTTCTCTGTCGCATGTTGATATCCTTCTAATCCAACAGATACTTCAGGCTCTTATGGTCCGTGAATATATCCACTTTCACGCCATACAGATAATGACGCCACAGTTTAAGTGCGAATATTACCGCCGCCAACTCCAAATCATGGATGGAGTAATTCCGTTTGTGCACCTTCAACTGGCATGAGTCATATGCTATCACCTTCCCAAATTGTAGAAGAACGTAACCTAAGCCGCTCCCTAATGCATCACTATACACTTCAAAGCCGTCCAAACCACATGGCGATGTCAAGCTCGTGCAAATTCGGGTGTCCAAACGAACTTCTGATCCTTCCTCGTCAGTGTGATGAGAGACAAGGCTATCCGCGAGAAATTCTCTACGAAGCGCATGTAGTAGCCCGCCAGTCTAAGAAAACTCCTGACCTCCGCCACAGTAGTAAAGACAGGCCACTCCTGTATAGCAGCAATCTTAGCCGAATCCACCGCAATGCCCTCTCCACTAACCACATGGCTAAGGAAAGCCACTGACGACAGCCAAAACTCACACTTAGAGAACTTGGCGTAGAGCTTGTTCTTCCTCAGGGTGTGCATCACCAACCGCATATGATTTGCATGATCTTCTTTAGTTTGGGAGTATACGAGTATATCGTCGATAAAGACGATTACAAACAGATCCAAGTATTCCCTAAACACCTGATGCATTAAATCCATAAATACCGATGGCGCATTGGACAACCCAAACGGCATTACCGTAAACTCATAGTGACCATAGCGTGTTCTGAATGTTGTTTTGGGTATGTCACTTTCACGAACTCTCAACTGATAATAACCTGACTTCAAATCCAACTTGGAGTATACAGTCGAGCTCACTAACAGGTCAAACAAGTCGTCAATCCGTGGAATCAGATATTTGTTCTTTTCTGTTAGCTTGTTTAGTTCTCTGTAGTCAATACATAGACGCAAGCTACCGTCCTTCTTCTTCACAAAGAGAACTGACGCGCACCAAAGTGACTGACTTGGACGTATGTAGCCTTGCTCTAGAAGTTACTGCAACTGAACCTTCAACTCCGTCATTTCCTTTGGCGCTACTCGATAAGGCGAGCGGGCCACAGGTTTCGCACCTGGTTCCAACTCGATAGCGAAGTCGATCTCCCTCTAGGGTGGTAACCCTGGAAGATCTTTCGGAAACACGTCAGCAAACTCTGATACAATCGGCACCTCACTAACACTGGCTTTAGGCTCCACAGCCTCTGTAAGTGTGAAGAATAACTCTGCACCCTTCCGAACTGCCTTAACGACTTGGAGAGCAGATAACAGTATCCTACTCGTCCCTCGCATGACATTGAACTTAGTCTCTTGTTCGGTATCTTGACCCAGTGTAACCTCTTTGGAAGTGCAATTTATACTAGCATGCTGCTCTGAAAGCCAGTCCATACCAAAGATAATATCGAACTCAGATATCGATAGCACTGATGCGTTCACAAGAAATCCCAACTTCCTATATTTACTTCCATACTACACGACTTATCCGCGCACAACACACATCCGTTAGGTAGGAGCACCTTAATACTGTCTGTCGTGGTCCGTGCAGGTACCCCGATTCGTAAGACAAAGTCTTCAGACAGAAGCGAATGTGAGGCACCTATATTGAACAGGGCTCTTGCCGGATGGTCCCGTATAAGGGCAAAACCTATATTACCAAAATTAAAACAAGCACAACACAAGGCACAAAGTAAAACTACAAACTACTCGTACTTGTGACGACGTCAGCCTGTTTGATAGCCTCCTGTTGCCCGAGATTGAAGACCCGGGGCAACACCTGCATGCAGAAGACTCCATCACTGTCTTCCCTTTCTCCGCATACGATGCTCCTGCCTTCTTTTCGCCCTTTGGAGGGCCAAAGCGAAAGTCACGAGCAAAGTGTCCCAGCTTTCCACACATATAACAAGCTCGAGAACCATACCCAGAAGATGCCTCTATCACAACATCTGAAGGGGCTTGTCCAGCAGATTTGGACCTCTTTCCCCATCTTTTACGGAACCCAGACTTCTCCGGACACGATGTCTTGAACTCTGGCTTTGTCAGTGCCAAGTTCCTCTTGCCCTGTGTCCTCTTCAAGTCCTTCTCCAAAGACCTAGTCGTACAAACCAACGCTTGAAATCCTTGGCTCATAGAACTTGAGATCAAAAACATTAGCTCATCCCGTAGTCCTTCATAGAACCTACTGGTCTTACGCTCCTCTTCGGCAAAGATAAATCATGCATAACGTCCCAGACGTGTAAACTCATGGACATAGTCATCCACGCTCTTTTCTCCTTGCGTCAGCCGTTGAAACTCCAATTCCATACCAATCCTTTGCGGCATCGGCAAATGCTTTGCCAAGAACAACCGAGAGAACTCAACCATCGAGACCTCAGTTAACTGTCTGTCTGCCAAGTGATGCAGTTCGACCTCATCCCACCAAAGTTGAGTCTCTCCCTCCAGCAGGAAAGTGGCTAACGTTACCTTATGCTCCTCCTTAACCCTGATTGTTGTAAAGATCCTTCTTATCCTTGAGAGCCAATCCTCCGCCTGGGCCGGCAAACCGGTCCCATCAAACGTTGGAGAATTGAAGCTCATGAACCGCTTCAGTTGTTGATCTGCTGCTCGGATATCAACCATAACTTCTATCGGTTCTTGTCTTAGCCCAGCCTGATTTGGCACCACTGCAGGCCTCGCCTGTCCAGCCTGCTGAGCATTCATCATAGCAAGTATCGTCTTCATAATCATACGAACGATTTTAGCAGAAGGAGGAGGAAGTAAGCTGTAACATCCCATTTCCAGATAGACCCCTAGGAGTGATTTTATCATGACTAGGTCATGATAAAACCCTAATAAGCCCAAGAAGACCAAGTGAGCTTAGGCATGAAGGTGGAGATCACCATGGTCTGCAAATAATAGAATTTAAACACTTGTTTAGGATGACCATAGAGCTTCACCATGACTCCATGACCCCATCACAATATCCCTAAGCTATCGGAAGGTCCATTAGAGCCCTAAAGGTCCATTGAAATCAACTCAATGTGGTCAAATTGACCTAAGACCACCATAGGCCTAAATTGGGCAAGGTGCCCTAACTAAGGGCAATGTGCCCCTAATATGCCCAACCAACCCTACCTAAGTCTTCCTAAACCTTAAGTAAGGTCAATGGGTCACCAAGGACCCATTGGGACAACCCAAGAGGCTATGTTGACCCAAGTCAACTCTAGCCCCAAAGTGGTCAAAGTGCCCTTACTAAGGGTTAAGTGACCTCCAAGGTGCCAAGTCAACCATACCCAACCCTACCTAGACCTTAGGGGAATCCAATGGGTCACCAAGGACCCATTGGGGTAAACCCAAATGGTCAATTTGACCAAGGTCAACTCAATCCTTGAAATATGTCAAATTAACCTAAATGGGCTAACCCAAGCTCAAGTCCTTTTCCATTTGGGCTAACCACCTCCTAATTAATTAATAGTACGAATTAGTGGGCTGCCAATAGGCTGGGAAGATGAACAAATTCGTATTTGATGACTAGGAGAGAGAAAACTCCATTTTAGCCTTTAATGGAGGAGAGAGAAAGTGGTTTAAAGGGGCCATTCATGTCCAAGGGAGACCAAGGGCCTCTCCATTTGATTCCAAGGGCTGAATATATTCTCCCTCATCAGTTTTGAGGAGTTTAATAACCATAACCAGTCATAAAAGTTGCTGAATTTAATTTCTCTCATAAGAAAGAGAGAGAAAAAGGGGAGAGAAAGCCATTAATGGTCATGGGAGAGCAAGAGTTCCTCTCCAATTGATTTCAAAGCCTTGATTCATCTTCCCCTCATTATTTAGAGGAGACCAAGGGTTTTCATCAGCCTCTAGGTGGCTGAATACAAGGGATATGTCATGGCCGAATTTCACCTTCATGGCCTTAAATGCTTTACCCTTTCCCCTCCCCACTTGGTGATATATAAAAGCCCAGTTAGAGCAAGATAAGAAGTTTACACTCTTGACCAAACGGATTAGAATTATTGTTCTTGATGTAGGAGAAGTTCGGCAATGCCACCACCACGCCATGGCAACCCGACGTTCATCTCGTCTCCAAACCGCGAACAAGGTCCTCCTCTACTTCTTCTTTTATGGGTAGATCTTAGGATCTTAGAAAAGAAGTTCGTGCTCAACGGAGCCGGACCTATCTCGCATTTTCATGGAAAAATCATGAAAAATATATTTCCGGGTCCGCCGGAAACCTCCACCTCCGGCGGCCAAACCACCGCCGACCGATAGCCTGTTGGAGCATGCGTTCCACGCTTCTTAGTTTGAGAATAACAAATCCCAGCTGTATTTGATTTTGGTATGTGTTTTAAATGTGCAGGGATAACAGATTCTTTATGTACTAAGGAATGGCTAAGCACAACATTGAAGAAAAGGAAAATCGCTCTATCGCTGGCGATAACGCTACCGCGGGCGATAGCGTAAGACAGTTACTGCTGACGTCTGCCTTGATACGGATGTTGCCGCGCATGAAGCCACGTCTCAGCGCTATCGCGGAGCGATATCGCTGTCGTCGCGCGATATCCCACGATCGTCACGTTTTCCACTCAGATCTGAAAGTCCGCGCGACGTGTGCCACGTGTCAAGCAACGGAGAGTTTCACTATCGCGGGGCGTTAACACTACCGCGGGCAATAGCATGAAATAATATATACGGCCAGAAATTTCAGGGAAGTTGTGAATTTTGCAGAGCTTTGTTTTCCCAGAGAATTTTGAGAGCCTTCATCTCCGTTTCTAGACGAACTCCCTTGGTCCGTTGAAATCTCAAGAGCGAAGGAGATACGACCGCACGTTCAAGATTGGAGATCTTCTCATCGGTCCACCATTATCTTCAGAGCTCGTGATTTTGAGGGAGTTTTTATGTTTTACTATTGTACTTTCATTTACACTCTTTAACTTTATAATTGGGAAGGGAAAATCACCACCTTGTGTGTGGTGTCTAAATCCGTGTGTGACTTAGGGGCAATTCATCGCCTTGTGTGCGGTGGCTAGGTCCTTGTGTGGCTTAGTAGTAAATCATCACCTTGTGTGTGGACGTCTAGATCATAGGTTTGATTTAGGGGGAGGCTAGTAACCATATCTAGGGAGATATTACTATAGTATACCGGTCCTTGGGAGAAGGACCGGTGAAAAAGCTTAAAACTATTATCATTGTAAGCCTTGATTTCAAGTTTTATTAGAATCATTTTACATATATATTTTTGGAGAAAAAAAATATTGATTTTTCATTTCATTGATGTGTCTCAAACTTTGCTTCTAATTTCATATTTTATAAAAAATTTGTAAAATTTTAAAGAGCCCTTATTCACCCCCCCCCCCTCTAAGGGCGCCACAAGATCCTTCAAGTGGTATCAGAGGTGGTTATTCCTAATACGGTTTCACCACCAAGAATTATGGCGCAGCATGACCATGCTTTCTCTGAGGGGCAAGGAATTAGTAGACCTCCGTTATTCACTGGATCTGATTATAATTACTGGAAAACTAGGATGAAATGTTTTCTTATTTCTCTTGACATTGAAGTTTGGAATATGATAGAGACTAATTATGCTCATCTCACTTATACAGTAGGAGATGTAGAAATGGAAAAACCAAAAGATAAATGGGATGATCAGGATAAGCTAAGGTGCAAAAATAATGCAAAAGCCATGAATACATTATTTTGTGCATTAGATAGGACTGAATTTAATAGAACTTGTGCTTGCAATAATGCTTATGAAATTTGGAATTTACTTGAAGTTACTCATGAAGGTACCTCGCAGGTGAAGGACTCGAAGCTGTTTCAACTGGAATCGGAATTTGAAAAGTTTAGGATGGAAGTGGATGAGGACATAGACTCAATGTACACTAGATTCACCAAGATAGTGAATGACTCAAAAGTGCTTGGTAAAAATTTCTCAAATGGTGATTTGGTGAGAAAACTTCTTAGATCTCTTCCCCCTAAATTTAATCCCAAAGTGACGACTATTTCTGAATCTCATGATCTTAAATCTCTTAATATTGAAAGCCTGATTGGGAACTTGAAAACTCATGAAGTTGAATTAAAAATTCAACAACAAGAGTATATGGAGCCAAAGAAGAAGGGGTTGACTCTAAGGTCTAAGAAAGAGGAAGATAGTAATTCTGAGGATGAAGAGGAAGATGAGGAAAGTCTTTTCGTTAGAAAATTTAAAAAATTTATGAGAAATCCAGAGAGAAGAAATACTTTTAAAAAATATTTTAAGAAGGAGACGTTTAGAAAAAAAAACAAAAGGATGACGATGAGCAGGAAGAAAGACCCCCACCAGAGTGCTATCACTGCAGGAAGTTAGGACACATTCGAAGCAAGTGTCCAAAGTACTTGAAAGAACTTAAAGGAAAGAAGCACAAAGGGAAGAAGAAGGTCCTGAAAGCTGAAATATGGGATGATACTACTTCTGAGGATGCAAGCAGTTCAAGCTCAAGCGAGGAGGAGGAGGCCAATATGTGCCTAATGGGAAAAAGCGTCATATCTGATGACGAGTGCAGTGTCCAAAGCGATACTGAGGTAACTCCTCCAACTTATGATGAACTATTTTCTGAATTTTTAAAGACTTGCAAATGTTTTGAAAAAAGTTTAAAAGATAATGATCTTCTTAAAACTGAAAATAAAGTTTTAATTAAAGAAAATAAAAAATTGTTAAATGAAATTAAGACTATTGGAAAAGAAAAAGTCTCTTGCCAAGAGTGTGATCACTCTATGGGAAGAATAAAAGAGCTTGAAGAATCTCTCTCCAAATCTCATTCAAAAATAAAAATTCTCACAAAGAAGAATGAGATTTTAGAGAGAGATATGAAATCTTCTATTTCCAAAGTCCATGAAGGAAAGAAAGCTTTTGAACGAAGATGTGTAAATCTAGTATCCGAGAATACTGAAATGAGGAACCAGATTCATGACTTAACAATAGCCATGAAAAAGTTTGGAATGGGCCAAAGATCACTGGATATGATCTTAGGTTACCAATGTCACGGATCTGGAAGGTTTGGACTCGGATACACGACTAGAAACTATCGCCCGGCGATAACCACTACCGTCGGCGATAGTGAGAAATCCAGAAAAACGAATTTTAAAAATTCTGATAATAATAAATTAACTGATACTACATTTTCTTACAGTAAAAGTCCAGAGAAGTTATATTCTTCTCGTTACGTTACATGTGCCAAATGCAATAGATTTGGTCACACCACAGACTCGTGCTGGAAGAAAGGAAAAAGTAAAATTAAGCAAATCTGGATGCCTTAAGGCTTCTACCTATACTATGGGTGGAACCACTTGGGTAGCCAGATCTTTACTCACATCCTCTTTCTAGGTGTGTTGGCAGGCGAAGGACAAAGAAGACGTGTGGTACTTGGACTCGGGTTATTCAAAGCACATGACAGACAATAAAGAGAAGTTCCTTAGCCTGGAGATGAAGAAAGGAGGAGTTGTAACATTTGGAGATAATGGAAAAGGAAAAATCATCGGCATCGGTGTTGTGGGTAACAAAAGTTTTTCAATTTCAAATGTTTTGTTTGTAGAAGGGTTAAAACATAATTTGATTTCTATTAGCCAATTATGTGATAAGAGTTTAAATGTTTTGTTTGAATCTTCTACAAATTTGTGCAAAATTATTGATTCCAAAACAAATGAAATTGTTTTTACCGCACCTAGATGTCATAACGAATATATGATTAAATTTCATGATTTTTCAAATTCTACTTTAAAATGTTTTTTATCAAAAAATGATGAGTTAGAATTATGGCATAGGCGACTTGGACATACTAGTGCCAAGTTAATTAAAAAACTTTCAAAAGATAAATTAATCAAAGGTATACCATTACTAAATGGGAATTTATCTTCTTTATGTGAGCCTTGTCAAAAAGGAAAATTTTTAAAATTGTCTTTCAAAAGTAAAAATATTATTTCTACAACTAGGCCACTCCAATTAATTCATATGAATTTATTTGGGCCAATTAATATTTCTAGCTTAGGTGGTAGAAAATATACATTTGTATTGGTTGATGATTATTCACGTTTTTGTTGGACTTTATTTCTAACCTCTAAATCTGATGCGTTTTCAGAATTTTCTAAATTATGTTTATGTATTCAAAATGAATTTGAGTTAAACATTAAACGCATACGTTCGGATCATGGAGGGGAATTTGAAAATGAAAAGTTTATTTCTTTTTGTATGGAGTTAGGAATTAAACATGAATTTTCCGCTCCACGCACACCATAACAAAATGGTGTAGTGGAGAGGAAAAATAGGACTCTTCAAGAGCTAACCCGTACGATGTTATCTGAATTTAATTTACCAAAATCTTTTTGGGCTGAAGCGGTGAGTACTGCATGTTATGTAATTAATAGAATAATGCTTCGCCCTATTTTAAACTTAACTCCTTATGAATTAATTTTTAATAAAAAACCAAATGTTTCTTATTTCAAAGTTTTTGGTTGTAAATGTTTTATTTTAAATTCTAAAGATTCCTTAGGAAAATTTGATGAAAAATGTGATGAAGGAATTTTTATTGGGTATTCTTCAACTAGTAAAGATTATAGAATTTTTAATAAACGAACGAAAATAGTTGAAGAATCTATTCATGTGAGGTTTGATGAGTTTTTTCCATGTGTAGATAAGCAAACTATAGGAAAAGAAGATACACCCCTTTCTTTGAAGAAAAATGATGATGAAGAATATGAAAGGAATGAAGAAGGAAAAGAAGAAGAAAAAGAAAAAGAAGGAGAAGAATATGTGCCTCCAAGTGAATTGATATTTTCAAAGGATCATCCGAAGGAGCTTATTATTGGAGATCCACAAAAAGGGGTAAGTACTCGTTCTTCTTTATATGTTTTATTTTCAAACTTTTGCTTTGTCTCTGAAATAGAACCAAAAGATGTTTCCACCGCTTTAAATGATGAATTTTGATTTTTAGCTATGAATGAAGAACTTAATCAATTTGAATGTAATAAGGTTTGAAATCTTGTAGAACGACCCAAAGATCATCCTGTAGTTGGAGTAAAGTGGATATTTAAAAATAAATTGGATAATGATTCTAGAATTGTTAGAAATAAAGCAAGATTAGTTGCAAAAGGTTATGCACAAATTGAAGGGGTAGACTATGATGAAACTTTTGCACCCGTTGCTCGATTAGAAGCGGTTAGGATATTTCTTGCATTTGCTTGCTTTAAAAGATTTAAATTATATCAAATGGATGTCAAAACTGCATTTTTAAACGGGTATATAAAAGAAGAGGTTTATGTAGAACAACCCCCTGGCTTTATAAATGAGAAATATCCAAATTATGTTTATAAATTAGATAAAGCACTTTATGGAAAAAACAAGCACCTCGTGCTTGGTATGATCGTCTAACTCAATACTTATTGAAGCATGATTATAAAATAGGAAGTGCCGATTCTACACTCTTTATTAAGCAAATTGAACATGATTTAGTTATTTTGCAAATTTATGTTGATGATATTATTTTTGGAGCCACTAATGCAGAGTTATGTAATGAAGTAGTTCAAATTATGAAAAATGAATTTGAAATGAGCATGGTAGGAAAACTTTCTTTTTTCTTAGGATTTCAAATTACACAAAGAAATGATGGTATTTTTTATTAATCAATCTAAATACATTCATGATATGTTAAGGAGATTTGGATTTGAAAACCTTAAACATGCCAATACTCCTATGAGTGCTTCATTGAAATTAGGAAAAGATGAAAGTAATATTTCAATTGACCAAACCCTTTATAGAAGTATGATTGGGTCGTTATTATATTTAACTTCTTCTAGGCCTGATATTATGTTCGCCGTTTGTCTATGTGCTAGATTTCAAGCTAATCCAAAAGAATCACATTTAAAAGCGGTGAAACGTATTTTTAGATATCTTACAAGAACATCTAAACTAGGCTTATGGTATCCTCATAATGACTCTTTTATTTTACATGGATACTCTGATTCTGATTATGCGGGGTGTTCATTAGATCGAAAGAGCACAAGTGGCACTTGTCACTTTATCGGCCCAACACTTATTTCTTGGTCGAGTAGGAAATAGAATTCTGTTGCCCTCTCCACTACTGAGGCTGAATATATTGCACTTGGTAGTTGTTGTGCTCAAGCACTTTGGATGACACAAACACTAGAAGATTTTGGCATACACCAAAATAATGTTGAATTAAAATGTGATAGCAAAAGTGCTATTGATTTAACAAACAATCCCGTATTACATTCTAGATCCAAACATATAGATGTTCGTCATCATTTTATTAGGGATCATATAAAGAAAGGACATATTAAAATAAATTTTATTGGAACAGATTCTCAAATAGCGGATATTTTCACAAAACCACTTAGTGATTCACGTTTTTCACGGTTAAGATTAGAACTTGGAATCTTAGAATTATAAATCAAAATTATTTTAATTCCGAGATTTTATTGTTTATAAAATAGGCCTAAGATTAGAACTTGTATATATATATCGTATAGTTAATTACCATAGTTAAGAACTTCCTTGCAATAACCAACAAAACATAACATAAAACTGGACAGCACGTAGGATAACACTGAAAAAGTCAATACAAACAACAAAACCACAAATTAAAAGAGTTTTCACTATCGCCTGGCGATAGTGATGTCGCCGGCGATATCCCAGATTCAGTCAACATCAAAATATTACATCACTGACAATAAAAAGTCATTCATCCATGTTCTCTTCAGCAGACACATTAACATCTTCACTGGAAGTCGGAGTTGGTTCTCTAGGCCTTCGCGTACGCCTTATTCGAATATCGTGGAGGATCCTCGACTGGACTCCCCCATTCTCGTTCTTCTTCAGGAGTTGGCTTTAAATTCAGTCCCTTTACCAGAAACTTCATGAATTTTCGAAAACCGTAATGGCTTCGCTTTTGTTCCTCTTTCATCTCCTCCACTGTCTCTCTTAGGTCGTCAATAGATTCACGCAAAGACCCACCTCTTTGGAGTGGTTGTCTTGATGACGAGGCAGCCCTTGGAGATGGACCTCTAGCTGGTTCTACGGTATGTATCGCCGGGATACAATCATCAATGTAGAACACTTGATCTATCCAATCATATTTCTGATATACGACCCTCTGAATAACACTTCCTAAAGGAAGTGTATTCAATTTCCTCCTAAGGGGATGCTTCATTTTATACGTATATCGTATGATGGATAACACAAAATCCGCCACATCAAACTTGACTCTCTCCAATACATAGTAAGTCACTAAGCTCAATTGAGCCGTGATCTTTCTTGTGTCACCGGACTTCAACATAACCGTGTTTCTTAATATATCTTGAATCACAAATGCATCGCGAGAGAGTGATGAAATGTCTTGAATCAAACTCCTACTTTCCTTTCCGTGAAGGACTTGATTCAATATCCTCCAATCACGATCCTTTCGGTAATTCTCTACTATATCCATGAAATGTTCCTCACAAGTGGCAAGATGATATTCTCGTCTTAAATCAGCGTGAGTAATATCTATTTCAACTCCTTGGATTCGAGACCTTACTCCTCCATTCAATCCCGTATACTTAGGGTCTTCCAAATTGTTATAAAAATCTCTTACAAATATGGAGCTAAAAAGGTTCGGTATAATGAGAGACATTATACCTGACTCCACAAGTAGTTCGTAGATATGCGGTGGCAATGATTCATCCAAAAGTTTAGCAATACCAACCGACGCATTCTCAATTCTCGGGTAAGTTTGATATGATGCATGAGGGTTGCAGCTGGTGCTTTTTCTTGCACGGGATGATGATGCCATTACCTGAAAACATTATGTTCACATCACGTTAAGTCAAGAAATTGGTTTCAACAAATTTCTTCAATATCGCCGGCGACAGTGCTATCGCCGGGCGACAGTGCTATCGCCGGGCGACAGTGCAAACTTCTCCTATTTGAAAATTTCCTGTAGATCTACTCTTGACATTAGATTATAAATTCCAAAAAATAAAACAAATGTATAAGATCTACATCCTATGATTCCTCATTTGTGGAAAATTTGCTTGAACACCGTACATTTTCAAAAAAAAAAAAATTTAAAATGAATGACCAAAATTAATTTTTTTTTGGGGATCTATCTTCTTTCATCATCTATAATCCAGATCTATAATTTTTTTTTGAAAAACACAACCTTAAAGAGAGATCTCACCTTCCTTTGTTTTGGAGTTTTTGGGGGTTTTCGCTGAAGAAGACGAAGCCAAACAGGTCCAGGTCGGTCAAAAGCAGGAGATGTCTCAATCCTATCCGTTTTTTTACTTTTATAACAAAAACGCTATCGCCCCGCGGTATCACTACCGCTGGCGATAGTGCATTTTTCAGCCACATTTCCAGTATTTTCTTTTAAACCTGTTTCTAGTGTTACAGTAATGTTTTGGTTGCTTATCAGGATACGATACCTAGTACATGTGTGATTATTAGTTTATACGATCTTTAAACATTTTTTTTAACTTGTCTTGCTCTTGATATCTACCTATATCTTTGATGACTAGAACTAGAATAGACTTGTTTCCGCATGCCTCTAAGTATGAGTAACCTTTTATGCTTTATAATGTGCTCACACTGACACGAGTTGATAATTACACATACTTAAGTTTCTTATTACATGCTATTGGTTTGTTTCAAAGATTCAAATACATTGCTAAAACTTTCATTTATCCTTCATTCAAATTGATTTTCAAAACTGATGGCGACTATAGAAATTTTTTTTTGTTTGCAATACAAGTGAATTCGGAGTCCTAAGTCAAAGTTTCTAAACAAACAAAAGTGAACGAAAAACAAATATATATATAAAAAAGTCAAATAAAAATGACTAGGATACTCCAATCAAGCTCTACTCACCCTCCTGATAAGTCTTAATGAGCATTGTGAGGTTGAGCACCTTGAAAAGGATTGTAAAGTGTCTTGTGCAAACAAACTTGGCCATTTTTTTAAAATTCTTTATGTATGCAGTTATTTATGTAAAGATCTTAGCTTCTTGTATCACAATATTGTAAACCTTCATGTAATATTATTTCTTAAGGCGTATGTATACTAATCACTATTCACATGTACACATCATTATCATTTATAAAATTTCTTCTCATAAGAATTGGACCGGACATAGTTCTTCTCTTCTATTTCATCGATATTACTCTTTTCGATATCTTGGCCTGACAATTTTCAATGTTTAAATTCAACTCTTCAATAAATTTTTCCATATCACACATTTTTTTTTCTGATAAAATTCCAACTCTTATGGTAATCCTATTCCATGGTTATTAATGTCCTTATCCTACTCCTCGTGCTTATAAATTCTAGTCCTAATTTAATACTCTCTCACTTCTTTCAGCTTCTGCATCTGCAACTCAATAAATGTTAAAATCCCCACCATCCTTTTGCTAATAACAAAAGGGGGAGGATTAAGTAAGCAATCCAGCATCAAGTGATAAATTGATTAGTACATTTAGGGGGAGTAATTAATTCTTTTAAATAGGGGGAGTAATTAATTATTTTACATCGGGGGAGAATATAGGGGGATAGTCTTTATTTAGGGGGAGTAATTAAGTCTTTATAATAGGGTGCGTTTATTATAACTTCTTATGCACTTTGATTCATAATGATTATCTGAATTGTTTCACATTCTCCTGATCTCAGGCATTTTCTTTCTTAGTGGATTTGTTATTATCAAAAGGGGGAGATTATTGGAGCATGCGTTCCACGCTTCTTAGTTTGAGAATAACAAATCCCAGCTGTATTTGATCTTGGTATGTGTTTTAAATGTGCAGGGATAACAGATTTTTTATGTACTAAGGAATGGCTAAGCACAACATTGAAGAAAAGGAAAATCGCTCTATCGCTAGCGATAACGCTATCGCGGGCGATAGCGTAAGACAGTTACTGCTGACGTCAGCCTTGATCCGGATGTTGCCGCGCATGAAGCCACGTCTCAGCGCTATCGCGGAGCGATATCGCTGTCGCCGCGCGATAGCCCACGATCGTCACGTTTTCCACTCAGATCTGAAAGTCTGCGCGACGTGTGCCACGTGTCAAGCAACGGAGAGTTTCACTATCGCGGGGCATTAACACTACTGCGGGCGATAGCATGAAATAATATATACGGCCAGAAATTTCAGGGAAGTTGTGAATTTTGCAGAGCTTTGTTTTCCCAGAGAATTTTGAGAGCCTTCATCTCCATTTCCAGACGAACTCCCTTGGTCCGTTGAAATCTCAAGAGCGAAGGAGATACGACCGCACGTTCAAGATTGGAGATCTTCTCATCGGTCCACCATCATCTTCAGAGCTCGTGATTTTGAGGGAGTTTTTATGTTTTACTATTGTACTTTCATTTACACTCTTTAACTTTGTAATTGGGAAGGGAAAATCACCACCTTGTGTGTGGTGTCTAAGTCCGTGTGTGGCTTAGGGGCAATTCATCGCCTTGTGTGCGGTGGCTAGGTCCTTGTGTGGCTTAGGAGTAAATCGTCACCTTTTGTGTGGCGTCTAGATCATAGGTTTGATTTAGGGGGAGGCTAGTAGCCATATCTAGGGAGATATTGACTATAGCCTACCGGTCCTTGGGAGAAGGACCGGTGAAAAAGCTTAAAACTATTATCATTGTAAGCCTTGATTTCAAGCTTTATTGGAATCATTTTACATATATATTTTTGGAGAAATAAAATCTTGATTTTTCATTTCATTGATGTGTCTCAAACTTTGATTCTAATTTCATATTTTATAAAAAGTTTGTAAAATTTTAAAGAGCCCTTATTCACCCCCCTCTAAGGGCGCCACAAGATCCTACATAGCCATCGTAAGAACATTTTTATAATATAAAAATTATGTATATAGTATATAAGGAAAAAATACATTAAATGGACGCATTCTGATGCTGCAAAACGAGTCACTTAGAGGCCGATTTAGGAAAAATGGCCAGTCACGAAAGTTGTAGCCCTTCGAGTCTAGATTAATTTAAAATTAATTTCAACTCGTTTGGATAAGTGGGTTGACCGCAGCACCCGTTTTAGTGGGGGCTGTACCTAGAGTTTGGCAGAAACTAAAATGAATGCCCACTCTTCGTACCTTGTCCAAACAAGCTGGAATTTGGGAAGGGGATTACCCTTAGCCATAACTAGAGGCTGTCCAAAAATGGGAATTTTTGGAGATACTTTGCCTAAGGTTTTTGTTTTAATTTAATAAAGTTAGAGTAATTTATTTAAGTGGTCAAATGACCTCCAAACCCTCCCAAATTTTGGAGAGTGCTCCCTGGCTATAAAACCTAGCTCTGTACAAAATTCCAACTCATTTGGATGAGTTTTGGGTAGGAAATCACATATCCTTAACTAGGCATTAATGAGGCATTTTTGAGTAAAAAGTGCACTAAGAGGTTGGAACAGTCAAATCACCTCAACAGAGACTGATATTTTTACCACTGACATAGAAGGGTTATTGTAACCCACTTGGAGAAAAATGTGTGGTTTAGGGTTGATTTACCCTAGGATCCAAACCTAAACCCTAAAGGGAGGGTTTTGAGGGTTGTGAAGGACTTAGGGGCAAATGCCCTCGTATTGCCTTGAAATTTAGTAGAGTCGACAGTAGCATAATATAAATCATCTGAATGGAATCTCGGAGGATTTGGAGATAAGTAGATACCTCAAAACCCTAACCTTATTTTAGGGGTAAAATCTCAAATAAGTAATACCAGTCACTAAACATTATCTAAAAGCTATGAAACTCAGGTAGAATGAGTTTTGGAATGGTTAGAACCTATAGCAATTTTACTGGAATTTTATGATGTTTATCTCTAGCACTTCATTTGTAAAGTTTGTTATAGCCCTAATTGACGTTTTAATTATTTAGATCTTTATGTTCATTGAAACCCCATGAAATTTTGGAATTAAATGTATTAGGTCAGATTGGTTGATCATGAATTTTTGTATAATTTTTAGTTGAGTAAATCTAGTACTTCATTCACAAATGTTAAAAATGGGTTTTATGGTTTAAATATTAATTATGGATGATATTGCTGTTGAAAAATTATGAGGCTTCGGAATTGAGACTTTCAGGCCTTTATATACTTGTAGACATTTATTCCTGATTTTTAGAATTTTAGTTACGACACTTTCTTTACAAGTCCACCTTTTGGAGATTTTGATAATTAATTTATTCAGAGATTAATACTTGCTGAAAAATTATGAAACTTGACCAATGCTATTTTTAAGGTTGTATCTGCATAGTATAATTAATTTATAATTTTGGATGGATATTCTCTGTACTTGATTCATAAATAACGAAAGATAGAAAATATTGCTAAAATAGTTTTAGTGCTCTTTTAATGATAGAAAAATTGTGATACCTTGGATTTACCATATTGAGATAACATAATATTTATTATAATTTTGTTGGATATCTTGCATGAGTACTTAGGGTAGTTCATGTTCAAACCAATAGCCCTTGGAATTTTTGAGGAAATTAATTAAATGCCAGATAATTAGAAAAAATTATAATTTTCTGATTATAGGCTAATTATATCATGATATACCTCCAGTAAATAAGTTAGGGCATTTGGATGAGTATTGGATCATTTCCTATCTGGTTCGACTTATAACATAGGATAGTCTGCAATTAGCAATTTGTGTTAACAATCATAGGGTATGATGGGGCACAAGCATTGAAGTTAGTTAATCTGCTGAATTGGATGAATGTGAAAGTGTTCACCATATAAGGATGGGAAGGTTAGTGAGAAGTTGTGTTGGCTAGAGTTAAGAGGTGCTTGGGTTCGACGAAAGATCGTCTTTCCTGAAGAGTGGAAGATTAAAAATCACACTAGGTTAGTCTATCATAATATGAGAAGGGAATGGGTAAAGGGAATCAACCAATAACAATAAGTGCCTTGCGAAAGGGAACGATGGGCTTCAGCTACCATCATAGTTCATAGTGCCCTTTGAGAGCCCTTCACGGGGTATACCGGGGGCAGTCCTGGGTTAACGTAAACTGTATTAACAAGCTGAAAAGAGTAACCTAGTAATTAGGGTCTCATATTTCACAAACACTGTTAGCACAAGAAGATTGTTGGGAGCTTCGGCTCGATTAGTTAAGAGATGGACGTTTTAGTCCGGGGAGCTTCGGCTCAGTTTTTATTCTGAATACATTAAATTTGCATGTGCATAAAAGGAAAGAAGATTAAGATGGTGGGTCTTCGGTATTGGAGGGTCGATGCACCGACACCAATACGCTGACTCGACAAGTGTGGTTAGCACTTCGCTAATAGAAGTCTGGTGCGCCAGCCGACTAGAGTACGCAGGAGTCCGCTTCGTGCACCAAGCGTTGATGCATATAATAGGTCTGACCGGTAGTGCTTTACTGGTTTAGAGGTGGGCGAGGCCCAACCCACCGCTTCCGTCTGCCACTACGGAGGTATCCTGGGAGGTTACGACTCCAGAAAGGGGGAACTAAAGATCTGTGTACACAGAGTCGGGTGGGTGAGTTGCACTTGCATGATCACTTCATACCCACTTGCATGTCATAACATTATCATTGCATTTAACCCCTAACACCTAAGGTATAAGTGGAATGAGACGCTTATACATTAGGACTTGCAAAACGACCCATTGGTCTATAAGCTTGTGTGGGCAAGTTTATAAATTAAGGTCAATTTTGATATATATATATATATACTGCTGTTTTATAACCGACACCCCAACGTATAAATTGGTATGAGACTTTTTATACGATGGGAGCCTTGCAGAAGATCCCTTGGCTTATGTGTTCTCACATAAGTGAAGGTTACTTTCCACATTTCGTCTTATTGCAATTATTTATTATAGAATTGCTAGATTAGTTCCGCTGCCACCTATTTCTTTGATTTAATCTCCACCTTCATGTCCTTCCCTTTCTTCCTCTCCGCTCGGTACCTAGGAGCCATGGGGGAAGGGGTAGGGGATGATAAGGCTTAGTCTTTATGACTAACGGTTTTCAAACCGCATCATTTTAGGGAATCATGGAGCCCAGCACGAGGGAGCAGCCCCAGAGACCGGTGCGCTTGGAGGTGAGGCAGTCTAGCTCTGGAGTTTATACAGCCGGGACCGTGAGTCTCGACCTTGAGTACATGTTCTGTTTTTGCTTCCGCATGAGTGATTTGTAGTAAGGACATGATGTACCGGGCATAAGCCCGTATTTTAGTACTCTGATATATTATTCTGTGGACACTCCCTTCGTGGAGATATTATTACTCTGATGTGACTTTTATTGTGGATGTTATGGCTAGAGTTTTACTACATTTTGTGTTTACTCTACTATTGCTGCTTTTCTGTGATCGAATCGGCCGGCAGAATTGACATTTCGCGGTGATGACCCTTCAGGGCGTGAAGGTGTCACCGCAAAGCTGCGGTTCTGGGCCTAAGACCCCGGTGTTCAGGAAAAAAAATAGGGGTCTTACAAGTGGTATCAGAGGAAACCTCGATCGGAAAAGTAGAAGTCCACTAACCCTGTGTCACTCCCGCGCGAGCTTAATTTTAGGACAAACTAGCAGCAGAAGCAGTGGTGTGCCCATAGGGGAAATCACATGTAAAAGTTCACTTCATCATTAATTGGAATTCCTCTTTGTAGTCTGCGACAAACCCTGCCCCCAGTACGGAGCCCCTCTGACTGCGAAGATCTCATCTTATAATTCTCTAACCAACGAGTTAGACTCAACCCACTAGGACTTACGACTAACCATGACGACTTATAGTATGCCCTAGTTCAAAATAGACCTTGGGTATGAACTTGGTCAAGGTAAGGAGATATCCAAAGAGAATAAAGGAGGAGTTTAGTACGAGAATGACTACCTAAGACGTAAACTCGGGTGTCCCTACTATTCCAATCAAGGATTACTCAAACTGGTAGGACGACCTTAAGGAGAATTGAGGCCAATGATCTATTAGCAGAATGACAGAAGTCATTTTATCTCGACCCTCGTACTAGTAACAAAATTACATTGAGGCAACCACCGAGACAAACACTGAGGGTCGGATAGGAATTCAAGTTCGGAAGAAACCCATTTGGGATTGGGAACTTTTTGACCCCGATAAGGTCGTCGTAAATGTGACTCATAGAGTTTAAAGTATGGAGTATATTGACGAGATTCAGGGTGGAACCCCAAGTCGAAGATTGATGCCCTAGGGATTGTGCACCCAGCTAGGACTGATATTGCATGGTAATATCAAAGATACTTAGCCCAAGGTAGGTAGGGGCTTATCTTTTGTTTATTGGGGGCTTATCTTTTGTTTATTGGGGACTTGTTTTTTGTTTATTGGGCAAATTAGTATTGACTTGAGTTTCCTTAGACCTAATTTAGAGAATGCGGCGTAACAAACATAGTAAGGTTGAAGTCGATATAATTCGACGTTATTCGGGCAAAGATAAGATTTTGTAAAAACATGTTTGGAATGTTGACATGTAGAATTACCAAGATAATGACATGGTAATAAGACACAGTAATTTCGAGGATTAACTATTATCATGTAAAATTAGATGACGGATAATAAGATTCAGGATATCTGAGAAGGTAAAAATTTAATCGCTATGTTGTATCATCGGAAGTATGGTGTATCTCAGAACATGTACCCCTGGAGTGAAGAAAGGTGTCATGGGTTTGGTGATGCACGGTAATGTCCGTCAGTTTATGTAGGCTATGTGAAAGAGTTTTTGGGGAACTATTACAGCCACTGCCCAAGTTGGAGTAGATGTTCGAGGGTATAATTAGGGATTTTCATACATAAGATTCCTCATCCCCACTCCGGGCATAATTATAAAGGGAACATCGAGGATAGACTGGCCGAGGAAGCTAGGGTCACCCCGACCCGGAAGAAAACTCTCATGGTTATTTCTTGAAGTTTGGGAGTAGAAGTCCGTTATCATGGTATGCTTAAGGTGGTCATGTCAAATCACGATGGATAGTGTACGTCCAAGGAGAAAATGTCAGTCCAGGCTTATCTAGACTTTCGACCGACATTTAACACAGCTCTCCACCCTTGTACGGAGGTACATGATTCCACTGCCATGGATCTAGGACGAGGATCCAAAGGCACTCGACTCAGAATTTATGAAGAACCCTGACACCTGGGTGTGACTAATTCACGATAGGATGCTGGAGGCCCAGAGCAGACCAGCCAAATATTACGATGCGCGACATTTCCAAGTAGAGTCTCAAGATGGAGACCATGATTCCTGAATATATGTCTGGTGCAAGGAGTCTCGCGGGTACGTGGGCAGAAGAAGCTCAGTCCATGAAATATGGGGTGTTACAGGATCCGGGAGCAGATCAGCCCATTGGCTTACAGGCTGGAGCTACCGCCGGAGTTAGCGGGTTTGCACGATGTATTCCACGTCTCCTTTCTCAGGATGTCTCTACTACGGCCAGAACAGTAGGTTCTTGGCATAGATGGCTCGACAGATTTTGATCAATCGGTAACAAGATGAGCCGGTCAGGATAGATGACACAGCAGTGCGGGTCTTGCGGCACAAGAAGGTCCCACTGGTCAAGGTCTTGTAGACGAACCATGGGCAGGAGGAGCATACCTGAGAGCCACTGAATCTAATGCAGCGGAGGTACCCAGATCTCTTTGGGTAAAGTATACATTCAACTTCCTATGGGATGTTACAAGCAGTTACCCTCAGTAGAAACACTGCAGGACTAACTTGAATTTCGAGGACGAAATTTTTGTTTTTGTTTATTGGGATTTGTAACATCTCATTTCCAGATAGACCCCTATGAGTGGTTTTGTCATGACTAGGTCATGACAAAATCCTAATAAGCTCAAGAAGACCAAGTGAGCTTAGGCATGAAGGTGGAGATCACCATGGTCTACAAATAGTAGAATTCTAAACACTAGTTTAGGATGAACATAGGGCTTCACCATGACTCCATGACCCCATCACAATATCCCTAAACTATTGGAAGGTCCATTAGAGCCCTAAGGGTCCATTGAAATCAACCCAAAGTGGTCAAATTGACCTAAGACCACCATAGGCCTAAATTGGGCAAGGTGCCCTAACGAAGAGCAATGTGCCCCTAATATGCCCAACCAACCCTACTTAAGTCTTCCTAGACCTTAAGTGAGGTCAATGGGTCACCAACGACCCATTGGGGACAACCCAAGAGGCTAAGTTGACCCAAGTCAACTCTAGCCCCAAAGTGGTCAAAGTGTCATTACTAAGGGTCAAGTGACCTCCAAGGTGTCAAGTCAATCATACCTAACCCTACCTAGACCTTAAGGGAAGCCAATGGGTCACCAAGGACCCATTGGGGTCAACCCAAATGGTCAATTTGACCAAGGTCAACTCAATCCTTTAAATATGTCAAATTAGCCTAAATGGGCTAACCCAAGCTCAAACCCTTTTCCATTTGGGCTAACCACCTCCTAATTAATTAATAGTATGAATTAGTGGGCTGCCAATAGGCTAGGTAGATGAACAAATTCGGCTTTGATGACTAGGAGAGAGAAAACTCCATTTTACCCTTTAATGGAGGAGAGAGAAAGTGGTTTAAAGGGGCCATTCATGGCCAAGAGAGACCAAGGGACTCTCCATTTGATTCCAAGGGCTGAATATATTCTCCCTCATTCAGTTTTGAGGAGTTTAATAACCATAACCAGCCATAAAAGTGGCTGAATTTAATTTCTCCCATAAGGAAGAGAGAGAAAGAGGGGAGAGAGAGCCATTAATGGCCATGAGAGAGCAAGAGTTCCTCTCCAAATTCCAAAGCCTTGATTCATCTTCCCCTCATTATTTAGAGGAGACCAAGGGTTTTCATCAGCCTCTAGGTGGCTGAATACAAGGGATATGACATGGCCGAATTTCACCTTCATGGCCTTAAATGCTTTACCCTTTCCCCTCCCCACTTGGTGATCTATAAAAGTCCCCTTAGAGCAAGATAAGAAGTTTACACTCTTGACCAAATGGATTAGAATTGTTGTTCTTGCTGTAGGATAAGTTCGGCAATGCCACCACCGCGCCATGGCAACTCGACGTTCATCTCACCTCCAAACCGCGAACAAGGTCCTCCTCTACTTCTTCTTTTATGGGTAGATCTTAGGATCTTAGAAAAGAAGTTCGTGCTCAACGGAGCCGGACCAATCTCGCGTTTTCATGGAAAAACGATGAAAAATATATTTTCGGATCCGCCGGAAACTGCCACCTCTGGCGGCCAAACCACCGCCGACCGATAGCCATCGTAAGAATATTTTTATAATATAAAAATTATGTATATAGTATATAAGGAAAAAATAAATTAAATGAGCGCATTTTGATGCTGCAAAATGAGGCACTTAGAGGACGATTTAGGAAAAATGGCCAGTCACAAAAGTTGTAGCCCTTCGAGTTTATATTAATTTAAAATTAATTTCAACTCGTTTGGGTTAGTGGTTTGACCGCATCACCTGTTTTAGTGGGGGCTATACCTAGAGTTGGCAGAAACTAAAATGAATGCCCACTCTTCGTCCCTTGTCCAAACAACCTAAAATTTGGGCAAGAGGTTACCCTTAGCCATAACTACTGGCTGTCCAAAAATGGGAATTTTTGGAGATACTTTGCCTAAGGTTTTTGTTTTAATTTAATAAAGTTAGAGTAATTTATTTAAGTGGTCAAATGACCTCCAAACCCTCCCAAATTTTGGAGAGTGGTCCCTGGCTATAAAACCTAGCTCTGTACAAAATTTAAACTCATTTGGATGAGTTTTGGGTAGGAAATCACCTATCATTAACTAGGCATTAATGAGGCGTTTTTGACTAAAAAGTGCACTAAGAGGTTGGAACGGTCAAATCACTTCAACAGAGGCTGATATTTTTACCACTGACTTAGAAGGATTATTATAACCCACTTGGAGAAAAATGTGTGGTTTAGGATTGATTTACCCTAGGATCCAAACTCAAACCCTGAAGGTAGGGTTTTGAGGGTTGTAAAGGACATGGGGGAAAATGCCCTTGTATTGTCTTAAAATTTAGTAGAGTTGACGTTAGCATAATATAAATCATCTGGATGGAATCTCAGAAGATTTGGAGATAGGTAGATACCTCAAAACCCTAACCTTAGTTTAGGGGTAAAATCTCAAATAAGTAAAACCAGTTACTAAACATTATCTAAAAGCTATGAAACTCAGGTAGAGTGAGTTTTGGAATGGGTAGAACCTATAACAATTTTACTGGAATTTTATGATGTTTATCTCTAGCACTTCATTTGTAAAGTTTGCTATAGCCCTAATTGACGTTTTAATTATTTAGATCTTTTTATTCGTTGAAACCTCATGAAATCTTGGCATTAAATGTTTTAGGTCAGAATGGTTGATCTTGAATTTTTGTATAATTTTTATTTGAGTAAATCTAGTACTTCATTCACAAATATTAAAAAGGGGTTTTATGGTTTAAAAATTAATTATAGATGATATTGCTGTTGAAAAATTATGAGGCTTATGAATTGAGACTTTCAGGCCTTTATATGCTTGTAGACATTTATTCCTGATTTTTAGAATTTTATTTACGACACTTTCTTTACAAGTCTACCTTATGGAGATTTTTCATAATTAATTTATTCAGAGATTAATACTTCCTAAAAAATTATGAAACTTGGCAAATACTATTTTTAAGGTTTTATCTGCATAGTATAATTAATTTATAATTTTTTATTGGATATTATCTGTACTTGATTCATAAATAATGAAAGATAGAAAATATTACTAAAATAGTTTTAGTGCCTTTTGTTTATAGAAAAATTGTGATACCTTGCATTACCATATTGAGATAACATAGTATTTATTATAATTTTGTTGGACATCTTGTATGAGTACTTAGGGTAGTTCATGTTCAAACCGGTGGTCCTTGGAATTTTTGAGGAAATTAATTAAATGTCAGATAATTAGGAAAAATTATATTTTTCTGATTATATGCTAATTATATCATGATATACCTCCAGTAAATAAGTTAGAGCATTTGGATGAGTATTGGATCATTTCCTATCCGATTCGACTTATAGCATAGGATAGTCTGCAATTAGCAATTTGTGTTAACAGTCATAGGGTATGATGGGCCACAACATTGGAGTTAGTTAATCTGCTGAATTGGATGGATGTGAAAGTGTTCACCATATAAGGATGGAAAGTTTAGTGAGAAGTGGTGTTGGCTAGAGTTAAGAGGTGCTTGGGTTCGACGAAAGATCGTCTTTCGCGAAGAGTGGAAGGTTAAAAATCACACTAGGTTAGTCTATCATAATATGAGAAAGGAATGGGTAAAGGGAATCAACCAATAACAATAAGTGCCTTGCGAAAGGGAACGATGGGATTCAGCTACCATCATAGTTCCTAGTGCCCTTTGAGAGCCTTTCACGGGGTATACCGGGGGCAGTCTTGGGTTAACGTAAACTGTATTAACAAGTTGAAAAGAGTAACCTAGTAATTTGGGTCTCATATTTCACAAACACTGTTAGCACAAGAAGATTGTTGGGAGCTTCGGCTCGATTAGTTAAGAGACGGACGTTTTAGTCTAGGGAGCTTCAAGCTCAATTTTTATTCTGAATACGTTAAATTTGCATGTGCATAAAAGGAAAGAAAATTAAGGTGGCGGGTCTTCGGTATTGGAGGGTCGATGCACCGACGCCAATACGCTGACTCGGCAAGTGCAGTTAGCACTTCGCCAATAGAAGTTCGGTGCGCCAGCCGGCAAGAGTACGCGGGAGTCCGCTTCGTGCACCAAGCATTGAGGCATACGATAGGTCAGACCGGTAGTGCTTTACTGGTTTAGAGGTGGGAGAGGCCCAACCCACCGCTTCCGTCTGCCACTACGAAGGTATCTTGGGAGGTTACGGCTCCAGAAAGGGGGAACTAAAGGTCTGTGCACAGAGTCGGGTGGGTGAGTTGTACTTGTATGATCACTTCATACCCACTTACATGTCATAACATCATCATTGCATTTAACCCCTGACACCTAAGGTATAAGTTGAATGAGACGCTTATACATTAGGACTTGCAAAACGACCTCTTGGTCTATAAGCTTGTGTGGCAAGTTTATAAATTAAGGTCAATTTTGATATATATATATATACTATTGTTTGATAACTGACACCTCAACGTATAAATTGGTATGAGACTTTTTATATGATGGGAGCCTTGTAGAAGACCCCTTGGCTTATGTGTTCCCACATAAGTGAAGGTTACTTTCCACATTTCGTCTTATTGCCATTATTTATTATAGAATTGCTAGATTAGTTCCGCTGCCACCTTTTTCTTTGATTTAATCTCCACCTTCATGTCCTTCCCTTTCTTCCTCTCCGCTCGGTACCTAAGAGCCATGGGGGAAGGGGTAGGGGATGATAGGGCTTAGTCTTTATGACTAACGGTTTTCGAACCGCATCATTTTAGGGAATCATAGAGCCCAGCACAAGGGAGCAACCCCAGAGACCGGTGCGCTTGGAGATGGGACAATCTAGCTCTGGAGTTCATACAGTCGGGACCGTGAGTCTCGACCTTGAGTAGATGTTCTGTTTTTGCTTCCGCATGAGTGATTTGTAGTGAGGACATGATGTACCGGGCATAAGCCCGTATTTTTGTACTCTAATATATTATTTCGTGGACACTCCCTTCGTGGAGATATTATTACTCTGATGTGATTTTTATTGTGGATGTTATGGCTAGAGTTTTACTACATTTTGTGTTTACTCTACTATTGTTGTTTTTCTGTGATCGAATCGGCCGGCAGAATCGGCGTTTCGCGGTGATGACCCTTCAGGGAGTGAAGGTGTCACCGGAAAGCGGCAGTTCTGGGCCTAAGACCCCGGTGTTCAGAAAAAAAATGGGGTCTTACATGGGCACCTCCACTGGTGCCGCACTCTCAACGGAACGTTAGGGTTCTGACCGTCCTGCATGACTTCTAGTCACTTATATGTGTAAGAAACACAACTTAGCTACTAAACAAAATGACAAACTTACAAAAAGGAATACACAGATTCTACAAACAAGTGTATTTTCATTCCTAAGTGGACATTCTTGAGTTCATCTTGTTTTATAACGACAGCACGTACACGTGCTCGCCACCTCTCAAAACAATTCGTCCACGAATTCGGAAGAGAAAGACCTTCAAGCTGATACCAAATTGTAACATCCCTACCCGTTACATGGGATATAGTAGAAGGTCCGGTCGAGGCCCCACACCATATTCCACAAACAGGCGGAGATGTTACTATATAATATCAAAACTACCAACAATTCCTAACACAAAGCATTCTAGCGGAAGCTTCATGATTGAAAACTTTAAACTCAAGAACAACAACAGAAATGTCCACTACTAACAATTAGGAATATATACAACCCAATACACTAGGTACATGGCCTTATGACCTTACAAGTTTCTCTTAACAGGAGTGTGGTTTACAAACATCGACACGCAGGCCGACCACACATGAAGAAGAGTAAAGCAAAGTAAAACATTCAAGGGCAGCAGCGCAACTAGAGCTTCAACCCGCTAGTTCCCGCTTGGGCCAGCTCCACCTGCAAGAAATAATCCACCAAGCGGTGACAAATAGGTCAACGGTCAGCATTCAGCTGACCAATTATAACGACCCTTCCCCTGACACGAGGCAACAGAATTCCTTCCCTGCAAAGCATTACATTAACCAGCATATGTATACTATAATCCACTAAAGATGTGCACAACCGCACTAGTCAACACATATCACAAACATCGGCACGATGGTATGACGCTTCGTGCACTCAGGGCACCTTATTGGTGTACAGGAAAATTCAGGGTCCCACCACCGTTTCAAGGTCTCTCTACCTTACGGTCCAAAATGAGCATTCTTAGTCTTTACGGCGCGCAGGCCTAAGACTCTCGCTATGAGATCCTAATAGGGACTTAAGCACCCAAGGTTAGACAACCATAATGCGGGTACAGATCCGCCTTGCCCATTGCTCATCATCGTTAGTCGTCACACAGGACCGACGCGGGTACAACATCTCCTTGCCCGTTCGCCACCAAGGCTTTTAGTTACAACACAACGGCCCAACAACACACAATATGGTACTCATGACTACACGAGTTGAACACCAAGTATCAACCCTCACATTTTCCTGGACTTCCTCCAGTACTTCCTGCTGCACCAAGCCACAGGTATTCACCAAGGGACTCCATACAAACAATCAATGAACACAGAGTCTTCTCCAATTTGCAAACAAGGCATCACCAATCTGTACTACTCACTTCTGGATGGGCTTCACACAGAATGCCTAACCGTACTACTCACTTCCGGTTCTAATGCAACAAAGCAAGGGATGAACCACCGATCCCACGGGAATCACTTCGCGTTCCACCTTTTTAGTGGAGGATTCCTATGCAAATGCAGGAAAGAAGGACTTCACATGTCCGAGTGGAAAATCGTTACTCTTGTAGCACGTTTTGACGCCATGGAGAAAAGTACACGGTTGGAAAGCACCGCAACACTCTTGTCTCCACGAATCTGAACTCGGCACGTGATTCAGACCACCGTAGCATCACCGGCGGCCAGATTCCTCTCCTTCCTCCTCCTCTTGCTCTCCCGTCTCTCTTCTCCTTAGAAAGAGAAAGTCAAAGATGAAATGAGGAATAACTTCCCCATTCCCGTCCATAAACCTCAGGAGGCAAGCCAGAGTCGTTGGATCGTATTTAATAAAAACGAATGGCCTAGAATAACTCTGAAAATCATTTCAGATGGTCGAACATGGCTTTGCACACGGCCCTGTCCGTGTGCCCTGTTCGCACACGAAATCGCCGATCCAGAATAGTACACGGGTTGAGACACGTCTGTATCCAAGGTGACATGCCCGTGTCGCCCAAACTGGCATGCCCGTATCGGTAGGCGTGTTCCATAACTGCCCTACAGAACCGACACGACCCTTAGTGGACACGGGTCCTAACATGCCCGTGTCAGGATTGGCACGACCGTGTCGACCATGACACACCCGTGTCCAGAGCCGTGTACACGCCTCACGACACAACCCAGTTTCCAGAGAAGGACACGACATGTTGACACGCCCGTGTCAACTTTGTCACACCAGTGTCGGCCCCCTGACACGCCCGTGACCTCCAGCAATGAAATTCTCAGGGCTCCAGAACCCATAAAAATACTTCTCATACTTATAGTATTTTTGGGGTATTACATATTGACTGCCATTCTAAATGAGTTGCAATGTCCTAAAATGAGTTGGTTTAAATGAATTGATAATAACTGCAATTTTGTGTTGACCACATTGTGTTGATTTGTCGTTGACATTCTAAATGAGTTGTAATGTTCTAAGCTGATGCAAATCATATAAAAATTGAACTTTTTTTTCCAAATGTAGAAATTAATATTTGACCCACTATATTACACCTCATATAAATATCAAGTGAAATATATAAACAAAAAGGTGTAAGAGCAACGAAAAATCTACCATCAAATGAGGAAAGAATTTACTTACACAGAATGTAGAAGGAATTCAATTGTAATTAAATTAATTTGATATTCAACTAAAGTTGTGAAGATAAAATCATAAGTAAATAAATGAAATAGAGATGTTATATTGAGCAAAGAAGGTGACGAACCTTGGTGTTTCAAAATCAATTGCATAGAACTAATGTAATTGAACTCTTGCTCAACCTGTATGAAGGTGGAATTAAATGATTTCCTGGTTGATAGTCCACTAAGACCTAAATATCTATAATTTACAATGACATTCTGTTATTGATCTGATAATGTAAGGGATCATTTCGGGCATATTCCTACCAAAATATTTAAGCACCGGAGAATATGATTCTTGAAGGAGAGATTCAATGTACTAATGATTAATGAAGATTTTCTAAAGGCTCGGATTTTCTTAAGTTTGAAGATTACAGGTTGAACTTGGAAGTCTGCCCAAAAATTGATTTGGTGACAAAGTCCAAAAATGTGTGATTCAAAAAACGGGTTTCTCCATTTTCAAATCATCATTCAGACACTAAGCTACCTTCCACATAAGGTACCTTAATGAAGAGTGGGATGACGTTCATTAATTATGAGAACACATAATGAAGATTGATGAAAGTCTTTGTTTTCAAGGTATCTATCAACCTAGAGGGGGGGGGGGGGATGAATAGGTTTTTGGGTTTCCTGTGAGTTTCTTTTGTTTTCTTCTTTAGGTGCTTAGTGTGTTAGTTGTTATTTGCTTTCAAGAACTTGCAATAAATAGAAAACACAAAAGCACGTACAGATATTATAGTGGTTCCCTAGATTATGGGTACATCCACTCTCCTCCCACCTTTCTAACTTTCAGTTAGACAAGGCACTTCTCCAAATCTAAGCTCAAAGAGCTTACACCACGATCCCACAGGACCACTCGGTCTCCTCCAAGACCTACAGCTCAGGCATAAGTCCCTACAACTCAGTGATCCAAAGATCACTTATCTCAGGCTGTTAAACCCTACAACTCAGGCTGGGAGGACAGCCCTACCTCAGATCCATAAGGGATCCTACCTCAGAGAATGACTCTCCTATAATCTCAAGCACAAAGGCTAACCCACCCCAGTCCATCTCAAATTCCATGAGAGGGTGTGTTTACTGACCATGGGTCTCTGGTCAAGGTTCCAACCCATTTGGGTGAGAATTGGCCCTTCCATGCCCTAAATACTCCTTGCCCTAATTTATCCCTTAGGAGACCAAACTTTGGTCACACCAAAACCCATTAAAATCAGACCCAATTGCGCTGAGGTTTTTACCAGAGCCTTATGATATCCCCCAAGATCACCCACCAAAATATTGGGGGGTTTTGAGCTATTTAGGACACCTAATTAATTTATATAAGGATTATTAAATTTTTTCAAAAACTATAGGAAAATGTTTTCCAAAAATCCTCATTTTTGGATATGTTCTAGATATAGGTAATAATGAACCCCATCCAAAATTTCAAGTCATTTGGATGGCTGGATTGGTGGGAGCACTCTAGCCTAGGTATAGACCCCACCAAAATGGGTGTTGTGGTCAAACCACCTACCCAAATGAGTCCAAATAAATTTTAAATAAAACTAGACTTCACGGCCTACAACTTTTATGTTGGTCATATTTCCTATAGAGGGGTCTACCTATTTTTAATATTTATTTCAAAACCATCCAGAAAACGGGACAGAAATTACAATAAAAAGGAATTAATAAATAAACCAACACAAATCTTAAAGCACATCCATTAGCGCTGGCGTCGTCTTCTTCCTCCAGCCAAGGGCTGAGATTAGCCCGACCTGGAGCGTATTCCAAACGCTGCTGCCGGCCATCCAGCCTCCTCTCTAGCCGGCCACCGCCACCACCACCTCCGTTGAGGTGGTGGCCATCGCCGGGCGGCGGCGCAGCCGCCAGAGAGGCGGAATCCGGCGAACCCGAGAGTTATGTTTTTGCGGAAAAACGGGAAAAGAACCTCTTCCCGATTGGGCTCAGTTGAGCCCGATTCTTAATCCTAAGGAAGGCTAAGATCTACCAGTAGAGAGAGAGGAGGGGAGGACCTTGTTTGCGGGCTGGAGGCGTGCAGATTGATGAAAAGCCATGAACGGGGGAGGTGTCGCCGACACTCTTCAACAACACACAGAAATCTCTTGTCTCCTTTAGGCAAAGTTTGGAAACGAAGGCTTGGGGTTTAGGGAAGATTTTAAATAAGTAAAACGAGAGAGGGGAGAGGTCTAACTGATGGTGGCCATTAATGATCCTTTAAAGCAATTTCGGCCATAGTGGTGGGAGGATGAACACGGTTCAAACCAGCAAAGTAATGGCTGGAAACTCCTCCTCTTCTCTAGGGGAGTTGAATCCAGCCGTTAAAAGAGGAGTGAAAGGATGCCAAGGCATTCAAGCGATATTAGTGGCCATGAAAGCCGACTCTCGACCATGGTCGTGGCTCTTCACTTTCATAACCATCGACCACATGGCATTGACTGGTAATATTTATTTAAATAAGACTTAATTAAGCCTTAATAGAGAAACGACAAAGTTAACACATCCTAGCCCACTTCCCAAAACGGACCAGTTCAACTGAACCAGCAAACAAGCCAAAACTTCCAGGAAATATTCTAAGTCAAATGGCGTCGAGTGCACTCGACGCTCTCAACGCCATTAATCCTATGGTGTCGAGTGCACTCGACGCCATTCTGCCAATGGCATTGAGTTCACTCAACGCCTCAATTTGGCAGAAAGGCTCTAAGTGAAAACGGCATTGAGTGCACTTGACGCACTCAACGCCATCCAGCCTATGGCGTTGAGTGCACTCGACGCACTCAACGCCTACCCCAAAATCCTCCCTGAATATGATGGCGTTGAGTGCACTCGACGCACTCAACGCCATTCGGCCTATGGCGTTGAGTGCACTCGACGCACTCAACGCCCGAGCCCAAAGTCTGTCTGTAGGATGGCGTTGAGTGCACTCAACGCCATCCGGCCTATGGCGTTAAGTGCACTCGACACACTCAACGTCTGAGCCCAAAAGCCTATTTTAAGTGAATTTCAGATCTACTACTTGCAAACCAAGGTGATTTTCACCTTGAGCCCAGGTCACTTGGTCTCCTTGGGCTTCCTAGGGTTTTTTCATGACCTAGTCATGACAAAACTACTCTTATGGGGGTCTAGTCGGAAATGAGATATTACAAATCCCAATATACAAAAATAAAAATTTCGTACCGAAATTAAGGTTAAGCCTACGGGGGTTTCTACTGGAATAGAAGAAATTGTAACATCCCTACGGTTTAAGATATACCTGACTCGAAGAGTTCCGGGTACTTTTGCCGTATCAAGTCCTGTGGCTCCCATGTATGCTCCTCCTGCCCATGATTTCTCCACAGAACCTTAACTAGCGGAACCTTCTTATGTCGCAAGACCCGCACTGCCGTGTCATCGATCCTGATCGGCTCCAAGTTGACTGATCGATCCGAGGCCATCGGGCCGTCTGTTGTGGAAATCAATTGCTCAAGGCGTAGTAGAGCTCTCCGTAGTGAGGAGACGTGAAAAACGTCATGCAATCCCGCTAACTCCGGCGGTAGCTCCAGTCTATAAACCAAGGGGCTGATCCGCTCCAGAATCCTGTAAGGCCCCATATACCTCGGACTGAGCTTCTTCCGCCCGCGAACCCGCGAGACTTCGTGCATCGGCCGTATCTGATAGTTTAACTTTCAAGGCAGCCTAAACACCTAGAGGGGGGGGGGGGTGAATAGGTTCTGCTTTTCTTATAAAAACTTCTAGGCAGAATTCAATTCAATAGCTAACACAATAAGTACAGCAATCACAGAAAATAAAGCATCACAGATTGCACAATGTTTTATAGTGGTTCCCCAAGGTCTGGGTACATCCACTTTCCCCCTTCACCTATCTAGCAGTATGCTAGATTCGGCCAAACTTCCACTTATCTCAGATCAACAGATCCTACAACTCAGAACCCAACTGGTTCCTACAACTCAGGCACAACTGCCCTACCTCAGCCTTGCCCCAAGGCCTACAACTCAGAGAATATCCTTCTCCTACACTCAGGCAAACAGCCCTACCACTCAGAGTTCAACACTCCTACACTCAGCCTTTATAACATAGGCTTACAACTCAGATCTGTGTAAACAGATCCTACAGAAATATAGAAAAGATTATTAAACTGTCTTGCCAAAGTTGAGAGAGAAAAGGCCAAGACAATTCTTGATCAGCTGATGCAATCAACTGTATCTGAGCTTTCTTCAAAGCTTCTTGAATAAGAACTTAGCTGAGTTGATTTCCAAACAGCTTCTTGAGAATCCACTGGTGGTTTCTTTCTTCTTCTTCAAATTCTGGCTTGATCTCTCTCTATCCAGCACTTTGAATGATTCTTCTGAATTCTGATTAGAACTCTTCTTTGATCTATCCTTAGATAGTCTTCTTAGATCTCCCGGAGAAGATCTTCTTAAGTGCCTAGCACTTTCTTGAAATGAATTGGATCGTAATCCTTCTCAACTTTTTTGATTCTCAACAATGTTTTTCAACAGTTGCTTTCTCCTTCTGAATCCGTCTATTTATAGACTTTCTTCATGGTAACCGGCTGATCCGGTTTCTAACCGTTTTCTGACAAGTCTGACAGCTTCAGTTAACTGGTGGCAATCCTCAGCTATCAAGTCTCCAAACAAGTCCTGTGCCTTAGTCTTGAACCATAAGTTGTCGAGACAGTCTGTCAGAAAGTGTCGAGACCATCTGTTTATTTGTGTCGACACAATTGACTTTGGTGTCGACACAGTCTTCAGTGATGTCGACTAAGTTGCCTTTGAGTCGACACAGCTCCTTCTGAAAATAACTTGGTCTTGACTCTCCAGTGTGTCGACACAAGTCCTGTGTGTCGACACAGTTGTTGTAGAATCATAACTTAGTAAGTGTCGACTTAGCCTTCAGGTGTCGACACATTCATTTTTTAACTCTGCTATAATGTGTCGACTTAATCACAATGTGTCGACACATTCTGCTGGTGTCGACAAACTTGAGGTCGACTATTTTCTTCTGTGTCGACACATTCAGCTGATGTCAACAATCTTGAGATCGACTATACTCTTCTGTGTCGACACATTCTCCCAATGTTGAGGTCGATGCTTTTCTTCTGTGTCGACACAAATTCCCAGTGTTGTGTCGACTCTTTTCTTCTGTGTCGACACAAATTCCCAGTGATGTGTCGACTTACTTCTTCTGTGTCGACACTTTTTCCCAGTGTAGTTGTAGACTAACTGCTATGTGTCGACACTGCTTCCCAGTGTTGTGTCGACTATTTTCTTCTATGTGTCGACACTACTTCCTCTGTGTCGACACTTGGACTTAGAATTTTGCTGCATACTTTATCAATCCTTCACCTGCACATGCCAACTAAAAAACAACATCAAATACACCTTGATGTATATCATTGAGCTAGGTTGGGCTTCTTCAAATCAGGTACACATTTTCCAATGTACCCAACAATCTCCCCCTATTTGGAGAAGTCATAACCCTTATAGCCAATGATATACACCATTTATAAACAGTACTAAATGATGATATATGACATGACAGGAATACTTAATATAAACAAAACATAAACAAAATAATCCATCACAGAATGCACATTATAATATGCCAAACAACATTTTGTTTATAACTGGGTAATGTTTGATTACATTGTTTTTCATTTAATGATTACATCACAACATTACAAAACAATATGAAGGAATTAAAAAAAACATAATCAGGATTGATCAGGCTCTTTAATGATAATCCCTTTTCCAGATTGAATTGTAGCTGTCACAGGAGCTTCTGATGCTTCAGCTATCTTCTTTCCTTTTAGATCAGCTTTCTTCTGAGCTTCTTCCTTGATCCTTTGCCTTTCAAAGTAGTGAAAAGGCTTTGGAAAGTACTTGCTTGGCTCCTTAGCATCAGATGGCAGCCTCCCCAGCTTAGCTTTCCTTCTAAATTGTACTATTGCTTCTTGTCTTGCCTCATACTTCTGCCATTCTATTTCATTGTACCACTTCCCTCTCTCATGAACTTTATCTTGTACAGCTTTCCATGCAGTGAGTATTATGTTCCTTGAAGTAGGACTCCACTGCTCATAATCTGGCTTAAGTACAGCCTGCTCTCTGAATCTTTTCTTTGCTAATAGAGCTTCTTGCTGTTCTTTCAGAGTAGCCTCAGGCTTATCAACCTTTCCAAAGACAATATTAGTAACCTCCTTTGGAGGACTATACATTCCTTGAACTTTCTGATCAATCATGCCAAAATCTGGAGGGGGGTAAATGACTTGGGCAACCTCAGGTTGATTGCCTTCAAGTAGATTTGATTGTATTCCTGACTCAGCCACCATAGCATCATCACACAATGGGGGATATCCCAAAGTGGCTCGAATGCTATTGGTCACCCATTTGGAGTGCTCTGAGCCTGCATGAATTAGCATCCTCTCCCCCTTTATGGCTTCTCTAGATACATGATCTCTTAGATCTTCCTTTTGAAATCTTATTTGGCCATCCAAATAATTCACACCCTCTTTGAAAAATGGTTTTAACTTTTGAAGCTTTTCAGATATTTCTTTTTGAGAGGTTGTGATGGCAGTCTTAACAGAAGCAATGGCAGCTTGAAAATTCTTATCAAATTCTTCCCTTTCTTTGGCTCTATCTGCAGGCAGACCTGGACCAATCTTCTTTACTTCCTCAATGATCTCATTATGAGATTCAGTTAAATTATCATTCATTCTTAGCTGGTTTTCTAAAACATAGCTTTGCTTCAAAGCAATGTCATCCACCTTTGTAGTAATAGCCTCCAGTTGTTTAGCTAGATAAACCACAGCATTGCCACCCTTGTGGAAGCAATCTGTCATTTCCTTTTTATGCATGTTGACCTGAAACTGGATGGACTTTATATCCTGAGCTAAGTCAAACTGAAGTGACTTGCTATTTTCATCAACATACTTTTCCAGAGCCATCCTTTGTTCATCCAACTTTACTTGTAGATCTACCATAAATTTGTTGTAATCAAAGGCTGGAGATACTTGTAGAGGTGTGGTCTGTAAAGCCTGCTTATAATTCTTGCTTCTTCTCTTAAAGACAACAAGTTTTCTTTTCTTTGCCACCCTGGCATCTTCAGTTTCTGTTTCAGATGAAGTATCTACATGAATTCTTTCTTGAGGATGATGAATTGTATCTGTTCCAGGGGCCTGTTGCTCAGCTTCAACATCCACTGGCTCACCCTCAACCTGTGGCTCAACTTCAGCTTCCTGATCAATGTCCATACCTATGGACTTCTCAATATCTGGTCCACCTCCTACTTTATCAGCAGTAGTATCAATATCAGGGAATAACTCCTCCATAGTAAATTCCAGTTGAGCTGTAACTTCTGCAGCAGTTAAATCTTGAGACAAGTTTAACTGTGCATCCTCTTGTACTTGCACTTCAGTAGTTGTAGTATCTGGTGTAGGAGTGGACACTAGCTCTCCCTGAACCTGCGCAGTAATAAGAATATGAGCAATGTCTTGTATAGTAAAATACATTAGCTCCCCCTATACCTGAGCATGAGTAGATACCTTTGGAGCAGGAGTGGAAACTGGCTCCCCCTGCATCTGTGCAGGTGTTGACACTTCCTGGACTATAGATGAGGCAAGCTGTTCTTCAACCTGTGTCCTCAGTGGGTCTTCTTGTAATTGTTCAGATTCTTGATTTTGTGTAGGGGATTTCACAGGGGTGTCTGGCCTGCTCTCTTCAGGCACATCCTTGGACAGCACCCTATCCCACCTAGAGAACAATCTCATATCCATTCTTCTCATATGATTAATCTTACTCCCTTGCAGTTGCTGCATCACTTCAGGAATCACTCCAGTGAGGTACAGGCTCATGATCCTAGCCATGTTAGGCTTCTTGATTCCTTCTTTGATCTTGTCAAAGATCACTCCTGACCAATCAGTAGGAATTGTAAAAACAATCCTGGTCATCAGGCTGAACATATAGGCAGAAATCCTATCATGTCCACCTGTCTTGCAGAGGATTACTTTCCCAACTACTTCTGACAAGAACTTCCCTTGCTGATTCATACCCTTCCTGTTGAATGCAGCTCCAATCTTCAATCCTGAGTCCAGTCCACACCATTGAAGGGCTTCCCTTGTCTTAGATATAGGAACTTCCTCTTCATTCTCAACTACTTGCAATTGAAAGATCTTTCTTAAACTTCTTTGATTAATCTTCACCTTAGTCCCTTGAACAGTGGACTTAATCTTGAGGCCAGTAGAGTGGACTGATGCAGAGATAAAGAACTCGTGCACCTCCTTCTTCCAGATTTTTGTTGGTTCTGAGATGAGAAATTCTAACCCTGACTCAGAGAGGAGGGTGATAACTCCTTGAACATCTGGCGGCGCCTCTGCAAAGGCCTGGCGCACCAACTCATACCCTTCATTAATGTTATCTTCAATCCTTGGCGCCATCGTTTTGTCGAGAAAGCTTGAGAGAAGAGAGAAAGATAGACTGTCGACACAGGGTTTTAGTCTCGAAAACCTTGGAAGCGTGTCGACAGAATGAGTTTTTGACCTATTTATAGCCTCAGTTGAAAGAAGTTCAAAAGGCGCCAAAAACAGTCAAAATGTGTCGACACAGATGGAATGTGTCGATACAAACTTCTATGTCTCGACATTACTTCAGCCTACTATGTGTCGATACCAATTTGTGGTTATGTCGACACCTTAGATAGACAGAAATTCTGTGTCGACTCTAAGGATAAGTGTCGACACATATTCTGTAAGTGTCGACACCATTTTCCTGGTTGAGTCGACATTACATTTCTGGTTAAGTCGACAATATAACTCTCAAGTGTCGACACATATTCTCTGTGTCGACACAATATTTCTGACTTGTCGACATAATTTCTCTGAGTCGACACATTACTACAGAATGTGTCGACACATTCTTACTTAGCCAATTTCTGTAACTTCAATGTGTCCTTTTTAACACTTGATTATGTTGTTATTACCTTTACTTACTTATATACCACTTCAATTGCATTGTTAATGATTTTGTTAATACATTAATCAATGGTTAACATACCTAATTCAATTTTGAATTTATTGAATTTGGTTTCATCTAAAGGCTTAGTAAATACATCTGCTATTTGATAATCTGTTTTTACAAATTCCAATGAGATGTCTCCTCTTTCTACATGTTCTCTAAGAAAATGGTATTTGATTTCTATATGCTTAGTTCTACTATGAGAAACTTGATTATTAGCAATAGAAATAGCACTCTTTGAATCACATAAAAGGGGTGTTCTACTTACCTGAATACCATAATCCTTAAGCTGATGCTGCATCCACAATAGCTGTGCACAGCAGCTTCCAGCAGCAACATACTCTGACTCAGCTGTGGAAATTGCCACACTGGTCTGCTTCTTACTACTCCAAGATATTAGTCTTCCTCCCAGGAATTGACAAGTACCTGTAGTACTCTTTCTATCCTCTCTACATCCTGCAAAATCTGCATCTGAATAGCCTGTTAGTAGAAAATCTCTATTCCTAGGGTACCAAAGACCTAGAGTAGGTGTGCCCTTTAGATATCTCAGAATCCTTTTGACTGCAGTATAATGAGATTCTTTAGGGCAGGCTTGGTACCTAGCACAGACACATGTAGCATACATAATGTCAGGTCTACTAGCAGTGAGATATAGTAGAGACCCAATTATTCCTCTATACAATGATTCATCAACAGGTTTACCTGCCTCATCTTTGCATATAGGCATACTTGTTCCCATAGGAGTTCTCATGGAGGAGGATGACTCCATACCATATTTCTTAATTAATTCTTTGGTGAACTTAGACTGGGATATGGACAATCCATCATCAGTCTGTCTTACTTGGAGTCCCAAGAAGAACTTAAGTTCTCCCATACTGCTCATCTCAAACTTCCCTTGCATAAGTTTGGCAAACTTTTTACAAAGGTTGTTTTCAGTAGATCCAAAGATTATGTCATCAACATAGATCTGGACTAAGATGATCTTTCCTTTGGATTCCCTAAAGAATAGAGTTTTGTCTATCTTTCCTCTTGAGAATTTATTCTCAATGAGGAAGGTAGACAGGGTTTCATACCAAGCCCTTGGAGCTTGTTTTAACCCATACAAAGCTTTCCTAAGCTTATACACAGAATCAGGTTTAAGAGGATCTACAAAACCTGATGGCTGCTCTACATATACTTCTTCTTTAAGATCACCATTCAGAAATGCTGACTTTACATCCATCTGGTATACTTTGAAGTCTTGGTAGGCTGCATAGGCAAGGAACATTCTGATTGCCTCCAGCCTTGCTACTGGAGCAAAGGTTTGATCAAAGTCAATCCCTTCTTCCTGCCTGTATCCTTTTGCAACCAATCTTGCTTTATTCTTTACTATTATTCCACTTTCATCTAGCTTGTTCCTATAGATCCACTTAGTGCCAATTATGTTGTGGCCTCTTGGTTTAGGAACAAGCTCCCAGACTTTGCACCTTCTAAATTGATTCAGCTCCTCTTGCATAGCATCAATCCAGTGCTGGTCTTGGATAGCTTCTTCAAACTTCTTAGGTTCCATCTGGGACAAGAAACTTGAATGCAAAACTGTGCTTTGATTTCTGCTTCTAGTTTGCACTCCTTGTCTTGGATCACCAATTATCTGATCAGTTGGATGATCTCTTAGATATCTTATAGCTGGAGGAAGATTCCCTTCAGGTTGAGCATCTCCAGCTTCTTCATTCTGCTGAGCCTCTTGGTTTTCATCAGTTTCCATTATCTCTTGTACTCCCCCTGGACAGCAGCCTTCATTTTCCAATGCTCCATCTTCCTTTGAAGCTTCAGCAATGGAGAGCTTGTCCATCTTCTTGCTTATACCTGTTGAGTCATTTGATCTACAAGACAACTCACAATTGATTAATCTTGTTTCATCAAATACAACATGCACAGATTCTTCAACAACTTGAGTAGTTAAGTTGAAGACTCTATAGGCCTTACTATTTGTGCTGTACCCAACAAATATTCCATCCTGGGATTTGGCAGCAAACTTAGTCAAATATGACTTGCCATTGTTAAGTATATAGCACTTGCAACCAAAGATCCTAAAATAGGATAGATTTGGTTTTCTGCCTTTCACAATCTCATAGGGAGTCTTTCTGTGGCTTTTGGTGATAGAAGCCCTATTGATGACATGACAAGCAGTGTTAACTGCCTCAGCCCAAAAATATTCTGGGAGAGAGGTGTCACTCAATAGAGTTCTACCAGCTTCAATTAATGTTCTATTCTTTCTTTCAGCAATTCCATTTTGCTGAGGTGTTCTTGGTGAGGAGAACTCTTGGAAAATCCCAAAGTCTTTACACAAATTTGTTATGCTTTCAGAATGAAACTCAGTACCATGATCACTTCTGATTTTGACCACTGTACTATTCAGTTCATTCTGAATTTGCTTTACAAAATTAAGTAGTACACTTGGGGTTTCAGATTTTTGTCTTAGAAAGAACACCCATGTAAATCTAGAATAGTCATCTACAACCACAAAAGTGTAGACCTTCCTACCTAGACTATGAACTGGCATAGGACCAAAAAGATCCATATGCAAGAGGTATAAGCACCTCACAGAATCCTTGTTTTCAAGGCTTTGAAATGAGGATTTTGTCTGCTTGCCCTTTTGACAAGCTGAGCATACCCCTTCCTTTATACACTTAACTTGAGGCCCATTCCTCACTAGTTCTTTACTAATGAGTTGGCCAATTGTCTTGTAGTTTAGATGAGCCAATCTCTTGTGCCACTTAACACAATGGGAAGCATTGTCATCAGCTACAAGACAAATGGGGGAAGCCTTATTTTCACACTCAAAATTAAGGCAATATACATTTCTCTTCCTATACCCAGTCAAAATGATCTCTTGATCACTTGACCTTTTGATATGACATCCATCCTTACCAAATGAAATGTCATATCCTAGATCACTCAGCTGGCTTATGCTTATTAGATTATGTTTCAAACCTTTTACATAGGCCACTTGGGTGATAGTAATTAGGTTAGAAGAAATGTTACCAAACCCTTTGATGACTCCTTTTTCAGATCCACCAAAGATCACTTTATGTCCATCTTTGACAGATGAATACTCCTTCAGCAGCCCCTTTGTTCCAGTCATGTGCCTGGAACAACCACTATCCAAGTACCATATAGGGGCATGGTTACTTGGATTCACCTGCAATACAGAATTACTTACCCTTAGAACCCAAGTAAGTCTTGGGTCCTTGGTTCAGGTTAGCATTAATAAAGTTATCATAACCTCTTCTAACAGGTAGACTCTTATTCTTTATAACACTTGTGTTATACCAGCAGTCCAATGCAAAATGGCCCCTCTTGCCACAGCACCAACATTCAAACTTATTGTATCTAGATCTAGATACATCCTTGTCAGAAGAATTTCTGTTCATTGCTGGTGCTGTTGCAACTTCACCTACTGATTTCTTAAAACCATTGGGTTTATGACCATAGGTAGGCCTGCTTGCCTTAACACCCTTGTTCTTCAGAACATTTGTCTTAATATGACCTTGAATGTCTTCATGATCATATATGTTAGAAGGCACTTTCTCCTTACTAAACTTTATGGGGACTGAAAGGTTTAGTGGCTGAATAGGGGCTTTGCCTTTCCTCTTGAATCTGCCAGCCCTGGAGTTACCTTTAAATCCTAATCCAGCCTTACCCTTTTGAGTGACAAATTCATCTATCAAGGGTAAGACAGATTTTGGCTTAGAGTAACTAGCCACTAAATCCCTTTCAATTCTAAGTCTGGCCTCCAGACTCTTTACTTGATCATTAGTATAATTAATTGTGCCCATCTGAATAATAGTTATATTCTTCAGCTTGGCAATTTCATTTAATTTTTGATCAAGGACTTTTTCTAACTCAGTTGTTGCTACCCTTAGTTCAGCAATTTCCTGAGCCTGTGTTTTAACCAGGTTCTTGCTTTTCTTAAGGGCCTGCAACAAGTCCCCATACTTGTCTATCAATTGATAGACATCTCCTTCAGATCCAGATGCATCTTCATCATTTGATGCAGATGTAGCTGATTCTTCACTTGTACTACAAACAGATGTACAGGAAGGACAGTTTACCTCATTAGGACCAGACTGATTCTGGCATATGTCCTCTTCTGATCTTGTCATCAAACCCATGCATTGATGTTCATTGATGGAGTCTAGCAACTGCATAAACTCCTCTTCCTCAGATGCAGCATATAGTCCAATATATGCTTCAGCTTCAGATCCTGATTCTGAAGTTGACTGGTCTGACAGACTTTTATCTTTCTTTGCTACAAAGGATTTCTCCTTCTTGCCTTTCTGATAAGTTTTCTTCTTTTCTGAAGATTCCTTCCTTTTGTCAGGACAATCAGCCACTACATGTCCAGGCCTATTGCAACAATAGCAGACAATCTTAGAAGTAGTGGCTTTGCTGGGCTTTGATCTGCTTTTCTCTTTCCTTGATGACCTTCTCTTCTGATAATAGTCATCAACTTGCTGTGATGTGGAAGGCCTAGACTTCCATTGCTTCTTTTTCAAGAACCTTTGGAATTGCCTTGTAAATGCAGCAAAGTCTGCATCTGAATCACAGCTTTCTGAACCCTTATTTGAATTTTCAGAACTATCTTCTTCAACTTTCTTAGGAGGAGATGGTGATTTCCTCCTATTCTTTCTAGTGGCTTCAGCATTAAATGCCACAGTCTTTTCTCTATGCTCTCCTCTTGAGTTTCTTTCCTCCTCCTTCCTTACCATAAGTTGCATTTCATAGGATAGCAACTTTCCAAACAGGGTTGGAGGAGATATCTCTGCCAATTTAGCCACTTCTCTTATGGCACAGATCTTTGTATCCCAATCCTTTGATAAGGATCTTAAGAATTTGTCATTCAGTTCATAGGTACTGAAGACTCTTCCATAGGATATTAGCTCATTCACAATTCTATAGAATTTCTTATAGCACTCAGTTATGCTATCAGATTTTCCTTGTCTAAAGCTTTCATACTCCTGATTTAGCATAGACTTTCTGTCCATCCTTACTTCTTCAGATCCCTCCATGTAGACAATCAATGTGTCCCACATCTCCTTGGAGGTCTTGCAGTGAATCAGATTTTGAAATGTTGAATCATCTATGGCACTAACAATGATGTTCTGTGCCCTTTTGTCCATGGTTGCCAAGATGATTTCATCCTTGGTCATTTCTGAATAAGTCTTTGGTATTTGGATATTTGCATCAAGAACAGATATCTTCATTGGAATGAAGGGCCCTTCCTGTACTGTGATGTAAATCCTTGGGTCAGATGCTTCCATAAACAATCTGACTCTTTCTTTCCAGATCCCAAAGATTTTCTTCTTGCATATGGGTAATTTCATAGACCCTAGCTCCTTATGATTCTCTCCAGAACCCATCTTCTTGAATCTTGAATCTGCCTTTCAGATCTACCTCAGACTGTTAAGTCCTTTTTGAGTAACCTCCCTCTGATACCACTTGATAGTTTAACTTTCAAGGCAGCCTAAACACCTAGGGGGGGGGGGTGAATAGGTTCTGCTTTTCTTATAAAAACTTCTAGGCAGAATTCAATTCAATAGCTAACACAATAAGTACAGCAATCACAGAAAATAAAGCATCACAGATTGCACAATGTTTTATAGTGGTTCCCCAAGGTCTGGGTACATCCACTTTCCCCCTTCACCTATCTAGCAGTATGCTAGATTCGGCCAAACTTCCACTTATCTCAGATCAACAGATCCTACAACTCAGAACCCAACTGGTTCCTACAACTCAGGCACAACTGCCCTACCTCAGCCTTGCCCCAAGGCCTACAACTCAGAGAATATCCTTCTCCTACACTCAGGTAAACAGCCCTACCACTCAGAGTTCAACACTCCTACACTCAGCCTTTATAACATAGGCTTACAACTCAGATCTGTGTAAACAGATCCTACAGAAATATAGAAAAGATTATTAAACTGTCTTGCCAAAGTTGAGAGAGAAAAGGCCAAGACAATTCTTGATCAGCTGATGCAATCAACTGTATCTGAGCTTTCTTCAAAGCTTCTTGAATAAGAACTTAGCTGAGTTGATTTCCAAACAGCTTCTTGAGAATCCACTGGTGGTTTCTTTCTTCTTCTTCAAATTCTGGCTTGATCTCTCTCTATCCAGCACTTTGAATGATTCTTCTGAATTCTGATTAGAACTCTTCTTTGATCTATCCTTAGATAGTCTTCTTAGATCTCCCGGAGAAGATCTTCTTAAGTGCCTAGCACTTTCTTGAAATGAATTGGATCGTAATCCTTCTCAACTTTTTTGATTCTCAACAATGTTTTTCAACAGTTGCTTTCTCCTTCTGAATCCGTCTATTTATAGACTTTCTTCATGGTAACCGGCTGATCCGGTTTCTAACCGTTTTCTGACAAGTCTGACAGCTTCAGTTAACTGGTGGCAATCCTCAGCTGTCAAGTCTCCAAACAAGTCCTGTGCCTTAGTCTTGAACCATAAGTTGTCGAGACAGTCTGTCAGAAAGTGTCGAGACCATCTGTTTATTTGTGTCGACACAATTGACTTTGGTGTCGACACAGTCTTCAGTGATGTCGACTAAGTTGCCTTTGAGTCGACACAGCTCCTTCTGAAAATAACTTGGTCTTGACTCTCCAGTGTGTCGACACAAGTCCTGTGTGTCGACACAGTTGTTGTAGAATCATAACTTAGTAAGTGTCGACTTAGCCTTCAGGTGTCGACACATTCATTTTTTAACTCTGCTATAATGTGTCGACTTAATCACAATGTGTCGACACATTCTGCTGGTGTCGACAAACTTGAGGTCGACTATTTTCTTCTGTGTCGACACATTCAGCTGATGTCAACAATCTTGAGATCGACTATACTCTTCTGTGTCGACACATTCTCCCAATGTTGAGGTCGACGCTTTTCTTCTGTGTCGACACAAATTCCCAGTGTTGTGTCGACTCTTTTCTTCTGTGTCGACACAAATTCCCAGTGATGTGTCGACTTACTTCTTCTGTGTCGACACTTTTTCCCAGTGTAGTTGTAGACTAACTGCTATGTGTCGACACTGCTTCCCAGTGTTGTGTCGACTATTTTCTTCTATGTGTCGACACTACTTCCTCTGTGTTGACACTTGGACTTAGAATTTTGCTGCATACTTTATCAATCCTTCACCTGCACATGCCAACTAAAAAACAACATCAAATACACCTTGATGTATATCATTGAGCTAGGTTGGGCTTCTTCAAATCAGGTACACATTTTCCAATGTACCCAACAGTATCTTCAAGAAATCCCGGTCTCCCACCTGGAACTCCACCTGATGATGCCTCACATCGTAATATTTGGCCTGCCTGCTCTGGGCTTCCAACATCCTGTCCCGGATCAATCTAATCTGAGCATCAGTATCTCCCACAAACTCTGAGCCGAGTGCCTGCGGATCCTCATCCTGAACCCATGATAGTGGGGTCCTGCACCTTCGTCCATACTGTAACACCCCTATCTGTCACATGGCATATAACAGTAGGTCCGGCCGGAGCCCGACGCCATATACTACGGACAGATCGATTGGTTACGCGTTGAAACCATTCAACCAATCACAACATCCTACACAGCACCTAGCGGAAGCAATTATTAAGTTGCACGGTTAAGAACCTTGCTAACATGAATGTCCACTGAACCAAAACATAGGAATGTTGAATACACAAAACAACTAACCTTAAGGCCTTACAATGTTTGCTTAATAAAACATGACTTTCAAACCTCGGCACGCAGGCCGGCCATACATGAGTAAATAAGAAAACACTCAAAAGTTTAGGCCTTCGAGGGCCGGCGCAGCAACTTGGGCTTTAGCCCGCTATTTACCGCTCGGCTCTGCAATACCTGAAAGCAACAATCCACCGCACAGTGGTAAACAAAAGCAAAGGTCAGCTATGCTGACCAAATTATAACGATCCCGCCCCCAAAATCGGGGCGGCGATGCTCTTTCCCTACACTTTATTAGTATAAGCATCAAAATAGAGAATAAGCATAACATCACAGATGCGGGCTCAAACGACCACACACCCCGTGCTCTCAGGGCACTAACTCAGTGAACCCGGTCATAACTGTGGTCTCACCACCATCCCTTGGACGGCAAAACCCGTGAGCAATATAATCTTTCCGGTCTAAGTCTAAGACTCACTCGACCATGCCAATGACCAGTCACTTTTACAGATGTTTGTCACCAAACCACATAGCCCGGGTCCACATCCACTTGCCCGTTGCTCACATCGCATAGCCATATTAAGACGTACGCGCGGGCTAAGCTTCTCCCGGATCCCAAAGTTCGATCACACTAGCACATAACCCAATTATGTTTATGGTTTGCTCCCCGACCACCAAGATGACGGAAAAGCATTTCCACCCAGTTTTCTGGGTGTGCCTTAGGGTTACTCCCCAAGGATCCCTGCTGCAATCTACCCCGTAGAAACCAGAAAACAACAAAGGGCACAGAGTTTTCTCCGGCTAAAATGCAATGCACATCACCGATCCAGACCAACTTGTCCGGATAGGCTTCACACACCATGCCTATGTCCGTTTACGCATACGGACTCTACACAAGGGGGGCTTTACATATCTACCCCAAGGAATGCCTCAACTCTTCGCTCACTCGCGAGAGAGGGCTTCCTATGCAAAGGAAAAGAGGGTTTCACATGCCCTAGGATGAGAATCGTTACCCTTGCGTTCTTCCGCGGCGCCATGAAAAATCTACGCAGTTGGAAAGCTCCGCAACGTCATCGCCTTCGCGGATCTGGACTCGGATCGCGAATCGGAGCTCCGAAGCTCCACTGACGGCCGGATCTTGGTCTCCTCCTTCCTCCTTGCTCTCCATTCTATCTAAAATCTTAGAGAGAGAACACCCAAAAGAAAGTGAGGGTTTGTAACCCTATTTTCGGGTTTAAACTGCCAGCACTAACCCTCAGCCGTCGGATCCAAAGCCAAGGAAACGAATGACCACGATTCGGCCTAAAATTACAAAATCTGGGCCGAACACGGGTTGCAACACGGCCGTGTGCATGACCGTGTCACCTATTCGCCGTCTCGACCGACGCGATAACCAGCACACGGCATTCGACATGGCCTCCGACACGCCCGTGACGCATGCGACACGACCGTGTCACCCCCGTGTGCAACGACCCACACTCTTTTCCCGAGAAGGACACGGCCTGCGACATGGTACCCGACATGCCCGTGTCACATGTGACACGCCCGTGTTTATGCCCGTGTCATGGTCCATGTCCAACTACCAACACTTGCTTCCCGAGGAGGACACGGCTTGCGACACGGGCCCCGACATACCCGTGTCACATGTGACACGCCCGTGTCTGTGCCCGTGTCATGCCCCGTGTACATGACTCAGGAAACTCCCTAGCATGACACGCCCGTGTTACGCCCGTGACACGCCCGTGACACCTGCTCCAAGTCCCAACCTTGGCTAAAAAAACGTCTCCCGTCCCTCTTTTGAGTTTTGAGGCGTTACAACTCTCTCCTCCTTAAAAGAATTTCGCCCACGAAATTTACTAAATGAAAACAATAGGAACTGAAAGCTCTTAACGGTACCTGAGCGGAATAACTCCGGGTACTCCTCCAGCATAGTTTGCTCCCGTTCCCAAGAGAGCTCCTCCCGACCGCAATTATCCCACCAGACCTTAACCATCCAGATCTCCTTGTTACGGAGTCTCTTCACCTCGAAGTCTTCGATACGAACGGGCTTGACCCTTGTCGTCAACCCTTCGTCCACCGGCACTTAATCAACTACGATCACCTGCGAAGGCTCTGGCACCGCCTTCCGCAAAACAGAGATGTGGAACACATCGTGTAGACCACTCAACTCCTCTGATAGCCTCAATCGGTAAGCCGCTTCGCCGACCCGCTCTAGAACCTCAAAGGGTCCAAGGTATCTTGGGCTTAGCTTCTTCAAGCGTCTTACCCGCGAAACACCCTTGAACGGCTTCACTTTCAAGTATACCCAATCGCCTACCGCGAACTCCACGTTCCGGTGCTTGGCATTGTAATACTTCGCCTGCCTGTCCTGAGCGATCAACAAGCGCTCCCGAATGATCCGCACCAACGAGGTAGCACTCTCCACCTCCTACTTCTTGTACAACCTTGCCTCACCCGTTTCTAACCACGATAACGGCGTGCGATACTTTCTACCATACAGGGCCTCAAAGGGAGCCATTTGGATACTCGCCTGGTAGCTATTGTTGTACGCGAACTCCACCAAATACAGGTGGTCCTCTCAATGCTTCCCGAAGTCTAGAACACACATGCGTAGCATGTCCTCCATCGTTCTATTGACTCTCTCGGTCTGTCCATCCATCTGCGGATGGAAGGCTGTGCTGAACTTCAACTTGGTCCCCAACATTTGTTGCACCAACCTCCAATCATTGGACGTGAAACGCCCATCGCGATCACTCACAATGCTACGGGGCACACCGCGCAGTCTAACTATATTATCCACATATAGCTTTGCCAACTTATCCACTGAGTCATCCTTCCTATGCGGAATAAAGTGCGACACTTTAGTTAACCGGTCTACGATCACCCAGATGGCGTCGTTCCCCTTCTGCGACCTTGGCAAACCATGCATAAAGTCCATCGATATGTCGTCGAACTTCCACTCCGGTATAGGCAAGGACTTCAAGAATCCTCCCGGCTTTTGGCACTCCGCCTTCACTAAGGCGCACGTTTGGCACTTAGCCATAAACAACGCTACGTCTTTCTTGAGCCCCGGCCACCAAAACAGCTTCTTGAGGTCACGGTACATCTTTGTGCTCCCTGGGTGGATTGAGTACTTGGTATGATGAGCCTCGTACATCAACTCCGCCCGTAGGTTACCCCCGCTTGGGACGCACAACCAATGATCCTTCCTTAACAACCCATCCTCAACAGAAAATTGGGAATTTGACCCATCCAACGCCGCCTCCATAAGCTCTTTCATGGTGTCATCCAACTCCATTACCTGCCAAACACGATCAGCCAGGTCATACTGAACCTCCGTCCAGTTCAACAAAGCCTTGGCGCTTGTCTGCTTGTCCACGCAACAGATCTCCAACGCCTCCAACTCCCGTACTAGCCTCTCATCATGAACCGACAACCAGTTGGCTTAGGCGGGAGCCCTGCGACTCAACGCATCAGCAACCGCATTGCCCTTCCCGGGTACATAATGAATCTTGAAGGTATAGTCCCCCAGGAACTCCATCCACCTCCTCTGCCTCATATTAAGATCCTTCTGATCCAACAGGTACTTCAGGCTCTTGTGATCGGTGTAAATATCGACCCTTACGCCGTATAGGTAGTGCCTCCACAACTTAAGTGCAAATATCACGGCCGCTAACTCCAAGTCATGGACCGGATAGTTCCTTTCATGCACTTTTAGCTGATGTGATCCATAAGCTATCACGCTCCCATGCTGCAACAGCACGCAGCCCAAACCACTACCCGAGGCGTCACTATAAACCTCGAAGCCCTCGGTCCCACTCGGCGAACTAAGCACTGGCGCTGTGGTCAACCGTCTCTTCAGCTCCTCAAATGCTTGCACGCACTCCTGCGTCCACAAGAATCTCTAATCTTTCCTTGTCAACTTCGTGAGAGGTAGCACTATCCGCGAGAAGTTCTCTACGAAGCTCCTGTAATATCCAGCAAGCCCGAGAAAACTACGGACTTTCGCGACAGAAGACAACGCAGGCCACACCCATATCGCAACGATCTTCGCCGGATTCACCGATATACCTTCCCCACTGACAATGTGACCAAGGAATGCTACTGAGGGTAGCCAGAACTCGCACTTGGAGAATTTTGCATAGAGTTCATTCCTTCTCAGAGTCTCCAACACCAGATGCAAGTGCTTAAAGTGATCTTCTTCGCACTGCGAGTACACCAATATATCGTCAATAAAGACGATCACAAAGCGGTCCAGGAAATCTCGGAACGTCCTGTTCATCAAGTCTGTAAATACTGATGGCGTATTCGTCAGTCCAAACGGCATGACCGTGAACTCGAAATGCCAATACCTTGTGCTGAACGCCGTCTTCGGGATATCACACTCCCTGATCCTCAACTGATAGTACCCCGACTTCAAGTCCAACTTAGAATATACCGACGATCCGACTAACTGATCGAAGAGATCATCAATCCTCGGGATCGGGTACTTGTTCTTCTCCGTCAGCTTGTTCAACTCTCTGTAGTCGATACACAGCCGCATACTCCCGTCCTTCTTCTTAATGAAGAGGACCTGTGTGCTCCAAGGCGACGAGCTTGGACGCACATAACCTTGCTCCATTAGCTCCTCTAGCTGAACTTTCAACTCTGCCATCTCCTTCAGCGCCAGCCTATAAGGAGCACGTGACACAGGTTTGGCACCTGGCACAAGCTCGATAGTGAAATCAATCTCTCGCTGCGGTGGGGCTCCGGGAAGACTATCCGGGAACACATCGGGGTATTCACAAACCACGGGGATAGTATCCAAAGCGGACTTTGGCTCTACAGCCCCCACTATTGCGAAGAACAGCTCTGCGCCAGCATGAACTGTCTTTACCACCTGAAGAGCAGACATCAGCGTCCTGCTCGACCCCTTCAGTCCCGTGAATGTTGTCTCCCGTCCAACACCCAGCTTGACCTACTTACTATTGCAATCAATCCAAGCCTTCTGCTCCAAAAGCCAATCCATCCCAAAGATAACGTCGAACTCTACTAGCGGCAGCAATGACACTAGCAAGTCGAACTCTTGGCTCCCTATGTGAACCTTTACGACGCACACTCTGTCCGCACGCATCGAGCACCCATTAGGTAGCAGCACATCCAACTTGTCCTTCGCCATCGAAGAAGGGACTACGATGCGCGATATAAAATTTTCGGACAAGGAGTGTGAAGCTCCCGTATCGAACAGTGCCCGTGCCGGACTATCGCTAATCAAAACAAAGCCTATGCAAACCATATTAGGCTAATAAGCAATAGATAACAGTATTTAAAGCTAACTTGCTATAAATTAACCGTACCTATCACCACGTCGGCCTGCTTAATGGCCTATTGCTGGCCCAAGTTGTAGACTCCAGGTTGAATCGGAGCATAATGGGACACGGTTGACTCCACTGCCTTGCCCTTCTCTTCGTAGGTAGCTCCTTGTTTTCTCTCGGACTTTGGGCGTCCGCTCCAGCAATCGCGGGCAAAGTGCCCCGTCTTTCCACACGTGAAACAAGCGCCCGAGGTTCGATTGGTAGTTGTCACTGAGGCACCTGAAGAAGGGGCTGGACCTGACGTCCTAGCCTTCTTATTCCATCTTCGAAAGACAGACTTTGAAGTCGGCACCTTAAACTCTGGTTTCTTGCCACCGGATTCCTTCTTCACTTGCACGATCTTCATGTCCTTTTCCAAGGACCGGGCCGAGTTGACCAAGGTCAAGAAACCCTGCGCCATAGGCCCCGACAGTAACAACCTCAACTCGTCTCTTAACCCTTCATAGAAGCGGTTTGTCTTGCGCTCCTCGTCGACAAAGGTAGCGCTAGCGTATCGTCCCAAACGAGTGAACTTGTGGAGATACTCGTCCACGGTGTTGTCTCCTTGCACCAACTTTTGAAATTCATTTTCCAATGCGATCCTCTGGGCTGAGGGGAGGTATCGAGCCATGAATAGTCTCGAAAACTCCTCCATAGGTACTTCGGCCAACGGCCTTCCCCTCAACTGGTGTAGCTCTAGGCCTTCCCACCATAATCTCGCATCCCTGTCCAATAGGAACGTTGCTATCGTGGTCTTCTGCCACTCTTTTGTTTCTGTTGCTGTCATCACCCTATTGACTCTTGAGAGCCAATCTTCGGCCTGGGTCGGGGTTCCCGTTCCCGAGAACACCGGTGGATGGAAGCCCATCATATGCTTAAGTTGTTTCTCAGTTGCTCTCCGAGGCAACTCCGGCTCCACCGCCACCTGTTCAACCCTTCTAGGCTCCACCGCTTGGAGAGGCACTTGCTTCACCGCAGGAGCAGGCTGCTGCACCTGCCTTGCAGGTTGCGCATTAATCATTGCCATGACAGCTTTTGCCACCAACCTAATGGTTTCGGCTGACAGAGGTGTTGTAGGCGCATCACTTGGTGCACTGCTTGCCTCGTAACCTGGCCGTTCCGACGGTCCAGCACCACTTCTGGTCACCTATAATCGTGCAAAACACCGATAAGCGACCAAACAATATTGCACACAATAATTATAGGAACACGCAGGTTCCTCAAACACGTGTATTTTCATTCCTAAGTGGACATTCATGGGTTCTGTTCATGTTATAACGATGACGCACACACAAGTGCTCACCACCCCTTAAAGTAAATTCGTCCACGAATTCATTTAAGCTTGACCGAAACTAGTAGTCTGATACCAATTTGTAACACCCCTATCCGTCACATGGCATATAGCAGTAGGTCCGGCCGGGGTCCGACGCCATATACTACGGACAGACCGGTTGGTTACGCGTTGAAACCATTCAACCAATCACAACGTCCTACAAAGCACCTAGCGGAAGCAATTATTAAGTTGCACAGTTAAGAACCTTGCTAACATGAATGTCCACTGAACCAAAACATAGGAATGTTGAATACACAAAACAACTAGCCTTAAGGTCTTACAATGTTTGCTTAATAAAACATGACTTTCAAACCTCGGCAAGCAGGCCGGCCATACATGAGTAAATAAGAAAACACTCAAAAGTTTAGGCCTTCGAGGGCTGGCGCAACAACTTGGGCTTTAGCCCGCTATTTACCGCTCAGCTCCGCAACACCTGCAGGCAACAATCCACCGCACGGTGGTAAACAAAAGCAAAGGTCAGCTATGCTGACCAAATTATAACGATCCCGCCCCCAAAATCGGGGCGGCGATGCTCTTTCCCTGCACTTTATTAGTATAAGCATCAAAATAGAGAATAAGCATAACATCAAAGATGCGGGCTCAAACGGCCACACACCCCGTGCTCTCAGGGCACTAACTCGGTGAACCTGGTCGTAACCGTGGTCTCACCACCATCCCTTGGACGGCAAAACTCGTGAGCAATATAGTCTTTCCGGTCTAAGCCTAAAACTCACTCGACCATGCTAATGGCTAGTCTCTTTTTCAGATGTCTGTCACCAAACCGCATAGCCCGGGTCCACATCCACTTGCCCGTTGCTCACATCGCATAGTCATATTAAGACGTATGCGCGGGCCAAGCTTCTCCCAGATCCCAAAGTTCGATCACACTGGCACATAACCCAGTTATGTTTATGGTTTGCTCCCCGACCACCAAGATGACGGAAAAGCGTTTCCGCCCAGTTTTCCGGGTGCGCCTTAGGGTTACTCCCCAAGGATCCCTGCTGCAATCTACCCCGTAGAAACCAGAAAATAACAAAGGGCACGGAGTCTTCTCCGGCTAAAATGCAATGCACATCACCGATCCAGACCAACTAGTCCGGATAGGCTTCACACACCATGCCTATGTCCGTTTACGCATACGGACTCTACACAAGGGGGACTTTACATATCTACCCAAAGGAATGCCTCAACTCTTCGCTCACTCACGAGAGAGGGCTTCCTATGCAAAGGAAAAGAGGGCTTCACATGCCCTAGGATGAGAATCGTTACCCTTGCGTTCTTCTGCGGCGTCATGAAAAATCTATGCGGTTGGAAAGCTCCGCAACGCCGTCGCCTTCGCGGATCTGGACTCGGATCGCGAATCGGAGCTCCGAAGCTCCACTGGAGGCCGGATCTTGGTCTCCTCCTTCCTCCTTGCTCTCCCTTCTCTCTAAAATCTTAGAGAGAGAACACCCAAAAGAAACTGAGGGTTTGTAACCCTATTTTCGGGTTTAAACTGCCAGAACTAACCCTCAGCCGTCGGATCCAAAGCCAAGGAAACGAACGGCCACGATTCGGCCTAAAATTACAAAATCTGGGCCGAACACGGGTTGCAACACGGCCGTGTACATGGCCGTGTCACCCATTCGCCGTCTCGACTAACGCGATAACCAGCACACGACATTTGACACGGCCTTCGACACGCCCGTGTCGCATGCGACACGGCCGTGTCACGACCCGTGTCACCCTCGTGTGCAACGACCCACACTCTTTTCCCGATAAGCACATGACCTGCGACACGGTACCCGACATGCCCGTGTCACATGTGACACGCCCGTGTCTGTGCCCGTGTCATGGTCCATATCCAACTACCAACACTTGCTTCCCGAGGAGGACACGGCCTGCGACACGGGCCCCGACACGCCTGTGTCACATGTGACACGCCCGTGTATGTGCCCGTGTCATGGCCCGTGTACATGACTCAGGAAACTCCCTAGGGTGACACGCCCGTGTCACGCCCGTGACACGCCCGTGTCACGCCCGTGACACGCCCGTGACACCTGCTCCAAGTCCCAGCCTTGGCTAAAAAAACGTCACCCGTCCCTCTTTTGAGTTTCGGGGCGTTACACATACAACACCTCGTATGGAGCCAAGCCTATGCTGGACTAATGGATGTTGTTGTACGAAAACTCGATCAGGGGCAGCAATCTCTCCCAAGGCTCGTCGCGGTCCAAAATACAGAGGCACAAAAGATCTTCTAATGTACGGTTGGTGCGCTCCGTCTGCCCGTCGGTCTGAAGATGAAAAGTCGTGCTGAATGTCAACTGAGAACCCAGATGGGCCTTAACTGGCCTCCACTCCCTGGATGTAAACCGCCCATCACGATCTGAAACAATAGTCTTGGGCACCCCATGATAACGCACAAACTGCTCAATGAACCTCAGTACTAATACACTAACCGGAGCGTCCTTCGCCACTGGAATGAATCTGGCCACCTTCGTTAGCCTGTCCACAATCACCCAGATCGAGTCATTCCCTACATTGGATAGAGGTAGCCCATGTATGAAGTCCATGGTTATATCCTCAAACTTCCACTCCGACACCGGAAGTGGCTATAACAATCCGGCTGGATTCTTACACTATGCCTTTACGAGTTGGCAAGCCTCGCAATACGTCACAAAATACATAATGTCCTTCCTCATGCCCGGCCAGTACATTGTCCTCTTCAAATCTTTTACCATCTTGCTGATCCCTGGGTGCACTGAGTATCGGCTGCAATGAGCTTCCGTCATGATGTCCTCCTGAATCTGGCCTCCTACTGGTATATAAACCCTGCCTTTAAAACATAGGAGCCCATCCCTCAAGGAATAATCTCGTGTCGTGCCTTCCTCCAAGGCTCTGAATATTGGCTCAGCTCTTACATCCAGCTTCTGCCCATCTCTGATGCTGTCTCGAATATCATCGGTGGTAACCATCGATCCCAGGTACTCAATGTATAACTCCGGGTTATCCTCGGACACTAGTGATATATGCATCTCCTCAAATGACTTAACCAACTCCAAGGCCAACAGCTGCGGGCCTACTCCTGACGTACTCGCTCTCCGGCTCAAAGCGTCTGCGACCACGTTTGCCTTCCCGGGATGGTAGTGCATAGTATACTAGTAGTCCGACAAAAACTCCACCCAACATCTCTGCCTGATGTTCAGCTCCTTCTATGTGTCTACGTATCTCAAGTTTTTGTGGTCTGAGAAAATGTCGCAGTGAACCCCGTAGAGGTAATGTCGCCAGATCTTAAGAGCAAAAATAACTGCCCCCATCTCTAAGTCATGCACCGGGTAGTTCTGCTCATGCTTCTTCAGCTGACGGGAGGCGTAGGCTATTACGTGTCCGTTCTGCATCAGAACGGCACCCATCCCTTGATAGGAAGCATCCGTGTACACCTGGAATCCTTCCTTCCCTGAAGGAAGAGCAAGGATGGGAGTCGAGGTAAGCCGATCCTTCAACTCCTGAAAAGCTGACTCACATCGTAGCTTCCAAATAAAAGGAGACTCCTTCTTTGTCAGAGACGTAAGAGGGAGGGCAATCTGAGAGAACCCCTTTATGAACTTCCGATAATAACCGGCAAGTCCTAAGAAACTCCGAACATCCGAGGCCGTCTTCAGTGGTTGCCAATCTCGTACTGCCTGGATCTTTGTCGGATCCACTGCCAAACCTGCTCCACTGATGACATGGCCCAAAAAGGCCACCTCCTTTAGCCAGAATTGGAACTTGCTGAACTTAGCATACATCTTATGCTCTCGGAGCTTCTCCAAAGTCAAGGTCAGATGCCACGCGTGCTCCTCCTCCGTCCTCGAATAGATAAGGATGTCGTCGATGAATACAATGACGAAGACATCCAGATACTCTTCGAACACTCGGTTCATCAAGGTCATGAATGCGGAATTCGTGAGCCCAAAGGGCATCATAGTAAACTCGTACAATCCATATCTACTACTGAAGGCCATCTTCGGGATGTCCTCTTCCCGAATGCATAGCTGGTAGTACCCCGATCTCAGATCCAGCTTTGAGAACCAATGAGCTCCCTCCAGCTGGTCAAATAGCTCGTTTATCCTTGGCAAGGGGTAGTATTCTGGACTGTCAGCCTATTTAGGGTCCGATAGTCAATACACAGCCGAAGAGTCCCGTCCTTCTTCTTGACGAATAGCACCGTAGCTCCCCATGGTGAAGAGCTAGGCCGGACAAACCCGGCCTCCACTAACTCCTGAAGCTAGCTTCGAAACTCCACCAACTCCTTCGGGGCCATTCGATAAGGAGCTCTGGATACCGGCATAGCCCACAGTACGAGCTGAATCTGTAAATCCTTCTCTCGGTGCAGGGCAGCCCTGGTAGCTTCTCCGGAAATACGTCGGCAAAGTCTCGCACTACTGGAATATCTAAAATGGAATCCTTGGCCACGACTGCCTCAAAAAGAACCTGATAAACTTCCTCCCCATGCAGGTGGGCCTTGACGGCCTGCACAGATGATGATAATATGTAGGGAGCTGGTATAATACCTTCGATAACAATGAAGGAGTTCCCGTGCCTCACGACGATCCTCTTCGCCAAGCAGTCAATCCAGGCATGGTTCCAGTGCAACCATGTCATGCCCAGGATCAGATCATAGTCCGGCATCCTCAGGATCGTCGCTGGTGCCTCAAACGCCTTCCCGCTGATCTCCACCTCCATATTACAATGTGCAGAGGTCATTAGCTCTGATCCATCGGGTAGACACACCCTTATAATCTTTCCGGTGAACTGCTCCACGCCTGCCAGTCCTTTCACGAAATCTTCCGACACAAATGAAAGCGAAGCACCGATGTCGAAGAGCGTGTGAGCGGGCTTGATGCTGATGAAAACTATGCTTGAGGTAATTAAGTGTCTTAGTATTCTAGTTATAGTTTTTCTTCTCTTAATTTCTGACTAGTCTATGCCTATAAAAATTAGTTCCTAGGAAGGAAAGAATTTAAATGCACTATCATACCTATTATAACCTGCTCCGGATTCCGGAGCTGTGTTAGGTCTAGAGCATACACCTGCTCCTTCTCTAGCCTGTGGCCTCTGCCTTGATATCCTCGTCCTCGGTCATGTCCTCGGCCACCAAACTATCGGGGAGGTGGAGCACCCTGAAGTGCTGGTGGGGGTGCTCGCCTCATAGGACAGTTCCTCTTGATATGTCCCGACTGATTGCACTAGAATCATACCGGTGCCTGCTCTACTGTCCTCGATATCTCCAGTATCTGAAAAGGCTGGGGAGCCAATACCCCCTGACTCCTCTGCTCCTGCCCAATGTCCTGACGAGGTTGATCCCGGTTCCTTCTATCCCCAATGACCTGGCCTCGAGGACGGTCTCTATGACCTCCAATCACTGCATCATCAGCCGGTCTCTTCCGACTCTTGACTGTAAGCTGATCCGCTTCTCTTTTCTTGGCCATTTCCAGAATCCTGGCCAAGATTCCCTCGGAGACGAAGAGGAGGGTCTGTCTCATGTCATCTTGCAGCCCCTTCTAGAACCTCCTGGCATAGCCAGCGTCGTCCAACTAAAAAGCGTCCGCATAACGGGCTAGGTGAGTAAACTCCTGATAATACTCCAGCACCGTCCTGTTCCCCTGCCTCAACCGCAGGAACCTATCCTCCAACTCGTCCCCCGCCGACTGAGGTACGAAATGTCCCAAGCGTGCTGCTCTGAACTCCTCCCAAGTGATATTTGCGCAATACATCCCCGCAAAAGTGGTGTCCAGCTGTGACTTCCACCACGTCTTTCCATGTGACTCCAGGCAGGAGACTGCCAAAGCAACTGCCTCCTTAGTGGGGCATCGAATCCCCACAAGCATCTCATAGATGGTATCTAACCATTCCTCCGTGTGTACTATCGACTCCGTCCCTTGGTAGGATGGAGGGGAAAGTCCCCGGAAGACACTCATCCAATTAGCCCCGGGATTTGGCTATGGAGTCGGGGCTTGCTGAGCTCTAAAGGCCTCCAGAATGGCCATCAGTGTTTGCCCCATCCCCGTCTGCTGAAACGAAGTTAGAGCTGGCGGAGGTGGAACCATATTTGGAGCCTGAGGTGTCCCTTGCTGTGGAGTGGGGTCTGTCGTAAGTTGCACGAAAAAATTCCATTTGTTAGATAGCGTGCGAATGGAATAAAAGGAAGGAATAAAATGGACTTCTACATGTGATTTCCCCTATGAGCACACCACTGCTTCTGCTGCTAGTTTGCCCGCAAACTACGCTCGCGCGTGGGTGGCCTAAGGTTCTTGTGGACTACTTCTCTTTCGATCGAGGTCTGCTCTGATACCACTTGTAAGACCCCATTTTTTTTCTTTTTAAACCACCGGAGTCTTATGCCCAGAATTGCCGTTTTGCGGTAGCACCGACACTCGGGAAGGCCGCCACTACAAAATGTCGATTCTGCCAGCCTTTTCGATCACAAAAGAAAGAGAAGTAAATATACACTGAATATATAATCATGTCCACAGAAAACATATGCAAAATGAAAATCACAGTAATCCATAGATATATAAAAGAGAGTACTGCAAAAGACCAGTATAGATGAAATATAAACGGGCTTAAGCCCGGTACATCAGATCCTCACTACATATCACTCGCGGAAGCTATAAGATAGTACTAAACACTCACTGAGCTGCTCACTGGTGTTCCGAAACTAGGCTGGCCCACCTCCATGCGCACCGTACTCCGCTGGTGCTGGTCCCTGGGCTGTTGGTCCCTGTCTCTCATCTAGAGCTCCTGTAATGTTGTGGTCTGAAAACCATTAGTCATAAAGACTAAGTCCTATCATCCCCTCCCCCCCCCCACACGGCTCCTAAGCACCGAACGGAGAGGAGGAAAGAGAAGCTACAAAGGTAGAGAGTAAGCAAAGCAAATGACAGTGAAACTAATCTAGCAGTTATATATATGTTGTCTAATAGCTAAGATAGTAAGGTATAATCTAGCAGATCTACAATAATGAGCAGTAAAGTAAGCATGTAGTAAAGACAACATATGTATAAAAGACAAAGTAAGAAAAAGTAAGTAACCTTAACTTATATGAATGCTCATACAAACTTATAAGTTTAAGGGGTCTTCTGCAAGGCTCCCAACGTATAAAAATTATCATACCAATTTATACGTTGGGGGGTCGGTTGTACGCAAATATGAGTGTAGTGAAATGCTATGCCATGATTCATGCAAGTGCAACTCACGCACACGACTCTATGCGCATAGACCTTTAGTTCCCCCTGTTCGGGCAGCTAGCTTCACTCCCAGGAACCTCCATAGTGGCAAACGGAGATAGTGAGTCGGGCCCCCACTCCTAGGCGGGTATTCACACTACCAGGCCTAGCCCTTCCGTACACCCCTAGAAGAACACAACCTAAAGTATCTGCGTACTAGTGCTGGCTATATCCATCAGACTTTCTTTGGCTAAGTGTCCCACACCGCCGAGTCAACATATCAACGTCGGTGTGAACGACCGTCCAATACCGAAGACCCACCACCTTTTTCTGTATCCAACCCTCGAGCCCCCGGCTCCCCGGACTATCCCGTCCTTGCATCTACCTTCCGAAGCTACTGTCCGGATGGCAATCAAAACAACCTAATCAACCTCCCTAGATACCAGAGTGTGTGAATGTGAAACCCTAGTTATACTAGTTGCTCTTGTAGTTTATTACTCCTACGGTTTACGTTAGCTCAGGAATGCCCAAGGTATTCCCCGTAAAGGGCTCTCGAGGGCACTAGAAACTATGATGGGCTGAAGCCCAAAACTCCCTTTCGCAAGACACTTGTTGTTATTGGTTAATACCCAATTCCCAATCCCTTTCATGTTATATTGGACCTAACCCTATTGTGTTTGACACTTTCTCTCCTACGGGGAGGACGATGTTTCGTTGTCCCCGAGCACCTCTAATCACTAGCCAAACTTCTCACTTCTCATCATGACTCCTCATTTCACTTAACAACCCATTGCACTGATATCCCATCTCCCTAAGTTTATTTTGTACCATAATATGATTCCTGCAGTTTTTTTACTAAACGCAGACAATCCTAAGTTATATGATGTATACAATGGGAAATACTCGAAATATTTATTCAAATGTCCTAAGTTATTTACTGGGAGTCTATCAAGATATAATTAGGCTAAATCCAGAAATTCACATTTTTCCTAATTTGTTTGATATTTAATTAATTTCTTTCCAATCTAATCCATACTTGAATTGAACATGATGTACACTATTTTCTCAAGTAAAAGCCACCAGAAATTTATGAACACTAGATAACAGAGGATTAACAATAAATATAAAATTCCATAATTTTCCATAAATGCTTTGGCTCTAATTAATTAATCCAATGTAATACCAACAACCATAGATAAAGAAGGAAGTACTTCAATTTATCATCAAAAAATTACAAAAAAATTACTGAATCTTAAGGATGACCATGTATGACCTCTGAGAAAATTTCATAACATTCCAGCAAGTGATTAATTCATAAGAAATTCCTAAGTAGAAAGCACAATTTGATGGTTTGTAAATGAAGTACTATATTTATTGATCTAAACTTCATAACAAAATTATCCAGATATGAATGTCACTATGAAAACACTCCTACCAAAGTTTCACAAAGAATCAAGGTCATAGGACCCATTATAAAATTCCTAGGGTGTAAAGACTTATATGCTTATTATGTGAATTATGTGGGGTATTTGCATCCAACCACTACCCAATCATTTCCTAGGGCAATTCACCACCCTACAATTACTTGTCCCAATATCAAGTCCATACAAGGACATATCACCTTATGTTCTTCACAAACCCCCAAAGTACAACCTTAGGGTTTGAACTAGGGTCCTAGGGCTAACCCACCCCAATCCATCTTAAACTCCGTGAGAGGGTGTGTTTACTGACCATGGGGCTCTGGCCAAGGTTCCAACCCATTTGGGTGAGAATTGGCCCTTCCATGCCCCAAATACTCCTTGCCCTAATTTACCCCTTAGGAGACCAAACTTTGGTCACACCAAAACCCATTCAAAATATTGAGGGTTTTTAAGCTATTTAGGACACCTAATTAATTTATATAAGGATTATTAAATTTTTCCAAAAACTATACGAAAATGTTTTCCAAAAATCCTCATTTTTGGATATGTTCTAGATATAGGTAATAATGAACCCCATCCAAAATTTCAAGTCATTTGGATAGCTGGATTGGTGGGAGCACTCAAAATACTCTCTGGTCTAGCCTAGGTATAAACCCCACCAAAATGGGTGCTGTGTTCAAACCACTTATCCATATTTCCTGTAGAGGGGCCTACCTATTTTTAATATTTATTTCAAAACCATCCAGAAAACGGGATAGAAATTACAATAAAAAGGAATTAATAAATAAACTAGCACAAATCTTAAGGCACATCCATTGGCGCTGGCGCCGTCTTCTTCCTCCAGCCAATGGCTGAGATTAGCCCGACCTAGAGCGCATTCCAGACGCTGCCGTCGGCCATCCAGCCTCCTCCTTGGCTGATCACTGCCACCACCATCTCCGTTGAGGTGGTGGCCATCGCCGGGCGGTGGCACAGCCGCCGGAGAGGCGGAATCCAGCGAACCCGAGAGTTACATTTTTGCGAAAAAACGGGGAAAGAACCTCTTCCCGATTGGGCTCAGTTGAGCCCAGTTCTTAATCCTAAGGAAGGCTAAGATCTACCCATAGAGAGAGAGGAGGGGAGGACTTTGTTCTCGGGCTGGAGGCGTGCAGATCGACGGAAAGCCATGAGCGGTGGAGGTGTCGTCGGCACTCTTCAACAGCACACATAAATGTAAGACCCCCATTTTTTTTTCTTTTTCGACACCGGGGTCTTAGGCCCAAAATCGCCGCCTTGCGGTGATACCTTCGCACTCGGGAAGGTTGTCACTACAAGACGCCGATTCTGCCGGCCTTGTTCGATCATAATTTAGTAGCAAGTAGAAAGAAATGCAGTCTACATCAAATCACATATAATAGAAAATCTCCACGAAGGGAGTGTCCACAGATCTAATAAGAAAAGAGTACTGAATAAGGGCTTATGCCCGGTACATCAAAGTCCTCACTACAGAATCACTCATGCGGAAGTAAAATAGAACATCTACTAGTAAGCTGAACTCACGGTCCCGGCAGTCTGAAGACCCGTACTAGACTGCCCCATCTCTAAGCGCATCGACCTCCTGGGCTGCTCCTCCATGCTGGGCTCCACGATTCCCTGATATGATGTTCGGTCGCCCGTCAGTCAAAAAGACCAAGTCCTATCATCCCCCACCCCTTCCCCCATGCTCTAAGGCACCGGGCGGGGAGGAAGAAAGGGAAGGACATGAAGTGGAGAGTACAACAAACAGGTGACAGGGGGCCTAGCTAGCAATTTATAATCATGTGGTAATAAGTAAAGTAAGAAAAGGAGTTTAACCTTCGCTTATGTGAGTACACATAAGCCAAGGGATCTTCTACAAGGCTCCCATCGTATAAAGTGTCCCATACCACTTTATACGTTGGGGTGTCGGTATCAAACATCAATTAAAAATATAGTAAATTGACCTTGACTTATAAACCTGCCCCACACAAGCTTATAGACCAAGGGGTCGTTTTGCAAGTCCTAATGTATAAGCGTCCCATTAAACTTATACATTAGGTGTCATAGGTTATTATGAATGATTATGATATGCATCTATATGGTGGGTTAATGATGTTCAAGCAGTGCAACTCACACACCCGACTTTGTGTACACAAACCTTTAGTTCCCCCTTTCAGAGCCGTTACCTCCCAGGATACCTCCGTAGTGGCAGACGGAAGCGGTGGGTTGGGCCTCGCCCACCTCAAAACCAGTATAGCACTACCGGTCTGACCTATCGTACGCCTCAACGCTTGGTGCACTAAGCGGACTACGCGTACTCTTTGCCGACAAGACCGCCGGACTTAGTTTGGCGAAGTGTAAAACCACACTTGCCGAGTCATCGTATTGGCGTCGGTGCAACGACCCTCCAACACCGAAGACCCACCACCTTAGGTATTTCTTATGCACATGCAAACTTGATGTATCAACCTCCGAGCCAACGCTCCCCGGACAAACCCGTCCGTAATAGTCAACAACCGAGCCAAAGCTCCCCGGACTAACCCGTCCGGCTTAAATTCCAAACCTCATCCCTTTGAACACCGCGGGATGACGCCCCTTTGAACGCCTCGGGACGACTTAACCCTTTCCCTCCAACTCGTCACGAGTGAGAACAGATACAGTTTACCTAGCCTATTAGACTACTCTTGTCTACCGGTTGTTACACTTAGTATTTTAGGGTTAATCCCAGGACTGCCCAAGGTATGCCCAATGAAGGGGTCTCGAAGGCACTAGAAACCAAGATGGGATGAAGCCCAAAGTTCCCTTTCACAAGGATAATTAATTTAAGTTGGTGTTTACCCATTACCCATACTTCACTTGTTATTACTTAGCAACCTAATGACTTAAGTTGTTATCGGGAGGGCGACGGCCTTCCGCCGTCCTCCACTCTAAGTGTTACCCGGTGACTTGCACTTTTACTCTCGTCACTAAGACGACTCTACCCACCAGGGTTATACCTCCAAACTTACTCTCTAGTTCAATCGTCGATTTATCCCCCGGTGGGCCTTAAGGCATAACATACTTTTACTATGCGCAGCCCATGACCTAATACCACCCCGAAATCGAACTTCTAAATCCTTGGTCCAACTGACCCCAAATATTTATCCTAGGGTGGTATGGACTAATGAAATGAATGTGTTGATTTTCATAATTTTCCTAGGTCATTAAGGCCTCTAATTAAATCATTTAAATTATTCCCTAGGCCATTTTACACATGAAGTGGTATCAATTAAATTCTACTGACCTAAGGGAATTTTCCTGAGTTGCATGTGAGTAAAATATTGCTGTCTACAAGATGTCATAATTTTCCTTTTTATATTTCTATTTATTCCATAATTAATACAATGTCTACATATTTATCATTTTCCAAATGAAGTATAAGAAATATACAACCCAAAATTCCAGGAAAATTACTGAGCATTTATATCACTACTTTATGACTAATGGCAGAGTTTCATTAACATATACAATGTAATGGCCTATCAAAATCCATTCTTAATTATTTACCAAAATGCCATTATGCTTATTTAATAATTTACAGTGTATCCAAAAATTCTGAAATAATTCTACAAGACTAATATAACAATTATGCAACTGTATAATTATTTCTACAATTTTCCAACATGTATTTCTACCAATTCATGAACAAATATAAAAAGGGTAAAATAGTCATTTCCATGAATTTTGCTCTAAAAGTTGTCAAACAGAGGTATAGAATTTTCCTAAGTCAAATAAAAACTTCATTTTTGACTTGACTGATTTTGGGGATCTTTCCTTGATTAAGACCTATTTCTACAATTTATTTTTCCAAAAAGGCCTTTATTTTAAAAATACCAAATAATGGGATTTTTTTATCCCAAAAATCCCACAATTAATTTGAGGGGTAAAATTTGTCCTAAAGATCCTCTGGAATTAGTTTCAAGCTTTTTAGAAGTCCCAAAATGGATAAATACTCATCATAGCAACTTTTGCTATTTGCACACCAAGGTTAAGTCTAGCCTACACATGCAAGTGGGTTAACCCAACATGCAGTGATCCATATGGGCTGAAAATTTAACCATGCCCTAATATTGTCCTCATAGACATGCCACCAAAAATTGGGGCCTTTTGGAGTTGAAATACTCCATGAATCACCTAAACAAGCCTAGGGGTATCTAAGTAATTTTCCCCCTAATTTTAATTCCAAATAATCCCATTTTTGGGCAGGGCCTAAATATGCCCTAAACAAGTCACTGACCAAAATTTCAGGTCAATAGGACTTCTGGTTTGACTTGGGCAGCCATTTACATTTCTGAATTAATTTGGCTATTTGCAGCCCAAGACAAAGTCTAATTTCAAAACTTGCAAGTGAGATATCTCAATATGCAGTGGTCCAAATTGGCTAATTTTTCTACCATAGGTCTAATACACCCCTAAGAGAAGGCCACCCAAATTTGGGGCTCTTTGGAGTTATACAACTCCAAAAATGTCATTTATTTCATTTTGGGTATTTCTGTAAATACTCTAGAAAAAATCTTCCCCAAAAATTCTCATTTTTGGAGGGGAGCTAGGTGTATCTAATTTAGTGACATGACCAAAATTTCAGTCCCTTTGGACTTAGGGTTTGGTCAGGGCACACCTTTTTATTTCTGTCCTACCCTAGGACCAACCCTAGTAAAATGGGTCTACAGGCCAGTAGGCTTAACCAAAAATTATGTGTAACATATCAAATTAAAGCTAACTCAGAGACCTACAACTTTCATGTTGAACATGTTTTATGAAAATGTCTAGAAGAACTCTAAATTTGGCATGAAAGAGAGGCTGTTTTATAAGGCAGAATAACACTATTCATAAATTAAATAAATACAGGATTTATATATTTGCATGGCACGAATCTTAAAGCCATCCGACGGCTGCTGCTTTTCTTCTCCAATCCAGCATGCAGGAACCAACCCGATACCAGCTTTCACGGGAGTTTTCACGGGGGGTTTTCCGGCGGCTACAGGCGGCGCAACCACCGACCATCTTCTCCTCCACCCTTACGGTGGTGGGGGCGACATTTTCCGGCGGCTAGGGCGGCGGGAGGCGGCGGCGCCACCCAACCCGTGAGCTTCCAGATCTCCATTAATGGAGGAAAAACTGAGCTTGGTTCGGGCTCATTCGAGCCCAAACCTTATCCCTAACAATCCTAAGATCTACAGCATGAAGAGAGAGGTGAGGGAGGACCTGCACACGGGCTTGGATGCGAGAGGAGCGGCGGGAGACCATGGTGGTGGTGGTGGCCGAATTTTTGAAGCTTCTTGGTGGCTGCTTGGCTGCTTGGCCCTTCAGGTAGGTGGTGGAAGTGAGTGAGGGGAGTCCTGTGAAGCTTTTAAAGGGGAGATTGGGGGTGTTAGGTGGCTGGTAGGCTTCATGGCCAATATTGGCTAAAGTCAACAATGGTGGCTAGGGTAGGTGGGGGGTGAGGCTTGGTCCAAACCAGTCAAAAGGTGGCTGGTTGAGTTGGGTTAGCTTGTCTTTTCCTAGAGTAATAAATTGGGGAGGTTGGGGAAGGGGGAGGGTGAGCCCAAAGTCTCCTCTTATATTTTATTCTACTTTCTCTCTCCTCCATGGATGGATTTTCTCTCTCTACACTTTATGCTGAATTTTGGCTCCTACCTAACCCAAAGGCAGCCCACAAGTCTATTTCATTTATTAAAACAAGGTTAGCCCAAGTGGGTTGGGCTTGAGCACAAGTTAGCCCATTTGGCTAGGTTTGACTCCAAGTGGCTTAGGGTTGACTTGAGTCAAATTAGCCACTAAGGTTGACCCCAATGGGCCATTGGTGACCCAATTGCCTCACTCAAGGTCTAGGAAGACCTAAATAGGGTTGGATGGACACATTAGAGGTCAATTGCCCTTAGTTAGGACACCTTGCGCGATTTAGGCCTTTGGTGGTCCTTGGTCAATTCGACCACTTTGGGCTGACTCCAATGGATCCCTATGGCTCTAATGGATCCTTTAATGGGTTAGGAGTGTTGTGGTGGGGCCATGGGGTCATGGTGAAGCCATATGGACACCCTTAAGCTAATAATTAGAAATTACTATTTGCAGACCAATGTGCCTTTTACTTTCATGGCCAAGCTCATTTGGCCCATTTTGGTTCTCTAAGGGTCTGTCCTGACCTAGTCATTACAAAAACTACTCCTAGGGGGTCTAGTTGAAAATGGGATGTTACAAATCCCAATAAACAAAACAAAAATTTCGTCCCCGAAATTAAGGTTAAGCCTACGGGTGTCTTACCGGAATAAGTTAAACTTGTAACATCCCATATGGAGTTGGAGTGATTACTTTGTTTATTAAATAGAGGGTAAGTTCCCAATAAACAAAAGATTAGCCCATATCCTTCCTAAAGCGGTGCTACTGACATAAAGTAGGAATGTAAGTTGTAACATCTTGAAGGGTAATGAGGTATACCTGACTGAATAGTTCAGGGTACTTTTGTTGCATCAGATCTTGCGGCTCCCAAGTATGCTCCTCCTGGCCGTGGTTCCTCCACAGGACCTTGACTAACGGGATCTTCTTGCGGCGCAAGACCCGTATCCCTCTATCATCAATCTGAACTGGCTCCAAGTGAACTGATCGATCTGAAGCTACCGGCCCATCCGGGGTCGTAATCTGCAGCTCCGGGCGTAGTAGAGCCCTTCTGAGGGAGGATACATGGAACACATCGTGCAAACCTGCCAGCTTCGGTGACAGCTCCAGCCGGTAAGCTAGGGGACCGATCCGCTCCAGGATCCTGAAAGGCCCCATGTATCTCGGGCTGAGCTTCTTTCGCTGACCTCGCACCCGTGAAACTCCATGCATTGGCCGGATCTTCAAGAACACCCGGTCCCCGATCTGAAACTCCACCTGACGATGCCGAGCGTCATAATACTTGGCCTGTCTGCTCTGCGCCTCTAGCATCCGGTCCCGGATCAATCTCACCTGAGCCTCGGTGTCTTCCACAAACTCCGAGTCTAGAGTCTGCGGATCCACGTCCTGTAGCCAAGATAACGGTGTTCTACACCTCCTCCCATATAAAGCCTCGTAAGGAGCCATCCGTATGCTGGACTGGTAGCTGTTGTTGTACGAGAACTCCACCAATGGCAGCATCTTTTCCCAGGGCTCTCCGCGGTCTACAATACATAATCTCAGGAGGTCTTCCAACGTCCGATTGGTACGCTCCGTCTGCCCGTCAGTCTGGGGGTGGAAAGCCGTACTGAAGGTCAGTCGTGAGCCAAGGTAAGCCTGCACCGATCTCCACTCTCTGGATGTAAACCGGCCATCTCGATCGGATACGATCGTCTTCGGCACGCCGTGATAACGGACAAACTGCTCCACAAACTTCCGTACCAACCCTCCAACAGAGTCGTCCTTCCTGATCGGGATGAACCTAGCCACCTTCGTCAGACGGTCCACGATCACCCAGATCGAATCATTTCCCGTCCGTGATCGAGGTAGGCCATGGATGAAGTCCATGGCGATGTCCTCAAATTTCCACTCCGGCACTGGAAGTGGTTGTAGTAGTCCTGCTGGGTTCTTGCACTCGGCCTTCACCAACTGACACGCCTCACAGTGGGTCACAAAACGAGTGATGTCCTTCTTCATCCCCGGCCAGTAGAGAGTCCTCTTCAAATCTGCCGTCATCTTCGTAATCCCGGGATGTATAGAGTATCGGCTATGATGAGCCTCAGTCATGATGTCCTCCCGTAACTGCCCTCCATCCGGTATGTATGTCCGACCTCTGAAGCACACCAGATCACCCCGCATCGTATAATCTATTGCTGAGCCTGTCTCCAAAGCCCAGAATATCGGCTCCAGCTTGGCATCCTGCCTCTGCCAATCCCGGACTCTATCATGTATATCGTCGCTGACGCTCGTCGCAGCTAAATACTCCTCGTAAAGCTCAGTGTCGTCCGACGACACTAAGGTGATGCGCATGTCTTCAAAGCTCCGTAATAGCTCTAAAGTCATGGCCTGGGGTCCTGCTCCTGTAGTAGTCGCTCTCCGGCTCAAGGCATCAGCCACCACGTTTGCCTTACCCGGATGGTAATGCATCTCGTACTGGTAGTCTGCTAGAAACTCCATCCATCGCCGCTGTCGGATATTTAGTTCCTTCTGCGTATCCACATATTTCAGATTCTTGTGATCTGAAAATATGTCGCAGTGGACTCCATAAAGGTAATGCCGCCAGACCTTCAGCGCAAATATAACTGCTCCCATCTCTAGGTCGTGGACCGGATAGTTCTGCTCATGTTGTTTCAGCTGGCGGGAGGCGTAGGCGATGACGTGACCCCTCTGCATCAAAACAGCTCCCATACCCTGATAGGAGGCATCCGCATAAACCTGAAATCCCTCTTTCCCCGAGGGGAGAGCGAGTATCGGGGCGGATGTGAGCCGACCTTTCAGCTCCTGAAATGCTGCCTCGCACTGCGGTGTCCAGATAAAAGGTATCTCCTTCCTTGTCAGGGATGTGAGTGGGAGAGCAAGTCTAGAAAATCCTTCTACGAACTTCCGGTAATAGCCGGCAAGTCCTAGGAAGCTCCGTACGTCCGTAGCTGTCTTCAACTGTGGCCAGTCCCGGACAGCCTGAATCTTGGCCGGATCTACCGCCAACCCAACTCCACTGATCACGTGCCCCAAGAAGGCCACCTCCTTCAGCCAGAATTGACACTTGCTGAACTTAGCATATAGATGATGTTCCCGTAGCTTTTCCAAGGTCAGCGTCAGATGCCTCGTGTGCTCCTCCTCAGTCCTCGAGTAAATGAGGATGTCATCGATGAAGACGATGACAAACACATCTAAATATGGCTCGAAGACCCCGTTCATGAGAGTCATGAATGCTGACGGTGCATTCGTGAGCCCGAAGGGCATCACGGTAAACTCGTAGAGTCCGTACCTGCTACTAAAAGCAGTCTTCTGTATATCCTCCTCTCGGATCCGCAACTGGTAGTAGCCCGACCTTAGGTCCAACTTCGAGAAGAAGTGTGCCCCTTCCAGCTGGTCAAACAGCTCATCTATCCTTGGTAGTGGATAGGTATTCCGGACTGTTAGCCGGTTCAAGGCTCGGTAGTCAATACACAAGCGGAGACTCCCGTCCTTCTTCTTAACAAACAACACTGGGGCTCCCCATGGTGAAGAGCTTGGCCGGACAAACCCGGCCTCTACTAGCTCCTGCAACTGGCTTCGAAACTCTGTCAACTCCTTTGGGGCCATGCGGTAGGGAGCTCTGGATGTCGGCTTAGCCCCTGGCATAAGTACTATCTGGAAATCTTGCCCCCGGTGCGGGGGTAGCCCTGGTAGTTTCTCTGGGAAGACGTCCGAAAAATCTCGTACTACTGGTATGTCGGATATAGAATCCTTGGCTTCCGCCATCTCGAAGAGTATCTGATAGATTTCATCGCCCTGTATATGGGCCTTGACAGCCTGAATAGATGACAAAAATATGTGGGAGGCAGGCCTTATACCTTCTACTGCGACTAATGAATCTCCATGCTTCAGGGTAATCTTCTTGGCCACGCAGTCAATTAGGGCATGGTTCCAATATAACCATGACATGCCCAATATCAGATCATATGATGGAAGCCTCAGGATCGCGGCTGGTGCTTCGAACGCTTTCCCACCAATCTCTGCCTCCATATTGCAGTGCGCATCGGTGTGTATCTCAGATCCGTCTGCTAGTCGTATCCTCAACATCGAGCCCATGAATCGCTTCACGCCTGCTAAGCCATCAATGAAGGCCTCTGATACAAACGAGCGCGAGGCACCCGTGTCGAACAGTGTATATGCGGGCTTGCCACTGATGAGGACTATGCCTGGGGTAATAAAATGTCTTAGAATCTAACTAAGGTTTTCTTTTCTAGTTTGACATTTTTCTAAGTCAAGTGTCTAACTATCAATCAAAGGAACCATAAATAAATATTTTAAACAAATTCTGGCATACCTGTGATCACTTCCTCAGGATGTCGAGGTTGAGCCAGATCCAATGCATATACTTGTTCCCTATCCTGCCGGCGATCTCCGCCCTGGAATCCACGTCCTTGGCTGCGTCCTCGGCCTCCATAGTGCTGAGTAGGTGGGGCGATCTGTGGCGCTAGAGCGGGCCCCCTTCTCATAGGGCAGTTCCTCTTGATGTGCCCCACCTGACGGCAGTGGTAACACTCTGGTGGAGGGTAAGCCCCACCTCCAGGTCTCTGCACTTCCTGCATCTGAGGTCTGGGCATTTCCCGCATCTGGAGAGGCTGAGGAGCCAGTGTCACCTGTTCCCTTGGCTCATGCCTCACCTCTTGACGAGGCTGAACCTCTGTCTTCCTGCCATCTGCTGCATGGAATCGACGCTGCTCATTCCTGCTTCCCCTACTCTGGTCCTCTATCGGCCGCTTCCGGCCCCGGGTAGTATGCCAGTCTGCCTCGATCCTCTTGGCCATCTCCAGAATCCGAGTAATAGGCCCGTCGGACACGAACAATAAGGCCTCCCTCAGATCCTCCTTCAACCCCTTGTAGAACCTCTTGGTATACCCTGCCTCGTCCAGCTGATACGAGTCTGCATAACGGGCCAAATGGTCGAACTCCCGATGGTACTCTACCACGGTCCTGGTCCCTTGCTTCAATTGTAAGAAACGATCCTCCAGCTCGTCTCTGGCTGACTGTGGAACGAAGTGCTCCAACAGTAGAGCCCTGAACTCCACCCATGTAACCTCAGCAGCCACCCTGCCCGCAAAAGTCGTGTCCAGAACTGTCTTCCACCACCGCTTGGCGTGAGACTCCAAGCAGGAGACCACCAGTGGTACCCTCTCCTCCCAAGGGCACCGTATCCCTGTCAGCATCTCCTCCATAATGTCCAGCCACTCCTCGGTCCGTACTGCCGCCTCCGTTCCCAAGTAGGACGGGGGAGAGAGTCCTCGGAAGACACTAAGCCAGTTGGTCCCCAGGTTCGGCTGCGGAGCCGGAACCTGCTGGGCCCTGAATGCCTCTAAGATTGCTGTCAAGGTCTGTCCCATGTCCGTCTGCAGGAAATGAGTAGGGACCGGTTGTGGTGGGGCAACTCCTGGGATCTGCTGTGCTCCACCCTGTGGTGTAGTCTGTACTGGGGGCTGCGCAACAAGGTTTTCACTATGAGAAAACGCTCGATATTAACTAAAAGTGGACAATTATATGTGATTTCCCTTATGGGCACACCACACTTCCGCTGCTTAGTTTGTCCGCAAACTAAACTCGCGCGGGGGTGACCCAGGGATTTGTGGACTGCTACTTTTCTGATCGATGTTTTCCTCTGATACCACTTGTAAGACCCCCCTTTTTTTTTCTTTTTCGACACCGGGGTCTTAGGCCCAAAATCGCCGCCTTGCGGTGATACCTTCGCACTCGGGAAGGTTGTCACTACAAGACGCCGATTCTGCCGGCCTTGTTCGATCATAATTTAGTAGCAAGTAGAAAGAAATGCAGTCTACATCAAATCACATATAATAGAAAATCTCCACGAAGGGAGTGTCCACAGATCTAATAAGAAAAGAGTACTGAATAAGGGCTTATGCCCGGTACATCAAAGTCCTCACTACAGAATCACTCATGCGGAAGTAAAATAGAACATCTACTAGTAAGCTGAACTCACGGTCCCGGCAGTCTGAAGACCCGTACTAGACTGCCCCATCTCTAAGCGCATCGACCTCCTGGGCTGCTCCTCCATGCTGGGCTCCACGATTCCCTGATATGATGTTCGGTCGCCCGTCAGTCAAAAAGACCAAGTCCTATCATCCCCCACCCCTTCCCCCATGCTCTAAGGCACCGGGCGGGGAGGAAGAAAGGGAAGGACATGAAGTGGAGAGTACAACAAACAGGTGACAGGGGGCCTAGCTAGCAATTTATAATCATGTGGTAATAAGTAAAGTAAGAAAAGGAGTTTAACCTTCGCTTATGTGAGTACACATAAGCCAAGGGATCTTCTACAAGGCTCCCATCGTATAAAGTGTCCCATACCACTTTATACGTTGGGGTGTCGGTATCAAACATCAATTAAAAATATAGTAAATTGACCTTGACTTATAAACCTGCCCCACACAAGCTTATAGACCAAGGGGTCGTTTTGCAAGTCCTAATGTATAAGCGTCCCATTAAACTTATACATTAGGTGTCATAGGTTATTATGAATGATTATGATATGCATCTATATGGTGGGTTAATGATGTTCAAGCAGTGCAACTCACACACCCGACTTTGTGTACACAAACCTTTAGTTCCCCCTTTCAGAGCCGTTACCTCCCAGGATACCTCCGTAGTGGCAGACGGAAGCGGTGGGTTGGGCCTCGCCCACCTCAAAACCAGTATAGCACTACCGGTCTGACCTATCGTACGCCTCAACGCTTGGTGCACTAAGCGGACTACGCGTACTCTTTGCCGACAAGACCGCCGGACTTAGTTTGGCGAAGTGTAAAACCACACTTGCCGAGTCATCGTATTGGCGTCGGTGCAACGACCCTCCAACACCGAAGACCCACCACCTTAGGTATTTCTTATGCACATGCAAACTTGATGTATCAACCTCCGAGCCAACGCTCCCCGGACAAACCCGTCCGTAATAGTCAACAACCGAGCCAAAGCTCCCCGGACTAACCCGTCCGGCTTAAATTCCAAACCTCATCCCTTTGAACACCGCGGGATGACGCCCCTTTGAACGCCTCGGGACGACTTAACCCTTTCCCTCCAACTCGTCACGAGTGAGAACAGATACAGTTTACCTAGCCTATTAGACTACTCTTGTCTACCGGTTGTTACACTTAGTATTTTAGGGTTAATCCCAGGACTGCCCAAGGTATGCCCAATGAAGGGGTCTCGAAGGCACTAGAAACCAAGATGGGATGAAGCCCAAAGTTCCCTTTCACAAGGATAATTAATTTAAGTTGGTGTTTACCCATTACCCATACTTCACTTGTTATTACTTAGCAACCTAATGACTTAAGTTGTTATCGGGAGGGCGACGGCCTTCCGCCGTCCTCCACTCTAAGTGTTACCCGGTGACTTGCACTTTTACTCTCGTCACTAAGACGACTCTACCCACCAGGGTTATACCTCCAAACTTACTCTCTAGTTCAATCGTCGATTTATCCCCCGGTGGGCCTTAAGGCATAACATACTTTTACTATGCGCAGCCCATGACCTAATACCACCCCGAAATCGAACTTCTAAATCCTTGGTCCAACTGACCCCAAATATTTATCCTAGGGTGGTATGGACTAATGAAATGAATGTGTTGATTTTCATAATTTTCCTAGGTCATTAAGGCCTCTAATTAAATCATTTAAATTATTCCCTAGGCCATTTTACACATGAAGTGGTATCAATTAAATTCTACTGACCTAAGGGAATTTTCCTGAGTTGCATGTGAGTAAAATATTGCTGTCTACAAGATGTCATAATTTTCCTTTTTATATTTCTATTTATTCCATAATTAATACAATGTCTACATATTTATCATTTTCCAAATGAAGTATAAGAAATATACAACCCAAAATTCCAGGAAAATTACTGAGCATTTATATCACTACTTTATGACTAATGGCAGAGTTTCATTAACATATACAATGTAATGGCCTATCAAAATCCATTCTTAATTATTTACCAAAATGCCATTATGCTTATTTAATAATTTACAGTGTATCCAAAAATTCTGAAATAATTCTACAAGACTAATATAACAATTATGCAACTGTATAATTATTTCTACAATTTTCCAACATGTATTTCTACCAATTCATGAACAAATATAAAAAGGGTAAAATAGTCATTTCCATGAATTTTGCTCTAAAAGTTGTCAAACAGAGGTATAGAATTTTCCTAAGTCAAATAAAAACTTCATTTTTGACTTGACTGATTTTGGGGATCTTTCCTTGATTAAGACCTATTTCTACAATTTATTTTTCCAAAAAGGCCTTTATTTTAAAAATACCAAATAATGGGATTTTTTTATCCCAAAAATCCCACAATTAATTTGAGGGGTAAAATTTGTCCTAAAGATCCTCTGGAATTAGTTTCAAGCTTTTTAGAAGTCCCAAAATGGATAAATACTCATCATAGCAACTTTTGCTATTTGCACACCAAGGTTAAGTCTAGCCTACACATGCAAGTGGGTTAACCCAACATGCAGTGATCCATATGGGCTGAAAATTTAACCATGCCCTAATATTGTCCTCATAGACATGCCACCAAAAATTGGGGCCTTTTGGAGTTGAAATACTCCATGAATCACCTAAACAAGCCTAGGGGTATCTAAGTAATTTTCCCCCTAATTTTAATTCCAAATAATCCCATTTTTGGGCAGGGCCTAAATATGCCCTAAACAAGTCACTGACCAAAATTTCAGGTCAATAGGACTTCTGGTTTGACTTGGGCAGCCATTTACATTTCTGAATTAATTTGGCTATTTGCAGCCCAAGACAAAGTCTAATTTCAAAACTTGCAAGTGAGATATCTCAATATGCAGTGGTCCAAATTGGCTAATTTTTCTACCATAGGTCTAATACACCCCTAAGAGAAGGCCACCCAAATTTGGGGCTCTTTGGAGTTATACAACTCCAAAAATGTCATTTATTTCATTTTGGGTATTTCTGTAAATACTCTAGAAAAAATCTTCCCCAAAAATTCTCATTTTTGGAGGGGAGCTAGGTGTATCTAATTTAGTGACATGACCAAAATTTCAGTCCCTTTGGACTTAGGGTTTGGTCAGGGCACACCTTTTTATTTCTGTCCTACCCTAGGACCAACCCTAGTAAAATGGGTCTACAGGCCAGTAGGCTTAACCAAAAATTATGTGTAACATATCAAATTAAAGCTAACTCAGAGACCTACAACTTTCATGTTGAACATGTTTTATGAAAATGTCTAGAAGAACTCTAAATTTGGCATGAAAGAGAGGCTGTTTTATAAGGCAGAATAACACTATTCATAAATTAAATAAATACAGGATTTATATATTTGCATGGCACGAATCTTAAAGCCATCCGACGGCTGCTGCTTTTCTTCTCCAATCCAGCATGCAGGAACCAACCCGATACCAGCTTTCACGGGAGTTTTCACGGGGGGTTTTCCGGCGGCTACAGGCGGCGCAACCACCGACCATCTTCTCCTCCACCCTTACGGTGGTGGGGGCGACATTTTCCGGCGGCTAGGGCGGCGGGAGGCGGCGGCGCCACCCAACCCGTGAGCTTCCAGATCTCCATTAATGGAGGAAAAACTGAGCTTGGTTCGGGCTCATTCGAGCCCAAACCTTATCCCTAACAATCCTAAGATCTACAGCATGAAGAGAGAGGTGAGGGAGGACCTGCACACGGGCTTGGATGCGAGAGGAGCGGCGGGAGACCATGGTGGTGGTGGTGGCCGAATTTTTGAAGCTTCTTGGTGGCTGCTTGGCTGCTTGGCCCTTCAGGTAGGTGGTGGAAGTGAGTGAGGGGAGTCCTGTGAAGCTTTTAAAGGGGAGATTGGGGGTGTTAGGTGGCTGGTAGGCTTCATGGCCAATATTGGCTAAAGTCAACAATGGTGGCTAGGGTAGGTGGGGGGTGAGGCTTGGTCCAAACCAGTCAAAAGGTGGCTGGTTGAGTTGGGTTAGCTTGTCTTTTCCTAGAGTAATAAATTGGGGAGGTTGGGGAAGGGGGAGGGTGAGCCCAAAGTCTCCTCTTATATTTTATTCTACTTTCTCTCTCCTCCATGGATGGATTTTCTCTCTCTACACTTTATGCTGAATTTTGGCTCCTACCTAACCCAAAGGCAGCCCACAAGTCTATTTCATTTATTAAAACAAGGTTAGCCCAAGTGGGTTGGGCTTGAGCACAAGTTAGCCCATTTGGCTAGGTTTGACTCCAAGTGGCTTAGGGTTGACTTGAGTCAAATTAGCCACTAAGGTTGACCCCAATGGGCCATTGGTGACCCAATTGCCTCACTCAAGGTCTAGGAAGACCTAAATAGGGTTGGATGGACACATTAGAGGTCAATTGCCCTTAGTTAGGACACCTTGCGCGATTTAGGCCTTTGGTGGTCCTTGGTCAATTCGACCACTTTGGGCTGACTCCAATGGATCCCTATGGCTCTAATGGATCCTTTAATGGGTTAGGAGTGTTGTGGTGGGGCCATGGGGTCATGGTGAAGCCATATGGACACCCTTAAGCTAATAATTAGAAATTACTATTTGCAGACCAATGTGCCTTTTACTTTCATGGCCAAGCTCATTTGGCCCATTTTGGTTCTCTAAGGGTCTGTCCTGACCTAGTCATTACAAAAACTACTCCTAGGGGGTCTAGTTGAAAATGGGATGTTACATAAATCTCTCGTTTCCTTTAGGCAAAGTGTGGAAATGAAGGCTTGAGGTCTAGGGAAGCTTTTAAATCAGTAAAACGAGAGAGGGGAGAGGTCTAACTGATGGTGGCCATTAATGGTCCTTTAAAGCAATTTCGGCCATGGTGGTGGGGGGATGAACATGGTTCAAACCAGCAAGGTAACGGCTGGAAACTCCTCCTCTTCTCTAGGGGAGTTGAATCCAGCCGCTAAAAGAGGAGTGAAAGGATGCCAAGGCATTCAAGCAACATTAGTGGCCATGAAAGCCGACTCTCGGCCATGGCCGTGGCTCTTCACTAAGTAAAAACGACATTGAGTACACTTGACGCACTCAACGCCATCCAGCCTATGGTGTTGAGTGCACTCGACGCAGTCAACGCCTCCCCCAAAATCCTCCTTGAATATGATGGCGTTGAGTGCACTCGACGCACTCAACGCCCGAGCCCAAAGTCTGTCTATGGGATGACGTTGAGTGCACTCAACGCCATCCGGCCCATGGCGTTGAGTGCACTCGACGCACTCAACGCCCGAGCCCAAAAGCCTATTTTAAGTGAATTTCAGATCTACTACTTGCAGACCAAGGTGATTTTTACCTTGAGCCCAGGTCACTTGGTCTCCTTGGGCCTCCTAGGGTTTTGTCATGACCTAGTCATGACAAAACCACTCCTAGAGAGGTCTAGTCAGAAATGGGATGTTACATCAGATCCAAATCTGGATCCTATCTTAGACCCAAAGGTCCTACACTCGGAGAGGATGTCTCTCATACCTCAGGCTCAAAAGACCTACAACTTAGTGATCAAAAGATCACCTACCTCAGATCCAAATTGGATCCTACACTCATAGAGTATAACTCTCATATAGCTCAGAAAAATCTACTCTACCTCAGGCTCAAAGAGCCCTACAACTCAGATTCAAAAGAATCATACAGAAATAGAGTTGTTTTAATTAATTTGACATAGAGAAATTTCTCTGTGTCTACTACTAGAGCTGAAAGAATCTTAGAAAACTTGTTTCTGATCTTGTTGTTGAAGACTGAAGATCTGTTAGGTCTTGAGTTCTTAAACCAGCTAACCTGAACATGCAGTGGACTGAAGACACTTCTCTCTTTTCTGATCTTACTTGTCATTTTCTGATGATAGTGGTAAGTATGTTTCTCGACGAACTTCGTAACCTCCCAATTCTTCCCTTTTTTGTTAGCATTGAAATGTATGCAATTAAACAACCAGTGCGAGTATCCAATTTACAGTACTTTTTTTGTTTGTCAATCACCGATTTTGAAACCTTTAAACCAGATTTAGCGCAACAATACCCTCAACCATTAACAATTCTCGTTTGTGTCCAATAAACAATGTCATGCTTCCGAACATTAAATCCAGTTTTATGGGCATAGTCGCAGTACGTAGCATATGCTTCCTCCTCTTGTGCACAATTGAAAATGTTACAGTTCCTTTCTGCAAATTAAAAAGCAGAATTATAGTTGTAACAGAATAATTCCAGTTGTAACAAAAAATCCAGTTGTAATTAATAAGTAAGTAATATTCCAACCGTAATAAGAAGATTCAATTGGGAAAAAATATGCTGCATTTTGCCCGTTCTCTATTCATAAACTAGAATGAAGGTAGATCATCGAAAGAGGAAAATAAATTTAAAGGCTTACATTGTCAAAACTATCAACTACTGGTTTCTTATACGCCTGTTGCATGATTTATAAGGGGCTGCTTCTGATATTTTACAGTACGGGAACACCTGCTGTAGAAGAGAAGGAGAATCCATTTAACAATTACTTCAGAAATGTTAGTTGAGAAAATGTTAGGTTTCTTACCAACAGGACGGAGCGACAAGGGCATGAATAGGCTGCTTTTGAAGCGAAAATGCTAATAATGGCAGTCGGCGTCCAGGAAGGGGCAAGGAAAAAATGAGGCGTTGCTTGGTTTGCGAAACCCTAGATCTGCGTCGTTAAGCTTCCTGGGCGCCGAGGGTTGAAGATGATGTAGAAAACGAGCGGAAGGGAAAATGAAAGTGAGCCCCTCCACTAAAGCCCTATTTAAATATGCATTGGAGGAAGCAACAAAAAATTATAAGGTTATTTACAAAAGTATTAATGTTGCACCGAACAATATTTATACTTTATATCTTTATTATATAAAATAATATATCATCCTTCAAAAACATCGCTCTTTCAATATTAGCCGCACGATCATCTATTAATCAAAGATCATGAAAACCACTTAAGAAAAAGTCCACACATTATTCTTCCTCCGCTCCTTCCTGCGCAATCCACGATACTCTTCCCGTATTTTACTCTAAACCACGCCTTAAAACAGTAGACCGAGCAGAACTAACAATCCTAATCCATTCCACGTCCATGCTCGTTGCTCTTCCTCTTCCTTCTCCAAAATAGTTCTTAGCCCAAAATTAACCACCACCCGAAGCCCCAACCATTGCCCCTCCTCTTCCTTCTCCTCAACAACGAACAAATCACTGGAAGCTGCCACCGTTGCTGCCCCTTTCACGGGAAACCCACGGACCTGCGACTCCACTGCATCAGACGGCCTGGATCTGGCCTCCAAGCCACTCTAGCGACCACTCGAAGCCCCCTCCGTTCTGCTGCCGCTTCTCTTCCTCTATAGAAACAACCTATCCTCCACTAAAAGCCCCACCGCTGCGACAGCTGCTCCTCTTCCACTTCTGAAATTTTAGGGTAAGATTTTTCATTTAATGTAATGTATTAGTGCCTTTCTCTCTCCTCCCCTCCTATCTTTCTCAGTTCTTTTAGTATGAACATCTTCTTCCTCATTTTATTTCTTCCTGCTTGCAAACAGAAACTGCTTATGCTCTGACCCTCTTCTCTTTGACAATACTGTAGGTCACCTTATATATCAATATATATGAACATGTGTTTGTCTGTGTTTGCTTGCACTTGATTTTCTTTGGCCTTTTACAGATTATCATATGTTGGATGTTAATGCATCTAGATTTCCCCATTGTCTGCATTATGAAGGTACGATGAAATCTGAATACGTTCTAGAAAAATTAGAAGATTAAAAGTTGAGGATTTTGGCTATTTTTACCCATTTTATTTGTTTGTTTGGATGGATGGAGGGTTCTGTGAAAAATTAGGGATGGTCTAAAGATGGATCTCAGTTCATGATATTTCATTTCTTTATAACTTCATTTCATACAAATTGGATTTCTTTCATAAGGGCAATCATGGGTCCAAGATAAATAAAAAAAATATGCGATTTATTGAAAAAATTCTTCTTACTATTTCTTTCAAAATTAATATCGCATTAATTAATTCAAGCTATAAGCATAGTCCATATTTTTACTTCACGTTATTACGGTGAACTTTATCAAAAGAACTTGAATACCATAACTCATGTAAACAGTTCATGTCTCCCTTTCATGATCTCCTCCAAGTAAGAACTAATACATATTTCAAGACCTTCATGTGACCCAGGAAGAAACAGAGCAGGCATCCATTGTCAAAAGAGATATTTTGGGCAAATGTTTCCTTTAATTTGTCCAAATGGAGGAAGGCATAGCTCTGAAATTCTACATCAATACAAATTGCAAAGCAGAAAACGGTGTAAAAATTTGTGAACCACAGAAAATGGGAAATCAGACACAGAAATACTCAACCAATATGAAGCCAAATAAACCAGATGCATTAGAAGAGTAAGAAAACCTTGTACTATCAACAATCTTTACAAGACGAGGTATACATGGCGAGACATGATTCATCGATGTACCCGATGGAAGCAAAACAGGAAATGCAAAATTAGGCGCGCAGTCTCAATGAGAAGCCGCCGACTCTACCGAGCTGCCTACGGAGTCCGCTGAAGCCGCCAAGTCGCTAGACCGCAACCTAGTTGCGCGAACAACCCATTATTCCAATACTGAGAACTCTATCCGCTGATCTGCAAATCGCCTAATCGCGAGGTCGCCTAACCACCAGATCACCGCGAACAACTGCTGCCGAACTGAACAAGCCGCAAGAAGCAGACAACTTATTAAACTTGGAAAAAGGTTACCGAAGAAAGAAGACTTCCTGGACGCAAGCCGCGACCTGCTGCTAACCGTCGATTGCTAACCGCAAAGTCCGCACTGATCCCTGAATGAAGTCAGAACCAAGTCTCTGGCTTCTCAGCGCTATCCGCACAACCTGTACAACAAACATCAGTCAATCCTTCAAACTGTGCGAAAATAAAATCCTGTCTGCAACAACCACCCGAGCTCACTTACTGTTCATTCAGATGTAATGTTGATGTGATAGGAGGTTCTATTTATAGGCGCGGAGAGGAGTGTAATCACCGCCTTAACTGATAAGATCACCAATTTTGCGGCGAGCACTGAGTGTATCCGCCAAACCGCGGACACAATGCTAGTTCGCCCTAGCTAGACAGCCAGTTCGCCAATATCGCACCACCAAGGCCGGATAGAAATCATATCTGCCTTGTCGTCCTAAAGCCAAGCCAGGACTCGTCTGTCACACCAAAAGACCCTGCAGACACACCACCAGCCCGCAGTTTAGCAAACATCGCTCCATTCTGCATGCACCTGCGGACACTACTCCAGTCCGCACACTCCGAGCCTGCAACCAAAACACACAAGACTGACAGCTACAAAACTCGGCAGACAAAGAAAGCTGCCCGCGCTAACTGTGCGATCTCTCGGACTGAGCACACCTAGACTTTGTTCAGAACCAGATCAAGTCCACAACAACAACTATCCCTATTGCGAACACAGCACCAACGAATACATAAACCAATCCACACAAAATCGGCGAATTTCAGAACCAATCTGCACAAACCGGCGAAGTGTGCGGATAACTATACTATCCGCCCGGTTACCTCAAGGGAACAAGCTGACTGCAACACTCTTGCTGACCTAACTAACCGCCACCTCTGTCTGCACAGTCCGCGTGAACAGTCTGCACAGGCTGCCCAGACCGCCACTTTCACTTCAAAAAATTCAATCACTACAACAAAACATACATATCGTGGCGTTTTTAAAGCCTTTCACGACGCTTTTTAAACACCACTATTCCTATGGCGGCGTTTTGGCAAACGCCGCAAGTTCGCTGCGATAAGAGGCGCCGCTAAAACCTTTGCGGCGTTTTGTACAAAACGCTGCTATTGCCTAATGCATACAACAACGTTTTTATAGATAAAAACGCGGCTAACGCAAATATATTGATCAGATTAAATAATGATTTTGGCGGCGTTTTCTGTCTTGAAGCGCCGCTAATGATACCGACATCGGCTACGCACTTTCATAGCAAATGCTGCCAAATGTTTTATTGTTGTTTTTTAAAAAAATTGAAGCAGTGGGCCTCCTGCTTGCTGCATCGGTACATTAAACAATGTATCATATCAATAGCCATATCCAGTCAAGAAGGAATGTCCTGAAAGATAATTCTCAACCTCATTTCAACAAAAACCTATTTTTTTAAAAATGTACATTTTAGTTTTTTATGCAAATTAAAATTCAGCATTATTTACTTTACTTAATTGAATAAATGTAAGCATAAAAATAATATTGTGAAGATGCTAAATTAAAAAAAAAAATTATACAATTACAAAGCTCAATGGGTGGGGATTCCTTTATGAATCAAGTTCTCACCCCCATTCCGCTGCGGGAGATAGAACGAGCAATCATCTTTCACTGGATAACTCCGCTGACTCTAAGTTATGGATGGAATCATCAGCCCACTTAAAGCTTCTCTGAAGAGTTTCATAGTCCTGCCTCTTGGTGACCTCAACCTGCTGCCATTCTTCCCATCTCTCTACAGCTAATTGCGTGTAGAGCATCCACACAACCTCCGACATCGTTGGGCGTTCTTCCGATGTTGCCTGCGTACAAAGAAGAGCGATTTGGATCATCTTTTCCACCTCCTCCGGGTTGTTATTCTGGTTCAGGTTTTGATCGATGATTGAATCAAGTTGCTTCTCTCTCACCAGCTTCTTTACATGTCAGAAAAATGAGTGTGGCAACAATGTACATATTTTTCAAAATTCCACAAAAAATGTCGGATTTCAAATTAACATAAAATGTGAAAAAATTACATTTATTTAAAGAAATTCTCTTAAAAAAGATCTCCCGAAATCCTAATAAACGATCTGTAGCTTTAGGGCTCCAGTTTTTTCCATTAAGACAAATATAGAGCATAAGGTGCATGAACAAAACATTCAAATAAATAAAACAACCAAGCAAAAAACATTAATTGATCGTCTTGCTTTGAGCAAAAAAACATTTTACAATAAGGAGAAGTCATGTAACCCAACACAACCCAGTGACCATTAGGATGATGAGTTATATGAAATGAAACAATCTGTCACCATCCCAACAGCAGAGACTTTTTTAATCCCAAGGATGCTTTAATAAGCATTTATAAGAATGAAAAACCCTGAAAATCCCAATAAACCAAGAGAAAGGAAACAAAATCATGTTCATAAGATTACCGAAGTCCATCCAACTAATCAATGCAAGAAACTGACTTATTCCTCACACTAGCTTGATTAACATTCAACTGTGAGAGAAGTGCACTAAGCAATTCAGTATGATCCTTTGTCATCAAGTTGCCAAATCTATGCAGCACATCGCATAATAGATCAAGACTTTCACACTTAATTTCAGTACTCTTGCCCTGGCACAGTTAAAAGAAAACTGAGCATAGTAGTTCATAAATACTTTAAGAGTATCGATCCATAAGAGCAAAACAATTAAGTAAATATAATTTTATCAAGAAAAATATTCGCAAGATACGTTCTCTTATAGGTAGTGTACAACCCCATATTCGCTGGGTGGGACCCGGAGACACCACTGAGGAATTGGGCTAGCCTCAGGCTAGCCTTGGGTTATCCCTAAGGCATACTTGTGGAGTTTTCGTCCTTAAAAGGCTCCCGCCTGGCAGTGGGCGATATCGTTCGCGCCACGACAGGCTTCGGGTCCAAAGCCGGAGGAGCTTCCGCCCTGAAGGAGCTCCCGCCCTGAAGGAGCTCCCGCCAAGGGCAGGCGAAAGCTGGGGAAACCAGAGCAGATAGTCGAGCCCACGGCAGAGAGATCGTCGACCGACCAGGGCAGGCGAGAAGGCCTTAGGTGAGCCTTCATTCGCAATGGCATCATGACTACCTAGCGCGAGAACCTTCCTGGCAGGAGTTCTCGCCAAGGCGGGCCTAGAGGGGACCCAGCGAGAGCCTTCTAGGCCGGGGGTCTCGCCAAGTGGGCCCACGTGGTGGGACCCGGAGTCCAGAGGAGATTATTTTATTATTATCCCGAGGTAAAATTACCCAAATGCCCTTGGGATGACAGCGGAATTTGGCTATTGGCAGACCCCTCAGGGGTATTCAGTATTTTCAGGTCAAAGGAAGACTATAAAAAGACCCATAGGGGCTCTTTGGAAGGCAGGGCTTTCATTACTCTCGAACTCTAGTGCCTTCTGAGGAGCTCCCAGCCCAGCATTTGGCTTTGGAGGGGAAGCTCTCAGAGATCTTCCGGGTGAGTGGTGGGACCTCCCAGCTGAGGCTTTGGGTCAGTCTTTTGACCTTAGCAGCCAGTCAAGGGTCGAGATAAGAGAGAAGTAGGCGTCGGCTGCACTCTGGTTTGTGAACATTCGTTGGGGTCAATTTTGGCTTCAACAGTTCTGGTGCGGTGAGCGTGGAAGCAGTCGGTGTAGGAACATCTCGAGTTAAGTCCCATGGCAGGAGGCGAAGGTGAAGGATCAGGCGCAGGAGGATCCCCCACCCGGGTGGACGATGCGACGAAGAAGATGTTTGAGGACTTCAGGCGAGAAGTCATGCAGACGATCAGCTTGGCCTTCTCGGCAAGGAATGAGTGGGAGACGCCGCAGGTTCCGGTGGAGGTGGTTCCGCTGTTAGGCGAGAACGCTCCAGGGCAGCGCCCCGGGAAGGAAGTCCCGGTGGAGGCAGGCGAGAGGGACGTAGCCGCGCGGGAGCTTTTCCCAGGCCAGCGTCCCGAGAAGGAGCTTCCGGCGGATCTGGGCGAGAAGGATGCGACAGTGCGAGAACTCTTCCCCGGGCATGGTCTCGCGGATCGGTCCAGCCAACCGAGGTCGCGAGACGTGCCGTCTCGCCAGGCGGGAGGCGAGACCCCCTTTAGTGAGCTCATTGTCTCGGCTCCAGTGCCGGAGGGGTTTCGGGAGCCGGACATGACCTACTACACTGGGAAGGATGACCCGGTTCATCACGTGCAATGGTTTGAGGACGTGGTGTCCATCAGACAAATGTCGGATGCCTTCAAGTGTAGGCTTTTTGCCATCACTCTGAAAGAGAAGGCCAGGGACTGGTTCCACCAGTTGCCGGCGAGTTCCATCTACAGCTTTGAGGATCTGCGCAGGGGTTTTCTGTTGAGGTTCTCAACTTTGAAAAAAAGGAAGAAGGAGGCTGAGTGCCTGTTCGCAGTGAGGCAGAAGCCGGAGGAGACGCTGGGTCACTATGTGGACCGTTTCCAAGAGGAGGTTCTCTTGGTCCAGGAGGTCCCAGGGTATGCGCTGATGCTTGCCTTCACCCTGGGGCTGAGACCAGGGTTTTTCAGCATGGAGTTGAAGAGGGTGCCCCCTCTCTCTTTTGAGGAGCTCATGGAGAGGGCGGCGAAGGAGATAGACTTTGAGAGGGCAAACCCTGCGTTTGCGAGGAAGCTGGCCAGGTTGGCCGAGGATGATGTGAAGGAGCCGGTAGTGGGAAGGCAGAGAGAGCAGAGGGAGCAGAGGGAGCCGAGGGAAGATAGGAGAAGAGAAGAGCCCCGAGGGCAGGGACAACAGCATGGGGGGGCCAGGGAGCCGAACAACCGACTGGGTTGGAGGCCTCAGGAGGGTCGCCCCCAGGGCCAAGGAGGACTTCAGGGAAGAGATAACTTCCGGGAGCAAAGAAGGCTGGAGCAGGGAGGATGGCGACAAGGACCAAGGGGTCATTTCCCACCACCGCAGGAGGCCATGGAGGTGGGAAGAGGAAGAGGAGGAAGAATTCGGGGAGCCGGAAGAAGGAGAGGAGGAGAAGGAAGAGGGGGCAGGGTGGCGTTGCCCTATTGTGACTTCCATCAGGAGGAAGGTCACGCAACGGCCACCTGCCCAGAGTTTCTGGAGATAAGAGGGGCCAGAGGGGCCGGAAGGCAAGACCCGCCTGTGAGGATCGTCGAAGTACAACAAGAAGAGGCTGAGGACAGGTGTGAAGACAGGGTAGACGTGGGGACCCGAGGAGGGATCGGAGTGATCCATGGGGGAGTGGGGATCGAGGCAACCCGCAAGGGGAGCCTTCAAACCATGTTCCGCCGAGGGGTCGCCTCAACCTCCCTGGATCCCCCCCAGAGGAGAAGATCACCTTCTCATCCGCGGATATGACAGACTACGAGGATCCGTTCTGCGACGCGCTTGTGATCCAGACAGCGATAGAAAACTACACCGTCTCCCGGATACTGGTGGACAATGGGAGCTCGGTGAATGTGATCTTCAAGAAGGCCTTCGATGAGATGAGGGTGGAAGGAAAAAGGGTCCTGGCTTCTGATGGACCGCTCTTTGGTTTCTCCGGAGAAAGGAAAGAAGTGGAAGGGGGAGTGGGCCTGCATGTGAGGCTTGGGGGCGTCTCACGGAACTGTCGGTTCGTGATCGTGGACGCCCCGAGTAGTTACAATGCCATCTTTGGACGTCCCCTCATCAACGCCTTTCGCTGCGTACCCTCCTCATACCACCAATGCCTCAAGTTCAACAATGGAGGGGTGCAGGTTAGGATCAGGGGGGATCCGAAGATGGCAAGGCAATGCTATGTGACGGCGGTTAACACCGTGTCGTGGATGGCGGAGGCAGAGGAGTTGGAGAAGGAGATGGCTGAGCAGGAAGGGGTTGAGAAAGGGGAGATAAGCCTGGGAGAGGCGATGGAGGTTGTTGAGGAGATGGCAGAGGTGGAGGAGATCAGCCTAGAAGAGGCGAGAGTAGTGATGGATGAAGAAGAGCAGAGGTAGGAGGAGAGCCTAGAGGAGGCGATGGAAGTTGATGAGGTTGGGGGAGAGGAGCTCGAGTTTGAGCAGGAAGAGGCAAGGGTAAGTTGGGAGCGGTCGGGGCTGGAGCCGGCCGAAGAAGTGGTGGAGATGGAGGTGCTTACAAGAGCGGGGGAGGTGCAAAGGATTCGGATCAGCGGAGGCTTGAGCCTCGAGGATCAGGAACGGATGCGAGCCTGCATCCAAAGCAACGTCGACATCTTCGCTTAGAGCGCGGCAGACATGTCGGGCATCGACGCGGACGTGGCCTGTCATCGCTTGAACCTGGATCCCAGAGCCCGCCCCATACGCCAAAAGATGAGGGCCATCGCCACCAAGCTAGAAGCCCCCATCCGAGAGGAGGTCAAAAAGCTCCTGGACGCAGGCTTCATCTCAGAGATCCAGTATCCAGGCTGGATCTCCAACGTGGTAATGGTAAAGAAGGGAGGAGGAAAATGGCGCATGTGTATTGATTTTTCTTTATTAAATAAATCATGTCCCAAGGATTGCTACCCCTTGCCTCGAATCGACGCGCTGGTTGACTCAGCCGTCGGTTTTTCTCTTATGAGTTTTTTAGATGCATTTTCAGGTTACCATCAGATCCGGATGCACCCTCCTGATGTCAAGGATGTTTCCTTCATCACAAGAGAGGGATGCTTCAGCTATAAGATGATGCCCTTCGGGTTGAAGAACGCAGGGGCAACGTACTAACGCATGATGGATCGAATCTTTCGAGATCAAAGGGGAAGGAACCTGGAGGTCTACGTGGACGACCTCATGGTCAAAAGTAAGTGTGTTGATTCCCACTTGCGGGACTTGGAGGAAACGTTTGCCACCCTGTGAAGGTTCAAGATGAGGTTGAATCCCTTGAAGCGCGTCTTCGGGGCTAGTCGCGGGAAATTCCTCGGACACCTCTTGACTCCCGCGGGGGTAGAACCTAACCCCGATAAGGTTAAGGCTATTCTAGACCTGGAATCACCTCGCGGTGCCAAAGAAGTCCAGCGCTTGACCGGGAAGTTGGCCGGGCTAAGCAGGTTCCTCTCTCGGTCAGGGGATATGTGTTCCTCTTTCTTTAAAGTACTTCGTGGTAACCAAGTGTTCGAATGGACGGCCGAATGTGAAGAGGCATTCCAGGGGCTGAAGAGGCAACTCTCCCAAGCTCCGTTACTTCAAAGCCCGAAGGAAGGGGAGGACCTAGCCTTGTATCTCGGAGTGGGGGTAGAGGCAGTGAGCTCCGTCTTGGTTAGGGAGGAGGGGAAGAAACAGTTGCCCGTCTATTATGTAAGCCGAATCTTAAAAAAGGCGGAGATCCGATACCCCATCCTGGAGAAGCTAGAGTATGCTTTGGTCATCTCAGCTAGGAAGCTTCGCCCTTACTTTCAGGCGCACTCGATTAGGGTGGTAACCGACCATCCTCTTCGCAAGGTCTTTGAGGGGGTGGAGCATTCAGGAAGGTTGGCAAAGTGGTCCATCGAGCTAAGCGAGTTTGACATTTCTTTCGTCCCAAGGCTCTCCATCAAAGCCCAAGCCGTGGCGGACTTTTTGGCGGATTATGTCACTGAGGCCGAGGAAGAAGAGCCGAGGCCGTCGGAGGCATGGAAGATGATGGTCGATGGAGCCTCAGGAAGGCACTCCCTGGGAGGAGGTATGGTACTGGTAAGTCCCCAAGGGGTTACCATAGAACAAGCAGTGGCCTTCCACTTCCCTGTAACCAATAATCAGGCCGAGTACGAAGCCGTGATAGCCGGTCTCCGACTGGCAAAGGAGTTGGAAATTCAGGATGTGGAGGCCTTCACAGACTCAATGGTGGTGGCGTCGCAGATCCGAGGGGAGTTCGAGGCCCGAGAGCCTACCCTCGCGAGATAGCTATCATAGGTAAGAACTATCATTGGAGGTTTCCGTTCTTTTTCTATTCAACATGTTCCCAGGGAGGAAAGCATGGCAGCTGACCGATTAGCAAAGTTCGGGCCTCGGGGTGGAGGTACCCTAACCGAACTATTTCGGCCAGCCATTGAAGAGGGGGAGGTGATGGAGGTGAATCGGCGGTCCTCATGGGTAGATCCGTTGGTGACCTTCTTGACCACAGGAGAACTGTCGGAAGAAGTCAAGGATGCCAAGAGCTTCAGGCATAAGGCGGCTCATTACCTGATGCTGGAAGGGAGCTTGCATCGGAAGATGTTATCAGGACTCCTCGCGAGATGCGTGACCGAGGAGGAAGTCCCAGGGATCCTGGAAGAGGTGCATTCTGGAGAATGCGGACAGTCATTCGGGGGGAAGGATATTGGAAGCAAGGGTGATAAGGCAAGGATATTTCTGGCGGACTTTGAGGAAGGATACAGCTGAGTTCGCAAAGAGGTGTCGGAAGTGCCAAGTACATGCTCCCCTCCAGCTCTTGCCCGCCCAAAGGCTTCGAAGCATCACGGCGCCATGGCCCTTCGCCATTTGGGGAATGGACCTGGTTGGACCCTTTCCTCCAGCTAGCGGGCAGAGGAGATTCCTCCTAGTTATGATTGACTACTTCTCCAAGTGGTTGGAGATCAAGCTGTTAGCCAAGGTAACCTCCCAGGTCATCAGGAACTTCGTTTGGGGGGAAATCGTTTGCAGGCACGGATTGCCCCAAGCGATAGTGACAGACAACGGTCCTCAGTTTGCCAGTGAAGAATTCATCAGTTTCTGCACTCAATTAGGGATTGACCTCAGGTTCGCCTCTGTCCATCATCCTCGGAGAAATGGCCAGGTGGAGACGGCCAACAAGATCATTGTCAGCTTGCTCAAAAAGAAGGTGGAGAACCTGAAGGGTAACTGGGTGGAACAGCTCCCTTCCGTTCTGTGGGCCTTGCGAACAACTCCGAACACGGCCACAGGGGAGACCCCCTTCAAGCTCTCTCATGGGTGTGAGGCTGTCCTCCCGGTGGAGTTCGAGGTTCGGTCCCCAAGGGTCGCAGCCGCAGCTGAGGGAAGCGAAGCTTTGAGGTTGGAGAATGAGGAAGGGTTGCGCCTCTCATTAGATATGGTGGAAGAGCTGCGGGATGTTGCCGCCATCAGGCAAGAAGAAGTAAAACGGCGAATGGCTCGGTACATCGATAAGCACATCAGAGTCAAGCAATTCGCCGAGGGGGATCTAGTACTGAAAAAGGTCGATGCTGTAGGAAGGTCGGCCGCGGTTGGTAAGCTCAACCCTAGCTGGGAAGGGCCTTATATAGTAGAGAAGGCTCTGGTTAACGGAGGTTACTATCTCCAGGATGCGGAGGGAAGGACCTTGAGTCACACCTGGAATGGTGACGATCTGAAGCGCTTCTACCCGTAAGAGGGAAAAAAGGATTGTAATGTTGTAAACAACCATTGCATTTTCAATAAGTTTATTCCAGAATGTTGACTATCTCTGAGTATGCAATCTTTATGTTTTCTGTTTTAACTGGCTATGACTCCTCATCTCAATGATGGAATAGGCCTGGTTGAAGGAATCTTCATCAACACCCCGAGCTCGGCTCGGCCCCAGGTAGACCCGCTGCGCAGGCTCTCATCTAGCTGGCAGGTCCGAAGGCTCGCCTGTGGGGGAGAGGTTTGGTTATCTTCATCAACACCCTGAGCTCGGCTCGGCCCCAGGTAGACCCGCTGCGCAGGCTCTCATCTAGCTGGCAGGTCCGAAGGCTCGCCTGTGGGGGAGAGGTTTGGTTATCTTCATCAACACCCCGAGCTCGGCTCGGCCCCAGGTAGACCCGCTGCGCAGGCTCTCATCTAGCTGGCAGGTCCGAAGGCTCGCCTGTGGGGGAGAGGTTTGGTTATCTTCATCAACACCCCGAGCTCGGCTCGGCCCCAGGTAGACCCGCTGCGCAGGCTCTCATCTAGCTGGCAGGTCCGAAGGCTCGCCTGTGGGGGAGAGGTTTGGTTATCTTCATCAACAACCCGAGCTCGGCTCGGCCCCAGGTAGACCCGCTGCGCAGGCTCTCATCTAGCTGGCAGGTCCGAAGGCTCGCCTGTGGGGGAGAGGTTTGGTTATCTTCATCAACACCCCGAGCTCGGCTCGGCCCCAGGTAGACCCGCTGCGCAGGCTCTCATCTAGCTGGCAGGTCCGAAGGCTCGCCTGTGGGGGAGAGGTTTGGTTATCTTCATCAACACCCCGAGCTCGGCTCGGCCCCAGGTAGACCCACTGCGCAGGCTCTCATCTAGCTGGCAGGTCCGAAGGCTCGCCTGTGGGGGAGAGGTTTGGTTATCTTCATCAACACCCCGAGCTCGGCTCGGCCCCAGGTAGACCCGCTGCGCAGGCTCTCATCTAGCTGGCAGGTCCGAAGGCTCGCCTGTGGGGGAGAGGTTTGGTTATCTTCATCAACACCCCGAGCTCGGCTCGGCTCTAGGTAGACCCGTTGCACAGGCTCTCATCTAGCTGGCAGGTCCGAAGGCTCGCCTGTGGGGGAGAGGTTTGGTTATCTTCATCAACACCCCGAGCTCGACTCAGCCCCAGGTAGACCCGCTGCGCAGGCTCTCATCTAGCTGGCAGGTCCGAAGGCTCGCCTGTGGGGGAGAGGTTTGGTTACCTTCATCAACGCCCCGAGCTCGGCTTGGCCCCAGGTAGACCCGCTGTGCAGGCTCTCATCTAGCTGGCAGGTCCAAAGGCTCGCCTGTGGGGGAAAGGTTGGCTCTTGTGATACTTTGTTCTTAACCACTTCTACGACACCCCGAGCTCGGCTCGGCCCCAGGTAGACCCGCTGTGCAGGCTCTCATCTAGCTGGCAGGTCCGAAGGCTCGCCTGTAGGGGAAAGGTTGGCTCTTGTGATACTTTGTTCTTAGCCACTTCTACGACACCCCGAGCTCGGCTCGGCCCCAGGTAGACCCGCTGCGCAGGCTCTCATCAAGCTGGCAGGTCCGAAGGCTCGCCTGTGGGGGAAAGGTTGGCTCTTGTGATACTTTGTTCTTAGCCACTTCTACGACACCCCGAGCTCGGCTCGGCCCCAGGTAGACCCGCTGCGCAGGCTCTCATCTAGCTGGCAGGTCCGAAGGCTCGCCTGTGGGGGAGAGGTTTGGTTACCTTCATCAACACCCCGAGCTCGGCTCGGCCCCAGGTAGACCCGCTGCTCAGGCTCTCATCAAGCTGGCAGGTCCGAAGGCTCGCCTGTGGGGGAAAGGTTGGCTCTTGTGATACTTTGTTCTTAGCCACTTCTACGACACCCCGAGCTCGGCTCGGCCCTAGGTAGACCCGCTGTGCAGGCTCTCATCTAGCTGGTAGGTCCGAAGGCTCGCCTGTGGGGGAAAGGTTGGCTCTTGTGATACATTGTTCTTAGCCACTTCTACGACACCCCGAGCTCGGCTCGGCCCCAGGTAGACCCGCTGTACAGGCTCTCATCTAGCTGGCAGGTCCGATGGCTCGCCTGTGAGGGAAAGGTTGGCTCTTGTGATACTTTATTCTTAGCCACTTCTACGACACCCCGAGCTCGGCTCGGCCCCAGGTAGACCCAGCTGTGCAGGCTCTCATCTAGCTGGCAGGTCCGAAGGCTCGCCTGTGGGGGAAAGGTTGGCTCTTGTGATACTTTGTTCTTAGCCACTTCTACGACACCCCGAGCTCGGCTCGGCCCCAGGTAGACCCGCTGCGCAGGCTCTCATCAAGCTGGCAGGTCCGAAGGCTCGCCTGTGGGGGAAAGGTTGGCTCTTGTGATACTTTGTTCTTAGCCACTTCTACGACACCCCGAGCTCGGCTCGGCCCCAGGTAGACCCGCTGTGCAGGCTCTCATCTAGCTGGCAGGTCCGAAGGCTCGCCTGTGGGGGAGAGGTTTGGTTACCTTCATCAACACCCCGAGCTCGGCTCGGCCCCAGGTAGACCCGCTGCTCAGGCTCTCATCAAGCTGGCAGGTCCGAAGGCTCGCCTGTGGGGGAAAGGTTGGCTCTTGTGATACTTTGTTCTTAGCCACTTCTACGACACCCCGAGCTCGGCTCGGCCCTAGGTAGACCCGCTGTGCAGGCTCTCATCTAGCTGGCAGGTCCGAAGGCTCGCCTGTGGGGGAAAGGTTGGCTCTTGTGATACATTGTTCTTAGCCACTTCTACGACACCCCGAGCTCGGCTCGGCCCCAGGTAGACCCACTGTACAGGCTCTCATCTAGCTGGCAGGTCCGATGGCTCGCCTGTGGGGGAAAGGTTGGCTCTTGTGATACTTTGTTCTTAGCCACTTCTACGACACCCCGAGCTCGGCTCGGCCCCAGGTAGACCCGCTGTGCAGGCTCTCATCTAGCTGGCAGGTCCGAAGGCTCGCCTGTGGGGGAAAGGTTGGCTCTTGTGATACTTTGTTCTTAGCCACTTCTACGACACCCCGAGCTCGGCTCGGCCCCAGGTAGACCCGCTGCGCAGGCTCTCATCAAGCTGGCAGGTCCGAAGGCTCGCCTGTGGGGGAAAGGTTGGCTCTTGTGATACTTTGTTCTTAGCCATTCTACGACACCCCGAGCTCGGCTCGGCCCCAGGTAGACCCGCTTTGCAGGCTCTCATCAAGTTGGCAGGTCCGAAGGCTCGCCTGTGGGGGAAAGGTTGGCTCTTGCGATACTCTATTCTTAGCCACTTCTACGACACCCCGAGCTCGGCTCGGCCCCAGGTAGACCCGCTGCGCAGGCTCTCATCAAGCTGGCAGGTCTGAAGGCTCGCCTGTAGGGGAAAGGTTGGCTCTTGCGATACTTTGTTTTTAGCCACTTCTACGACACCCCGAGCTCGGCTCGACCCCAGGTTGACCCGCTGCGCAGGCTCCCATCAAGCTGGCAGGTCCGAAGGCTCGCCTGCGGGGGATAGGTGGAGTCCTTGACTTTTTGATCCTTGGTCCTTGGTTGGTAGTTACTACATTACAACGAGCTCGGCTCGAACCCCGGTAGACCCGCTGCGCAGGCTCCCATATAAGCTAGCAGGTCCGACGGCTCGTCGGTGGGGTAGGGGTTTAATTGGTCGGAAAAATATGTGAGCAGGGCCCTGGCCTAGACCGGAGGCAAGGCCCTAAAGGTCTCGGCTCAGAGGTCTCAGCCAGTAAAGGCCTCGGTTTGGAGGTCTCGGACAGTAAGGGTCTCGGCTCAAAGGTCTCGGCTCAGAGGTCTCAGCCAGTAAAGGCCTCGGTTTGGAGGTCTCGGCCAGTAAGGGTCTCGGCTCAAAGGTCTCGGCCAGTAAAGGTCTCGGTCAAAGGGGGGTTCTCGCAAAAGGAGGCTCCCGACGGACCTAGGCAGGACGGCTTAATCGACGGCGAGAGGTTCCCGCCTAACTGATCTCTGAGAAAGATTACCCTAAAGAGACTAAGGGTCTCGGCGGAAGCTCGCGCGGAAGCCATTCGGCAGAATAATATACTTTCAAGCACACACTGACAATGAAAAATGAAACATTACTTTACATAAAATTAATTACAAAAGTCGGAGCCTCTCGCTCATTACAAGAGAAACAAAAAAGAAAAAAGAAGCTTAGGGGGACGCGCTGTAACTCCCGCTGGTGCTCTCGCTTGAATTATCGCCAGAGCTCGCTTCAGATGTCTCGCCAGCGGCGGTAGAAGACCTCCGGATGTCTGAGGGAGGCGAGTACGGTGCGCCTGGAGGTTTGGGAACTGGATCATAGAGCCAAGGAAGGAGTTGACGAGCGTCGATAGTCGCGCCGTCCTCCCGAAGCAGTTTGACATCTCGCAGCGTCTCGAGCGTCAGCTTGACGGTTGCCTGAGCGTTGGCTTGCAGCAGCTTGTCAACGTCGTACTCCGAGAGGTAACGACTCCGCAGCCTCGCATCTAGCTCCAGAGGCGGGACCTTCGCCATCTCAGCGCGAAGCTGTTCCCTCAGGAGGACGCTCTCGCAGCGCGCGTTGGCCAGCTCTGCGCGAAGCTCCTTGACTTGGGCAGAATCCTATGAAAAAAGAGTTCAGTCTGGAAACATCGCACAGTCGTAACTTTGAGAGACGAGAGCAAGGGTTCAGGAGGGTCTCGCTTACCTCAGTCGCGGGGCGTAGAGACAGCGCCAGTCGAGCATCCGCAAGCTCCTGTTGAGCTCTCGCGAGTTCTTCTCCCGCGGTGTGCGCTCGAGCCACCGCGTCCTCCCTTGCCTTACGCATATCGGTGAAATTCTTGTCGAGGGTGATGCTACGGCGCGCACACATATGCGCAAGCTCGAACCCGCGCAATAGAGCCCGGATGGCATCAAAGGCTAGAAGGCGGGTGGACATCTGGTCAAACACGCTGGCATCCTCTCGGCTGTAAAGGCCATATCCAAGTGAGAAGGCCTCGCCAGTCACATCTTCCCCCTCCGCCCAGCTGGGAAGGAGCGTCGTCACCTTGATTAAGTTTGACTCGGGGTCCCATTCCATCTGAGGCTTCCCCTCCGCGTCGGCGTACTTCACGCCGAAACCAAAGTTCCTGTGCCCTTTCGGCACCTCCCGGGGCGGAGCTCGGGCGGAGGTTTCGGCGGGGAGCACTTCTCCCCCAGCCTCGCTTGCGGCCGGTGGGTTCCCGGTGGAAGCCTCGGCGCGGCTCTTGGCGGCGGCATCCATCTCGCTGGCCCTTTGGAGGATCGCTTCGAAGGAGCTGCCTACGGGAAGGGGTTGGATAGGCGAGATGGCCGGGGCTTTCCCCTTCTCGAGAGCAGATGGTTTGGGCCCCTTCAGCGTTCGGATAGGAGGAAGGGTGACCTTCCGCTTCTTGGCTGGTGGCGGCAAAGGAGGGGCTGGATCGTTTCGGCAGGCGCTGGCGCTAGCTTCCGCGAGCGCAAGGGAGCCTCTCGCGGCCAGACCCTCGACACCCCGGCCTTCAGCGAAGGGTTGGCGCAGAGGGACCTCCCGCTCTCCTGCAAAGTTAAAACACTTCAGCGCAAGAAGATCTTTGATAAAAGCGGGAATCTGAGGCGAGACCGTACCTTCGCCCGAGTGAACGAGTGGGAGGGAGTCGACGTCTCGCCTGAGGTAGGGGACATCAAACTCCTTGGTTCCAAAGAATTCCAGGATTGCGCTCTCGCGCGATCCCAGAGTAGGAGGTTTGTAGGCAGCGTCCTCGTACTGAACGGGCTGAAGCGGGACGTTGCCGAAGTCCCCGCTGACATAGACGAATTTCTCGCCCCAGTGATGGTGCTTGTTGGCGAGACCGGTAACCTCGAGCAGTTGCCCGGAGAAGAAAACCACCCCTCCCTTGGCGCGGAAGTTGAATAGCTTCCGGAAGATGGGCAAACTAAATTCGATCCTCTCGGATCGCATATAGCATATGAATGCTATAAGGATCGCGACTGAGTTCGGGTTCAGTTGGGCGGGAACCACCCCATAGTAACGAAGAGCAAGCCGAACCTCCGGCCAAAGGGGAAGGCGGAAGCCCACCTCGAAATGCTCGAGGGGGATGGCGAGTTCTCCCGCCTCTGGAGTATTCACCTTATCGTGATTACCCGGGTTTCGCGCCGAGAAGCCAGCGGGGATGTAGCGGTCAACGATCAGGTTATATTCGTCTAGGGTGAGCTTGCAGGAAGGGAAGAGGTGTTTTTGGAAAGCTTCCGCGCAGTGGGCGCGACCCTTGTTTTCGCCAGGCATGGTGGGTTTGCGAGTGAGAGCGAGAGCTGAAAAGAGGTCGAAGCGGAAGCAAGAACACGAGAGCAAGGAAGGAAGGCTGAGGTTCTGGATCGAAGAAGTAAATGCGGTTGGTAGACTTCTCTATTTATAGGGAATCGTAATCATCATGGATCCATCCGACAGAGAGAGAAAGTGATAGCGGAGTACAGCTGTCAGAATCCGGGCTAACGGCGCCTCGATTTTCCCCCAAGGGATGGCAGCGGTCAACGGTCATTCCTGGTTTCGACGCAACTATCTGGATTGGCGCAAGCCTCCTAGATTGGCGTAAGCCTCCTAGATTGGCGCAAGTCTCCTAGATTGGGGGAAGCCTCCTAGATTGGCGCAACCCTCCTAGATTGGCGCAAGCCTCCTAGATTGGTGCAAGCATCCTAGATTGGTGTAAGCGTCTTAATTTAAAAGCCTCGCAGAGCAATAAAAAGAAAAGAAAAGAGAGATGTTGGTAACAGTGAGGTTCTCGCCAACGAAAGTTGGATAAACTTAATTAACAGTAATGTTTATTACAGATACATTGATAAAAGAGATTCAAGCGAGAAGTCTAATAGGGCTTCCAATACCATCGTCCTCGTTCTCGCCGCCTAGTTCTTGGAGGCACCAGCGGATTGAAATAAGACGATAGGGTGGTACACCCAAGATTGATCCGGCTGGCGTGATCTCGGATCTGCGAGATGCATCTCCCTGGCGAAGACTCGGTGGAAGGCCCTCCCGGACGATCAGCCTCGCCTAAGAAGAAATCCCGCTCCAGAGTCTCCAACCTTTGCTCCACAGATTCGCGGAACGCTTTTGCCGCGGCAGAGTGAGCACGATCTCGCCGGATGAGCCTGGCAAGGATAGCCGAGATCTTCTTCCTCCTCCCCTTCGCGCTCCCGGCGCTGTTCAATATTCCTTCTATCTCGCCAGACGAAGGGAGGGGAGAATCTTCCTCTTCTTTATCGTCATCATCTTCATCATCATCTTCTTCTTCCCGGTTGGCTTCTGACCGCAAGCCGGGATCACCTGCAAAGGAAACGCACGAGAATTTTGGTCAAGGCATGACAATCAACAGTCCAGAAAAGTTTCGCATACCTGCGGTTGGGCGAGAACCGTTAACCAAAGTTGGACGAGAAGGCCCGGCCCCTCCGTTGGTTCCATAAAGGAGGTGAAGAGGCTTGCCCAGCCCCGGGCGGAAGGGCTCGCGCACGATGGTCCCAACCTGGCCAGAAGCTCGTGGGGAGTTGTCTTCTCCCAAGAGATGATCAGCATCCTTGGGAGTAGCGGAGGGATCAGAGGCCGTCCCTCCCGCCTGCAGGGTAGGATTGGTCACCAAGGGAGGCAATTCCACAGTTCTCGCTTCTACTTCCCTGGCGGTTAGGCTCGGGTCGGCGGGAGCGGGCACTGCGAGAAGACAGTTCAGAAAAGAAAAGGCAGGGTTGACATATCGACAGTAGCAAAACGTACCTGTCGTTTCGGTCTCGGCTGAAGGAATTGCGTCCGAGACCCGTGTTTGGTCCTTGGGGGAATGAGCGGGCAGGTTCGAAGAACTTGGCGAGATCTCGGCGTCATCGTTAGGAGCGGATTCCTGCGAAATCTTACTTTAACCATCAGATCTAGTACACAATCAGCTCGGTAGGCACGGTTGAAAGGCTTACCTTCTGCGGGGAAGGATCCCCCGCAGGGTTGGGAGTGGGGGAAGGAGGATCCCTGTTCTCGCGAGAAAGGTCCCGCCGGACCACCTTCGCCCTCTTCTTTTCCTTCTTCTTCGGCTCGGAAGGCCCGGCGGTTGAAGTCTTTCTCGCTAACCATGGAGCCACCGCCGCACAGTTAGCCAAGGCCCGCGCTTGGGCGGCGACTAACCGGTCTTGGAGGTCTTGCGAAAGTGGTTTGGCAGCACGTTTGGGATGCATGGTAAGCTCGCGCAAAAATCCCTGAGGCGAGAGCTCAGTTGGAAAACCGTACTTCAAGGGCAGGGCGTATGGACGCCTATCAGTGCATATTTATAGCCGCAGTAGGACCCACCAAAAGATTCCCTCGGTAGGCGGGCACGTGTCCAGCGAATATTTTGGGGGTTGGACTTGTCTTGTCGAGCGCAGGGCTAGCTCGAAAAGAGCGGGGATTGTGTACAACCCCATATTCGCTGGGTGGGACCCTGAGACACCACTGAGGAATTGGGCTAGCCTCAGGCTAGCCTTGGGTTATCCCTAAGGCATACTTGTGGAGTTTTCATCCTTAAAAGGCTCCCGCCTGGCAGTGGGCGATATCGTTCGCGCCACGACAGGCTTCGGGTCCAAAGCCGGAGGAGCTTCCGCCCTGAAGGAGCTCCCGCCAAGGGCAGGCGAAAGCTGGGGAAACCAGAGCAGATAGTCGAGCCCACGGCAGAGAGATCGTCGACCGACCAGGGCAGGCGAGAAGGCCTTAGGTGAGCCTTCATTCGCAATGGCATCATGACTACCTAGCGCGAGAACCTTCCTGGCAGGAGTTCTCGCCAAGGCCGGCCTAGAGGGGACCCAGCGAGAGCCTTCTAGGCCGGGGGTCTCGCCAAGTGGGCCCACGTGGTGGGACCCGGAGTCCAGAGGAGATTATTTTATTATTATCCCGAGGTAAAATTACCCAAATGCCCTTGGGATGACAGCGGGATTTGGCTATTGGAAGACCCCTCAGGGGTATTTCAGTATTTTCAGGTCAAAGGAAGACTATAAAAAGACCCATAGGGGCTCTTTGGAAGGCAGGGCTTTCATTACTCTCGAACTCTAGTGCCTTCTGAGGAGCTCCCAGCCCAGCATTTGGCTTTGGAGGGGAAGCTCTCAGAGATCTTCCGGGTGAGTGGTGGGACCTCCCACCTGAGGCTTTGGGTCAGTCTTTTGACCTTAGCAGCCAGTCAAGGGTCGAGATAAGAGAGAAGTAGGCGTCGGCTGCACTCTGGTTTGTGAACATTCGTTGGGGTCAATTTTGGCTTCAACAGGTAGTGTATCTCAAAAAAATCATAAATAATCACATCTGCAGCTTAAATCAGTTAAAGGCCATACTGGAAGTTTTTACAAGCACAATAGCTTATAGTTGGTGTATTGTTGGTAACATTCTGCAATACTCCCTCACCCGCCTTGCTGGTAACTTTCACACTTAAAGATAGACATCATGACTGAAAATATTAAATAAGAATGAAATCAAGTAATAAATACGAGAGATCAAATGACGAAGAACAAATAAATCTCACCGGAGCTCTACCAGGCTCTGAGTGTATCCTGGGCAATGGCCGTTCTTACTATCGGAAAATTGAGTTCTGCTACATCTTTTAGCTCTTAGAGCACCGTCCTCCTGCCACCTAATATGGAACCTAAGGTTGAACCGTGGACAATGCCGAAGAATGAGTTAAGCAAGAAGCTAAAACTGTTTCCCAAAAAAACAGATGAGATTGTGTTAATGGAAGAGTTAAAAGTGGCAGATATAGCTGCTCAGACCTTGTTGAAGCTCACATTGGCAGTACAGATGGGCAGCGACAGCGTTATCCGACGAACGACAGTAAAGGTAGTTGTAGGGGATCTTCAGAGTAAAAGAGAGCAGCTTGAACAGAAGATTGGTGAGCTTTATAGGTTAATTGTTGCTCTCATAATGAGCATTTTGGGGTATCCCTCAGACCAACATATTCTACTCATGACCATACTAAGAAATATTAATTCAATATGTAAATTCCAAACAAAACAACAAATAAATCTACCCAATCAGAAAAGTGCCAGCATATTTTACTCATGACCATACTAAGAAATATTAAACTGTGTCAAACATATTCCTATGATTTTAACATAACATAAACTTTTAGCAAAACAGTTGCATGGATAAAAGATCTCAAGTAAATTCAAGACGTGCTAGCATGAACCAGTTTATGCGATACCACCGTTGTTTTCTCCTTGTTCACCTGCTATCAAATACTTTCATTAAAACTCTTTCAAAGTCAGTCATACATTAACACGCAATTTAACATCATATTTAGTTACCTTCTTCGTAGTTAACTCTTGTAGCATGATTTGTTTGAGGCGTGTCATTAGAAGTAGTCGCATTGTTCGAGCTTTGTCCTTTAATAAGAGACATCATCTTCAAAAACTGCACATGTATATATTTTTAAGATAATTAAAAATATTATTATGTAGTGGAAATATATAGACATACACATAACTAGTCTTAATCAACTATACCTGATCTGGATATAGATGTATTCCAGGTTCTCCTGATGTTCCAGAGCGATCGTTTCTAGAACCTTGGCGTGAAATAGCATCCACAAGAAAATCCATTGTTGTTTGCATAGTAGCCACCTGTGATTTCAAGATAGCTATCTCTTCTGAATCATTTGATTTTCATTGTCCCTTGCGTGTAGTTTGTGAGCGACGCGCTAGTTCAGGATACACTTGAATGGCTATGATACTCATTCCCATGCCTCGACATCGACCATAGTATTCTTCTCCAAATATCGACCTAAACAAAGATATTGTAGTTTCCACGACATTTTAAATTGTAAAAAAATATTATGCATGGTTTTCACCTAAAAGCGGCCTCATGAATGTCAGTCAACGGCGTGTCTGGGGGGCATTGTGACATTTGATCCTCTATTGCTTTATCCAAAGCAACCTACAATGAATAAAAAATTGAAGTCATATGAATCAAGTTTATTTAAAATGTATGTCGAGGAAAAAACCTTACTTTTTTTTGATGTTGCTTCATCATCCACAAACTTTTTCCCTTTTTTTTGAAGTACGACTATATACATATAGTTCAAGCTGAGTTGGCTCCATTCCCAATTCATCAGCCTATCAAAAAATTAAATTATATATGTTGGTGTTAAAAATGTAAGAAGTATACATGTGCAATTGTTTTATATTTATACTTGTACAACATACCATCATTTTTTTATGATTTGCCACGCTCATTCTTCCAAGGGCGTGTGCACCAATTTGCTTACTTCATTATATTTTTTATTTTTTTCGCTAATATTCTGCTTATACCACATTCCAATGGTCATAATAATATCAATTCAATATGCATGCAATATAAAGAAAACAGATAGAATAGAATAAAATAGTTGGATTACCTTCCCCTTTGATGAATACAATTATGTCACCATATCAGCAAATTGATTTGCAGGCATATTTTTAGGGCCACCACGAGCAATTACAGACGTAGGAGTGTCTGATGGTCGATAATAAAAGCTCTTAAATTTTGCTTTGTAATCCCTGAATGCTTCTCGTAGAAGTTCCATTATATGCTTCTTGTCAGTCTCATAAACATTAAAGCGTTGCTGTTCAAAATAGTCAAAATGATTAACATATTTAAAAAATTATGTGTAAATATAAGTGATTGAAGATATGCACCTTTATCAAATTCCATGCCGTGTCTTTGCTATAGTTGGACACATGCGCCCACGATTGAGAAATCATTGGAAACACTGATAAATTTCTAATGAGTGTGCCCAAAAAAGAGGAAAGTTGAACTCTTCCATCACCTATAAATTGCCCGTACACATTCTATCCATTTTAATTACTTTATCTGCTGGCATTAGATGAATGTGTTTGCATGTCGTTTCGCCTTGTCCTTTTTTATGTTTAGTTTTGTCTATAACCAGCAAAACAATTTTGTAAATATCATCAATAATAAAAATAACATATATTGAATTAGAAGTATTTATTACAAATTGAATTAGAAGTTTGTGTTTCATCTGTATTATGATCAACTTCCCGATCATCACTAGCTTGATTATCATCATTACTTTCATTCGGTGAATGAAATGTCATGGTTGCCACATCAAATAATAGATCCTCATGGGCCCACGAAGTACTTGCATCTGTCTCACCACTTTGATTATTGGATATTGGTGTGGGATCTCTTGATACATATAAATTTTTTGGATCAAATTTTCTTTTACGAGGCATTGGCTATCAGCATTATAATAATAACATTAGTAATGATGGGTTCCACCTTAATTTATAAAGATGAGGAGACCCCCATGATCCCCACCAATGGAGATCATGGGTGGGCCCTCCTTACCCACATGATCTCTCATGGAGATCATGGGGGTGGGCCCCCATTTTCTCCCACCTTCCGCGGAAGAAACCGCCACCGGCGGTTCCCCTCCGGCCGGCCACGACCACGGCCCGCGGCCATGGCCGGCCGCGGCCACCGGCCTCGGCCACCGGCCTCGGCCATGGCCGGCCTCGGCCATGGCCGACGGGAGCCATGGCCGGCAGCGGCCGTGGCCGGCAGCGACTATGGTCGGCCTCGGCCACGGCCGGCCGGCCGCGGCCACGGCCGGCCTCGGCCACGGCCGGCCTCGGCCACGGCCGGCCTCGGCCACGGCCGGCCTCGGCCACGGCCGGCCTCGGCCACGGCCGGCCTCGGCCACTGGCCATGGCCGGCCGGGGCCGGCCGCAACCATGGCCGGCCGCCGCCAGGTCCGGCCGCCTCCTCGCCGTCGGCCTCGTCCGGGCGGCCCCGCCTCGGGGTGGCCTCCCCGCCGTCCGATTGAGGGAGAGAACCCACCGGCCGTCCGATCGGAACAAAACCACCCACTAACCCACTATGTTAGTGGTGGGGCCCGTCGTAACTTCCCCCTGGAGCCTATAAAAGGACCCCAGGGGATTCTCATTTGATCATCTTCTTCTCCTACGCTTCGCCCTTCTTCTTCCTCAGGTGGGAGCTCTCCCGTTTACCTCCGCCGGCGGCCACCCCTCGTCACCAACAACCAGCGGCCGCCTCTCCCCGCCAACCACCGGCGGACGCCTGTGACGTCTAGCGGCCACCAACGGCTATCAGCACCCGCCAACGGCTATCAGCACTCGCCGTAGGCCATCGGCACCCGTCATCGGCTATTGGCACCCCACCAGCGCTCAGTTACAAAGGAAGCACTCCAAGGACAGAGAAAGACGAGCAAGGGAGGCAGTGACAACCCTTGGATACACGCCGCCTCTAAGCGCGCGCGCCTAAAGCACCCCGCGCATTCCACCGTCCAAGTCCCGTCGGCGAGGCAGTCTGTTGCCCACCAACGGTTGCATACACCCTCTCTCTCTCCTCAAGATTGTAACGGGAGCGGCCTGTCGCCCCGATTCACCCAGCATACTGTAATCACTCCGATCTAGTGGATTTTGACCGGCAGCGAACCGGTCACGTGGTTTTTCACCCGGTTGAAGGGTTTTCCACGTTAAAACTCCTTGTGTTCATTTCCCCTCTTCAACTGACTGTGTGCGCGCTCGACCGCTCCGCGAGCTAAGGCGGTCCAAGTTAGTCCGGATCGACCGGAGCGCCGAGTTTGGCCGCAACAGTTTGGCACCGTCTGTGGGAAACATTCCCAGTATCCTTCGCAGAGCAAGTTCATCGTGCCTACTACTGCAATGGCAAAGAGGAGTGCTCGCGTAGCCGAAGGATCCGCACTTGGCGGACACACTGAGCCTGCCCAATCTCACTCTCTGGTAGACGTGCCACTGACCGCTGAAGCGGCTTTCGCCCCCGTCACCGCCTTGGAAGGGCGTGTCCGCCAAATGGAGGAGCAGCAGACAGAGATGCTCACACTACTTCGAAACCTGGGAGCACCTCCAGTTCCACCAAGGTCACCTCCGCCAGCTAACCATCCCCCACTGTTCGACCCACCAAGGAACCAGGAAAATCCTGTAGAAAGAGAAGAACCTGAAGACCATTCAGATGCCGCCAGTTCAGCTCATCCCCATCTAAGAGAAACAAGGGCGGATCACCCCCGCAATCTAGTTAACGATGCTCCCATCCACCCTCTCCTAACTCGTCGAGAAATCAGAGAGGTAGTTGCTGAAGAATGCCGCCAAGTTGCAAGGAGAGATTTCCACCCTCATCGACCGCTTTATCAAGGCTCCCCCTTGACTCGGCAGATCCTCGATCATCCAATTCCACAAGGATTCAAACTTCCAAACATCGAAACATTTGATGGAACTGACGATCCACTCAAGCATGTCAATCATTTCACCACCATCATGAGGATCTTCCATGCCACTGATCAACTATTATGTCAAGTATTTCCAACTACCCTCAAAGGACAAGCTCGAACATGGTTTCACTCTTTGAGGCCCGAGACCATTACTAGTTTTGCCGAATTAACTAGACAGTTTTCCGATCAATTCATCGCTAATCGAAGGATTGTTCGAGATCCCTCTCATCTTTCTGGAATCCGCCAGAACGAAGGGGAAACCCTTAAAGAATTCTTCCGACGTTTCACTGCAGAAGCCCGCCAGATCCCGGGAGTCGACCCTGAACTCCTGCGTGGAGTGTTCCTAGGGGGTCTTCGACCCAGCGGTTTCTACTCAGCACTTATGAGAGAAACCGTGCCCAACTATCCAGATCTGGTACACAGAATCGAAGCGCAAATAGCCGCGGACGAAGCTATTGAAGCTCATCGACGGCAGTTCGATGGAGTACAAAAAAGACAGAGAGATAAAGAGCCAGTCCCTCAACACCAGGAGGGAAGGTTACTCGAAGACCGTCGAACTGGGCGCCGCAGGCGTGACTCGCAGAGAGATCCCCCTAGAGATTATACCCCGCTCAATACTTCTCGCACCAATGTTTTGTATGCCATTCAGAATGAACCAGTATTACAACGACCAAGGCAACCGCCTCCTAATCCTAGGAACGATCAATCAAAGTATTGCGAGTATCATCGGACAACCGGACACACCACTGAAGAATGTGCTCGCCTAAAGGAGGAGATCGAGCGCTTATTCCGTCTAGGACTGCTCGGAAGATTTCTGCAAAGAAGAGTCCAAGAACAGCAAGACCCGCCTAGGCGTCCCAGGGACCAGCAGAATGCCCCGCGGACACCTGAAGGAGGAAGGCAAGTGGTAGGAAACATTGAGACTATCGCCGGATCACCTATTCTGACTACACAGATACTGTCAGTCCATTCTGGAAAGGAAGCCCATGAAGATAAAAGAAGCAAGCAGGACACCACCATATCATTCGGAGATAAAGACCTCATCAACGTCCGAATCCCGCATCAGGACCCGCTTGTAATTAGCGCTGGCATCGGAAACCCCTGCTACAACGTCAAGCGAATCCTCGTCGATAATGGCAGTTCAGTCGACGTCCTTTTCTCCACCACTCTGCAGAATATGAATATATCCCGGCAGCAGCTAACTCCACCCGCAGGCCCGATATATGGTTTCGACAACCATCAGGTCCAGGTCATCGGAACAGTCACCCTACCAGTCACGTTGGGAGAATTTCCAAGACAGATTACGCATGAAGTCCAGTTCGTGGTAGTAGACTCAAACTCAGCATACAACGCTATCTTTGGAAGGCCTGTTCAGACCACCTTCAAAGCTATCCCATCTATCCCCCATCTAGCAATGAAGTTCCCTACTCCCGGAGGAATTGGAGTAGTACGCGGGAATCAAGAAGCCGCGAGGAATTGTTATTCTAAACAAGCTCAGCCCACTGAGCCTACCACACTAAACATCGATGACTTCGACCTCAGAGATGAAGCAGTTCTGCAGCGGGGAGCACCCATCGAAGGTCTGATTGAAGTCCCCCTCTCTTCGACAAAACCAGATCGCACCGTCCAGCTCGGGTCCCTCTTACAGGAGCATGAAAGGGAAGAGTTAGCAGCCTACCTCAGGAAGAATAAGGATATCTTCGCCTGGTCCCCGGAAGATATGCCTGGGATCGACCCTCAGGTCATCCACCACTCCCTTAACATTAATCCCGCATGTAAACCCGTCATTCAAAAGAAGAGGAATTTCGCCCTAGAGAGACTCCAAGCAATCGAAGAAGAGGTTGAAAAACTCCTTCGCGCCCAATTCATTCGAGAGGTTGGCTACCCTGCTTGGGTGGCCAATGTAGTCCTAGTAAAGAAATCTTCGGGAAAGTGGAGAATGTGTGTGGATTACACAAACCTTAATCAGGCTTGCCCTAAGGACAACTTTCCACTTCCCAGGATAGATCAGCTAGTTGATTCAACCGCCGGGCACCAGCTGCTTAGCTTCATGGACGCCTACTCTGGATACAACCAGATTCGAATGGACCCAGCCGACGAAGAACACACGGCTTTCCGTACCGACAAAGGAATTTATTGCTACAGAGTAATGCCATTCGGACTTAAAAATGCAGGAGCTACCTACCAGCGACTCATGAACAAGATCTTTAAAGAACTCATCGGCAGATCCATGGAAGTGTATGTAGACGATATGCTAGTCAAGAGCATCCGCCGGGAAGACCATTTGGAAGATTTAGAGAAATGCTTCAAGATCCTCAGACAATATGGAATGAAGCTTAACCCTAGCAAGTGCGCCTTCGGAGTCACTTCGGGAAAGTTTTTAGGGTTCATGGTTACCCAGCGAGGAATAGAGGCCAATCCTGAGAAAATTAAGGCTCTCGAAGAAATGTCTCCACCCAGATCACTCAAAGATGTACAACGGTTGAACGGGAGAATCACAGCACTGTCCCGATTCCTAGCTCGTACGGGAGACAAGTACCTCCCCTTCTTCAAAATCCTCCGAGGAGCACGAAGCACAGGGTTTCAATGGACAGATGAGTGTCAATCGGCCTTTGAATCCTTAAAGCAATACCTGGCCTCTCCTCCACTTCTATCCAAGCCGGCTCCCGGAGAAATTCTCTTTTTATATCTTGCCGTCACACCAGCGGCATTGAGTTCAGTCCTAGTTAAAGATGAAGGAGGAATCCAGCGCCCCATCTACTACCTCAGCAAAATCCTTTCTTATTCCGAAACCCGGTACCCGGCTGCAGACAAAACAGCCTTAGCACTTGTCTTCTCTGCCAGAAAACTCCGTCCCTACTTCCAGGCGCACACTGTTAAGGTCCTAACCGAGTTACCCCTCCGTGCCATTCTCCAAAAACCCGAAGCATCCGGTCGACTGGTTAAGTGGGCTGTCGAGTTGGGTGAGTTCGATATCCACTTCCTCCCGCGCCCCGTCATCAAATCTCAGGTTTTGGCCGACTTCATCGTAGAGAACACTCTCCCGACGGAAACAGAATTTGCGCCAGTGAAAGCCGGACAAACATGGACGCTATACGTAGATGGGGCCTCAGGTGCTGAAGGTGCTGGAGCAGGCCTGCTCCTCATTAATCCAGAACTCGTTACTCTAGAATATGGACTCCGATTAAAATTCCCTGCTACAAACAATGCGGCAGAATACGAAGCCCTCATCACGGGACTCAGGCTCGCCATCAGCTGTCAGGTCAAGCAGCTGACCATTTACTCTGACTCACAACTTATTGTCTCGCAAGTAGAAGGAGAATTTGAAGCCAAGAATGAACAGCTATCCCAGTATCTGCAGCTCGTTAAGTCCCTTCTCATCCAAATTCCACAAATCCAAATTATGCATATCCCTCGAGAGAAAAATAACAAGGCAGATGCCCTGTCAAAGCTAGCCACATCTTCGACGCAATACCAAACAAGAAGGCGTTGGGTAGAAGAAATAGTCTTCCCCAGTATTCATGGCCCATGGGTAGTAGCAGAAGTCAATGAAGCAGAAGAATCATGGACAACCCCGCTAATTGCCCATTTGAAGGGCCAACTACCACCGGAAGATCAAAAGGAGGCTCGCCGCCTAAGAATGAGAGCGGCAGCATTCACTTTGATAGACGAAGAACTATACAAGCGGTCCTTTGCAGGACCCTACCTAAAGTGCCTATCAGAAGAAGACGCCGACTACACGCTCCGCGAAGTCCACCAAGGAGTATGCGGCGAGCATCTCGGGGGAAAATCCCTGGCCAGGAAAATCCTACGACAAGGATTTTATTGGCCGACCATGAAGAAGGAGGCGACAGAATTCGTTCAAAAGTGCAGAAGCTGTCAAGTACACGCTAGCATTCCCCGGCAGCCCCCGGTAGCCCTCACGTCATTACAAGGAGCCTGGCCGTTTGCACAATGGGGGATAGATCTCCTCGGGCCTTTGCCACTGGCTTCTGGTCAGAGGAAATTCATCATTATGGCAATCGATTATTTTACCAAGTGGGTCGAAGCGGAACCACTGGCCAAGATAACCGAAGAGAACGCCAAACAGTTCGTCTGGAAGAATATCGTCTGTCGCTTCGGCATACCGGCAATCATCATCACTGACAACAACACCCAATTCACTGGAAAATCCTTTACCAAGTTGTGCGAAAACTTAAAGATAGTATTGCGACACACAGCAGTATCACATCCCCAATCCAATGGGCAAATTGAAGTAACCAACCGTACTATCCTAAAGGGACTAAAGACACGACTAGAAGATGCTGGGGGGCAATGGGTGGACGCTCTTCCTAATGTGTTGTGGGCGTATCGCACTACAGAAAGGACGCTTACAGGAGAAACCCCGTACAATCTCTGCTATGGAACGGAGGCTATTATCCCAGTCGACATCGGCGTCCCTAGTTCTCGGGCATCCAACTTTGACCCCCAGACAAACAACGAGGCGCTCTGCGACAACCTCGACCTAATCTTCGAAGTGCGAGAAAAAGCCGCTCTCCGCGCCGCCGCCTACCAACAACGCACAGCCCGTTACTACAACCGCCAAGTAAAGGCCCGCCCGATTAACGTCGGAGACCTAGTCCTTCGCACTTTGGAAGCTGTCGGAATAGGAGCACAAGGCGACAAGCTATCTCCAATATGGGAAGGACCATTCGTTGTTACCGCTATGGTGAAGCCAGACACGTACAAGTTACGAAATGCCGAAGGAAAAATTCTACCTCGCACGTGGAACGCGCAGAACCTACGCCGCTTTTACCAGTGACACGTTATGCCGCCATTTTTAATTCAAGACTATGTGATTTATATAAGTCGCGAGCCCGAACTCGTGCAAACTATTATTCATTCAAAGTATTACATTTTGCTTTCCGCAAATATCCTATATTCAAACAAGATTTAGGGTCTCCCTGTTCCACGCAACACCGTGGGGGCCTGCCCCCCCTCACGAAGAAGCCGCGAGCCTGTCTCGCGCGAAAAGCCGTGGACCTGTTCCACGCAACACCGTGGGGGCCTGCCCCCCTCACGAAGAAGCCGCGAGCCTGTCTCGCGCGAAAAGCCCTGGACCTGTTCCACGCAACACCGTGGGGGCCTGCCCCCCTCACGAAGAAGCCGCGAGCCTGTCTCGCGCGATAAGTCGTGGACCTGTTCCACGCAACACCGTGGGGGCCTGCCCCCCTCACGAAGAAGCCGCGAGCCTATCTCGCGCGAAAAGCCGTGGACCAGTTCCACGCAACACCCTGGGGGCCTGCCCCCCTCACGAATAAGCCGCGAGCCAGTCTCGCGCGAAAAGCCATGGACCAGTTCCACGCAACACCATGGGAGCCTGCCCCCTCACGAAGAGGCCGCAAGCCAGGCCCGCGCTCTAAGCCATGACAAAGATCAACTCCCACCAACAACCACCTCGTGACAAAACGCATCTGTGCAAAACACATGACAACGACATACAAATAAGGCTATCATAAAAAACAATGAATGGGAGCCCTAACGGCGACAATCTCAAAAGCTATAACAAAAGCAAATGACTACAAATAAATAACGAGACATACAGCAGCAAATAAGCACTACAGCTACTCATCATCAGCATCTGAGCCAGAACGCTCATCACCTGAAACGTCCGCAAAGCTGAAACTGGAAGTATCACACCCAAGATGCTTCCCTATGAAGCGAAAGGCCTTCGAAACACCGCGACGAAGCGCTAACTGACGCATATCATCCACCTGAGGCTCTACTTCCTTGGACCAAATGTCATCACGAACCTCCTCCGCAATCAGGCTGCGATCACGAAGATAGTCCAGCGACTCCAAGTACTCTGCAAGCCCTGCCACCTTCAGCTCTGAGGTATGATCATCAGAAGATAACATCTCCACCTGCGCCTTCGCCGCCTGAAGCTGAACTTCAAGACCTGAAACCTCTTCCCGCGCCGCTTGCAACTGGGTCCCCAAGCCAGATGTTTCCTCTTTCGCATACTTTAACATCTGGGCAGTGCTCTCCACCAGGGCTTTCTCCACATCCAAGGAGGCACGCACATCTTCTAGCTCAGACTTCAGCTCTGACCCAACTCGATGGTACCGCGCGATGTCCCGGTCATGTTCTTCCTTGAGAGAAGAGAGTGAGCCCATCGACAATCGAAGCTTCTCCTGCAAAGCAAGATAGCCATCCTTCAGGCTCACATAATGATCGTTCCAAGTAACTGCAATCTGTGCTTAAGCCTCAATCTGCAAAAGGAAAACACGCAATTAGCCGCCTTCAAACAAAAACTAAAAGAGGAAGGAAGAAACAGTAAGTCACCAACTTACCGCGTCGCTCATCGCCTTCAAAGAGGAAGACATCCGGGGAACCGCTGCGCTAACAAGCGCCTGTGGAGCCGGGGAAACAGGTAATTGCGTCTCTGGGACTGAATCATTAGAATCTACCACCACAACGTCAGCATCACTAACGGGGGCCATCACCGTTTTTCTCTTTCGGCCCCCTCCCTGAGAAGACGACGCCACCCGTCCCATGCCCACAGAAATACCACATCCCAACAATCGCTTCTCCTCTACAAATGCATATATATTGAAGAGACGATTAGCCAGCTCGCGAGGCTCGGAAAATCCCAGCACAGGGGAGAAGTCTCGCTCCCTCCCTTTCACACGGCGACAACGGTCAGGAAGCGCATTCCACACCTCGGGAAGACCCCAGGAATTCTTCACATATCCAAACAAAGTATTACCGTGGCGACGATCCTTACGAGACTCAAACTCCAGCCAAACCTTGTTGCTACGCACCTCGATCCGCTCACCACCATCAAAGCGCACATCGCACCAATCCCGGAACTGATCTAGGGAAAGAGAGCCCCCATGCTCACGGAAAAAAGCGACCAAGCCCATGATGCAAGTAACCCCGGTTGGAGCAAACTGGGAAATAGGGACTCCACAAAACTTCAGAATCTCCACCACCTCGTCGCAGGGGGGAAGACGGAAACCGGATCTGAGAGACACTTCGCAAACAGTCAGCCAACCACGGGGAGGATTTTGGACCCGCTCCTCGGGACGAGGGATCCTCACTTCCAAGTCAGAAGGAAGTCCGTACTTTGTTCTCCAAATAGCCACACCATCTTCGGTCAAAGAGGAGCGTAGACGCATGGGTCCAGCGGAACGCTTTGGTGCCTACACACCGCAAAAAATCAGTCAACCCAAAGTGGTAAAATCACACAACTACTCACACGCACATAAGCCATACGCGCGCGACCTGCACGCGCGCACGGCATGCGCGTAAATGCGGCCTGCGCGCGCGCACAAACCTGCACGCAAGCACCGCCTGCGCGCGCGCACAACCGGCGCGCGCGCACAGCCTCACCTACGCGGCCAGCGCGCGCGCGGCCAGCCAGCGCGCGCGCGTCCAGCGCGCGCGCGGCCAGCCAGCGCGCGCGCGTCCAGCGCGCGCGCGGCCAGCGCGCGCGCGGCCAGCGCGCGCACAGCCTGCGCGCGCGTATGCGCGGCCAGCGCGCGCCCGGCCAGTGCGCGCACAGCCTGCGCGCGCGCATACGCGGCCTGCGCGCGCGGGGCCAGCGCGCGCACGGTCTGCGCGCGCGCGTGCGGCCAGTTTGCGCGCGGACAGCCTGCGCGCGCGCGGCCAGCGCGAGCGCGCGGCGCGCCCGCGCGCGGGACGGCCTCCGCGCACGCGTGGCCTGCAGCGCGACTTGCGCATGCGAGTTGGGCGCATATCCCACTCACATGCACAGCCCTTACGCGCGCGGCACGCTTGCGCGCGCTCGGCCCTTTCCCCACATTGGGGGCACGCAACCGGCTCCTGCACCTTGCCGGCCTCCGCACATGCTCGCCTGGCACCCGCTCACCAAACTAGCACGCACCATCGTACCTTAGAGCCGCACGCCGTCGCCGCCATCCCAGATTCAACGCCGGCGATCACCACAGCGACCAGAGTAAGAAATCTCTCCCTGTGTTCGCTTCTCTCCCAACTGAAAGAGATTTGGGGGGCAATTGATGGGTTCCACCTTAATTTATAAAGATGAGGAGACCCCCATGATCCCCACCAATGGAGATCATGGGTGGGCCCTCCTTACCCCCATGATCTCTCATGGAGATCATGGGGGTGGGCCCCCATTTTCTCCCACCTTCCGCGGAAGAAACCGCCACCGGCGGTTCCCCTCCGGCTGGCCACCACGGCCCGCGGCCATGGCTGACCGCGGCCATGACCGGCCTCGGCCATGGCCGGCATCGGCCATGGCCGATGGGAGCCATGGCCGGCAGCGGCCGTGGCCAGCAGCGGCCCTGGCCGGCCGCGGCCACGGCCACGACCGGCCTCGGCCACGGCCGGCCACGGCCATGGCCGGCCGGCCGCCAGGTCCGGCCGCCTCCTCGCCGTCGGCCTCGTCCGGGCGGACCCCGCCTCGGGGTGGCCTCCCCGTCGTCCGATTGAGGGAGAGGACCCACCGGCTTTCCGATCGGAACAAAACCACCCACTAACCCACTATGTTAGTGGTGGGGCCCGTCGTAACTTCCCCCTGGAGCCTATAAAAGGACCCCAGGGGCTTCTCATTTGATCATCTTCTTCTCCTACGCTTCCCCCTTCTTCTTCCTCAGGTGGGAGCTCTCCCGTTTACCTCCGCCGGCGGCCACCCCTCGTCACCAACAACCAGCGGCCGCCTCTCGCCGCCAACCACCGGCGGACGCCTGTGACGTCCAGCGGCCACCAACGGCTATCAGCACCCGCCAACGGCTATCAGCACTCGTCGTAGGCCATCGACACCCGTCATCGGCTATTGGCACCCCACCAGCGCTCAGTTACAAAGGGAGCACTCCAAGGACAGAGAAAGACGAGCAAGGGAGGCAGTGACAACCCTTGGATACACGCCGCCTCTAAGCGCGCGCGCCTAAAGCACCCCGCGCATTCCACCGTCCAAGTCCCGTCGGCGAGGCAGTCTGTTGCCCACCAACGGTTGCATACACCCTCTCTCTCTCCTCAAGATTGTAACGGGAGCGGCCTGTCGCCCCGATTCACCCAGCATACTGTAATCACTCCGATCTAGTGGATTTTGACCGGCAGCGAACCGGTCACGTGGTTTTTCACCCGGTTGAAGGGTTTTCCACGTTAAAACTCCTTGTGTTCATTTCCCCTCTTCAACTGACTGTGTGCGCGCTCGACCGCTTCGCGAGCTAAGGCGGTCCAAGTTAGTCCGGATCGACCGGAGCGCCGAGTTTGGCCGCAACAAGTAATATCAATGATAAATAGTAAATTGTGAGAGCATACCAAGTGAAATTTATCCTTCTCTTGGCACAATAATTAGGTCAACATCAGTTCTAACTATCTCGACATCCTCATCATCTTGGTACAAGTTCTCAACATCTTGTATTTCATTAACAACGCATTGATTTAAGGTTTGATCGACATCATTATTTATAGTTGTGATGTCTCCCATTTCATACTCATCTAGCGACACCATCCTCATGACCACTTCCCAACATGATAGTTTAGGATCAGGGATATAATATACCATTTTTGCTTGAGAAGGCAAAATGTAAAGGTCATGTTCTAGTACCATGCATGTATGCGTTAATTGAGTGAAATTAACGAAAGTGAACCCAAAAAAATCTTTCTTCACCCCCACATTGTTTGTGGGATTCACCAAATCACATTTAAAAAACATTACTTTTGCAGCGTCAAAATAATCTAATTTTATGATCTCAGTAAGCCTACCAAAATAATGAATATCTCCTTCTATTCCACCATGGTCAGACAATACTTCAATCCCACTATTTTGCGTTTGTTTACAAAATTCACTTTCTACCGTTTCGAAATAAGAAACCATTTATATTATATCCTTTGTAACTACGAACAACAGAGTTTGGTCTAAGTCCAACTATCGTAATTGTGGATCATTAATGGTTACAACATTTATAATCTGAAAAATGATAAAATGTTCACAAAATAAATTATATTGGCATTTATTTGTAAGTATTTATAAATATGAATGATTTTTACCCTCTGTTTAAACCATGCTGAGAATTCATTGCAAAGCATTTTTTCCAACATATCTTCTTCGATTTGTTGTGGATGAAGACGATTCTTTAATTCTTCTCGCAATTCACTAAAAGCCTAAATTATTACAAAGATCAACACAATTTCTGGAATTAAACACTTACAAAAGAGTTATTAATGTTTAATAAAAAATATACCTTTGAAAAGTCTTGAGTTCAGCACAGTTGAACAGAACATATCGATGCGCTTGTTTAAGGCTAATCAGGTTTAGTTTTTTTCAAAACAACACCTTTTGTAGGACTGCCCACTTGTGGAAGCATCTTAAATGCTGGCGTTGGAATTGTCAAATTTATACTATTACGACTTGGGTGATTAAATCGAGTTTCAATTCCCTCTAAAATCAGAACAGAATGTTAAAGTCTCTTCAGCTATATAACTCTCTGCTATCGATCCTTCTGGTCTTGATTTATTTCGAACAAATTTTTTGTAGTGCCCAAGTTCTCTCTGAATGGGATACATCCACCTAAATTGTATTGGACCACCCAAGATAGCCTCTTTTGCAAGATGCACTATAAGATGAATCATTATTGTAAAGAATGATGGGGAAATATTATTTCAAGCTGACATAATGCCAATATTAAACGATCTTCTATTTTAACCAAGTCAGAAATTAGTACTTTTTTTGAACATAACTGTCTAAAAAATATAGACACTTCCATTAATGGAATTACTATATTCCTTGGTAAAACTGATCGTAAACTGACAAACAAGAACTGTTGCATGATGATGTGATGATCATGACTCTTCAACCCTTGCATTTTACATTGCTTGAGCTTAACACAACGTGATATGTTGGATGCGTATCCATCGGGAACTCGTATTGACTTTATCATACCTAAGAAAATTTGTCTCTCTCTTATTCGTGGTAAAAAAGCTGGAGGAATGACCTCAAACTCATCATCTCTTTCTTGAATCCATAATTGTTTTATAATCTTAAGATCCTTGCAATCTCTTTTTGCACGTACGTTATCCTTGCTTTTGACAGGGTCGCCTAATATGGTGCTTAAGATATTATCGCATACATTCTTCTCTATATGCATGACATCAAGACAATGTCGCAATAAATTTGTTTTCCAATAAGGTAGGTCAAAAAATATACTTCTTTTTTTCCAGTACATAGTCGGTCCTCGTAATTGATTTTCTCTACCAAAAACAACTTGAATATCTTTGATTGCCTCAAGTACATCTCTTCCTTTAGGTGGTTTTGTATTACCAACACTTAATTCATGACGACCAAATTTTTTTCACTTTCTATACGGATGATCAACTGGTAGAAATCGACGGTGAGATTGAAATGTTATTTTTTGACTGTGCTTTAACCAACATGAGTTAGTGTTTAACTCACATGATGGGCAGACAAGTTTAGAATGTGTATTCCATCCTGATAAATTACCAAGCCCGGGAAAATCACTAATAGTCCAGAGTAATGTCACGCACAGTTTAAATTTTTTTCCCTCTGAAGCATCAAACACTTTTATACCCTCTTCTCATAACTCCTTTAACTCTTTTATTAATGATTGCAAATAAACATCAATATTGTTACCAGACATTTTCGGACCAGGTATCAAACCTGACATGATGATAGATCTTTTCTTCATGCACTCTCAAGGTGGCACATTATATATGACTAACATAATTGGACATGTACTATGTGTGCTAGTAGGATCACCAAAAGGATTAAAACCATTTGTGGCAAGAGCGATGCGAATATTGCGAGATTCACTGGAGAACTCTGGATGTCTTTGATCAAAATCTTTCCATGCCAAGCCATCTCTAGGGTGGTGCATTAAATTATCATGGTTAGGCTCTTTTGCACGCTATTACATCATTTCGGCTGTTTGTTTACAAAGAAATAGTATTTCTAGATGCTCTTTCAATGGAAAGTAACGAAAAACTTTTTTGGGGATCTTTTTTGAAATCCTCATATCTTATTGCTTACGTTTCCTTAACTTGTTAACCAATTGACTTTCAACTCTTTCAACCCATAGCGACTTCCCGCACACATAGCAAGTACTACTACTTTTGTGTGATCCCCAAAATAATGAGCAATCATCTTCACATGCATCAATCTTAACATAGTTGTGTCCTAATTTAGAAATAATTTTCTTGGCATCATTATAGTTAGCAGGCAAAGTTTCATGTCTACCTGGAATTGCACCCTGTAGTGTCTTCAATAACATACTGAAGTGTACATTACTCCAATTTCCAAGTGTTTTAATATGCATAAGCTTTAACAAGAAGGATAATTTTGTGTACTCCAAGCATCCTTCCCACAATGGTTTATTTTCCTCCAAGAGAGACATATATAAACTATTGTCATTTATAGTGTTGGGAGCTTGAGGACAATCAAATGTCTCATCTTCACCATAATGATCATTCCTGAATTCTTGTTCAACCATATTCTCAGTCTGTGTCAAATTAGGGATGGACGCATGCAACAGTTCATCAATGAGATCAGTAGAGCTATTAGAGGTGTTAAGAAGGTTTAGGGTAGAAGAAAAGATGATACTCGACTGGATCTCAGTGTAGGATAATCGGCCATCATGGTATATCCAATCTGCATAGTTTTCTATAATGCCATTCCATACTAGATGCCCCTCTACCTCTTCTCGATGCCACAACTTCATATTTGCACACTTTCTACAAGGGCACAGACATTTTTTTCCAACTGGTGTATATCTATAGAATAAATCTAGCAAATATTTCATGCCTTCTACGTAAATTTTTGAGTGGCGTGACTCTTTCATTCATTTTTTATTCATTTCTGATAATTTTTTTTGATGTGTACCTATATAAATAAATGAAATGAACAAACCAATTAGACTAAAACAAGTGTGTTGTATATAATATTAAAAGTAACGTGAATACATCAATAAATTATTTTTTTATACTATAAACAATTTAGCTAAGATAGAACTACTAATTAGATTAAAGCAAGTGCACAAAGTTTTTTAATAAACTTCAATAAAGCATAAGTAGATGAAGTATTACAATCTAGTCAAATAAAAAGATGTTTAAGTATTAAATAGATGGAAGGATATGAACACAAGACAAGGTGTTTACAATCTATTGACAAATCGAATTTTGTAAGTTATTCAAAAATCAAATTTATGTTAGGTAGAGGGCTAATTAGCATCAAATATTTTTCAAAAACAAAATACAGTGGTTTTTTCATTCCATATGACCTATCCTTGTTTGACAATGAACTTGAAGTTGAGTGCTTGAATCATTCACAAAAGCATTAATTTGTGCTTATACTTTGATGAAGTATTGTAAAAAAACATTAAAATTTTGATAAACGGAAAGAGAATGATATTAGTAATTCCATCAAACACTTGAAAGGAAAGCTACACTCTAAAGGAAAACTTTAATTTAGTAATTCCATCAAACACTTGAAAGACATGAAATTTTAATTTGATAAACGAACTCCATAGCTAAGCATGCGGCAAACCAATTGAAAAATTAAATCTAAGCATTATTTAGCATATTTTTAATAGCCGAGGCAAAGCATGACTAAAGGTTGAAATCCCCCTCAAATGGAACATCAGTGTATTGAAGTATTTCTAATTATCAGCATGATTTATTTGTAATCAAGAAACACAAACTGCAGGAAGATTCAATTTCCCTCTTCGATGAAAACAAAAACATCACAGTAGAGCAGAATTTTTTAAAACCGAAAAACAAATTGAAAATGAATTAGAAAGGATGAAAGAAAATCAAAAAATTTCAGCCCTCTCTAGCATTAACACAAACTATAGGAAGATAATCATTTTTTTCAGTAGAAAAGAGGAAGGAGGTAGGTATTTTGAGAGAGATTTCAACCCGCGCATTACCTTATCTGCCTTCCACCACTGGTGAAAAACAAAGCTTATACCTGTTTAGGAAGAGAATAGGTCGAAAGGAGAAGCTAATGTCGCCACCAACCACACTCCGCAGAAGGTGTCGCCACCAGCCGCACTCCGTAGAAGGGCTTGGAGATCGAGAAGTGGGGCTCCAACAGAGCTTGGATTGGCGATGTTAGGGCTGGATTGAGATGCAGGCCTCCAACAGAGCTTCACCTGCTTGGAGATCGACAAATGCAGGCCTCCAATAGAGCTTCACTGGCTTGGATATGGAGAATGAGATGCAGCGCGATGAATGGGATGCGACGCGATGAATGGGAAGCGGCTGGATAAATCTAGGGCATCGACTGAATATCGCCAGGTTAAAATAAGGGTCAGGTTAATTTTATTTCGTTTTTTTTAATGCATTTGGCCACGTTTTTCATTAAAAGTGCCGACAAAAAGCAACATTAACATATAACTACAACGACGTTTTTAGAAACGCCGCAAAAAAACGTGGCCATAGAGCTAAAATGTTGTAGTGAATTCAGCTACAACTCAATTGGTGATGAGAAGTGAAAGAACTCTATAGTTAAGTGCGCTCGGGCGAAAGTAGTCCTGGGATGGGTGACCTCCTAGGAAGTCCTCGTAGGGGCCCCTTAACCAGATCACTTCTCATCGAAAAGAGGTTGGGGGATTGAGGTCTGGCAAGCGCAACGCCTCGCCGACCTCAACATCCCTCCACAAACCAGTTAAGGGAGGTCAGCTCGGTTTGGGAGATTGACTGTACGCGGTTGTGTGGAGAGCGGGTTGGGGCTGGTGGACTGCAGTCCGGCTGGGGGTGACCCGGGATACTCACATGAGTGGGTCGGCCCCCATTCAACAAACTGGACTGCTGTTTTATATATATCTGGTAACTCACGTTTTGGCCTTTCCCCTTCTCTTCTCCCATTTTCTCTCCATGATTAACAATGTTGTGATGTCTTTGCACTTGCTCAAAAATTGCTAATTTTGTGCACAAATATATACTTAGTAACCACACGTAGAGATTTATTTTTGAAAAATTTGGGCCGATGCGAATCACTTTATTGTCATAAAATTTGTTTGACATGACAATGATTATGATCACTACTACTACAAAAAAAACTTTTTGAACATAAAAGTGGGTGGAGTTACTTAGGAGAGGTCGGTTCTTCAAGAACGATGATTTATATCCGCCAAATGTTACTGCTTGCGAACGCTGATGTCCACAAATGTTGTTGCGAACGCTCAAGCTCAAGCTATTATGCTATGAATATCTATACAAGAAATGGATTTGATCAACATTGCAAAAATGCACAACATGTTTCTTCAGGTTCTCAAGTAAGACCATTAATTTTTTCCAAGTGGAATTCATGTATTTAACATTTATTTATAATTATATTCCCCGTCCACTGAATCTTTATTCATAGGATGGTGCATGCTTTGATGCTAGATTATTCAAAGGAAGCTACGAGTCATTATAAATTCCTCTATCAATATTCCATGTTTTTTATTATCAAAAACCTTCTCCTCTTATATTCAAATCACAATTCATATTGTTGGTCAAGTTGTTAGACATGGAGAGAATATTGGAGATAAATCAGATCCACTTTTAAAATTTTGAAAGAATTTTGGAGAGAAATCACGCCATTATGTACAAAGTACATGCAAGTTTTTTTTCTGCTATTTTTCTGTTGTGCTGGTGGTTCCTTCGATTTTTCTTTTTTTTCTACAACATGTTGCCTCATATTTTAGTCCAAACCCCATTAAGAACGCATGATGCACGCCACTTCCAAAGAAGAATTTCATTCATAGGCAATCAATCAGCTATCTGATCCAATAAAAAGTAAATAAATAAGGATAGATTGCCCGATTACATTGAAGTTAATAACTTTCAATGCCTATTCTCTTTGTGCTTTATTACACTGATTGATTGTCTTGAATATCTTTGATTTTGTTTAATGTTCTAATCATACTAGATTTTGCTAAATGTAAAGTTAAGAAGAATTTTTTTAAAATTATAGAAAAAATTTGTGCAATGTTGGTTGGTTTGATTTAGTATAGTTTTGAATGAGACTATTTAAATTCATGTATAGATTATACAAATAGTTAAAACTCTGCATTTTTAAAATAATGTTGCTAATGAACTATTCTATTGGATAGTTCTTGCAACACTCTAACCACTTTGCAAGTATGATTAAGTATTGAAATATTATTCCAATGGCCATCTATTGTCTTGAATCCCCACAAATGTCACTGTCCACGACCGATGTCACCACCCACGACAAATCCACCCCCCACCCCCGACCACAAATATCACTGCCCACGACCGATGTCACCACCCACGACAAATCCCCCCCCCCTCCCCGACAAATGTCGCCGTCCACAATCATTGTCTCTTTCACAACCAATGTTGCCTCCCACGACCGATGTCGCCGCTCATGACCAATGTCGCAACCATGACCAATATTGTCGCCTGCGACAAATGTTGCCGCCCACAAACAATGTCGTTGGTTTGCAGGCGAAGTCCGCTTGGATGTAGACACAACCCGCAACGCCGCATCGAGAACGGGCATTCCAAACGAATGTCGCCGACCCCTAACAATGTCGCTGCCTCCGAACATTGTCGCCTCCTCCGAACAATATCGCCGCCCACGAATAATGTCGACGCCCATGAACAATGTCGGCACCCACAAAATATATTGCCGCCCACGACCAATGTCGGCACCCATGACCAATGTTCTCCCACGACCAATGACATTGCCAAGCAGACAAAGCCTGCAACGAAGCAACGAGAACGGGGGAAGCCCGTTCGAAGATGCTAATATAATTATAATTATTATTATACGAGCTTTTTCGCACGGGCTACGCCCATGCTCGAAGTTCTCGGGCTGCCTTCGGACCGCATCAGGCGGGCTTCGCCCGCCTACGCATGGGCTTCGCCCGCCTACGCACGGGCTTCTCTCGTGCATGATTCTCCAGGCGGCCTTCGACCGCATAGAAGCGGGCAAATCTTCGCACGGGCTATGCCCGTGGTCGAAGCTCTCGGGCGGCCTTCGGCCGCATCCCGGCGGGCTTCGCCCGCCTCCGCACGGGCTATGCCAAGATCACTCGAAGCGACGCCAAGCAAGGATACAAGGCGTTGAGTGCTCTCAAAGCCAAGATCTTGGCGTTGAGGGGACTCAATGCCAATAACTTCGCGATGAGAGCACTCATCGCCAACAACACTCCAAAGATCTTGACGCTGAGAGCACTCGACGCCAACAAGGATACATGGCGTCCCCTCCAAGTTGTGGTAACTGCACCTTCAGGTGTTTTTCCCTTTCATTTGGAACATTCTATTCATTATACAAAGGGTCCCCTCCAAGTTTGTGTAATTACAGCTTACACACTTCTAATTTTCAAAATTACAATTAATCCCTCAATGCTTACATTTTATAACATTCATGTACAAAAGACTTTACCGTAGGCCCGCCAAATCAATTTTGACCATCCGTTCCCTCATGCAGCAAAAAGAAGCCCACATGACCCAACAGAAGGGCCCACCAACCATCTGAAAATAGCAAAACATCCAAAAACTCACTCTGTATACAACTAGAAATCATATTTTTTAGGTGTAGGACTATTGCCGCTTGCACAGCTGCCACAACAATTTAAAAAAAAATCCCCTCATGAAAAAGTGTGTGTGTGTATAAGTTTAGTTTTTTTTTTTGTTTTTATCATCATGTTAGGTTTTATTCTAGTCTTTATTTTCAAAATGAAATGTTATTAGGATAGTTTTTTCTAGCTTTTATGATACTTTAAAAGTATATCTTTTTCATCCTCATGAATTTATAAAAGAAGTTTCAAAAGTGATTTTTATTTTCTTTAGCTTAGTTTTTGTTTAGGTTGTAAAACTTTTTGTCTCTTTTAAATTTTTTTATCACTTTTTATTCACTTTTATGAACTCTTAAGAATGAAAAAGCTATAGTTTTAATTTTTAAACAAATTTGGTTTTAACTTTAATTTCCAAAACTTTTTGCTCCTTTTAATTTTATTTTGTCTTTTTATTCATTTCTAGCACATTCTAAGAATAGAAAAGTAGTTTTTATTTTTATTTTTAGGTAACTTTGTTTTTCTGTTTTTTTGTGTGTGTGTATGAGTTAGACTTTATTGTTCTCTTTATTGTTTTCTAAAATTTATGTTGTGTGAGTGAGTGTATGAGAATAATTTTTAATGCTTTCTTCAATTATGTAGAGTGTGTGAGTGTAGGAGATAAATTTTCATGCTTTATTTTATCGCTTTCCTTCAATTATGTAGAGTGCTTGTGTGTAGGAGATAATTTTATTGCTTTCTTTCAATTCATGTAGAGTGTGTGCGTGTGCGCATTTATTTCCGCCTACTTGTTAAGAGTTAAATGACGTGTTTTCATTTCCCGCCTACTCATCGAGTAGGACTTGTCATTTACCGTCTACTCATTTGAGTAGAACTTGTACTTGCATTTATTTCTCGCCTACTCATTCGAGTATGACTTATCTTTACTTTATTTTAGTTATGGTATTGAAATGTGCGTGAGTTCTCGTTTTAATTAGCTTTTCAATTTTTTCTAAATGTTTGTTATTTAATGTCTTCTTTTTATAACCCTTTAGCGTTTAGTCTTGAACTCGCGGCTCATCAAAATCATAAGCTGTCCCCAAACCGATGAGTAGCTAATCGTCTTTAGCCCTTGACATCAAAGAGCATTGAGACATATAAAATGATTTGAAATAATTAAAGTTCTTTATTTTCACTTTAATATTAGGACTTAAGGTTTGCCCCGGGTTAACGACACGTAGGACCACATATCGATGTGTGTGCTCTATTTCCGTTATCTATACGCTAGCTAGCCGAGAGGCCGTGCGTATGGACCGATCCCCCTTGGGTAAATAGAATTGCGTACATACCATCGAGAGAGGAGAAACGTAGTTCTACCGGATTGGGTTCCCCACCCTCTTAGCGTAAAGCGGGCATTAAGAGGAATCCTTCGTCGGACTAACGTTCGGTCGAATAGTCTTAATGTCCAAGTGAGCGATGTTCCTAGAGATAAGTGAGCTCATATTTCTGGAACCTTCACGGCCAAGTTGTCTTTTATTAATTTGAAAATTAAGTTCAATAATTATTAAAAGTTATTTTAGTCTTAATCCGATTTGGTGCCGAGCGTTAACCCGTCATCGAATAATTTAAGTGATTTTCAACTTACTTTTCTTTTCGCTTTAGTTAAACAAAAATCCACCTTACTTTCAGTAAAATAATAGTCTTCTTGGAGGAGTAGGAATAATCAACCCGACCCCGAGAATAATACGACTTCAGTATTCTTCCGAATATCGAGTACTACATGCGATAAGTGCACTTGCCTCCTTTCATTAAAAGCTCATTTTCTAGCGCGCCCGCGACGGTCGACTCATCGAACCAACCACCTAAATAAGAGTCTACTCGCGGGCCATCAATACTCTCATCAGCCTTCTTCTTCAGTTTGTATACCCACTTACACGTCACAAGAGTAACGCTGACGACCTTAGGCACAAGGTCTCATGTCTCGTTCCATAACATCATTCACTCCTTGACTCCATCTCCTCATCCATAGCATCATTCACTCCTTGACTCCAGTGACGTCTTCAAACTTTGAAGGCTCCCGCTCATCCAGGGGGTCCTGTGAAGAAATAAGAGACAAAGCTCACCATGTTTCCTTCGTTGTAACGAGCTGGTGGTTTAATGGTCCTCTTCGATCTCCGAAGGGCCGGACCATTACTGACCACCTCCTCTATGCCTTCTGCACCAGCTCTGTCCTCGGGCAAACTTGGAGCAACGCTCCCTCTACTTCTTGAACCAGAAGCCTTTGCCCTAGAGCTAAAAACACCTGGAGCTCCGGGTGATACCGGCAGCTCCAACAGAAGATCCTTAACAGCTTCCACCTGCCCATCATCAGACCTGCTCTCCTGCAGCTCAATAGAGCTACCTCCATACGACGTCAGCTCATCAAAGACAACATCTCTTGATACAACAAACTTTTTCGTCGCAGGATCCATACACTTTCATCCTTTCTTCAGCTCATCGTAGCCCACAAAGACAAGCTTCCTTGCCTTAACATCAATTTTGGTCCTCAGAGCATCTGGGACGTGTACATAGTAGGTTGATCCAAACACCCGAAGGTGTTCAACACTGGGCTTATCCTTGAACATCAGCTTATGAGGAGACTTTATGTTGATCGGACTCAGAGGCATCTGATTGATGACATAGGTTGCGCAGGTCATTCCTTCCTCCCAAAAGGACCTCGAAATGCCCTTTGTATGAAGCCAACATTTGTAGGTTTTGGTCAAATGACGGATCTTCCTCTCCGCTACTCCATATTATTGTGGAGAATTTGCACAAGTAATCTCCTTCCGGATGCCTTGCTTCCTGCAGAAGTTAGAGAACTCAGTTGAGACGAACTCACCTTCGTTGTCTGTTCTCAACTTCTTGATCCGCAGGCCAAGCCGGCCCTCCACCAGCTCCTTGAACTCCATAAACAATCAAAAAACATCTGACTTCTCCTTCATGAAATACATCCAAGTGTATCTTGAATAGTCATCAATCAGCACCAGCATACATCCGCTCCCTCCAAGACCGGCAGTGACAGTTGGTCCCATCAAATCACCATGAACATACTCTCCATTTTGAATAGTCATCAATCAGCACCAACATACATCCGCTCCCTCCAAGAACGGCAGTGATAGTTGGTCCCATCAAATCACCATGAACATACTCTAATGGTGCTTTAGACTTGGTTTGTGACTTGTCAAATGGAAGACGATGTGCCTTTCCATACTGACATCCAACACAAACATGACCATCCCAGTAGGATGAAAACTTAGACAAATCTTTCACAAGTCTTCTCACTGCCATGAATTTCAGCTTGTCCATCCCTACGTGCCCCAGCCTTTCATGCTAGATAGTCGCGCTATCATTGGTCCTCATCCGATCAACACAGGATCTTGTTGATAAAACAAACAAGTCCTTAACTCTCCTTCTAACGTGATCAACATCAGCCTTTATCGCTGATACGTTCCAGAGAAAACTCACTTCTGTTGGGCCAAACAGAACATGATAGCCCACATCTACCGTATTGGTCACAGAGAAGAAGCTCTTCTTCATGCCCGATACGTGATAAACACTCCTTAACATGAGTGGCCCCTTATCACTACCCAAAGACACAATTCTCTCCTTCTCAACTGCATGTACAAAATCATCAACTGTAATAATAGCTTCATTACTTGAGTAAGCCTGCAGTGAAGAGAACTTTGACTCATCAACGGTGAAGTGATGACCACACCCAGAGTCGATAATCCAGTCATCTGTGTAGTTGATGGAGGACGAAGTACGGACACACATGCCCATCATGAAGGCATTCCCCCATCCAGCTCCCTCAGCACCGGGACAAGCCTCCTCCATGCCTGCAGCATGACCTGGCTGAAAGTTCACCTTGCAATCTCATTTGAAGTGACTCGGCTGATTCCACCTATAGCACCTTGGTCCTTCCTTCTTCTTCTCACCACGCTTAGAAGAGTAACTCTTCTCTTGTTGATATGAAGTTGATGGACCATCCCCAATAAGTTTCTTCTTCTTGTCCCATCTCTTCTTCATCCCAAGAGAGCCTCACTGTCTCCTCCAAAAACAGTCAAACAAGACATCTGCCTTGCTAAGCTCTCCTGCAAAGCCAGCAAGTTCTCCAGCTCTAGCAACGATGACTGAGTGGCCCAGCCTTGAACAGAGGTCATAAAGGCCATATACTCCTTCCACAAGCCACGGATGATGTGTCTCTTGAGCTTCGCCTCCGAGATAGGCTCATCAGGATCTAACGCTGATATCTCAGCGCACAAGCTCTTCATTTTAAGAAAGAAGATTGAGACAGACAAGTATACCTGAGTGGCTCTCGCCAACTCATTTTCCAAGAATTATAGCCGAGCTACATTTTTCTTGTTGAACAACCAATCAAGGGAAGTTCAAATCTCAGTAGCTGATGAACATCCGAGGATGTAATCAAAGAGATCTAGTGAGATAGCCCGCTTCATAGTAAACTCAGCATTTACATTCGTTTCCTCAAAGCTCTCACCTCTTCAACTGATAAAGTTACAACAGTAACCTCTGTTATGTTGTCTCCACACACAACTTCACACAAATCCTCTCAAAGAAGATAGTTTTTCATGCACGACCTCCACTTCTTAAAGTTGGTTGGCGTTAAAATCTCAATACCCAAACCTCTTGCAAACCCATTATCCATTGCACTATCACTAATTTAACAAACTTCCAGAGAAGAGCAAACTTGGTGGCTGATCACTTCTCAAGACTCTGTTCCCTCTGATACCATGTTAAAATTTCACAAGATGATCAAGGTGATAGCTCTGATACCAAGTAAAACTTTCAAAGCTATCAAGATGACACCTTGATGAAGCGAAAAACGGAAACCAGGCGCATGAACACTCCAACCACAACCAAGCTCAATAAATCAGATGCAAGAAAAGTAGCAAGCAGAACATGTATTAACAATCTTCTTTACAACAAGAGATATACACGGCGAGACATGATTTCGCCAAGTACAAACAAGAAAGTAGAGAACAACAAAAAACAGAAGTCGGGCGGACAGAGGCCGAGACCGCCGCCCTTGCCGAACTGAACAACGAAGTCCGCCGAGACTGCGAGGTCGTGCGGACTACCCGTTATTCAAGCTGAAGAAGAGTTGTCCGCAAACTATAAGCCGTCTGACCGCTGAGGTCGCCTAACCGCCAGTTAGACCGCGAATAGGCCGCTGCCGAACTGAAGAACAGACCGCCCAGACCGGCAGACAGGTTATTAAACTAGAATTGTTGAAGGAGAGAAGACCGGCTGGCCGCAACTGCTATCTGCTGCTAACTGCTGATTGTAAACTGCAAGCTTCACTGATCACTGACCGCAGTTAGTACCAAAGTCCTGCCTTCTCAGCGCTAGCCGCACAACCTGCAAACAGCAAACCGGTTATCCTTCTCAAACCGCACAGACAAAAAATCCGAGGCTGCAATAATTAACTCAAGTCCAACTTGCAATTTATTCAGTTTTTTTTATTATGTAGTCACAGGGGGGTCCTATTTATAGGCACAGAGAGGAGTGTGATCACTGCCCTAGTAGATAGAAACACCACCCCAACTCGCAGCTAGCACAGAGCAGTCCGCCCAGTTCGCATGGACAAGGACGAACATCACCCTATCCACCTGCAATCAAAGGAGGCCGGACAGGAAGCCAGTCCGCAAGCCAGCGGACATCGCAACAACCCGCAATAAGCAATGTCCGCGACCAAGGCACAAGCCGCCCGGTCAACCAGCAGACATTGCGGATTCTACGATCAACCTGGATTTGTCACAGATCATGACCAAATCCAGCAACCAGTGTAACTCTAGTGCGAGCTCCGCGGACATAAACTATTGCAGAGCCGAGTAAGAGGGAGGGGAGCAGAGGGATAAGAGACGAGAGATAGAGAGGGGAGGTAGAGAGAGGGAGGGAATTAGGGATAGAGAAGAGAAAACATAACATTCATCCGAGATCCTCTAATACAAGGCTTACACGTCCTCTTATAGTGATGAGGAGAGAATACAAAAGGAAACAACTTAATTTAGGAAATACAAATTACTAAAAATGACTCAAGCAAATAAAGCAACAAATAACACCCATAATTGACGCAAACAAATAAAGAAACAAATAACGTCTCGTAATTGATTAATTATCTCCTGCGGTAATGGCGGTCCCCTCCGATATACGCGCTCGACGCGTGTAAACTTTCCAAAGAGGCTCGTCGTCGTGTAGCTCTTTAACAATACCGCCGTCTAGAAAATGTGCCTTGTCCTAAAGGCAGTAGTCATGGAACTTATGACGGAAATCATCCCTGGGGTGCTACGTTGCGTCTGAGTCAGGGTGCCCAGTCCAAGCCACCAGAACTTCGTCGGACATTGGATCCCCTGGGGTGCGACATCGACGATTGAGGATCGAGGCGGGGTAGTAAGGCGCGTCTCCGGAAAGGTCGAGGTTGGCCGAAAGGCAATCCGCGGTGGCGTGCTCGCCCACCGCGCGCCGCAGCTGCGAAACATGGAAGACCAGGTGGATGCGGCTCCCGTCCGGAAGACGAATGCGGTAGGCTACTGCTCCAATGCATGCAAGGACCTTGAATGGACCGAAGAAGCGGGCGGCCAATTTTGGGCATGGTCGTCGGGCCACCGAAAGCTGGCGGTATGGGTGGAGTTTTGAAAGTGAAGGGATAGATACTACTCTAGAGGGGGGGGGGGGTGAATAGAGTTATTAAATTTTGCACTAGACAAAACTTAATGGTCTACCCAACTCCCTTGGAGTGAAATGCCGAATGAAAAGATTATAGATATAGAAATAACCCTAAAGCCTAACACACGTGTTGTGCACAGACTCAAGCTAACTGTAATTACAGTTAAGGCTTGGAAATCCTAATCAGCAACTAGCAACCTAGTTATATCTAATCACAGCCACAATGCAGGAATTAAACAAGGCAATCCAGACGACACAAGGAATTTATAGTGGTTCCCCAAACAACTTGGGTACGTCCACTCTTCTACCAATAAGGTAGGAATCCACTCAGGTTTTTGATCAGGTGCCCTGCCACCAACATGATCTGCTTCAGGTAGATCCAGAAACCCTTTAGACTTTTGATCAGGTGTCTAAAAACCGAACACAGGTTTTTGATCAGGTGCCCTGCCACCAAGGGATACTTTTGAAGGGAGTAATAACCCTGTACAGGAGGAGGAAAGAAGGTTAAGATGTCTTCTCTATTTTACAATAGATTAAAGAAGCACAAAGACTTGCACTGAGCTAGAAAGCTCTAAAGAATTAAGGCTCCCCCTGGCTCAAAGATGTCCATGTGAAGTCTTGCTTCAGTGCAGAAAAAACTCTTCAGAAAGATCTGAAGGAAAAACTACAAGAAGATAATAAATAATAAAATTAGAAATCTTCAAGCAGCTGTCTTCTTCTTCTTCTTCTTCAAAAGAACTCTGAGTTTGAATCTTCCTGGAAGCAGGAGAACTCAGGTTGAAGAAGAGCAGAAGAGCTTAACACTTCTCAGATGAATGGAAATTGCTGAGAGCAGAAAAACTTTTTCTTGATGAAGGCTTGAATGCTTAAATGAATAACTGGGTAGCTGGTTAGCTAGCTTGAATCCTTCTTCAAAGGATCCTTTTTATAACAGCAACAAGCAACGGCTCTCTTCAATTTGAATTGTTTGTCTTCTTCTGAAACTTGAGACCTGGGCTGCAAATATCAAAAAGGCAAACAATCTCTGCAGCAAAAACATTCTATAAAAGGAATAAACCTCTTTCGAAGAAGCTGCAGGAAACAATCTGATAATAAAGTACTAAATAAAGTCACATCAGAAACAAACTCTTTATAGCAGAAGAAAGACTTTTTAGTCTAACGGCTATAAAGGACTGACAGCAGATAAAGTAAAATACAATGTCAGCTAATAAGACAAACAACTTTATCTGAAAAGATTTGACTCAGGCAAAAGAGATGGAGCGGATATTGCCTGGAAATATTATCACCAAACAACTGAAATAAAACATGCCAGATAATGTATTAATTAATTAAATATAATAGATAAATACAAAATATAAAGGCAGACAGAAAACGTCGAACGACCTTCGGAGATCGTCGACCGATGCACGGAGATCGTCGACCTATCGGGCATATAGTCGAACGATCCAGATAGTCGAACTATCACAGGAGATAGTCGAACTATCACAACAGATAGTCGAACTATCAGAAGATAGTCGAGCTATCAGATAGTCGACCTACCAACAGATAGTCGAACTATCAAAGCAAAACAGATAGTCGACCTATCAACAGATAGTCGAACTATCAACGCAGAACAGATAGTCGACCTATCAACAGATAGTCGAACTATCAACGCAGAACATATAGTCGACATATCAACAGATAGTCGAACTATCAACGCAGAACAGATAGTCCACCTATCAACAGATAGTCGAACTATCAACGCAGAACAGATAGTCGACCTATCAACAGATAGTCGAACTATCAACGCAGAACAAATAGTCAAACTATCGCAACAGATAGTCGAGCTATCAGATAGTTGAACTATCCAAGCAGATAGTCAAACTATCAAAGCACACAGATAGTCGAACTATCAACCGATAGTCGAACTATCCTCGCAGACTGAAAGTCGAACAACTGATAGACGATCGTCGAACAGTTAGTCGACGATAGTCGAGCGGCGTTCGACTATAGTCGAACGAAAAACTACTTAACCAAATTCTTCATCTGGAAAAGCGGGGACTCTACAGCTAGACCACTAACCATTGACCATAGATATTTCTTGGGTCAAGGGACAAAAGGAGAAGACTAAACTCAAATCAAACTAGGGTACCAACAATCTCCCCCTATTTGAGTTAAGTCTCTCAAAAACTAAAACATAGAACTAGCTATAGAGCAATAAAATTAATACAGGAAATAGATAAACAATTAACTAGCAGTTATCAAACAGATAAATAACAGTCAAACAAAATTAAGAGTCTACAGAGTCTGGCTTAGGGTTAGAAGAGCTAGGAATAAAGGAAACTTTTCTCAAAGGATCAATAGCCTCTTTCTTAGACATCTTCAAGTCTTGCATGCCAATAATCTTTAATTCTGCAGCCCTTGGAACAACGGCTTCAGGGTGCTTTTCCATATACTTTGAAGGGTCAAAGACCTCAGGATTAACCTGGAACTTTTCGAACTCCTTCTTTCTGAATGTAGACATTGTGGTTAATCCAGTAGTGTCCTGTCCTTCAGCTTTTGCTTTCCTGATTTGAGCTGCTCCAACCAATTCGAGAAAACGAGCCATCCTAAAGTCAGGATCAAGCTCAGGACTTTCATAAACAGTCTCAGAATGAGTATCATCTGGTTCTTTATCTTGATTAACTAGATAAGACAGGGGAGCAGAATTAGCAAAGTTCTTGCTAGAATTTTTAAACAAAATAAACTACTTACCTTTTGAAACAACTTTTTCAGAATGCTCTGGCATTGGAGATGAAATCCTTTTCTTTGGAGAAGGAGGAGGGGAAAAAGTTGGTCTTTGAAACACAACCTCCTTCACTTGTTCTCTCACTGTATCAGTTCTTTGATAGCCAGAATATGATTTACCTTGAAAACCTTGAGAGCTTTTCCTTGAAGAAGACTGAGACGGAGCAGATTTTGCTGACGGAGCAGAAGGATTAGCAGAAAGGTTGCCAGAGGCTCCTGCACCGGGAGGTGGAGGAGGAGGACCTCTGGGATTCCATCTGGGGGTAGGACTATCATATTTCTTAGCTTTCTTTCTCTCTTTCTGCTGGTTCTTGGAGAACCACATCCAATGTTGAAACTCTTTTGACTTGGGGTCAATTCCTTTCAGAATATAATATGGAGTATCATTATCACGATTGAGAGGAGGAGGGGCAACAGCTTTTCTTTTCTTCTGAGCAGCTTTCTTTCTCTTTGAATTCTCAGATAAATCTGAATCCTCTTCATCTTCAGAGTGAGATGATGGAGGATTGTCATATGGGTCATAGGCTTCAGAAACAGCCTTTTCCTTTAATTTCAGATCAGCTTTCTCTTTTTCCTCTTCTATGGCATCCTGAGCTAGAAGGGAATCCAAATCAAGTCCTGGGGAATCATCCCAAACAGTTGATTTTTCAACTTACAAATCCTTTTCTTTTTCTTCTAACAAAGATTGAACTCTTTGATTCCAAGCATCTCTTGCTTTCTCTTCTTGATTTTCAGACACATCTTCTATATCATCTAAGAAGGAATCCAGTTCTGGATCTACTTGAACATCAGGAACATCTGGAGCAGCTTCTGAAACAATTACTATAACCTGAGCAGCTATATCTTCTTTAATATAATCTGTAGATTTATGAACACAAATCTGCTAAATAAGCTAAAATCATTCCTTCTAGGTATTCACAAGCAAGCAAAATTAATTGACTCGTCAATAAAGCGGATGAGTGAATTACCTTCATATTTTACTAACTCCCAGGACTCATCTAGGTAGGATGTAATAATCCCTTCTAGAAAACGGGCAACCAGGGGAGTGGTGAGATCTTCTAAGCAAACTTTCACAGCAAATTCAGATAACATAATTGCATCAGATATTTCTTTGTCAGATAACACTGAAACTGGTTTATCTTGAGCTGGAGCTGGAGCAGTCTCTTCTTGAACTGCTGGAAGAACTGCTGGAAGGGAGGCTGGAGGCTCTGAGACATCTTCACAGAACATCTCCCCCTGCCTGATTTCAGTGGAAACTGAAACCAGGCCCCTTGAGGAAGAGGGCTCAGCAGATTTAGAAAGAGATTGAATGACAGTAGTTAAGGTAGCAATGGAGGAGGCAAGTGGAGCAATTGCCTCTTCAATCATAATTTTTATTGAAGGGGTAATCAACTCCAAAATGCTAGAAATGAATGCTGGGGTTATCTCAAAAGATGATGGGATTGCAGTGGATGGAGATGCAGCAGAGATGGTTGTAGTGTTAGGATGAAAAGTGGTGTGGACTGGAGATCGAATTGGAGATGGAGCTGGAGAGTTAACAGGAGTGTTAACAGGAGTGTTAACAGGAGAATGAATAGGAGACTGAGGAGGTGTTGGAATCCTCTCAGATCCTAACAGATCAAAACTAGGAGCAGATATCCTAGCCAGATGAGAAGGAAGAGGAGATGCTGGAGGGGAAGGAAGAACAACCGTGGTTGTTTCTCGAACAGGAGAAGGAGAAAGTCGTACTTCAGCTGAAGTTGATGGAACTTCAACTGAAGCAGACTGCATAGCAGAAGAAGATGAGGGAAGGGAAAGATGAGCTGAGCCAGCTTCTACCGGGTGAGGAGCGACTGAATCAGTCCTAGTGCTCTCTGATGTCGCTGGAGCAACCCCTGTGAGAGCGGGCTTCACAAAGGTCCTCTTCCACTTGGAGAACAGATTCGGGTCCATCTTCTTGCTCGCATTTATGGTTGTTGCAACGGAGACCAGCAGCTGAGGATACTTTTCCTTCAGGAAAATTCCAATAACCCTTCCTAGGGTGACCTCTTTCTTACTATTCTTTTTCCTTATCAGATCAAACATTACTCCTACCCAATCAATCTTTTTCTGATTAACAATTGCACACATCAGTGCAAATTGTTGCCTTGTAATGTTGTCATGAGCAGAGTGCTTCCCAAGGAGCACTTTTCCAACTATCTCAGCGAGAAATTTAATCTTAAATGGGAAATTGACCTTGAGCAGCTTCGTGGGAATGCCCTCCGCATGTCCCAACTCAGTCAGCATTCTTCCAAACTCTTGAGCGTCTTGCTCATAATCTTCTTCACCATTAATTAATCCAAAAACATCAGTCAAGACGGCTGGAGTTAAAACAACCTCTTCTCCGCCGATGGTGCCAGTCATCGAATCGTCAGAGGAGGACGAAGAGAAAGCCCATTCCTTGATCTCGGGAACATTTAACTTTATCCTTGTAGACATTAACCTTTCTAGACCTTGATCCCGGCACAACTGAAGAACTTCCACAATCCCGGCTTCACAGCAACTGAACGCGTCAAAATCGACGCTGAAACCTGCATCGAACTTTACAACAGCTAGCACTGCGGGAGAAATCGCCATTGAATTGCTGGAGAATGCGCGAGAAAGACGGAGAAGACGAAGGGGACGAAGCGGCAGAAAATCGCAAGCGGGAAGAGAGAATGCGAAAAGTCACGCTCCGTCGACGATAAAACAAAAGATCTTTTAACCTAGGTCGACTATCGGCTTTATATTAGACCGGAGATAGTCGATCTATTAAAAAGATACTGGACCCGATGGTCGAACGGCCGTTCGACGATCGGTCCAGAAGCAGAGTAGTCGATCAATCGTTCGACTATTTCTGGCTTCACAAACAACAAGCTGTCGTCATCCAGAGATCGACGATAAGCTCGACTTGTTCGACGATGGTCGAACGCCGGTCGACGATCTTCAACAAGACAAGCTTTCATCAACCATAGGTCGACGATGGGCTTGACCCGATCGACTATCTTCGAACGTCGTTCGACTATCTTCAAACAAGTTTCAACATTGGCAGATATAGTCACACTTAGTCTCGTCCATTGATCATGCCAAGTTGAACTAAAAAGAGCAGATGCTTCTGTTCATCTAAGGGCTTGGTGAATATATCACCTCTCTGAAACTCAGTGGATATGAACTCAAGACAAATCTTGTTCTTTTCCACACAATCTCTCAGGAAATGGTGCCGAATCTCAATGTGCTTCATTCTAGAATGGTGCACTGGATTTTGTGTAATTGAGATAGCACTGGTACTGTCACACATGATTTTGGTGTTCTTGTGTGAGTAACCATAATTCACAAGCTGGTTTTGAATCCACAGGATCTGTGAACAATAACTGGCAGCTGCTATATATTCAGCCTCTACAGTTGAAGTTGAGACAGATGCCTGCTTCTTACAGAACCAAGAGACCAATCTCTCTCCCAGGAACTGGCAAGTTCCTGAGGTGCTCTTCCTGTCAACTCTGCAACTAGCATAATCAGAATCAGAATATCCAATTAATTCAAATTCTGACTCAGCTGGGTACCAAAGTCCTAGATTTGGACATCCCTTCAGGTATCTCAGGATTCTCTTGAGAAGAATCAGATGAGATTCCTTGGGGTTAACCTGGAATCTAGCACAAAGGCATGTAGCAAACATTATATTAGGCCTACTTGTAGTTAAATATAATAGAGAACCAACAATGGCCCTATAATTCTTTTGATCAACTGGCTTGCCGTGATCATCAGAATCAATAACTACATTAGTAGCCATAGGTGTAGGCATTGCTGAAGCATCAGCCATCCCAAATTTCTTTACCAATTCCTTGGCATATTTGGATTGGGAGATGAAGATACCATCAACATCTTGCTTAACTTGGAGACCAAGAAAGTAAGACAGCACACCCATACTACTCATCTCAAACTTAGAGTGCATCAGGTCAGAGAACCTTTTGCAAAGTTTGGGATCAGTGGAGCCAAATATAATATCATCTACATACACCTGAACTAACAGGATTGTGTCCTTGTGATGCTTGACGAAAAGGGTTCTATCAACTACTCCCCTAGTAAAGTTGTGCTCTAAAAGAAAACTAGCTAGAGTCTCTTACCAGGCTCTGGGAGCTTGCTTTAGTCCATAAAGAGCTTTCTACAACTTAAACACATGTGAGGGCTGAGTTGAAGAAACAAACCCTGGTGGTTGTTCAACAAACACCTCTTCCTTAAGCTCACCATTCAGGAATGCACTTTTGACATCCATTTGAAAGACCTTAAACTTCATATAGGCTGCATAGACCAAGAAGATCCTTATTGCTTCTAGCCTTGCAACAGGAGCAAAGGTTTGGTCATAATCTATACCTTCCTCCTGTCTGTAGCCCTGAGCTACAAGCCTTGCTTTATTCCTTACAATAATTCCATTTGTATCCAACTTGTTTCTATACACCCACTTGGTGCCTATGATCAGTTGGCCTTTAGGTCTTGGAACCAAAGTCCAAACTTTACATCTCTCAAACTGATTGAGTTCCTCTTGCATAGCAATGATCCAGTAGGGATCTAGCTCTGCATCTTTAAAGGTGAGGGGCTCAACCTGTGAGAGGAAACAAGCGTGCATCACATCCTGTCTTAATTGGTGTCTTGTTTGCACACCAGCTGATATGTCTCCAATCACTTGAGATGTGGGGTGATCTCTAAGTGTGACAATATCAGCAGGTGGGATGTGATCTTCAGCAACAGTTGGGATTAATTCCTCAGGAGGAATTTGATCTACTGTTGGTGGTACAACAACAGCTTCAGCAATGTCTTCATCACTGTCTGATTCAGTGATCTGAAGAGTTGATAATTGAAGAATTTCTTGAGTAGCATCAGGTACCTGCAATGAACTAGAGAAAGGAGAATTTTCCTTCTCCTTGTAAAACATCTGAGACTCATCAAAAGATACATGCACAGATTCTTCAATTTTACAGGTTGATTTGTTATAAACCCTATAAGCTTTGCTTACTTGGGAATATCCAAGCATAATTCCCATTGAAGCTTTTGCTTCAAATTTTCTAAGATATTCTTTATTGTTATTATGAATATACACTATACAACCAAATATTCTAAGATAATTAATTTTAGGTTTCTTTCCTTTAAGCAACTCATAAGGAGTTTTACACTTAAGCTTGTGTATCAAACTTCTATTCAAGACATAATTGGCTGTACTAACAGCTTCTGCCCAATAGGAGAGAGGCATGTTAGCATCTGCTAATAATGTACTAGCAGCTTCAATGAGTGTTCTGTTCTTCCTTTCAACTACCCCATTTTGTTGGGGAGTTCTAGGAGCTGAGAAGCTATGTTTGATACCTTCTCTCTCACAGAATTCTTGCATGAGAAGAGAGTTAAACTCAGTACCATGATCACTTTTGATCAAGGCCACATGAGTAGAGTACTCAGTCTGCACACATAGTAGAAAGTCTGTAAGGGCTTTGAAGTTATCAGCCTTAGTTCTCAAAAAGAAAATCCAACTGAACCTAGAGAAGTCATCTACAATTACTAAGGTGTAATACTTCCCTCCTAAACTCTGTACATTTATTGGGCCAAAAAGGTCCAAATGTAATAAGTACAAGATTCTAGGAGAATCACTCTTATTTACTGATTTAAAAGAGTTTTTGGTTTGCTTGCCTAGCTGACAAGCCTTGCATATGCTCTCCTTCTTGTAGGGGCAAGAAGGTAAACCTCTAACAAGGTTGTGTTTAGATAACCTAGATATATTTTTAAAGTTAACATGATTAAGCCTCTTATGCCACAAAGAATTATTATTAATTGTTACTTCATTAAATAAACAGATTTCAGAGTGAGATGAATTGAAATTTACTAAATAAATATTACCTATTCTAATGCCTACTAAAACAATATTATTATTTAAAGTAATATTGCAAGAGGAGTTAGAAAATGAAACCTGGTAGCCAGCATCACATAGCTGGCTGACTGAAATCAAATTGTGCTTCAGTCCTGTCACATATGCAACTCTCTTGAAAGTAACATCTTCAATTATAATCCTGTCATAGCCTTCTGTCTGACCACAACTGGAATCTCCAAAGATAACCTTTGGGCCGAGCTTAGCTTTGAATTTTGACAGATGATTTTTATTTCCTGTCATATGCTTGGAGCATCCACTATCCAAATACCACTTATTTTGAGTGATTGGATAAGCCTTCACCTGCAAGACATTTATTTAGACAGTGTGGACCCAGGTAACCTTGGGTCCCTTATTTTTCACATAAGAAAAGCTAGAAATAAATGAAAATACAGGCTGAGGGTGATAACCTAATGGGTGAGATCTCCTAGGTGGGATTCTCTATTGTTGGGTACATTGGAAAATGTGTACCTGATTTGAAGAAGCCCAACCTAGCTCAATGATATACATCAAGGTGTATTTGATGTTTCTTTTTAGTTGACATGTGCAGGTGAAGGATTGATAAAGTATGCAGCAAAATTCTAAGTCCAAGTGTCGACACAGAAGAAGTAAGTCGACACAACACTGGGAAGCAGTGTCGACACATAGCAGTTAGTCTACAACTACACTGGGAAAAAGTGTCGACACAGAAGAAGTAAGTCGACACAACACTGGGAAGCAGTGTCGACACATAGCAGTTAGTCTACAACTACACTGGGAAAAAGTGTCGACACAGAAGAATTAAGTCGACACAACACTGGGAAGCAGTGTCGACACATAGCAGTTAGTCTACAACTACACTGGGAAAAAGTGTCGACACAGAAGAAGTAAGTCGACACTTACTAAGTTATGATTCTACAACAACTGTGTCGACACACAGGACTTGTGTCGACACACTGAAGAGTCAAGACCAAGTTATTTTCAGAAGGAGCTGTGTCGACTCAAAGGCAACTTAGTCGACATCACTGAAGACTGTGTCGACACCAAAGTCAATTGTGTCGACACAAATAAACAGATGGTCTCGACACTTTCTGACAGACTGTCTCGACAACTTATGGTTCAAGACTAAGGCACAGGACTTGTTTGGAGACTTGACAGCTGAGGATTGCCACCAGTTAACTGAAGCTGTCAGACTTGTCAGAAAACGGTTAGAAACCGGATCAGCCGGTTACCATGAAGAAAGTCTATAAATAGACGGATTCAGAAGGAGAAAGCAACTGTTGGAAAACATTGTTGAGAATCAAAAAAGTTGAGAAGGATTACGATCCAATTCATTTCAAGAAAGTGCTAGGCACTTAAGAAGATCTTCTCCGGGAGATCTAAGAAGACTATCTAAGGATAGATCAAAGAAGAGTTCTAATCAGAATTCAGAAGAATCATTCAAAGTGCTGGATAGAGAGAGATCAAGCCAGAATTTGAAGAAGAAGAAAGAAACCACCAGTGGATTCTCAAGAAGCTGTTTGGAAATCAACTCAGCTAAGTTCTTATTCAAGAAGCTTTGAAGAAAGCTCAGATACAGTTGATTGCATCAGCTGATCAAGAATTGTCTTGGCCTTTTCTCTCTCAACTTTGGCAAGACAGTTTAATAATCTTTTCTATATTTCTGTAGGATCTGTTTACACAGATCTGAGTTGTAAGCCTATGTTATAAAGGCTGAGTGTAGGAGTGTTGAACTCTGAGTGGTAGGGCTGTTTGCCTGAGTGTAGAAGAAGGATATTCTCTGAGTTGTAGGCTTTGGGGCAAGGCTGAGGTAGGGCAGTTGTGCCTGAGTTGTAGGAACCAGTTGGGTTCTGAGTTGTAGGATCTGTTGATCTGAGATAAGTGGAAGTTTGGCCGAATCTAGCATACTGCTAGATAGGTGAAGGGGGGAAGTGGATGTACCCAGACCTTGGGGAACCACTATAAAACATTGTGCAATCTGTGATGCTTTATTTTCTGTGATTGCTGTACTTATTGTGTTAGCTATTGAATTGAATACTGCCTAGAAGTTTTTATAAATAAGCAGAACCTATTCACCCCCCCTCTAGGTGTCTAGGCTGTCTTGAAAGTTAAACTATCAAGTGGTATCAGAGGGAGGTTACTCAAAAAGGACTTAACAGTCTGAGGTAGATCTGAAAGGCAGATTCAAGATTCAAGAAGATGGGTTCTGGAGAGAATCATAAGGAGCTAGGGTCTAAGAAATTACCCATATGCAAGAAGGAAATCTTTGGGATCTGGAAAGAAAGAGTCAGATTGTTTATGGAAGCATCTGACCCAAGGATTTACATCACAGTACAGGAAGGGCCCTTCATTCCAATGAAGATATCTGTTCTTGATGCAAATATCCAAATACCAAAGACTTATTCAGAAATGACCAAGGATGAAATCATCTTGGCAACCATGGACAAAAGGGCACAGAACATCATTGTTAGTGCCATAGATGATTCAACATTTCAAAATCTGATTCACTGCAAGACCTCCAAGGAGATGTGGGACACATTGATTGTCTACATGGAGGGATCTGAAGAAGTAAGGCTGGACAGAAAGTCTATGCTAAATCAGGAGTATGAAAGCTTTAGACAAGGAAAATCTGATAGCATAACTGAGTGCTATAAGAAATTCTATAGAATTGTGAATGAGCTAATATCCTATGGAAGAGTCTTCAGTACCTATGAACTGAATGACAAATTCTTAAGATCCTTATCAAAGGATTGGGATACAAAGATCTGTGCCATAAGAGAAGTGGCTAAATTGGCAGAGATATCTCCTCCAACCCTGTTTGGAAAGTTGCTATCCTATGAAATGCAACTTATGGTAAGGAAGGAGGAGGAAAGAAACTCAAGAGGAGAGCATAGAGAAAAGACTGTGGCATTTAATGCTGAAGCCACTAGAAAGAATAGGAGGAAATCACCATCTCCTCCTAAGGAAGTTGAAGAAGATAGTTCTGAAAATTCAAATAAGGGTTCAGAAAGCTGTGATTCAGATGCAGACTTTGCTGCATTTACAAGGCAATTCCAAAGGTTCTTGAAAAAGAAGCAATGGAAGTCTAGGCCTTCCACATCACAGCAAGTTGATGACTATTATCAGAAGAGAAGGTCATCAAGGAAAGAGAAAAGCAGATCAAAGCCCAGCAAAGCCACTACTTCAAAGATTGTCTGCTATTGTTGCAATAGGCCTGGACATGTAGTGGCTGATTGTCCTGACAAAAGGAAGGAATCTTCAGAAAAGAAGAAGACTTATCAGAAAGGCAAGAAGGAGAAATCCTTTGTAGCAAAGAAAGATAAAAGTCTGTCAGACCAGTCAACTTCAGAATCAGGATCTGAAGCTGAAGCATATATTGGACTATATGCTGCATCTGAGGAAGAGGAGTTTATGCAGTTGCTAGACTCCATCAATGAACATCAATGCATGGGTTTGATGACAAGATCAGAAGAGGACATATGCCAGAATCAGTCTGGTCCTAATGAGGTAAACTGTCCTTCCTGTACATCTGTTTGTAGTACAAGTGAAGAATCAGCTACATCTGCATCAAGTGATGAAGATGCATCTGGATCTGAAGGAGATGTCTATCAATTGATAGACAAGTATGGGGACTTGTTGCAGGCCCTTAAGAAAAGCAAGAACCTGGTTAAAACACAGGCTCAGGAAATTGCTGAACTAAGGGTAGCAACAACTGAGTTAGAAAAAGTCCTTGATCAAAAATTAAATGAAATTGCCAAGCTGAAGAATATAACTATTATTCAGATGGGCACAATTAATTATACTAATGATCAAGTAAAGAGTCTGGAGGCCAGACTTAGAATTGAAAGGGATTTAGTGGCTAGTTACTCTAAGCCAAAATCTGTCTTACCCTTGATAGATGAATTTGTCACTCAGAAGGGTAAGGCTGGATTAGGATTTAAAGGTAACTCCAGGGCTGGCAGATTCAAGAGGAAAGGCAAAGCCCCTATTCAGCCACTAAACCTTTCAGTCCCCATAAAGTTTAGTAAGGAGAAAGTGCCTTCTAACATATATGATCATGAAGACATTCAAGGTCATATTAAGACAAATGTTCTGAAGAACAAGGGTGTTAAGGCAAGCAGGCCTACCTATGGTCATAACCCAATGGTTTTAAGAAATCAGTAGGTGAAGTTGCAACAGCACCAGCAATGAACAGAAATTCTTCTGACAAGGATGTATCTAGATCTAGATACAATAAGTTTGAATGTTGGTGCTGTGGCAAGAGGGGCCATTTTGCATTGGACTGCTGGTATAACACAAGTGTTATAAAGAATAAGAGTCTACCTGTTAGAAGAGGTTATGATAACTTTATTAATGCTAACCTGAACCAAGGACCCAAGACTTACTTGGGTTCTAAGGGTAAGTAATTCTGTATTGCAGGTGAATCCAAGTAACCATGCCCCTATATGGTACTTGGATAGTGGTTGTTCCAGGCACATGACTGGAACAAAGGGGCTGCTGAAGGAGTATTCATCTGTCAAAGATGGACATAAAGTGATCTTTGGTGGATCTGAAAAAGGAGTCATCAAAGGGTTTGGTAACATTTCTTCTAACCTAATTACTATCACCCAAGTGGCCTATGTAAAAGGTTTGAAACATAATCTAATAAGCATAAGCCAGCTGAGTGATCTAGGATATGACATTTCATTTGGTAAGGATGGATGTCATATCAAAAGGTCAAGTGATCAAGAGATCATTTTGACTGGGTATAGGAAGAGAAATGTATATTGCCTTAATTTTGAGTGTGAAAATAAGGCTTCCCCCATTTGTCTTGTAGCTGATGACAATGCTTCCCATTGTGTTAAGTGGCACAAGAGATTGGCTCATCTAAACTACAAGACAATTGGCCAACTCATTAGTAAAGAACTAGTGAGGAATGGGCCTCAAGTTAAGTGTATAAAGGAAGGGGTATGCTCAGCTTGTCAAAAGGGCAAGCAGACAAAATCCTCATTTCAAAGCCTTGAAAACAAGGATTCTGTGAGGTGCTTATACCTCTTGCATATGGATCTTTTTGGTCCTATGCCAGTTCATAGTCTAGGTAGGAAGGTCTACACTTTTGTGGTTGTAGATGACTATTCTAGATTTACATGGGTGTTCTTTCTAAGACAAAAATCTGAAACCCCAAGTGTACTACTTAATTTTGTAAAGCAAATTCAGAATGAACTGAATAGTACAGTGGTCAAAATCAGAAGTGATCATGGTACTGAGTTTCATTCTGAAAGCATAACAAATTTGTGTAAAGACTTTGGGATTTTCCAAGAGTTCTCCTCACCAAGAACACCTCAGCAAAATGGAATTGCTGAAAGAAAGAATAGAACATTAATTGAAGCTGGTAGAACTCTATTGAGTGACACCTCTCTCCCAGAATATTTTTGGGCTGAGGCAGTTAACACTGCTTGTCATGTCATCAATAGGGCTTCTATCACCAAAAGCCACAAAAAGACTCCCTATGAGATTGTGAAAGGCAGAAAACCAAATCTATCCTATTTTAGGATCTTTGGTTGCAAGTGCTATATACTTAACAATGGCAAGTCATATTTGACTAAGTTTGCTGCCAAATCCCAGGATGGAATATTTGTTGGGTACAGCACAAATAGTAAGGCCTATAGAGTCTTCAACTTAACTACTCAAGTTGTTGAAGAATCTGTGCATGTTGTATTTGATGAAACAAGATTAATCAATTGTGAGTTGTCTTGTAGATCAAATGACTCAACAGGTATAAGCAAGAAGATGGACAAGCTCTCCATTGCTGAAGCTTCAAAGGAAGATGGAGCATTGGAAAATGAAGGCTGCTGTCCAGGGGGAGTACAAGAGATAATGGAAACTGATGAAAACCAAGAGGCTCAGCAGAATGAAGAAGCTGGAGATGCTCAACCTGAAGGGAATCTTCCTCCAGCTATAAGATATCTAAGAGATCATCCAACTGATCAGATAATTGGTGATCCAAGACAAGGGGTGCAAACTAGAAGCAGAAATCAAAGCACAGTTTTGCATTCAAGTTTCTTGTCCCAGATGGAACCTAAGAAGTTTGAAGAAGCTATCCAAGACCAGCACTGGATTGATGCTATGCAAGAGGAGCTGAATCAATTTAGAAGATGCAAAGTCTGGGAGCTTGTTCCTAAACCAAGAGGCCACAACATAATTGGCACTAAGTGGATCTATAGGAACAAGCTAGATGAAAGTGGGATAATAGTGAAGAATAAAGCAAGGTTAGTTGCAAAAGGATACAGGCAGGAAGAAGGAATTGACTTTGATCAGACCTTTGCTCCAGTAGCAAGGCTAGAGGCAATCAGAATGTTCCTTGCCTATGCAGCCTACCAAGACTTCAAAGTATACCAAATGGATGTGAAGTCAGCATTTCTGAATGGTGATCTTAAAGAAGAAGTATATGTAGAGCAGCCATCAGGTTTTATAGATCCTCTTAAACCTGATTATGTGTATAAGCTTAGAAAAGCTTTGTATGGGTTAAAACAAGCTCCAAGGGCTTGGTATGAAACCCTGTCTACCTTCCTCATTGAGAATAAATTCTCAAGAGGAAAGATAGACAAAACTCTATTCCTTAGGGAATCCAAAGGAAAGATCATCTTAGTCCAGATCTATGTTGATGACATAATCTTTGGATCTACTGAGAACAACCTTTGTAAAAAGTTTGCCAAACTTATGCAAGGGAAGTTTGAGATGAGCAGTATGGGAGAACTTAAGTTCTTCTTGGGACTCCAAGTAAGACAGACTGATGATGGATTGTCCATATCCCAGTCTAAGTTCACCAAAGAATTACTTAAGAAGTATGGTATGGAGTCATCCTCCACCATGAGAACTCCTATGGGAACTAGTATGCCTATATGCAAAGATGAGACAGGTAAACCTGTTGATGAATCATTGTATAGAGGAATAGTTGGGTCTCTACTATATCTCACTGCTAGTAGACCTGACATTATGTATGCAACATGTGTCTGTGCTAGGTACCAAGCCTGCCCTAAAGAATCTCATTATACTGCAGTCAAAAGGATTCTGAGATATCTAAAGGGCACTCCTACTCTAGGTCTTTGGTACCCTAGGAATAGAGATTTTCTACTAACAGGCTATTCAGATGCAGATTTTGCAGGATGTAGAGAGGATAGAAAGAGTACTACAGGTACTTGTCAATTCCTGGGAGGAAGACTAATATCTTGGAGTAGTAAGAAGCAGACCAGTGTGGCAATTTCCACAGCTGAGTCAGAGTATGTTGCTGCTGGAAGCTGCTGTGCACAGCTATTGTGGATGCAGCATCAGCTTAAGGATTATGGTATTCAGGTAAGTAGAACACCCCTTTTATGTGATTCAAAGAGTGCTATTTCTATTGCTAATAATCCAGTTTCTCATAGTAGAACTAAGCATATAGAAATCAAATACCATTTTCTTAGAGAACATGTAGAAAAAGGAGACATCTCATTGGAATTTGTAAAAACAGATTATCAAATAGCAGATGTATTTACTAAGCCTTTAGATGAAACCAAATTCAATAAATTCAAAATTGAATTAGGTATGTTAACCATTGATTAATGTATTAACAAAATCATTAACAATGCAATTGAAGTGGTATATAAGTAAGTAAAGGTAATAACAACATAATCAAGTGTTAAAAAGGACACATTGAAGTTACAGAAATTGGCTAAGTAAGAATGTGTCGACACATTCAGTAGTAATGTGTCGACTCAGAGAAATTATGTCGACAAGTCAGAAATATTGTGTCGACACAGAGAATATGTGTCGACACTTGAGAGTTATATTGTCGACTTAACCAGAAATGTAATGTCGACTCAACCAGGAAAATGGTGTCGACACTTACAGAATATGTGTCGACACTTATCCTTAGAGTCGACACAGAATTTCTGTCTATCTAAGGTGTCGACATAACCACAATTGGTATCGACACATAGTAGGCTGAAGTAATGTCGAGACATAGAAGTTTGTATCGACACATTCCGTCTGTGTCGACACATTTTGACTGTTTTTGGCGCCTTTTGAACTTCTTTCAACTGAGGCTATAAATAGGTCAAAAACTCATTCTGTCGACACGCTTCCAAGGTTTTCGAGACTAAAACCCTGTGTCGACAGTCTATCTTTCTCTCTTCTCTCAAGCTTTCTCGACGAACCGATGGCGCCAAGGATTGAAGACAACATTAATGAAGGGTATGAGTTGGTGCGCCAGGCCTTTGTAGAGGCGCCGCCAGATGTTCAAGGAGTTATCACCCTCCTCTCTAAGTCAGGGTTAGAATTTCTCATCTCAGAACCAACAAAAATCTGGAAGAAGGAGGTGCACGAGTTCTTTATCTCTGCATCAGTCCACTCTACTGGCCTCAAGATTAAGTCCACTGTTCAAGGGACTAAGGTGAAGATTAATCAAAGAAGTTTAAGAAAGATCTTTCAATTGCAAGTAGTTGAGAATGAAGAGGAAGTTCCTATATCTAAGACAAGGGAAGCCCTTCAATGGTGTGGACTGGACTCAGGATTGAAGATTGGAGCTGCATTCAACAGGAAGGGTATGAATCAGCAAGGGAAGTTCTTGTCAGAAGTAGTTGGGAAAGTAATCCTCTGCAAGACAGGTGGACATGATAGGATTTCTGCCTATATGTTCAGCCTGATGACCAGGATTGTTTTTACTATTCCTACTGATTGGTCAGGAGTGATCTTTGACAAGATCAAAGAAGGAATCAAGAAGCCTAACATGGCTAGGATCATGAGCCTGTACCTCACTGGAGTGATTCCTGAAGTGATACAGCAACTGCAAGGGAGTAAGATTAATCATATGAGAAGAATGGATATGAGATTGTTCTCTAGGTGGGATAGGGTGCTGTCCAAGGATGTGCCTGAAGAGAGCAGGCCAGACACCCTTGTGAAATCCCCTACACAAAATCAAGAATCTGAACAATTACAAGAAGACCCACTGAGGACACAGGTTGAAGAACAGCTTGCCTCATCTATAGTCCAGGAAGTGTCAACACCTGCACAGATGTAGGGGGAGCCAGTTTCCACTCCTGCTCCAAAGGTATCTACTCCTGCTCAGGTATAGGGGGAGCTAATGTATTTTACTATACAAGACATTGCTCATATTCTTATTACTGCACAGGTTCAGGGAGAGCTAGTGTCCACTCCTACTCCAGATACTACAAATACTGAAGTGCAAGTACAAGAGGATGCACAGTTAAACTTGTCTCAAGATTTAACTGCTGCAGAAGTTACAGCTCAACTGGAATTTACTATGGAGGAGTTATTCCCTGATATTGATACTACTGCTGATAAAGTAGGAGGTGGACCAGATATTGAGAAGTCCATAGGTATGGACATTGATCAGGAAGCTGAAGTTGAGCCACAGGTTGAGGGTGAACCAGTGGATGTTGAAGCTGAGCAACAGGCCCCTAGAACAGATACAATTCATCATCCTCAAGAAAGAATTCATGTAGATACTTCATCTGAAACAGAAACTGAAGATGCCAGGGTGGCAAAGAAAAGAAAACTTGTTGTCTTTAAGAGAAGAAGCAAGAATTATAAGCAGGCTTTACAGACCACACCTCTACAAGTATCTCCAGCCTTTGATTACAACAAATTTATGGTAGATCTACAAGTAAAATTGGATGAACAAAGGATGGCTCTGGAAAAGTATGTTGATGAAAATAGCAAGTCACTTCAGTTTGACTTAGCTCAGGATATAAAGTCCATCCAGTTTCAGGTCAACATGCATAAAAAGGAAATGACAGATTGCTTCCACAAGGGTGGCAATGCTGTGGTTTATCTAGCTAAACAACAGGAGGCTATTACTACAAAGGTGGATGACATTGCCTTGAAGCAAAGCTATGTTTTGGAAAACCAGCTAAGAATGAATGATAATTTAACTGAATCTCATAATGAGATCATTGAGGAAGTAAAGAAGATTGGTCCAGGTCTGCCTGCAGATAGAGCCAAAGAAAGGGACGAATTTGATAAGAATTTTCAAGCTGCCATTGCATCTGTTAAGACTGCCATCACAACCTCTCAAAAAGAAATATCTGAAAAGCTTCAAAAGTTAAAACCATTTTTCAAAGAGGGTGTGAATTATTTGGATGGCCAAATCCGATTTCAAAAGGAAGATCTAAGAGATCATGTATCTAGAGAAGCCATAAAGGGGGAGAGGATGCTAATTCATGCAGGCTCAGAGCATACCAAATGGGTGACCAATAGCATTCGAGCCACTTTGGGATATCCCCCATTGTGTGATGATGCTATGGTGGCTGAGTTAGGAATACAATCAAATCTACTTGAAGGCAATCAACCTGAGGTTGCCCAAGTCATTTACCCCCCTCCAGATTTTGACATGATTGATCAGAAAGTTCAAGGAATGTATAGTCCTCCAAAGGAGGTTACTAATATTGTCTTTGGAAAGGTTGATAAGCCTGAGGCTACTCTGAAAGAACAGCAAGATGCTCTATTAGCAAAGAAAAATTCAGAGAGCAGGCTGTACTTAAGCCAGATTATGAGCAGTGGAGTCCTACTTCAAGGAACATAATACTCACTGCATGGAAAGCTGTACAAGATAAAGTTCATGAGAGAGGGAAGTGGTACAATGAAATAGAATGGCAGAAGTATGAGGCAAGACAGGAAGCAATAGTCCAATTTAGAAGGAAAGCTAAGCTGGGGAGGCTGCCATCTGATGCTAAGGAGCCAAGCAAGTACTTTCCAAAGCCTTTTCACTACTTTGAAAGGCAAAGGATCAAGGAAGAAGCTCAGAAGAAAGCTGATCTAAAAGGAAAGAAGATAGCTGAAGAATCAGAAGCTCCTGTGACAGCTACAATTCAATCTGGAAAAGGGATTATCATTAAAGAGCCTGATCAATCCTGATTATGTTTTTTTTTAATTCCTTCATATTATTTTGTAATGTTGTGATGTAATCATTAAATGAAAAACAATGTAATCAAACATTACCCAGTTATAAACAAAATGTTGTTTGGCATATTATAATGTGCATTCTGTGATGGATTATTTTGTTTATGTGTTGTTTATATTAAGTATTCCTGTCATGTCATATATCATCATTTAGTACTGTTTATAAATGGTGTATATCATTGGCTATAAGGGTTATGACTTCTCCAAATAGGGGGAGATTGTTGGGTACATTGGAAAATGTGTACCTGATTTGAAGAAGCCCAACCTAGCTCAATGAAATACATCAAGGTGTATTTGATGTTTCTTTTTTGTTGACATGTGCAGGTGAAGGATTGATAAAGTATGCAGCAAAATTCTAAGTCCAAGTGTCGACACAGAAGAAGTAAGTCGACACAACACTGGGAAGCAGTGTCGACACATAGCAGTTAGTCTACAACTACACTGGGAAAAAGTGTCGACACAGAAGAAGTAAGTCGACACAACACTGGGAAGCAGTGTCGACACATAGCAGTTAGTCTACAACTACACTGGGAAAAAGTGTCGACACAGAAGAAGTAAGTCGACACTTACTAAGTTATGATTCTACAACAACTGTGTCGACACACAGGACTTGTGTCGACACACTGAAGAGTCAAGACCAAGTTATTTTCAGAAGGAGCTGTGTCGACTCAAAGGCAACTTAGTCGACATCACTGAAGACTGTGTCGACACCAAAGTCAATTGTGTCGACACAAATAAACAGATGGTCTCGACACTTTCTGACAGACTGTCTCGACAACTTATGGTTCAAGACTAAGGAACAGGACTTGTTTGGAGACTTGACAGCTGAGGATTGCCACCAGTTAACTGAAGCTGTCAGACTTGTCAGAAAACGGTTAGAAATCGGATCAGCCGATTACCATGAAGAAAGTCTATAAATAGACGGATTCAGAAGGAGAAAGCAACTGTTGGAAAACATTGTTGAGAATCAAAAAAGTTGAGAAGGATTACGATCCAATTCATTTCAAGAAAGTGCTAGGCACTTAAGAAGATCTTCTCCGGGAGATCTAAGAAGACTATATAAGGATAGATCAAAGAAGAGTTCTAATCAGAATTCAGAAGAATCATTCAAAGTGCTGGATAGAGAGAGATCAAGCCAGAATTTGAAGAAGAAGAAAGAAACCACCAGTGGATTCTCAAGAAGCTGTTTGGAAATCAACTCAGCTAAGTTCTTATTCAAGAAGCTTTGAAGAAAGCTCAGATACAGTTGATTGCATCAGCTGATCAAGAATTGTCTTGGCCTTTTCTCTCTCAACTTTGGCAAGACAGTTTAATAATCTTTTCTATATTTCTGTAGGATCTGTTTACACAGATCTAAGTTGTAAGCCTATGTTATAAAGGCTGAGTGTAGGAGTGTTGAACTCTGAGTGGTAGGGCTGTTTGCCTGAGTGTAGGAGAAGGATATTCTCTGAGTTGTAGGCCTTGGGGCAAGGCTGAGGTAGGGCAGTTGTGCCTGAGTTGTAGGAACCAGTTGGGTTCTGAGTTGTAGGATCTGTTGATCTGAGATAAGTGGAAGTTTGGCCGAATCTAGCATACTGCTAGATAGGTGAAGGGGGGAAAGTGGATGTACCCAGACCTTGGGGAACCACTATAAAACATTGTGCAATCTGTGATGCTTTATTTTCTGTGATTGCTGTACTTATTGTGTTAGCTATTGAATTGAATACTGCCTAGAAGTTTTTATAAATAAGCAGAACCTATTCACCCCCCCCCTCTAGGTGTCTAGGCTGTCTTGAAAGTTAAACTATCATCTATGCAGATGATGGGTCAACAAACCTAGGGTTTCTATTTTCATTTAGGTTTCTATGGTACTGATTATGATTTTGAAAATCATGTTGAAAACGTCGATCGACGTTCGACGATGGGCGCTCAGATCGTCGAGCTTTGTTCGACCATTGAGCTTCCGATCGTCGAGCGGCGTTCGACGCTCTTTGCATTTCTTTAAAAAATTTCTTCCTCTTTTCTCTCTTAGCTTTATTTAAAGTTTTATTAACTAGGTTTACTTGCTCAGTGTTCTTCATTCTACTAGCTGAAATGAAGTTCACTGGAGTTGAAAGATTATTTTTAAGAATAACTGGGGGTTCACTGGGAGAAGCTCCTAAGCCTAGTTTGTTATTACCTGACCTAGTGTTAGTCATGCTGGTAATCTCTAACAGCTTAAGGCTTCTACCATTAAGAGATTCCTCTAACCTTTTAGACTTAGCTAACTCTATTTTAAGAAATTTAATTTCTTCACTACAAGTATTGAGATCTTCCTTTAACCTAATATTTTCTGTAGCAATTAATTCTGAGTCAGCTAACTTATTTCTAAGTTCTTTAATCTCCTTTTCTGAGCTAATCAAATCTAAGCATAAAGATTTAAAATCTAATTTAAATTCTTCAGAAGTGAAGTCATAAGAAGATAGTACCTCATCTTCTGTTGGCATCTCTTCATCTGAATCTGAACTCTCTGCAGCTGAGTGATTGCTGCAGGCATCTATTGCCATGAGGCAAACTTCTTTTGCCTTCTTCTCTTCCTCATCCTCACTGGAGCTTGAGGAGGAGGATTCTTCATCAGAATCACTCCAGGTTTCAGCAATGAAACCTCTCTCCTTTTTCTTGTTCTTGTAGGAGGATGGCTTGGAGTGCTTCCTGTGCTGTTCCTTTTCTTTCCTCTTGTCTTTGTTCTTCTCCTCTGGACACTCTGGTAAGATGTGTCCAGGCTTCCTGCAACCATAACATATAATTTCTTTAGCAGGTGAACGGTCATACCTTGGTTTGTCTTCATAGCGTGAAGACTTCTTTCTGAATTCCTTTCTCCCCATCTTGAGAAACCTCTTGGCAAACAATGCCATTAGTTCCTCATTTGATTGGCTGCCTTCAGAAGCATCAGCAGCCTTAAGAGCTAGAGATTGCTCTTTTCTTGTTGGAGTAGGGGTCTTTGCTTCTGCTTCTGCTTCCCTTGTCTTCAGCACTTGCTCAAAAGATTTGAGTTTGCCGAGAAGAGCTTCAGTGGAGAACTCTGTGGTGCTTCTGGCTTCCTTGATGGGCCAGATCCTTAGATCCCATGTGCTAGGGAAGCACATAAGAATCTTATCATTGACCTCTGTCAATGATATGTCCTTGTCAAGGGTCCTCAGCTCATTGATGATTGAGCTGAGCCTGGCGTACATGGCTTCAACTGATTCAACATTAGTTTTCTTGAAGTTCTCATATTGTGAGATAAGGTTGGACCTTCTGTCCTTCCTTTCATCAGCTGAACCAGCTACAATCTGGTTCAGTGTATCCCACATGGCTTTTGCTGAGGGGCAGTCAGCAACCTTCTGGAATACCTCATCAGACATTGTCTGAGCCAGTATATTCATTGCCTTGGCATCTGCTATCTTGGCCTTCTTGTACTCATCGTTGTAATCTGGAGGAGGCACTGCACTCATATCATATGATGAGGCAGTAGCAGCAGCAGGTGCTCTTGGGGGTCCTGACAAAATAGAAGCAAAGATGCTTTCATCAATAGAATTCATATATAATTTTATCCTTGCCTCTAGATGCCAAACTTAGCTAAGTTGCATGCTGGAGGTCTGGTGCTGGAATAATCCTTGGACTGGGCCATGATAGTGAATATCTATAAGCTTTGGTATCTATCAGGATCTTGTGACTTAGGTGTTAGCCTATTCAGTCAGTCAACCTCCCTCTGATACCAATTGAAAGTGAAGGGATAGATACTACTCTAGAGGGGGGTGAATAGAGTTATCAAATTTTGCACTAGACAAAACTTAATGGTCTACCCAACTCCCTTGGAGTGAAATGCGGAATGAAAAGATTATAGATATAGAAATAACCCTAAAGCCTAACACACGTGTTGTGCACAGACTCAAGCTAACTGTAATTACAGTTAAGGCTTGGAAATCCTAATCAGCAACTAGCAACCTAGTTATATCTAATCACAGCCACAATGCAGGAATTAAACAAGGCAATCCAGACGACACAAGGAATTTATAGTGGTTCCCCAAACAACTTGGGTACGTCCACTCTTCTACCAACACGGTAGGAATCCACTCAGGTTTTTGATCAGGTGCCCTACCACCAACATGATCTGCTTCAGGTAGATCCAGAAACCCTTTAGACTTTTGATCAGGTGTCTAAAAACCGAACACAGGTTTTTGATCAGGTGCCCTGTCACCAAGGGATACTTTTGAAGGGAGTAATAACCCTGTACAGGAGGGGGAAAGAAGGTTAAGATGTCTTCTCTATTTTAAAATAGATTAGAGAAGCACAAAGGCTTGCACTGAGCTAGAAAGCTCTAAAGAATCAAGGCTCCCCCTGGCTCAAAGATGTCCAGGTGAAATCTTGCTTCAGTGCAGAAAAAACTCTTCAGAAAGATCTGAAGGAAAAACTACAAGAAGATAATAAATAATAAAATTAGAAATCTTCAAGCAGCTGTCTTCTTCTTCTTCTTCTTCAAAAGAACTCTGAGTTTGAATCTTCCTGGAAGCAGGAGAACTCAGGTTGAAGAAGAACAGAAGAGCTTAACACTTCTCAGATGAATGGAAATTGCTGAGAGCAGAAAACTTTTTCTTGATGAAGGCTTGAATGCTTAAATGAATAACTGGGTAGCTAGCTTGAATCCTTCTTCAAAGGATCCTTTTTATAACAGCAACAAGCAACGGCTCTCTTCAATTTGAATTGTTTGTCTTCTTCTGAAACTTGAGACCTGGGCTGCAAATATCAAAAAGGCAAACAATCTCTGCAGCAAAAACATTCTATAAAAGGAATAAACCTCTTTCGAAGAAGCTGCAGGAAACAATCTGATAATAAAGTACTAAATAAAGTCACATCAGAAACAAACTCTTTATAGCAGAAGAAAGACTTTTCAGTCTAACGGCTATAAAGGACTGACAGCAGATAAAGTAAAATACAATGTCAGCTAATAAGACAAACAACTTTATCTGAAAAGATTTGACTCAGGCAAAAGAGATGGAGCAGATATTGCCTGGAAATATTATCACCAAACAACTGAAATAAAACATGCCAGATAATGTATTAATTAATTAAATATAATAAATAAATACAAAATATAAAGGTAGACAGAAAACGTCGAACGACCTTCGGAGATTGTCGACCGACGCACGGAGATCGTCGACCTATCGGGCAGATAGTCGAACGATCCAGATAGTCGAACTATCACAGGAGATAGTCGAACTATCACAACAGATAGTCGAACTATCAGAAGATAGTCGAGCTATCAGATAGTCGACCTACCAACAAATAGTCGAACTATCAAAGCAAAACAGATAGTCGACCTATCAACAGATAGTCGAACTATCAATGCAGAACAGATAGTCGACCTATCAACAGATAGTCGAACTATCAACGCAGAACAGATAGTCGACCTATCAACAGATAGTCGAACTATCAACGCAGAACAGATAGTCCACCTATCAACAGATAGTCGAACTATCAACGCAGAACAGATAGTCGACCTATCAACAGATAGTCGAACTATCAACGCAGAACAGATAGTCGAACTATCACAACAGATAGTCGAGCTATCAAATAGTTGAACTATCCAAGCAGATAGTCTAACTATCAAAGCACACAGATAGTCGAACTATCAACCGATAGTCGAACTATCCTTGCAGACTGAAAGTCGAACAACTGATAGACGATCGTCGAACAGTTAGTCGACGAAAGTCAAGCGGCGTTCGACTATAGTCGAACGAAAAACTACTTAACCAAATTCTTCATCTGGAAAAGCGGGGACTCTACAGCTAGACCACTAACCATTGACCATAGATATTTCTTGGGTCAAAGGACAAAAGGAGAAGACTAAACTCAAATCAAACTAGGGTAACAACAAGTTTGATGAAGACCTTTTCCCCTACTTCAAAAGAGAGATCCCGCTGTTTCCTGTTGGCGAAAGAGACCATCTTCTGCTGGGCCCGTCGGAGGTGGTGCTTCAAGTGATCCAAAATAGTATCCCGGTCGCGCAGAGCTGATGCCAGGCTCTCCACTTGGCACTCCCCTGGAAGTTGGTGAACGATGGACGGAGGAGAACGACCGTAAACAACCTCAAATGGGGTGATGTCGGCCGCCTGGTGGTGGGCGGTGTTGTATGAGTACTCGGCCCACCCGAGCCACTTGGCCCAGCTATGCGACTGCTCTCCCACGAAGCAGCGGAGATATGTCTCCAAGCACCGATTGAGCACCTCTGACTGGCCGTCGGTCTGGGGATGGTATGGCGTGCTCATGCGGAGACGGGTGCCCTGCAGGCGAAATAGTGTAGTCCAGAAGGAGCTCAAGAAGAGCGGGTCTCGGTCGCTGACGATCAATCGGAGAAACCCGTGAAGGCGTACGACCGTCTGAATGAAGCTGTCGGCGACTGTGGCTGTCGTGTAAGGATGACGGAGGGGAATGAAGTGCACATACTTCGAGAGCCGGTACTACGACTAAGATGCAGTCGAATCCCTGAGAGAGGGGCAGCTGAGTGATGAAGTCCATGGCGACGTCCTCCCAAATTCGGTCGGGAATAGGCAGTGGCTGGAGTAGACCCCCCAAAAAAACGGCTTCGTACTTGGCCTTCTAACAGATGAGGCAGGCAACAACGAAGGCCTTGACCTGTTGGAACATGTGAGGCCAATAAAGTGAGGCCGCCAACCGTCGATACGTTCGGTACTCCCCGGCATGTCCTCCTGTCGGGGATGCATGTAACTCAACCAGTAATCGAGGAATGCTCGGGGAAGAGGGGGCGAGGACGAGGCGGCCTTTGAATAATAGGCGACCATCTACCAAGGAGAATGGTGGGTGGGCGGTGTCATCTATGATGAGGGCTGTCCAAATCTTGTTCAGTGCCTGATATGCCTCCACTTCCTTTTGAAGGGTGTCCGCATCCTCCCACACTGGCCGGGATATGGCTGCAAGCATGGGGTTGCGTGAGAGAGCGTCGGCTGCGCGGTTCTCCTTCCCTGGCCGGAACTCGATGCTGAAGTCATAGCCCAATAGCTTGGCCACCCACACCTGCTGAGCGAACGTGGCAATCTTCTACTGGAGGAGGTAGCAAAGGCTATGGTGGTCGGTGCGAACCACGTATCGTCGGCCTAGTAGGTAGGGCCGCCAATGTTGTACCGCGAGGATGAGGCCCATGAGCTCGTTCTCGTATGCTGATCGACTGCGAATGGTGTCTGAGAATGCGCGGATGAAATATGCCACTGGGCGGCCGGCTTGCATGACAACAAACCCCATGCTGACGCCCGACGCATCGCACTCCACGAGGAAGGTTGGGAAAAATCCGGCATAGCTAGCACTGGGGCCCGAACCAAGGCCTGTTGGAGAGCGGTGAAGGCGGCGGCGGCCGCTGCCGGCCATTCGAAGGGGCCTTCGACCGCTTTCTTGAGAAGTTTGGTGAGGGGCCGGGCTATCGTGTCGTATCCCTGAATGAACCGCCGATAGTACCCCATCAGGCCCAGAAATCCTCGCACATCACGGAGAGACGACGGGGTTGGCCACCGGATGACCGCCTCGATCTTGTCTCTATCCATCGCAACTCCTGCCGCGGATATGGTATGCCCCAAGTAACATACCTCTGGAACCCCGAAAGAGCACTTCGTCGGGTGGAGTTTTAAGTGGTGATGCTGGAGAGTCGCCAATGTTTGTCGGACGTGCTGTAGGTGCTCCTGCCACGAAGAAATGTAGACCAAGATGTCATCGAAAAAACAAGTACATGGTGGCGAAGTACCGGCCGGAATATGTCGTTCATCGTGGCCTGGAAGGTTGCTTGTGCGTTGGTCAGACCGAAAGACATAACCAGGAACTCGTAGTGGCCGTCATGTGTCCGGAAGGCCGTCTTAGCAACGTCGACCGGCCGAACTCGAATATGGTGGTAGCCAGCACAGAGGTCCAACTTGGTGAAAACGGTGGCGCCGTGGAGCTCATCCAGAAGCTCCTGGATCACCGGTATCGGGTACTTATCTTGAACAGTTGCTTTGTTGAGCTCCCGATAGTCCACACAGAAGCGCTAGCTGCCATCCTTCTTTCTAACCAAGAGTACCGGGATAGAAAAGGGGTTCACACTGGGGCGAATGAGGCCCCCTATCAGCATGTCGTGGATGAGCCTCTCGATCTCGTCCTTCTGCACGTGCCCATAGCGATAAGGGCGGACTGATACCGCCGACACGCCGGGTTGGAGAGGGATGGCATGGTCGTGTGGCCGGGCTGGGGGGTAATCCTGATGGTGCCGTGAAGAGGTCCGCAAACTCCGACAGGAGGTCCTGCATATCCGGAGGTTGTGCCGGGGTTGGTGGGACCATGTCCGTGATAGACCAGAGCCATGCTGAAAACTCGACGCCTGTCGTCCTCTGAATCGTGCGGGAGGAGACGGGAGCACGGAGTAGGGCTGCATCCCCCACCAGGCAGCACTCCCGACCGTCCTAGAGAAACCGCATCGTCATAGTTTTCCAGTTGACCCGTACGTCCCCCAGTGTGCAGAGCCAAGCCACTCCTAGGATAGCGTCGATTCCGCCGAGGCCGAAGATGTAGAAATCCACCGTCACCGAGTGGGAGCCCACTAAAAGGGGAACGGAGGGGCAGCGGCCCTGGATCGCTCGCTGGCGGCCATCACCCAAACTGACCATGAAGTCTGGCGCGGGTTCCATCGGTAGTCGGAGCTGGTGTGCCAGATGAGCGGAGAGGAAATTGTGGCTCGCCCGCTGTCAACCATGATAATAATGTGGCGGTCGCCCAGTTTGCCGACCAATTTCATTGTTTGCGGCCTAGAAATGCCACCCACGGAAAAACAAGGAAGCTCCAACTGATGGAAAGTCGCGACGCCTGTGCCGTCGGTGGCGTCCTCCTCTGTGATCTCTAGGTCCTCGAAATCAGCCAAGGTGATCTCTGGTTCGACATCGCCGATGATGGCCCGGAATTCCTTGACCGTGCAGACGTGGGTCGGGGAGTAGGGTTGCCGGTAGCGGAAACACAACCCTTTGCGACGGAGCTCATCGAACTCATGGTTGGAGAACCGTTGAGCGGCGGCCGGACGAGCTGGCCGAGCTGCTGGGGCAACCCGAAGGGCTGGCGGCTCTGGGGTGGTGGTCTGCCAAGGCCGGCCCCCCGACGGGTGTCTGCCCGGAGGTGGTGTGTGTCGAGGAGCCAAATCCGTCTCTACGAGGCGGGCCATATCCAGGGCTTCAGACACCGTCTGGGGGTGATGCGTGCGAAGCCGGGAGCGGATGTGGGGCAAAAGGCCCTGCATGAAGAAGCCGAGGTAGTGATCCGGTGGTAAGCCTGGAACATGGGTGACGAGGGCCACGAACTCATCGATGTAGTCATCCAGTGTACCGAGTTGGCGTACCCCACACAGTCGTCTGATAGCGGAGCCCGAGTAGCGGGTGTCGTAGCGGCCTATCATTTCTTTCTTGAGTGCCGACCATGAGATGGACGGGTTGGTCTGGCGGAGCCATCGGGCCCAATGTAGGGCGGAACCGTCGAGTCCCACGACGGCGGTAGCGACCTTGTCGTGGTCGGGAGTGTGATTGCGGTCGAAATACTGTTCCGCTTTGGCGATTCACCCCATCGGATCTACGCCGGCGAAGCTAGGGAGGTCCAAGGATAGGGTCGGATGGCCAGGGGGCGGCGGGGCCGGTGTCTCCCCGATGGGCGGAAACGGTGGCGCCCCGAGGGGGGACCCGCCCGAGCCCGAGCCCGCAGATCCGCTGGTGGACGAGGCGGCGGGTGGTTGGAGCGCATCAAACTTGGCATGAATGGCGAGGATGGAGGCGTGCATGGAGGTGACTCGGGCTTCCTGGGCTTCGATGCGGCGGATGGCCTCAGCGGCGGGGTCCTCCTGCTGAAGATCCACAGTTGAACGAGTGTTGGGGGCCATGAGGGCGAACAAGAAACAACGGCCTACTAGGAGGCAACAACGGCGGCTGAGCACTCAGCGTCGCGGGGAAGGCGTCCGTGGAATGCGGCGGTACGGGACAGGGGGGGTTGGTTCTCTGGCGGGCGGAGGCGGGCGGAGAGGGCAGGTCGGACAACTTTGTTGCGGAGCCGAGTAAGAGGGAGGGGAGCAGAGGGATAAGAGACGAGAGATAGAGAGGGGAGGTGGAGAGAGGGAGGGAATTAGGGATAGAGAAGAGAAAACATAACATTCATCCGAGATCCTCTAATACAAGGCTTACACGTCCTATTATAATGATGAGGAGAGAAATAAAAAGGAAATAACTTAATTTAGGAAATACAAATTACTAAAAATGACGCAAGCAAATAAAGCAACAAATAACACCCATACTGACACAAACAAATATAGAAACAAATAACGTCGCGTAATTGATTAATTATCTCCTGCGGTATTGACGGTCCCCTCCGATATACGCGCTCGACGCGTGTAAACTTTCCAAAAAGGCTCGTCGTCGTGTAGCTCTGTAACATAAACTATCAGTCCGCCTAGTCCGCTCAGGCCACCAGATTCAAACCAGTTCACCTAACCGCGAATTCCGCGGTTACCTTCTAACCGCACCACTTGAGATCAAGGGCACATGCCAATGCCGATCTCGCGAGCTCCAAGAGAAGTCCGCATAGAGCGAACTCCGCGGACTTCAAACCAGACTGCCCAAGCCGCGGATAATCAACATATCCGCACGGCTTTCACCAAGGACAAACCACCAGCCGCAAAGATCAGACGCTCAGGCTGCACCACTAGTCCGCCAAACTGTTCGCTCAGGCTGCGCGGTTTGCCCAATCAACTCTCACTTTCACTTCAATAATTTCAACATGTCCAAAGCAGCAAGATCCTTCCAAAGATCTCGACATTGGTGCATGTATTTATTGGCATATATAGCTCCTAGTTGCCAGGTATCACTAGTGGGCGTTTGGATGCTTGTCATGAGTAATTGTTAACTCTTGGAGGTACAGGAAATTTTAATGAAGTTATCAAGCCACATTAAGATAATACCTCCAGATTTACCTACAGCGAGCACGTTATCGTTGTGCCAGTGCCTCCCGATTAATCAATCCACATCACCGCGAGGAAAAACTTGGCGGTGGGTTTCAAGGAGGGCAACAACAATAGGTTTATGCAAACGCACAAGCTCCTGCAGATACGCACAGCTTGCTAACTCCCCTGCAATTCCAAAATATTAGCCTCGTCATTTCTTAGAAGGGGAGGCCCCCGCTGCCAATGCGTGCTCGTCCCTATCCAAGATAAATCTTGCTCTGCTCTTCGATCTAGTGCGCGTCTTCTTTGTTGGCGAACGCGGACACCGTGTGTCTGGGCCACATCGATTGTTTTCAAATTTGGAGCAGGAAAATCCCAGTCCAGTCTGCAGGGAGACTGCTGCCAATTAGAATTTAAGGCTTCGTTTGGGGGGACTTATTTTCACCGGTCAAGCGGTTACGACCGCATGAACCGGACCTTAAATTAAGGTCCGGTTCATGCGGTCGTAACCGCTTGACCGGTGAAAATAAGTCCCCCCAAACGAAGCCTAAAGCATCATTGTCCTTGGCATTGGGAGTAGAATCATGATTATCTTCGGGATCCTTTTCCTGGAGTTCAGCTGCCATAGCAATCTCAGAGGTAGAGTTAATATTGTGTTTAGGAGCATTATTTTTTGGTACAGGAACTTCAGGAGCATTATTTTTTGGTACAGGAGCTTCTGGGACATTGCTAGCGTCAGGAGTATTAACCGTTTTTCCACTTTTTTCCATTTCAAGTTTCCAGCGTCCGGGGCCGCTGCATCGCACTGCCACCTTCGGTTTTTTGAGGGGGCTTCCTAGGCATAACCAAAGTCCATCCATCCAAGCCCGCTTGCGGGTTATCGATCTCTGCATTGTTAGAACAAACTCAAAATCAAATACATGACAGAGGAAAAATGGGAAGAAAGCTTTTTTGATGCTTCATATTATTCAATACAAAACTTGTCATATAAATAGGCAAAGCCAAGACTTACAATGGAAGGAAAAAATAAATGCCTAATTAAAGCAAAAAATTATAACAGCCAAGAGCTTTAAAACGAAATGAGTAAAGGCATGAAACCTCCGGTCATTAATTCTCTACTAGAAAACTGAAATAAGAATTAAATAGAAAAGTAACGTAACTAATTATTAACATTCAACCCCTAATTAGTTATGTTTTTTCACGTCCCGCACTCGAAGTCGCTCCCGCATTTCAACGAACTTGTTCCTTGCGAGTGCCTTGGTTAATATGTCAGCTAGTTGGTCGTTAGTATGAACATACTCGACCTCGATCATTCCACGCTCCACGCAATCCCGAATGTAGTGGTAACGAGTATCAATGTGCTTAGACCGATCATGATATACGGGGTTCTTGGTTAGTGCAATTGCCGACTTGTTATCAACAAAGAGTGTTGCTTTGCACCTAATCCTCTTCCGAATATCATCGAGTAGGTTGAGTAACCATACCCCTTGCTGTGCCGCAATTGAAGCTGATATATATTCGGCCTCGCAAGAAGATAAGGCTACAACCCGTTGCTTCTGCGACATCCAAGTGATGATGTTCTGGCCTAGGAAGTATGCAACTCCCGTAGTGCTTTTCCTATCATCAATGCTCCCTCCATGATCACTGTCGCAGTAGCCAACAAGCTTCGTTCCTCCACGAAGGTTCTTCTCATAAGAAAGTCCAAACCCAACAGTACCCTTCAGATACCTTAGAAGATGCTTCACCGCTGCTTGGTGTTGGGTGTTGGGTTTCTCCATGAACCTGCTTACTATCCCCACGGCAAAGGCAATGTCCGGACGAGTATTCACCAAATACCTCAAGCAACCAATCACACTTCTATACTCCGTAGGGTCCACCAAGGGAAAATCACCTGCCTTGCTCAACTTGAGTCTAGGCTCCATTGGAACATGAGTGGCATTGCAATTTGTCATCCCATTTTTTTCAAGTATTTTCAGAATGTATGCAGACTGACAAAGAGTGATTTCATGAGGCGTTTGTGATACCTCTATCCCCAAGTAGTAGGTGAGCAATCCGAGATCGCTCATGCAAAACAACTCCTTCATCTGAGCTTTGAACTGGTTTATTTCCACGCCGCTTGATCCGGTGATGATGAGATCATCCACATAGACTCCAACCAGTAAGATTGAATCTCCCACAACTCGCTTGTAAACAGCGTGTTCAGTCGGACTCCTCTCAAAGCCCAATGAGGATAGACTTTGATCTAGCTTGAGGTTCCAAGCCCGCGGGGCTTGTCGAAGGCCATACAACGCCTTCTTGAGCTTCAACACCTTGTGCTCTTCTCCAATAATTACAAAATCGGGAGGTTGAGAAACGTATACCTCCTCGACTAGATCCCCGTTGAGAAAAGCCGATTTGACATCCATGTGGTGGATGTCCCATCCTTCCTCCGCTGCCAAAGCAATGAGCAAACGGACCGTCTCCAATCTCGCCACGGGTGCGAAAACCTCGTTGAAGTCAACCCCATGTCGTTGCACATACCCCTTCGCCACAAGCCGAGCTTTATGCTTCACGATGTTCCCCTCCGGATCTCGCTTCGTCTTGAAAACCCACTTGAGTCCAATGGGCTTTTGACCATTCGGGAGGGTGGTAATCTCCCAAGTGTCATTGTCCCGGATGGAAGTTAGCTCCTCTTCCATAGCTCGTCTCCAACTTGGTTCGTCTTTGGCTTCCTCAAACGTTGCTGGCTCCCCTGCTGCGAAGAGGCAAAGTCCAGCCTCCTCCTCCTGCATCTCTTCAGTTTCGCCGTAGATCTCCTCAAGTGACCGGAATCGAATCGGTCCGCTAGAGCTCGAAGTTGCCTCGGAAGTGGGGGAGGCACTGGCCGCGGGTGAGCCGCGGTGAAGGGTGCAGGTTGCGGGTGAGCTGTTTGCTGCGGGCGACGCGCTGGCCGCGGGTGAGCCGCGGTGGGGGGAGGCTGGCCCGTCGCCGGTGGGGGTGGCTGGTACTAGTGCAGCGAGAGGAGCTGCTGCTCCTTCTATCGTCAAAAACTGATCGTAGCCAGAGAGCATTTCTCCGTCTTTCTCTTCCCAGTCCCAGTTTGCCTCTTCACGAAAGACGACATCACGGCTGATCACGAGCTTGCCCGTCTCTGGATTGAACAACCTGTACGCCTTAGAACCCGCCTCGTAGCCGATGAGTACCATCTTGGTGCCCCGATCTTCTAGCTTTGCAAGATTAGGCTTTGTTGTCTTCGCGTACGCAAGGCAACCGAAAGTGCGAAGGTAGTGCACTTTTGGTTTCCTTCCGTAGAATGCCTCGTAAGGCGTCTTCCCAACAACGCTATGTGTAGCCGCCCGGTTAAGGAGATGCACCGCGGTTGCTAACGCTTCTCCCCAAAACTTCGCCGGCACGTGTTTGCACTTTAGAAGACTCCGAACCATCCCCATGACAATTTGATTGCGGCGCTCCACCACGCCGTTTTGTTGCGGAGAGTAAGGGGCTGTGAGAAATCGTTTGATCCCGACTCCCTCACAATAGGCATCAAACCCCTTGGAGGTGAACTCCCCACCTCGATCGCTACGGAAGCCCTTTATTTTGAACTCCGTTTCCATCTCCGCTCGCGCCTTTAGCCTTTTGAATGCATCCAAGGCTTCGTCCTTGGATCTCAATAACTCCACCCACATGAACCTGCTATGATCATCCAATAGCAAGAAAAAGTATTGTTTACCTCCCGGAGTGGCCGGAGTGATGGGTCCGCACAAATCTCCATGTACAAGTTGAAGAGGCTTTGTTGCACGGCCCGCCGCAACACTCGGAAATGGTAACCTTCTTTGTTTTGCCACCAAGCACCCGTCGCAAAGTTCCTGTGAGTGCTCAATGGAGGGCATTCCCTCCACCATCTTGAAACGCCCCATGTCATGAAGTGCTCGAAAGTTGAGGTGTCCCCATCTAGCGTGCCATAGCCACGCCTCATCTTTGTATTGTTCCGCTAGCAAGGCCACCGGAGAATCCGTCTTCATGTTTAGGATGTAGAGACGATTCTTGGACCTCTCCACCTTCGCCAAGAGACGCCTCTCTTGATCGAATAGACACAAGAATCCGTCCTCCATGACGATCTTGCATCCGTTCTCCTCCAATTGTCCCAAACTTGCAATGTTTGTGCGGAGTTTCGGGATGTAGTAGACGTTGGTAAAAACTTTGTGCTGCTCCTTTTTGTCTTTGAGGAAGACTGCTCCCCGACCACATATCTCCACCGAAGAGCCATCGCCAAACTTCACCTTGCCTCTCACCGTCTCATCTAGCGAGGAGAAGAAATCCTTGCAACCTGTCATATGGTTGCTAGCCCCCGTATCAAGGTACCAATCCGATTTCTCCACGTCGCCGGGAAAAATGCCCGGTTGTACATTTTCTTCATTAAGGAGAAAATTTGAACATACCATTTTCGGGTGATCTTCTTCGCCCTCCGCCAATAAAAGAGCCGGTTCGATATCCTCGAAGGTTTCGACCATGTGCGCTCTCTCCTCGTTGTCCTTCTTTTTCGAGCGGCACTCCGATGCATAGTGACCCATTTTGTGGCAATAGAAGCACTCAATTTTTGACTTATCTTTACCACCGTCGTTGCGATCTTGACCGTCGCATCGATCGTTGTTGCGATGTTGTCCGCCGCGCCCTCGTCCACGGCCGCGGCCTCCACGGCCTCCGGTTTGGTGTCCTCCACCATTATATGGCTTCTTGTCACGAGCCATAAACTCCCTCATCATCAAGAGGAGTTTTTCCTCGTCTTTGTTGGTAGCCCCACCAACACGCTCTTCATGAGTCTTGAGACGGCCGACAACCTCCTCCACGGTCATCGTCGTGAAGTCGCCAAATTGCTCTATCGTCGAAGCAATCTGGACAAACTTCGATGGGACGGATCGCAGGAATTTTTTCACAACCGCAACCTCCGCTACCTCTCCTCCCAACGCCCTTTGCATATTGACGTTGGTGGTGAGCTTCATTGTGAAATCATCTATTGAATCCGTCTCCTTCATGCGAAGCATCTCAAACTCCGTTTGCAGAGTTTGGATCTTTGCATCCTTGACGCGGTCCGCGCCTTGGTACATGATCCTAAGCATGTCCCATACCTCTTTCGCAGTTTTCTTCTCCGCAACCATCTGGAGAACGTCATCTGGAAGAGCTTGTTGGATGACCGAAAAAGCTATTTTGTTCTTTTTCTCATCCACCTCCGCCGTCGGATCGATTGGTTCCACCACCTCCAAGACGTCCTGGACATCGAGGATCCCCCTCATTCTGATAGCCCAGACGCCGTAGTTGCTCCTCGTGAGCACCGGGTATTTGAAGTGTCCATGGAACCCATCCGACTTTGAAGATGTCTCCGCCATTGAAGAAACAACGTTTCTTCCTCACAATGGAACGATCTCCAACCTCCCCCTCTGATACCAAATGTTAGAACAAACTCAAAACCAAATACATGACAGAGGAAAAATGGGAAGAAAGCTTTTTTGATGCTTCATATTATTCAATACAAAACTTGCCATATAAATAGGCAAAGCCAAGACTTACAATGGAAGGAAAAAATAAATGCCTAATTAAAGCAAAAAATTATAACAGCCAAGAGCTTTAAAACGAAATGAGTAAAGGCATGAAACCTCCGGTCATTAATTCTCTACTAGAAAACTGAAATAAGAATTAAATAGAAAAGTAACGTAACTAATTATTAACATGCATCAGTCGTATTCTTATTCACCGGGAGATTGCTAACTGTGTCCCCATGGTCGGCAAACCCACAAGTTTCTGTACGAATTTTCCCGTACCTTTGCTGTTAAGCCACACACCTCCTAATAGCGGTGTGAAGAGGTCCCGGCGACACAAAATCTAGCAAAACTAGTCTGAGATCTGGACTTAGGGCCTGTTTGGTAGGGCTTTTTAGCTCCTTTTCGTTTTCTGGAAAACACCACCACACTTAAGAGAACGTTTGGACTGTCTATCGGTGGAAAAAGCTACCGCGAAAAACTCCATTTTCTCATCTTTTGGAAAAGTCACTTGTCACTTCCGCATACAAAAACACTTCTCTTCAAAAAATGTACAACTTGATTTTTTTGTCTTGACGTGATTTTTTTTCCCGGCATAATTTTTTTGCCCGGTGCAAAAAATTTGCCCGGACGCGAATTTTTCGCCCGGGGGCGAATTTTTCGCCCGGGCGCGAATTTTTCGCCCGGGCGCACATTTTTCGCCCGGGCGCGGGTTTTTTCGTCCGGGCGCTGGGTTTTTCGCCCGGGTGAGTTTTTTTCGCCCGAGCGTGTTTTTTTCACCCTGGCCGATTTTTCGTCCGGACGTGATTTTTTCGCCTCGGTGCATTTTTTTCATCCGGGTGCGATTTTTTTTCCGGTGCACGATTTTTTTCGCCCCAGTCAATTTTTTTGCCTGGACGGACTTTTTTTTTCACTTGGGCGTGATTTTTTTTGCACTAGCGCGATTTTTTCACCCGGATGCGATTTTTTTGCACCGGCGTAATTTTTTCGACATCGCGCGATTTTTTCGCCCGTGGGCGATTTTTGCGGCTGGGCGCATTTTTTTCGCCCGGAGGTGTTATTTTCGCGCGGGCGTGATTTATTCGCTCCGGGACGATTTTTTCTCCCGGGTGCAATTTTTTCGCCCGGGCGCGATTTTTTCGCACGAGTGCGGTTTTTTTGCCCGGGAGAGGTTTTTCGCCCGAGCACTATTTTTTCGCCCGGGAGCGATTTTTTCGCCCGAGAGCGATATTTTTCATCAGAGCTTGTTTTTTTCGCCGGAGAGCGGTTTTTTCGCCTGGGCGCAATTTTTTTGCCCAAAAGCGATTTTTTCGCGAGGAGCGAATTTTTGGCTCGGGCCCTGTTTTTTCACCCGGTCGGGAATTTTTTGGTCGGGCACGAATTTTTTGCCCGTTAACGATATTTTTTTGCCCTGACACGTTTTTTTTGCCCGGGCGCGATTTTGTCGCCGAACGCAACCGGGGGCGAATTTTTCGCTCGGACGTGAATTTTTGGCCTTGACGTGATTTTTTCGCTCGTTCGTGTTTTTTTCGGCCGTGGGCAATTTTTTTCGCCCGGACGTGATTTTTTCGCCTAGTCTCGATTTTTTCAGCTAGACGCGAATTTTTCGCTCGTGAGCGATATTTTTTGTCGGAGCACGTTTTTTTGCCCCGAGACATTTTTTCCGCCCGGGCACGATTTTTTCAAACGTGGGCGAATTTTTCGCCTCGACGTTATTTTTTTACCCGATCGTGTATTTTTTTCGCCTGAACGCTATTTTTTCCACTCGAATGCAAGTTTTCTCGCTTTTGAGCGAAAATATCGCGTCCGTGCGAAAAAGTCTCGTTCGTGCAAAAAATTCCGCCCGGGCGAAATTTTCTCGCCCAGTCGAAAAATTCGTGCCCGTCCGAAAAATTCGTGTCTGTCTGAAAAATTCGCGCTCGTCCGAAAAATTCGTGTCCGTCCGGAAAATTCGCGCTCGTTCGAAAAATTAACGTCTGTCCGAAAAATTGGCATCCGACCGAAAAATTGGTTCCCGGGCGAAAATATAGGGCCCGATCGAAAAATTGGCGCTCGGGCAAAAATATTGCGCCCGGACGAAAAATTCGCGCCCGTGCGAAAAAACCGCGGCCCGACGAAAAAATTCGCTTCTGGACGAAAAATTCGGTCTCGGGCGAAAAAAACCTGCCCCGGCGAAATAATTGCGCTTTTTTACCCGGACGAGTATTTTTAATAAAAAAAGTTACCGCAACGGAGATTTGCCAAACGGTTTATAAAGTGCTTCTCCTTTTTGAAAAGCTCTGCAAAAGAAGTTCACCCAAACAGTTCTCCTTTTCTAATAGACATTTTCCAAAAGCTTCTTTTCCTACCATCCTTTTGCTACCACTCCTTCTCCTTTTTGAAAAGAATTCTTAAAGAGGCCCTTAGTGAAGGCATCTATATAGAGCATATATATATAGAGCAGCTCACCCATAACTCCTGCAAGTCGAAAGAGATTTTTGTGGCAATCCAGGAGCTCTAACCCAAGTTGGCACTAGCATACGTGGGTTAAGAGCTGGTATGAATTTTTCTGTCCAAACGTCCAAGCCAACGACTTTCCCCGCCACATGCCATGGTTCACCTAGCCACACAATCCCGGTTTTCTATTTTTCTGAATTTAAGCAGGAAGCAACCTTCACCCAGGTCACAAACATGAAATCCTTCGAGGACCCCCCATTTTAGATGAAGCTGCGCTGATAGCCATTCGAAACAAAAATTAACCCCAACGACTCTACCCATCAAGCATAGTCAGCTTGGATTTCTGTAGCTTCCTCATCATCCATAGTTAAAATTCCATCGGCATAAAATTCAGTTTGTTGAGCATCAAATTTTGGAAACTGGGCTGAGATGTTTTTTGACCACACCCGCGGCAACGGAGCAGCTTGTCCGCCAACTGGAGCAGGAGTACATGGGAGTTTCGGGCACGGTTTATTGCAAGGGAATCATGAGAACAATTTGCCCGGTCCTGTTAAATAATGATAAAATGAATTGAGAGCGCCTTAACACTCCAAAATTGCAACAATAATGATTAGAGTCCAAGTATCACATGTTCTCCTTATCCTTAGCCTGTCAACTGATGAGTCTAATATTTATAATGTTTTTCGGACTCATCTGGACTAGATTCCACACACATGAACTTCAATTTCAGTCCATAAATGCTTATATTTCACTTGGTTCACACTCTTACACAAAGTACATTTTTTAGCCCGTTGTGGTGTGCATTTTCATCCTATTTTTTCGGGAGTAAGCATATCGTACTTCCAGTATCATTTTTTCTTATATTTTTATTGCAGTTATGTGTGCTAGAGGTGTGCTCCGTCTGGATTATTTGCCGTGCAGGTGGGAAGATCTCCTGTGTTGCCAAGTTCTTTTCTATAGGAATCGCACGACCGTGCATTTTTTTCACGCACGGTCGTGCATTTTCTTCACGCATGGTTGTGCATTTTCTTCACGCATGGTCGTGCATTTTCTTTATGGACGATTGACGCGACCGTGCGATGCCTACATGCCCAAAAATGGTTAACTGTCCCGGGTCGTACGATTTGTTCTCGCACTGGCTGTTTTACCTGTGCGTGATCAAATCGCACGACCTCTTTTTTTTGTTTAAATATTTTATGAAAGTATGGCCCACGCGTTTTCTTCACGCACAGTTGGATTCAATCTTGTGCGAAAGAAATCACATAATCTGTTTGTTTGCCTGGTTTTTCAGTGATCTGACTTGAACCCTGTGTTTTCTTCTCGCACAGGCTGTTTCGCCTGTACATGATCAAAATCGTATGGTTTGTTGTTGTACTTGGCTAGGCGATTTCAGCGTATTAAATATTGCATGATTCACGCACGGTCGTGCGTTCGACCGTGCGTGCCTTGTTCTGACACGTTTTTCTATTTAGGCTGCAGGTTTTGCCCTATTCGGGGGACATATTATTTCGCAATTTCTTCCGCCACATCCATAGGGGAGAGCTCCAGCTCCTTCATCTTGCATCCATTCGGGCTTTAGTCCTAGGCTGCCTCTATCCCTACTTGTGTCATCAAGCAAGGAGAGCTTCGCACCAGAGAAGATCAGATCGTGTGATGAAGAAGACGGGTCAACTGAGAGGAAGTGATAACGCTCTTTTATCACAGACGTAGTTGCAAACTGAGGTAGGATGCAGAATCCCTAGTTTGTCTCCTCTTATTTTGATGTTTGTAGCTAGATCCTCATTTTATTGAAGATGTGGACTATAAACCCTTGTTTGTAACTTCAATTTTATTTTATATGAATGCATTTGGTTTATATGTGTGTATGAGGTGCGCTACCCTTCCACCACCATCATCCTCACTCCATTACACAACCCTACTCGCCTACTACCCAAGCGTACTCTTCTATTCCGCTTGACTACTCGTCCATTCCATATGCCTACTCGTCCATCCGCCAAGCGAATCATTGCATAGTGTCATGCATAATCCCCATTCACGTTGTGAAGCGGTGCCGACGACCCACATTGTTAATTTAGGTTTTCTTTTATTTTGTTTTCACAACCCAAAGCAAACCTCTCGCAACCCATCCGACCATTAGGACTCAATCTCAAGTCCTTCCTCGAAAGCAAACTTCATCTTACTGTGTTTCTTGTGAGATCGATACTTGGGAAACATTCACCCATTTTATATTACTTGCGCGACCGGTATACTTGCCATCAAGCGCATCAAGTTTTTGACGTCATTGCCGGGGAGCACAGTCGTGCTAGTTTCCGAAATGAGAGTCGAGAGAAAGAAGTTCTTCCATTTGTAAATAACGTCCTTCTTGTTTTATTTTTTTGTATTCCATTTTTCTTGTTTACATTATAGATTGTGCTAGTAATTTATTTTTGGTTGTAGTATTTTGCGTAGAGTGTTTGTTTTTATTGAATCCATTGTTCCCACACCATATTTGCCGACCTTAATATTCATTGTAGATGGTGTGGTGATTACAATCATTTTAGTGATACATGCCCTACTGGAGATGGTGTGTATAATTCTCATGACAGGAGCATCATTTTCTTACGGTCCTTCATACTCCATACCCAAATCTTATGACCACTCGTACTCGCCGCATTTATCATTTTTGTATTTCTCTCCAGCCCGCAAGCATAGGCGGAACTATGCCCAGAAACACCAAGCAGGCGTCAGGCGTGTGAGGCGTGGTTCGGTTTAGCGGTTTAGGGTATTTATCGAGAGCTGTTTTCAGAATTTCCCTAACTGCAGCGATGTGATGAGCCAAGACGGCGATACTGACGAAGATTTCGCAAATCGCATCCACTACAACGTCGACGACACAACGCCTGGTATCTGTTATGTCCTGTTCTGGAGTTTTTGTAATTTTTATGTTGTTGTGGGGGCAATTTGGTCTTTTGAGTTGTATTAGGGTTCTGCTTAAATAGTTGGTTCTCTGTTGAACCGTGGGTGAAGAATTTTGTGTTGTCTTGTTGTCGTTGTTGGTGGTTGCCACGAAAGAGTTTCCCTGTGCCTCCTTCCCAATCCGTTCATGCTTAGTGCCTTGGGATTATGTATCGTCACTGCTTGATAATTCCAGTTTCCCTTTGGTTTTGTGATCAGCTCTCTCTCCCTGTGTGTGAAAACATAAGAATCTGTTAGTAATTGTCGTACAGGTATCCCACAGGAGGTTAAAAAAACATAAAAATTACATAAACTCTAAAACAGGACATAACAATATCTTCATCTTGGATTCCTCAAGCCTCAAGATCTCAACACCGGCATTTGATTCCTGGATGCCTGAAAGAAGACTGGGCTGCTTGACCCTGTATTTTGCATTTTTGTTGTTAGGGTTTTCGCTATTGCAAGAACTAAAGATCCAACAGCCTCCGATCTGTGATTTAGAACATCTTCATTGATTTTCCCAGATGGTTTCAGGCTTTCGATTTAGCTGTTTGGGCTTGTTCTCATAACTGCTTGGTCTGACATGATTAATTTGGAAGAACTTTCATTTGTCAGAGAACAAGCGCCTACCTCTACTTGGTACTTTTGAAATTTTTTTACAGTGATTTTGTGATTCATTATTTTTTCCATCAAGACCATTAATCTATGCGATTTTTTTTTTACATCGGCTTGATCTCATAACTGCTTCTGATTTACGCTCCTCCATTCTAAATTAAAATAGAAAGTGGATTAGAATTTAGTGGCACTCTTCACTCTTGACATTTCAGTTGTTAGGTTAGAGAAGCTTAACATTTTCATTGTGCAATTTCATATCCCTATCACTAGTTAGTCTAGCTATGCAATTTCAAATTGTTTTATTTCAATTTATATATAATCTAGGTGTTTTGTACACATATTTGGATGGAGAAATTTTTTATAAAAGGTGGGTCAAGTTTAACTAATTCCATGGATTTACAAGAGCACAATCACAGTGGTAAAAGACATCATGTAGATATTAATTTGGGGGATTTACCATTAGATCCGGGTATGAGGCAACTTATTAGCTCTTATGATGTCAACCAGCAGGATTCAATAAAATGGCTTGTTGAGCATTAAGTTTCATTATGTTGTGTTTTGCTCTACAATGTAGTGTTTAATGATTAAGAATTTGATTATTTATGTCTATTTTGCATTATAATTATTAATGTATAAATATTTAAATCCCATTGTTAATTAATTTTATGTTAAAACTAATTGTGTTAGAGCTTCAAAAAATTCCTAGTTCCATCACTGTTTGCAAGGACAGAGGAGTAATACAAAATAGTGATTGTTTGTCAAAGCACAGATCACGCTCTGAAGGATTATGCTGACACTACAAGATATAGAACTTACAACGATGTTTATTGCGATGTTTTTTAAAACGTCGCCGTTAGTTTTCAATTTAGCGACAATTTTTTCAAAAATGCTACAAATACAAAATTTTAGCATTACCCACATTTTTTTATAAAAAATGTTGACATACTTGTTTATCTTTTGTGACGATTATTTTTAAAACGTCATCAAAACATAAGATTTTCAATCAATGTTTGTCATCAAACAACTTAGAAGATATTTCGTCGACGTGGATATAAGTGATAAGTGATTATTTATCAAATAATGTAATGACTATATTTTTTTTTATAATCATATCATGTACTTAGTAAACACAAAATACTATATCAAACAATAAACTCTTATGTTCATTTCATTATAGACTTTCTGAATAAATTATTAGATATAACAAGCTTCAATTAATTTGATGATGTCAATATTTTTTATAATAATATTACTGATGGTATTGAAACTATGTATGTCGATATTGATTGTGATGTCCTTGATACAAATAACTATTATGAATGTATTCATTGTGGATATGATATCGCCACAAGCTTAAATGTTAGTGTTGCACACATACATCAAGTAATCATTCTTTTGCTTGTTGCTTAATGATCTCATCAAATTGTTACTATAGAATACCATATGATCATACCAACCATTTCTTTTCGTAGGGAGAAGAAGCTACATAGATAAGACGACACAATAGACGAAGTTTTCAAGATAAGAACATGAGTCGTGATAGCGATGAAGTTTTCTACGTCGACGAGGCATTCAGGTGAATAGTCTAAGATTAGATCGAGATCCCAACTTTGTATCAGATGCCCCATACATAGAGTTTTTGAGGTTTCCACTACCCAACCTCATATAAAAAGGCCATACACAGTTTTTGGGGGTTCTGCTGCCTGGTTGGGGGGGGGGGGGGGGGGGGGGGTCAAGGGAGCAGCATCCCTGCGGGGTCTGGGGGGAGCGTCCTTCGACAATTTTTTTTGTATCTTAACTGACCATCATTTATGTTCATGCCAAAAAAGTTGCTAATAAAAATATGAAAATTACGAGAGGAAATTAAAAAAGAGGATTGTTATTGGAACATCTAGTATGGTTATCTACATTCAAATATTCCCCCATATTTTTTGAGTTTATAAGTCATTTTAAGTTTTTAAAACCTCTTTTCATAAACTGAAACCCAATTATTTCGCCTCATTCTATTCCAATCGTGCGCCTCTCCCGACCCCGGCCCGCGTCCTCAGTCGGTTCTTGTAGATCTCTCTTGCCGGAGAATAAGATGACCCCTACTAGCTCCGACGATGACATTTCTTCCCCAAAGCAGCCTGCATCTTTGTTCGACAGTTCCGGGCGGTGAACGCATAGACTCCTTCCTCGCCGAAGACGATAAAGGTACCTTTTGGACATACGTATGATCTTCATGTGTTTCAAAGAACATCTCCTTCTGAACATCCGATCATGCGAAATACACACCAAAATAAATAGCTGTCATTCATCAAAAAATTGTCTTTCCCTCCTAATTCATGTATTCCCACCATTTAAAAATCATTTTATAATAAAATATCATATTTTCCTAGGTTAGTGTTTCTCCATTCCAGAAAACAAAAGCCGGCCTCGCCTCGCTTGGATGATTTCCTCTCCTGCAAGATATTCCTTGCCTCCGTTTAGAGCTGTCATGGTTCCGGTTCGGTTCCAGTTCTACTAAAACAGTTAACCGAACCGCTAAGGTAACGGTTCTTTAAATTAGAACCAAAACCTTATTTAGTTTGACTGATTCCAATTCTGGTTCCGGTTCCAGAATAATTTTTAGAACCGTCATGTCAACGGTTCCGGTTCCGGTTCAATAAGAACCAAAACCAAACCGTCCGCTAATGGTTCTGTCCGGTTCTATGTGGTTCGGTCCGGTTCCAATCGGTACCAAGTAGAACCAAAACTAAATTTGGCGAAATGAATTGGGGAGGTTAAAAATAAAAAACCGGAGGGGAAATGTAAATCTGTTCGGTTTTTTCGTGATGGGCAGGTTGGCCCAGTGAGCTTTGGCTCGGTTGGTGATTGAGATGGACAGGATAGTCCGGTGAGCTTTGACTCGGTTGGTGATTGAGAAGGACGGGATAGTCCGACGAGCTTTGGATCGGGATTGGATTCATAACTATTGCATGCGTATAAAAGGAAAGGTGGTGGGTCTTCGGTATTGGAGGGTCGATGCACCGACGCCAATACGTGGACTCGGTAAGTGTGGTTTATCACTTGGCCAAATAAAGTCCGGTGCGCCAGCCGGTAAGAGCACGCAGGAGTCCGCTTTGTGCACCAGCGTTGAGGCGTACGATAGGTCTGACTGGTAGTGCAATTACTGGTTTAGTGGTGGGCGAGGCCCAACCCACCGCTTCTGTTTGCCACTACGGAGGTATCCTGGGAGATTCAGCTCTAGAAAGGGGGAACTAAAGATCTGTGTACACAGAGTCGAGTGGGTGAGTTGCACTTGCATGTTCACAGCATGACATAATTGCATGTTATAGCATAACAATTGCATATAACCCTGACACATATTGTATAAAGTGGTATGAGATGCTTTATACAATAGGCTCTGTAAAACGACCCCTTGGTTTATAAGTTCGCGCAAGCATGCTTATAAGTTAAGGTTTTATTCAATAGATTTATATGTATACTTGCTAGAAAACCGACACCCTATTGTATAAATTGGTATGAGACTTTTTGTACGATAAAAGTCTTACAAAAGATCCCTTGGCTTATGTGCTTTCATATAAGTTAAGGTTACTTATTCTTGAGTAGCTTTTCTTACTTTTATTATTGCTATATATATACTGCTCTTAAAATTGCTAGATTAGTTTCGCCGTCACTTGCTATTATTTTGCTATATCTCCACTATCATGTCCTCTCCTTTCTTCCTCCCCGCTCGGTGCCTAGGAGCCATGGGGGAAGGGGCGGGGGATGATAGGACTTAGTCTTTTAGACTAACGGTTTTCGAACCACATCATTTTAGGGGACCGTGGAGCCCAGCATGGAGGAGCAGCCCCGGAGGTCGGCACGCTTGGAGATGGGGCAATCTAGTACTGGAGTTCAGACCGCTGGGACTGTGAGTCCCGATCGCTAGTAGTTTATTAGTTTTGCTTCCGCTTGAGTGACATTTGTAGTGAGGACTTGATGTACTGGGCATAACCCTATTTACAGTACTTTATTATATCTGTGGACACTCCCTTCGTGGAGACTATTTACTTTATTTGTGATGCTTGTGGACTTGCCTTACTATTTTGTTATTGTCTTGTGATCGAATCGACCGACAGGATCGGCGTTTTGTAGTGGCGACCTTCCCGGGCGTGAAGGTGTCACTGCAAAGCGGAGGTTCTGGGCCTAAGACCCCGATGGTTTAAAAAGAAAAGGGAGGGGGGGGGTATTACAACTGACAAGAGGATGATGCTACTAGAGAAGAAAAGTAGCCAGCACCTCCCTGACTGTAGCTCCATCTGCAGAAGTCATAAAATGAGGAATGACATCAGTTCAAGTGGATCAATGGACTACTTGAGTGCCAAATGGCTGTAATGATGTGACTACTTGAAGTATGTTCTCCAGTCAACTAGTCTTATCACTAGTATAGTGGAATTAGGCTAGGATCATGAGATAAAGTCTCCACTCATCCTATCACCTCCCTCATTAGATAAGTGGCAATTTTAAGAATCCAGAAAGGGGGAGATGCTGGCAATACTTGAAAAAGGGGAGATATAGAAGCAGTACTTGACATGACCAGGTCATGTTGAGTCAGTGCATATTACTTGAAAAATATTCAAGCAGTATGAGGAATACAATGACTACATGTTGATTCGCTGCATAAGTGCTTCTAATGGTATTGAGGAAGGTGCTCCATTTAAGTAATAAGTGGTATAAGGAGAGTGCATATTACTTGAGCAATTGTTCTAGTGGTATGAGAATGCATTGACTTGATATGTTGAGTCAATACAGTTAAATGGAGTACATTGAATTGATATGCTGGTAATTCAAGTGGCATAAGCTAGCAGATGTAGTAGATTTAGCCTACAACTACACTAAATTAATATGTTTTATGTTAATGATTCTTAGTATTATTGTGTGTTCTGTCTTCTTCAAATAGGGAGAGATTATTGGGAATATTGCCCTCAATGTTCCTTAGATTTGAAGAGGCAGACACAATCAATACTAAGAGCATAGTTGTACTTGATGGTGTTCAAACTTATTATGTACAGGATGTTCCTTTGAGCAAGTTTAGACAAGTTGTCTAAGTATTTGTGACAGATGGTCACAAGGTACAAAAGTGGACACAAAGAAGCTGGCTGGACAGACAGGAATTTGCCAAAGTCCACAAGCATTGAGTGGAGCAAGCTCACTCAATGAAAGAGGTCAAGGAAGGATGTTGGCAAGCAAGAAATTCATCCAAATCCACATGCATTGAGTGAGGACAACTCACTCTGAAAGAAAGAGGTTAGACCTGATTTACTCTAGAGGGGGGGGGGGGGTGAATAGGGTAATTAAAACTTTTGCTGTTTTTAAATTTATCAGAGTAAAATAGATAATATAAATAGTAATATAGAAAGGAAATAAAACAGGCTAAGCTAATCTATCACAACACAATAAGAACAAGAAAGAAAATGATCACACACAGACAACACAAGAATTTTATAATGGTTCCCCAAAATGAGTACATTCACTCTTCTACCACCCTGGTAGGAATCCACTATCAGGATTTTGATCAGGTAACTTCCACTACAAGATCTATTTAAAGGGAGATCTCACAACCCTTTAGACTTTTGATCAGGTGCCCAAAAACCAAGAATAAACATTTGAAGGGAGTTAATTAACCCTTTATACATGAGGTGAGAGAGGTCATGATGTCTTCTCTTTTCTCTATACAACAGAGAAGACTTGTGGATTTCTGTTGTCAAGACTCCTTCCGAAATGTAGAGATGGTTCAGAAAGTCTGGAGCCTTGCTTAGGGTGTAGGTCTTCAGCCTTGTCTTGAGAAATCCTGGAACTTTTTGACTGATTCAAAGTTGTTGTCCTTTAATATTCCTAGAGGAGAAGTTGAAGAAGACTCTTGATATTGATGGATGTTCTTCTTCAGTCTTCAGAAAGAACAGGGGAGAAAAAAGAATGTTTTCTGTACTAGGAGATAGTTATGTATTCTATGTATGCTCTTATGTATTCTTGTGTTCTGTATGCCTGAGTACACTCTAGTCTCTTGTCTTGCGGTCTGAAAAGAGAAAATCTCTTTTAAATTCTACCGCTAAAATTCTCCTTTGAAATTTGAATTTCAAGCATTAAATGCTGACTGATCTGGAGAATGAAATGGTTGGAATATTTGACTTTAATGAGTTTCCCCAACTGTTCCAATAAAATAAGAAAGTAATTAATCTGATGAAGACCATATTTAATATTGTCAATAACGGCTATATTTAGGAGAATATGAACATTAATTACTCAGAATATTACTGCTAAATAATATGATAAATAAGGACAGAAATAAGGAAAACTTCTAAATCTGTCTCGAGACAGATTTCGTCGAGCTCTGGACAGAATTCATCGATTGGAGTTCCAAGTTCATCGAGCTGATAGTTCATGTTCGTTGACCGGAGCTCAGCGAACTGCATTCTGGAAATAACTTGCCAAAACTGCACACTAAGTTCGTCGAACTGAGAATCTATCTGAATGGATAGATTGTCGACCTAAGCTCAAATATCGTCGAGCTCAACTTAGAGAAATAACTCTGAGTTCGTTGATCTGCGATCGACGATCGTCGAGCTGAGTTCGAAGAATTTCGAAATGATAATTTTGAACTCTGAATTCTGCTAAGTCTTGAATCTACTGAGGTCCTCTGCTGGCTAGTCAATGAAGGTTGAACCTAAAGACTAGCCTAAACTCTAGGACTCATAGAGTTGACCCTGGCTATACAATGTGAGTCAAACTCAACCTAATTAGTGAACCTAGCCCAAATCCAAACTAGGGATCCAACAATCTCTCCCTATTTGGGTGAGGTCTCTAATATAAATAAAAGAAAACAATCATAAAGCAAAAAACATATATCTGGCAGAAGTAAAAACATCTAGTAGATATTTATACATGTGCTTCATGATTTAACAAATAGAGTTCAGAAAATAAAAACTAAACATAACCAGTCACTTGTTCTTCTTGTGCTTCTCTTTCTCAGATTTATCAAATTTGTCAGAGGGCTGTCTAAATATAATCTCTCTATTTGGATTTGCAGCTTCTCTTTTTGTCATTGTCATGTCTGATGCTCCAATTATATTGCATGAGATGGCTCTTGACACTACTGCTTCAGGATGCAAACTCATATAATCATCTATATTGAAAAATTTATTAGCTTTTGCATACCTCTTGAGTTTTTTTTCTATATGATGACATTATTGAGTATTGAGATGGATCTTTTCCTTCAGCTTCCGTTTTGTTGATCATAGAAAGTCCTATCAGCTCTTGAAACCTGGCCATTTTTGCAGTTGTTTCCTTTTCTGGATCTATAAATGGAATAGGTGGAGATTCTGGCCTTTTAGGACTTGAGTCCTTTAAATCATCAGTAGAGACTGAACTACTTTTCTCATCTATAGCTGGAGGAGGCTTGCTCTGAGAGGATTGCTGCTGACTGCTGCCTTGTGGACTTGGCTTGGAGTGTCTCTGATAGGTTTTAGTAATTGGTGTTGTTCTATGAGTCACATTTCCAGAGGCCCCAACTGATGGATTAGGAGGAGGAGGGTCTTTACTGAATTTCCTAGGAGGAGACCTATACCTTCTTCTATTCTTCCTTTCTTTTTGCTCATTCATTGATATCCACATCCATTATGGCATCCCAGGGTAAGGTGTAATATTGTTCAGAATATAATAGAGAGTGTCATGTTTAAGATTTGGCTTGGGAGCATCCTTGGGAACAACTTTTCTTTTCTTAGCAATCTTCTTTTTGGCCTTTGGATCATCAGATTCATCAGAATCTTCATCATCATTATCTTCTTTAGAGGATTCTGGTGGATTGTCATACATGTCATCAATTTACTTCAAGACTTCCTTTGAGATTTGCTTCTCAGCTTGAGGAAGCACTTGAGGTGCTGTAACTTCTGGTGGAGCAATATTCTCAATAGCCACCTGCTTGTCTTCTTCTTCTAGCTTAGCAAACAAAAGTTCATCCATATCAGGTAATGGAGACTCAGCCCAAGAATAGGTAGGGGGAAAGTGCTTTTGGCTTGGAGGAGAACTTGGTTAAGTAACTAGCTCTTCTGAAACCATTGGAGCTACAAAACTTGCCTTTAGTTGTTGAACAACTTCAGCACTTATAGGAGAAGTGTAACATACTATAGCAAAAGATAGCTATGGACAAACTGCTGGAAGATAATTCAAATAAGTTGTATTAAAAGAATTTAACAAACTGAAAATATCTACTGTGGGATTGACACAGCAATCACCAACAGTCAAAACTTCTGTAAGAACAACTGGTTCATTTATACACAACATATCAAAATCAACTGTTGTCTAAAGTTCTGTAATCATATGTACATATGCATCTGCATCTGCTAGCTCAACTAACTGCAAAACTACTGCTGCTTGTGCTGCTGTTGGAGGAGAGGAGACTGAAGCTTCTTCACTAGATATCTCCCCCTGCCTGATTTTAGAGGGTCCTGAAGCCAGGCCCCCAGAAGAAGGGACAGTAATGACAGCGGAAAGAAGAGCAGATAGGGATGAGATAGATTCAATAAGAGGTTTAATGACCTCTGCTATAAGATGTTGGAGAATGAGAGTGATGATTTGCAGAAGGGAGGGAATGGAAGTGGAATCCATTTACATAAACTCAGAGGGTGTCTGAGTTGATATAGAAGGATGAAGGATGGATGATGAAGGGAAAGGGGTGGATTCTATCATTGGCTCATCTTGAGGTGATGGAGAATGGATGGGAGATGACAGTAGATCAAAAGATGGTATGGATGTGATGTTATGGAGGGGGATGTCAGCTAGATGTTGGGGAAGTGGGGATTGAGGTGGTGTGTTATGTTCTGGAGATTTATGTGGAGTTTGTTGATGTTCAATAGATTGAAGTGGTGTAGGTTGCTGATCTGGAGAAAGAGGTGGTGTTGGAGAATGGATTTGTGATGTTGAGGCAGGTTGTTGGAGGGAAGTAGATGAAGGAATTTGTACTTGTGGAGGTGTAGGTTGTTAAGATGGAGGTGTTGGTTGTTGAGATGGAGGTGTTGGAATATGGGTGGATGGAATTCTGATGGAGGGGACATCTTCAGGGGGTGGGGGATCAGTTGTGACAGCTCTGGTATCCTCAGATGCTCTAGAGGAGGTTGAAGCCTTAGATGACTTTGGGATAGTCCTTTCCCATCTTCCAAATAAGGCACAAGTTAGCTTTTTGGAAGCATTAATGAATATGGTCTGTGAGACCAGAGATTCAGTAGGTTTCTCCTGTAGGAAGATTCCAAGGATCCTTCCAAAACAAACCTCTTACTTACTGTTCTTTTTCTTTATCAAATGAAACAGGATTTTAGCCCAGTTCACCGGTTTCTTATTTACAACTGCACACATTACCAGAAACTGTTGCCGGGTAATATAATCATCAGCAGTATGCTTTCCTAGCAATACCTTACCAACCACATCAGCTAAAAACTTATATTCAGAGGACAAATTTTTCTTCAATATTTTATTAGGGTTTTCTCCAATGTGACCCATTTTATTCAGCATATCTTCATATTCAGAGCTATCAATCTCTAAATCTTCTTCACTATTTACTAATCCAAAAATTTCAGTCAAAACCGCTGGGGCTAAGGAAAATAGATTACTATATATTGTGCCTGTCATCGTGTCAGTGTCTGCAGTGGAGGAGGTGAACACCCATTCTCTAATTTTTGTTGCAGCAATTTTAATTCTGGTTGTCATGAAGTTCTTCAACTGTTGGTCCTCAAATAATTTCAGTATGTCCAAAAAGATTTGATCAGAATGCTGGAATGACTCAAAGTCGATGTCGAATCCCGTGTCGAATTTCATTGCCGCAAGAGAGCTCGCCGGAATCGCCATTGATCGCCTGCAAAAGGGAAACAGAAAGATCAAGTGCAAGGGGAACAGAAAGTGCGGGATGGAGCTCGAAAAAAACCTAAATATAAGGTTTTTTAGAATATGAAGCGGCAAACTCTATCCTGTGAAATAAACAAAATTCTTCGATTTGGGTTCGACAAATTTTTATTGACAAAAGAGTTTGCCGATCTCAGTCTGAAGAAGGGAAAAATTTTAGTCGTTCTCAGGTCGACGAAAATTTTCTGAAGTAATATCGTCGATCTCCGGTCAACAAATAGAACTTCATAAATAGAGAGTTCGTCGATCTCTGGCCGACAAATTATCTTAAGAACTTTTCTCAGTTCGTCGATATCCGTTCGACGAATTGTGTCAAATTCTTCGACCATAGACATAAAGTTAAATTAAAGCTTCACCATTTATCATACCTAGCTGATTAATAAAGAACTGATGTTTCTTCTCATCCAAGGGTTTTGTGAAGATATCTGCCTTTTGCAAATCAGTAGAGATAAAAGTAAGATTAATTTTCTTTTTGTCAAAACAATATCTAATGAAATGATGTCTTACATCTATATGCTTAGTTCTACTATGATGCACTGGATTCTGTGCAATAGAAATTGCACTGATATTATCACAAAGTAGAGTTGAATTATTTAAGTTGACACCATAATCTAGGAGTTGGTTTTGAATCCACAACATCTGTGAGCTACAACTGCCAGCTATATACTCAGCTTTTGTTGTGGAAGTAGACACAAATGTTTGCTTCTTACAAAACCAAGGCACTAGCCTATCATCAAGGAACTGAAATATTCCTGATGTGCTCTTTCTGTCCACTCTACATCCAGCAAAGTCAGCATCTGAGTATCTAGTTAACTCAAATTCTGACTTAGTTGGATACCACAGTCCTAAATTAGGGCAACTCTTTATATATCTCAAAATTTTTTTAAGAAAAGAAGATGAGATTCTTTAGGATTCACCTGGAATCTAGCACAAAGATAAGTAGCAAACATAATATCTGGTCTACTTGCTGTAAGATATAACAGGGACCCAACAATGACCCTATATAATTTATGGTCAGCAGGTTTCCCATGTTCATCAGAATCAATCACAACATTTGTAGCCATAAGTATTTTCTTAGCTGAAGCATCAGCCATCCCAAACCTTTTTATCAGCTCCTTAGCATACTTGGATTGGGATATGAAGATGTCATCAGGTGATTGCTTCACCTGGAGACCAAGGAAGTAGGAGAGCTCACCCATGCTACTCATTTCAAACTTTGAATGCATAAGGTTGGAGAACCTCTTGCATAGTTTGGAATCAGTAGAACCAAATATAATGTCAACTATATATATTTGTACTAACAAGATTTTATCATGATGATGCTTGATAAATAAAGTCCTATCTACTATGCCTCTAGAAAAGTTATTCTCTAAGATAAAGCTAGCTAAGATTTCATATCAAGCTCTTGGAGCTTGCTTAAGACCATATAGAGCTTATGCAATTAGAAAATATAAGAGGGATGGGATGAAGAGATAAAACTTGGTGTTTATTCCACATAGACCTCTTATTTTAGTTCACTATTAAGGAAAGCACTTTTAACATCCATTTGATATACTATGAACTTCTTGCAGGCTGCATAAGCTAAGAAAATTCTGATTGCTTCAATTCTTGCAATAGGGGCAAATGTTTGGTCATAGTCTATGCCTTCCTCTTGTCTGTATCATTGAACAACTAATCTGGCTTTGTTCTTTATAATAAGACCTTGAGCATCTAGTTTGTTTCTAATACCCATTTAGTTCCAATGATTGAGTAGTCTTTGGATCTTGGAACTAAATCCCAAACTCTACACCTCTCAAACTGGTTGAGCTCCTCTTGCATTGCAATGATCCAATGTGGATCTTGCTTAGCATCTTTAATGTATTGGGGCTCAGTTTGAGAAATGAAGCAGACATACATCATGTCCTGGTGGAGTTGATGCCTTGTCTGCACACCCACTGATATGTCTCCAATCACTTGAGATACATGGTGATCTCTAAGTGTGACTAATTCAGTAGGAGGAGTTGGTTGAGCAACAGCTTGGGGAGTTAATTCTTCTAGTGGAATTATAGCTGTTGTTGGATCTTCATTGAGTTCAGTGTCATTATCTTCACTTTCTTCAGCAACATGTGGAGAAGGATGTGTAATAGCATTATTGGTGAGGGTCAAATCATCCAACTTCTCACATAGATGTGGTTGCTGCAAATTCTCACTGGTAAAAGCAATCTTCTCCTTGTAAAACATGTTAGAATCATCAAAAGAAATATGAATAGACTCTTCCATTTTTATAGTTGATTTATTATATACCCTATAAGCCTTGTTTACTTGGGAATATCCAAGAAAAATTCCAATTTTAGCCTTGGCTTCAAACTTTCTAATGTATTTCTTGTTGTTATTATGAATATAACAAATACAACCAAAGGCTCTAAAATAATCTACTTTAGGTTCTTCCCTTTGAGTAGTTGATAGGGGGTCTTGCCTTTAAGCTTGTGTATCAAACTTTTATTAAGGACATAGTTTGCTGTGCTCACAACCTCTGCCCAAAAGGATAGGGGCAAGTGAGCATCTACAAGTAATGTGCCTGCAGCTTCAATAAATATTCTGTTTTTCCTTTCAGCTACCCCATTTTGTTGAGGAGTTCTAGGTGCAGAGAAACAATGCCTGATACCTTCCTTCTCACAAAATTCTTGCATGGGAAGAGACTCAAACTCAGTACCATAATCACTTCTGATCAATGCAACTGGAGTAGAGTACTCAATCCTTATGCTCTTAAGAAAATCTGCAAGAACCTTGAAGTTATCTGACTTGTTTTTCAAGAAAAACACCCAAGTGGACATTGAGAAGTCATCAACAATTACTAAGGTATAAGACTTCCTCCTAGGATCTGTACAACAATGGGTCCAAAGAGATCCATGTGTAGAAAATACAAAATCCTAGGTGAATCACTCTTATTAAGTGACTTAAAGCTATTTTTAGTTTGCTTGCCTAACTGACAAGCCCTGTAGAGACTTTACTTCTTGTAGGGGCAAGAAGACAATCCTCTCACAAGGTTGTACCTAGAGAGTTTAACAATGTTTTTCAGGTTTACATGTCCTAATCTCCTATATCAAAGATCAATATTATTGCTGGTTTGGTTAAACATGCATATTTCAGTTTTAGCTGCCCTAAAGTTAACTACATATATATTTCCTACTCTAGTACTAGTTAAAACAATTTGGTTATCTACAGAAGTAATAATACAGGATGTTTTGTTAAAAGATACCTGAAATATTTCATCACATAACTTACTTATGGATATAAGGTTGTGCTTCAGTCCACTTACATAAGCAACCTTCCTGAAGGTGACTGCTCCAATCTTGACTTTTCCATATCCTTCAGTCTGGCCACAATTGGAATCATCAAATATTACTTTGGGTCCTATCTTTGACTTATATTTGATTAAGTTGTCTTTGTTTCCAGTCATATGCTTTGAACAACCACTATCTAGATACCACTGTTGCTTTGTGGTGGGATAGTCTTTCACCTGCAATAAAATAGATTAGCTATTCATGACCCAGGTTTCCTTGAGTCCTTGTTTATTTACATAATTAAAGCTGGAAATGTATGAGTATTCTGGTTGATTTTTATAACCTAAGGGGCGAAATCTTTTAGGTGGAATTATCCACTGGGTGAATGGATTAACATATTGTCTTGGTTAATTAAATTTCTGTTAGAATTAAAGTTTTTGTTATTATGAACTGGGTTCGACGAATTCTGGTAAGTTTGTCGATCTGAGTTCGACGAATGGGGAAGAGTTCGTCGAACTCCACTCAGAGAATGAAAGTATTCATTTTCTAGGCCCCAATATCGTCGATCTCGGGTCGACTAACCATACTGGTTTCGTCGATCGCAGTTCAGAGAATAATTATAATAGAAGTTTGCGTTCTGAGTTCGTCGACTTGTGTTCGACGAACTGTACACATTTCGTCGATCTGAGTTCGACGAAACCTGCTGAACATTGTTATGGTCAAGATTTTTCTTATTCTTTTTCCTATTTTTATTCTTCTGTTTTAATTCTGTTTGTTTAACATTATTATCTTCTATCTTTTCTTTTCCTTTTTTTGAAACAAATTTTATTGGAGTTGTTAAAATATTCTTCTGAATCAGTGGGGGTTGGCTTGATGAAGCACCTAAGCCCAAATTGCCATTAAGCCTGACATTCACTGTGCTTGTGATGTCCATCAGCTCTATACTTCTTCCATTTAGGGATTCTTCAAGTTGCCTAGCCCCAGTTAATTCAGCTTTCAATGTAATAATCTGTTCATTAGCTAGAGTTATTTCATCTTTTAATTTGATATTTTTCGAAAGCAAGTTTTCTTGTTCAGTTAGTCTATCTCTAAGTTGTTTAATTTCTTTTTCAGAATTAATTAAATCAATACATAAGGATTTAAACTCAGTTCTAAAATTTTCTGAATTAAAATCACAGGAAGATAGTACCTGATCCTCTTCAGATAGAGGTTCTTCATTATCTGATTGCTCAGCTTCAGATGGGCTGCTTGATGCATCAATGACCATCAACCAAATCTCCTTGGCCTTAGCTTCTTCTTCATCTTCACTATAGCTAGAAGATGAAGATTCATCTTCAGTTTCACACAATGTCTCAGCCACAAACCCTTTCTCCTTTTTCTTATACTTGTTGGAGGAGGGCTTGCTGTAGTGTTGCTTCCTGGTTTCTTTTTCTCTTCTTCTCTCCTTCTTTTGGTTCTCTGGGCACTCTGAGATGAAGTGTCCAGACTTCCTGCAACCAAAGCAAACAACTTCTTTAGTTGGAGTCTTGTCATCTTGTCTTGATGACTTTCTTCTGAAATCCTTCTTTGTCATCTTATAAAATTTCTTGGCAAAGAGACTCATCAGTTCTTCATTAGCTATTGGGGCTTCTGATTCTTCAGATGCCTCGAATGCAATGCTTTGCTCCTTTCTGGCTGATGAAGGAGTCTTCTACTCTGCAGCTTCTCTAGACTTTATTAACTGCTCATAGGACTTGAGCTTTCCAAGTAGAGATTCTGTGGAAATCTAATTTAGACTTATGGCTTACTTGATTGGCCAGATTCTGGAATCCCATGAGCTGGGGAAGCACATGAGGATTTTATCATTGACTTCTGTGAGGGTGATGTCCTTGTTCAGAGTCTTTAGCTCATTGATGATAGAGCTTAGTATGTTGTACATGTCACTTACAGACTCTGACTCATCTTTCTTGAAGTTCTCATACTGAGAGATAAGATTGGATCTCCTATCCTTTCTCTCATCTGCTGAATCAGCAACCATCTGGTTAAGAGAATCCCAGATAGCCTTGGCTGATGTGCACACTGCCACCTTCTAGAAAATATCATCAGACATAGTCTGAGCCAGAATGTTCATGGCCTTTGCATCAGCTATTTTGGCCTTCTTCTGAGCATCTGTCCACTCATGTGGTGGAACGACATGGGTACTGGAAGTTGAAGTAGATGCAGCTTCTTGAGTTGGTGGTCCTGTCAAAATGGAGTTAAAGATATCCTCATCAATAGAGTTCATATACAAATTGATTCTTGTCTTCCAAATAACAAACTTATTCAAGTTGCAGACTGGAGGTCTGGTGCTTGCATAATCTTTATTTTGTGCCATGATATGAAATAAAAAGAAAAACTAAGGAAAAAAAATCAGATCTAACAAGGATCTTTTGGTTTATGTGTTAACTTGTACAACCAAAGGAAACACCCCTCTGATACCAATTGAAAGAAAGGGGTTAGACCTGATTTACTCTAGAGGGGGGGGGGGGTGAATAGAGTAATTAAAATTTTTGTAATTTTTAAATTTATCAGAGTAAAATAGGTGATACCAATAGTAATATAGAAAGGAAATAAAACAGGCTAAACTAATCTATCACATCACAGCAAGAACAAGAAAGAAAATGATCACACACAGACAACACAAGAATTTTATAGTAGATCCAAAAACTGGGTACATCCACTCTTCTATCACCCTGGTAGAAATCCACTATCAGGTTTTTGATCAGGTGACTGCCACCATAAGATTTATTTACAGGGAGATCTCACAACCCATTAGGCTTTTGATCAGGTGCCCAAAAACCAAGAATAAACTTTTGAAGGGAGTTAATAAACCCTTTATACAGGAGGTGAGAGAAGTGATGATGTCTTCTCTTTTCTCTATACAGCAGAGAAGACTTATGGATTTCTGTTGTCAAGACTCTTTCTGAAATGTAGAGATGGTTCAGAAAGTCTTGAGCCTTGCTCAGGGCGTAGGTATTCAGCCTTATCTTGAGAAATCCTAGAACTTTCTGACTGATTCAAAGTCGTTGTCCTTGAATGTTCCTAAAGGAGAAGTTGAAGAAGACTCTTAATATTGATGGATGTTCTTCTTCAGTCTTCAAAAAGAACAAGGGAGAAAACAGAATGTTTTCTGCACTCGGAGAGAGTTCTGTATTCTGTGTATGATCTTGTGTATTTTTGTGTTCTGTATGCCTGAGTACACTCTAGTCTCTTGTCTTGCCGTCTGAAAAGAGAAAATCTCTTTTATATTCTGCTACTAAAATTCTCCTTTGAAATTTGAATTTCAGGCATTAAATGCTGACTGATCTGGAGAATGAAACGACTAGAATATTTGACTTTAATGAGTTTCCCTAACTGTCCCAATAAAATAAGCAAGTAATTAATCTGATGAAGACCATAATTAATGCTGCCAATAATGGCTATATTCAGTAGAATTTGATCATTAATTACTCAGGAAATTACTGCTAAATAATATGATAAATAAGGACAGAAATAAGGAAAACTTCTAACTCTGGCTCGGGACAAATTTCGTCGAGCTCTGGACAGAATTTCTCGACTGGAGTTCCAAGTTCGTCGAGCTGATAATTCCCGTTCGTCGACCGAAGCTCACCGAACTGTATTTTGGAAATAACTTGCCAAAACTGCGCTCTAAGTTCGTCAAGCTGAGAATCTGTCTGAATGGATAGATCATCAACCTGAGCTCAAATATCGTTGAGCTCAACTAAGAGAAATAACTCTGAGTTCGTGGATTTGCGATCGACGATCGTCGAGCTGAGTTCGAAGAATTTCGAACTGATAATTTTGAACTATGAATTCTGCTAAGTCTTGAATCTACTGAGGTCCTCTGTAAGCTGGTCCATGAAGGTTGAACCTAAAGACTAGCCTTAACTCCAGGACATATAGACTTGACCCTGGCTATACAATGTGGGTCAAACTAAACCTAATTAGTGAATCTAGCCCAAATCCAAACTAGGGATCCAACACACTCAACGCCATATAACAAAAGGCGCTGAGTAAAGCTGAGTTTGTTAAAGCCTCAGTATTGGCAAGTAGAAAAAGTGGCCAGTCCACAGGCGTTGAGTGAAGTCAACTCACTCAATGTCATATAACTAAAATCTTTGAGTACTGTTCAACCTGTCAAAGCCTAAGAAGAAACTGGCAGAAATGTGGCCGTCTACAAGCATTGAGTGAAGTATGCTCACTCAATTCCATACAGTATAATTCATTGAGTAAGGCTCAATTTGTCAAAGCCACAGAAAATCTGTGTAAATATTTGACTGTCCACGGGCGTTGAGTGAAGCCTATTTACTCAATGCCTCATGTTAAAAGCATTGACTAAACCTTAGTCAGTCAAAGTCGCTGTGTTTTCAGGCATAAAAAATTGGCCAAGTCCAAAAGCATTGAGTGAAGGCTATTCACTCTACGCCTACTCAACAAAGAATCTGTGCAAGGACAGAAGCGTTGAGTGAAGTCTATTCACTCAACGCCTCTTCAATAAAATTAATAGTGACTGAAAGCTTTAAGTGAATAAGCAACACTCAATGCATCCCAAGTAGGAAAAATTGGTTGTCCAAATGCGTTGAGTGAAGTTTACTCACTTAATGCCTAGTGACAGAAAATCTGTGTAAGTGTTTTGGAATTGAGTGAAGCTTACTCACTCAATGCCTAGTGACAAAAAAACTGTCAAAGTGATTTGGCATTGAGTGAATCTTACTCACTCAGTGCCTAGTGACAGAAAACTGACCAAGTGATTTGACATTGAGTGAAGCTTACTCACTCAACGCCTAGTGACAGAAAATCTGTCTAAGTGATATATCGTTGAGTGAAGCTTACTCACCCAATGCCTAGTGACAAAAAAACTGTCCAAGAGTTTTGGTGTTGAGTGAAGGTTGCTTACTCAACGCATATACAAAGATGTTTGATTTTGGCTAAGTCAACAGATGCTGATATCAACAAAGTCAATAAAAAGTCAACGGATTTCAAACTTGATGCTGGAAAGCTCCAGTACATCGCAAATGGTGCTGATGGCCTACTGCAAAAAGAAGATACCTTTTTCTGAAAAAGAAAGGCTATAAATCTTCCATTAATGCTAGGCCCATGGGTCAAAAAAGCGTTGGAAGGCAGACGATAAAAGGGGCAAGATTAGATCGAGGAAATATCTTTGTTTAGGGTTTTGTCTTTTTGCAAAGCGCCAAAACATCTTAGGCTTCCTCGCCATTATTGCAGAGCTCGATGCAGAAGTTCTAATCAACAGACCTAACAGTTCAACAAGTTAGATGGTGCAATTCTCACCCACACCAACAAGTTTAGAGTGAATCTCTGAGAATGAAGAAGCAGCTAGGGTCGACCCTTGCTGCAAGGACTTCATAGATCCAACCAATCTTTTCTAAAGAACATTCTCTAGATGTAGTGAAGAAGAAAGCTTGAATAAGTTGTGAATTGAAAGCAGGCTCAGAGAACTATTTATCTAGAGTCAAAGATAGGTTGACTGAAGTCAAAGCGGCTACTGGCGATGCCGCCAGGCGATAGCTGATATCGCGTGGCGCTATCGTTCTTTTGACTGGTCAGCTGAATTTGCGACCATTCGTTCCTGTTGATTTGAGGATCACGTGTCTAGGATTATTATAGAGACCACTTAAGCAGAAGAGTGGAGGTAAGAGGTGTCATTCTCTTCTTCTCACTCTCTTTCCTCCTTTCATCGAAGTTCTTGAGAGAAAAAGCTAAGGGCTAGAGTTGAGCTTGAATATCTTGTTGGATGAGATTTTGTAGTCGGAAGCAAGATTCGAGGCTAGTTCTCCGAAGAGGAAAGTAAGGTGATCCTTTCCAACCGGACAAAAAAGTGTTCATGGCTCCGAAGAAAGCTCCAAAGGTAATGATCTTCCTTCTTGGACAAGTGAAGTCGTTCTTTTGGCATGTGCATGAAATCCCACACCAAAAGGTGGAGAATCGAGGGAATTTCGATGGGTCTATACATGATATCCCCGGTTAAATTGCATATAGATCCGAAAATGCACAGTACGGAATAGACATGCTGCGTTAAGTCCATCTAGATAGGTTGGTCTGGATTGGTGATGTTTTGATTTGCATAATGGAGAAGACTCCATGGATAAACATGTAGATGAATGTATGAAATCCGGGGTCTAGGGTTGTGTAGGTTGCTGCAACGAAGTACATGCGATAATCTCAAGGAAACCCCAAATTAGGGAAGCGATGAAACTCTATTCCTTATCACGTGGCGACATTGAGTATCGCCCGACGATAGCTCCCAGTGAGCTATATAGCCTATCTCTGGGAGAATTGTGGGCTACTAATGGTTAAGCCTATCTCCAGGAGACCTGGGGGCAATTATTGTTTGTTAGCTGGAATTAAAATTGTTCTGCTTTGGCACAAAGGAGATGTCGACCCGCGTCATATCATGGCCATGAAGGTTTCGGCCTTTGGCGCATGATAGTTTGAGCAATGGGCAAGTTTGACCTGCACCCACCTTATGAAGATCGACTTAGAGTGAGTCACCAGATTGTATCTCAATATAATAGAACTCCTTTGACTTTGTCGACTCATAGGAAGAAAAGGATGAAATGCTCAAATGTTAACCATCAAGTCTGGGATTGAAGATGGTGGTGGGGCCTGAAACCTCAACACACCGATAATGTGCCCTGAGTGCACGGGGAGTGTGGATGTTGAGCTTGCGTTTGTAGTGAATAGTGCTTACACGCAGATGGTTATTGCCATTATATATAAATGCTATGCCTGCAGGGAAGGAATACCGCTGTCCCTGGAATGAGCACGGTCTTTATAAAATGGTCAGCTGAATGCTGACAGTTTTATTTTTTGTTGCACTTGTAGTGGATTGTACCTATGCAGGTGCTGGAGAGCCGAGCGAAAAATAACGGGTTGCAGCCCTGATACTATGCCGCCCCTCAAAGGCCAAGCAAAGTTTATTGCTTTCATGTGTGACCGGCCTGTATGCCAATGCCTGTAATCCACTTCCTATAAAGAGTAAATATAAGTCCTCAAGGCTAGAATAGTTTAAAGTACTATTGACTATCACCGGGCGACAGTGACTATTGCTGCCGGCGATAGTATCTTTTGGGTCTTTTGTAGTAAACATTCCATTTTTATAAAGTGGACATTTTTGTGAATACTTGAGTTCAAGAATTTAACCCCTGAAGCTTCCGCTAGAATGTTCTGAGTTAGGATTCGTGTAGATAATGATATTAATATGTAATCCCGCTACCTGTTGGTGGAATATGGTGTGGGGTCTCGAACAAACCCTCTATTAAATTTCATGTGACGGACGGAGGCATTACAATTTGGTATCAGTTTGTCTTTGTCTTCCTCCTGCGAATTCGTGGTCGAATTCTTTTGAGGGGTGGCAAGCAAGTGTCTGTGCTTATCGTTATAACATAAATGAACTCAAGAATGTCTACTTAGGAATGTAAAGACACATGTTTGAGGGACCTGCAGTTCCTGTTATTGCTTTTGACAATATTATGAGTTGCTTAATTGTGTGTTTCATAATTGTTGGCGACTAGAAGTAATGCGGGGCAACATGAATACCAACATTCTATGGAGAGAAATGCAACAAATGAGGTGCCAATACCTCTTCCTTTTGCCAAAACTATATGGTTGATTGCTGAAGCCGTGGTCGCATTACTCAATGTGAAACAAGGAGGTCAGAGACAACCTCCTATCCCTGAGCTGTTCTAGGAACCAGTGGGCGGAGTTTAGCAGGTGGCAGTCCAACATATGGCTGTTGATCCAGTGACAGCTAGGAGATCAATGGAAGGGCAATTGAAACACATGATGAGTTTCAATCCTCTTATGTTTACGGGTACTGGAACCCTGACTCAAGCCGAAGATTGGCTCACGAGAGTCCAGAAAATCTTAGTGGCAACAGAAACGGTGGAGTGGCAGAAAGCCACTATAGCTACTTTCTTACTCGATGGTGAGGCAAGGCTATGGTGGGAGGAATTAGAACTGCACCAGTTTACTGGTCGAGCATTGGTTGAGATATCAATGGAGGAGTTCTCTCGAAGCTTTCTGGCGAGATTTATCCCATCTGTACAACGAATATCAATGGAAAACCAATTTCAAAGGATAACACAAAGCGAGAGGTTGGTGGATGACTTCTTACACGAGTTAACGAGGTTGGGAAGATATGCAGGCTCTATGTTTGCAGATGGGGAGTGGAAGACAAACAAGTTCTATGAAGGGTTGAGAGATGACTCGCGGTTACTTTTCTCAAGACCGATGACACAAGGTTTCCTGACCTTGGTTAATACGGCCCATTCCATCGAACTTGATATTAAGCGGGTACAACGTAAGAACGACTTGGCAGTGAAGAAGCCAGAGTTCAAGGTACCTAGTTCTTCAAAGTCTGGGTAACGACGTTTGAATAAAAAGCGATGAACTTCAGAACTAGCTCCTTCTTCTCTTATGTCTGGAGTAACATTCCAAAAAGGTACACTGATTTGTTACACATGTGGCAACCGGGTCATATGGCCCATGAGTGTCGAAGTGGCCCGCCAAAAGTAAAGAAAAAGATGGGTGCGTCTTATGTTGAAAAGGGAAAGACAGTGGTGGAGTCAACTGCATCCCATACGCAACCTCGAGTCTATAATCTTGGCCAACAGAATGCCACAAAGCAAAGTGACATCATCATAGGTATGAGTTAAGATATAATTTTTACTGCTTTCCATACCTAGTACCTTGTGCGTTGCTTGGGTATAATTTGTTTATGTTAGGCTTCGTCCTTATTTAGGACTATCCGGCAGGAGCACTGTTCGATACAGGTGCTTCACATTCGTTTCTATCTGAGGACTTTGTGTCACCGATCGGAGTGCCTACTCATATGCCGATAGATAGAATAAAGGTGATGTTGCCTAATAGATGCTTCATGCGTGCGGATAAGTCTTGCTATGTTGATGTGCGGATAGGAAGTTGGGATTTCAGATTGGAAGCATCTGTGCTGCCGATATTTGAGTTCGATGTGATCTTTGGTATGGTCTGGCTCTCGGAGCTGCGTGTCTGCATATATTGAAACTCAAAGAAAGTCACGCTGGGACAAAATACTGGGCTTTATGTCACGACCCGTCTTGACAAGATCAGAGTGCGCTTCGGGCGGGTCGTGATGCCACAGGCATGCAGAGAAGAACCATGTCTGCTAAGGCAAAACCGAAAATCCTACAAACTAGTTTAAAATTTCATATTTTTAAAACAATGGTTTACTTGATTTTTAAAATGATGCGGAAGCCGCAAATTGGTGAATAAAACATTTTTTATGCATGCATTTACTTTTATAAAAATGAAACTGCAGGAGTTGTACTGAAATTTACCAATGCATATAGTTATCAAAATTTCATAAGTAAAAATGTTCTAATACAATGCTTTACCCTAAAAGATGTCCATAATACGAGAGAAAATGTCAGATGATAACTAATACATGAATAATACAGTCCAATAGTAACTGAGGCAAATACATAGAACCTGCCGGTACATCAAGCAAAATGAAACCTCCAAACAAAAGTTGAAGCTGGGTGGAGGAAACTCAGGAACTGGATGGCGCAGTCACGAACCCTAAGGCAAAATCCAAACAGAGGAAAAATGCCTCAGAACATGAAGTTACATAATGATTCAAGCTAATAACTTACGCAAAAAGTAAGCAAAGAAAACTAGAGCTCAGTGAGCTAGTCTTACATGTAGCAACCAGACAAGTAACCATGTCTAACAAGATTCTTTTACGTTAATAGCCTACTCCGGAGTTTAGCCTAGCTGCAATACAATAAGCGATCTATATTGAAGGGTGAATGTGTTGTCATTTGGTGCACATGATTCCAGTGTATAAATTGATGCAAGGCTTATAAACGACGGTGCTTGCAATGGTCGACTAATGGTTTCTGTTACCAGTTAGTCGGGAGCTCGATTCAAGGCGTCACACCAAAACAACGCTCTTACCTCAATATTTGCATATGGTAGTATGTGATTTCAGGGATTCAAGATTTAATAATGACAAATTATTATTTTGACGATTGCAACAAGTCTAGTAATATAAATTTCATGTTTGCAAGTGAGAGAGATTTCTCTACTTGCCTCAAGATCACGTCGAAAAACTAGCGACAGCTAAGTGGCGCGAGCAAGGTTAGGAGCTCGAGCTAAACCTGTTCATGATCCACAAACGCATTTTAAATTGAATTAACAAGAGTTTTATACTTGCACATGCGTTGGATATTCGTATCACACCACAGGAGGGGGGGGGGGGGGGGTGTAGAAATTTACCTCCCTTGAGAGTGGGGAGAAGTGGCTACCGCGAGAGATCGGCAATTTTGACGGCTATTTGGAGGCGAAAATCCCAAGATTGGAGCGATCCCACCACCTAGATTGGACGAGCGGCACCGGAAACGGAAACATAAATGAAATTAGTCGAATTCACGACAAACCTAAGGGGGACGGACGAAATTGCATCGATCGGAGGCGGAAATCCATGCAAAATAAATTAGAGCAAAAAAATTGAAAACGAGGGATCGTTTAAATTCCTTACCCAAGGAGACCCGATCTAGGCTCAGAAAATCCACGAGGAGGGGTTTCGAGCGAAACCCTAGGAATCCCTCACGAATTCCACTGGCCGGAATGAGGAGGAGCTAGAGTCGCCAGAGAAGAATGCTGTCTTTGCCTTTACTGGCCAGAGGAGGAGGAGATGAAGTAGCCGGCTGCTGCCCTTACTGGCTGGCGAAGAAGAAGAGAGGAGGGAGAGCAGGCGGCGGCGGGAAGAGGCTTGGGAAGAGGTCATCGGAGCCTAGGGTGCAGTCGGCCAAGAGAGGTGCCTATTGCAGGAACCGTCGGCCACGGGGAAGGAGCAGGAGGTGACGGGGAAGCCAGAGGAGGGGCGCCGAAGGCCTACTGGAGGAGGAGGAGCCGGAGGTCGGTATCGGGGCTGCCGGGGGATGCGCAGAACGGGATCGGGGCCGTCGGGTGCGCAGGAGGCGGAAGCGGGATTGCGGGTTTGGACTGGGGGGGGGGGGGGGGGGCGGCTCGGGATTTTATTAAGGGAGCGGGGTAGGTTTAGACCGGGGGTTAGTTTAGATCTTTTATTATTATTATTATTATTATTATTATTTATGGGTTATTACATTCTCCCCTACTTAGGAAGTTTCGTCCCGAAACTTTCCTGAGAACTCTCTGAATGATACTAAACAACGAAGTTTCAGATGACATATACTTCAAATAGAAGTTTGCAGATTAACACATGACAGCTAACCATGAAAGATACTGAAATAACAAGGAAGTCAAATTTAGAGACGTACCAAGAATCAAGAGAAGAGTTGTGGATACTTGCTGCGCATGTCAGACTCGAGTTCCCAGGTGTACTCCTCAGACTTGCCATGCACCCAAAGTACCTTCACCATAGGAATGGTTCTCTTGCGAAGCTTGCGTTCTTGATATTCGACGACCTTCGAAGGCTCGATCGGATAAGACAGATTGGCTTCAAGAATCACTGGAACCTCTTCAAGAACACGATGAGGATCATGGATATATTTCTGGAGCTGACTAACATGAAAGACATCATGGACACCGACCAAAGAATCTGGTAGCTCCAGACGATAGGCAGATCCTCCAACACGCTCTGAGATGACATACAGTCCCACGAACCTCGGGCTGAGCTTATGGTGGAGAACGACCGTTTCACCCAAGGAGTAGGAGAAACCTTCAGAAACACCTGATCACCTACGACAAACTCCAAAGGACGGCGGTACTGATTGGCATACTTTCTCTGTCTCTCAATGACACGACTGAGCTGAAGACGAGTTTTCTTGGTGGCTTCTTCCATTTCCTGAAGCAACTCAGGACCCAAAATCACCTTTTCACCGACTTCTGACCAGTAGAGCGGGGTCCTACAGCATCGCCCGTACAGTGCTTCGAAGGGGGCCATCTTGAGGCTCTCCTGATAGCTGTTGTTGTAGGCGAATTCAACCAAGGGTATATGCTCATCCCAAGCTCCCTTGTAGTCCAGAATATAACACCGAAGCATGTCTTCAAGGATCTGATTGACCCTCTCGGTCTGGCCATCAGTCGTCGGATGGTAAGCAGTGCTTAGGTTGAGATCAGTGCCCATAGCTTGTTGAAATCCCTTCCAGAAGTGCGATACAAACCTCGAGTCACGATCAGAAACAATTCGCAAAGGAATCCCATGGAGTCTAACAATCTCTGAAACATAAATCCGGGCCATCTTCTCGGTGGAATGACCTTCCTTGTACGGGATGAAATGAGCCACTTTAGTCAAGCGGTCCACAATAACTCAAATCACATCATGCCCTCTCGGAGTACGAGGCAATCCAGTGATGAAGTCCATAGAGATATCTGCCCACTTCCATTCAGGGATAGGCAGGGGCTGCAAAAGTCCACCAGGACGCTGGCGCTGAGCATTCACCTTCTGGCATGTCAGACATCGAGAGATGAAGCGTGCAATATAATTCTTCATGCCAGGCCACCACACGATCTGCTTCAGGTCATGATACATCTTGTTGTTTCCAGGATGACCAGATGTGCGGGACTCGTGAACTTCTCGACAAATACTATCCAGCAACTCAGGGACATCTGGAATACAGAGTCGACCTCAGAAATGCTGAACATCATCAGGGATGGAGAAATCCGGAAGAGTCCCAAGTTCAACTTGCCGGCGAATGCGCTGAAGTGCGGGATCAGATGGCTGTAAATCCTTCACCCGCTCTACCCATAACGGACCAGAAACCCCTTCATGACCCTCGGGTGTGATGTATATGTCCATCCGGTCGAGGTCATCAATCAGGGCTGCAAGAATAGCTGACATGGGTGCACAAGCGGCGACAGAAGCCTGCCGACTCAACGCATCTGCCACGGAATTGGCCTTACCAGGAACTTATGTGAGTTGCAAGTTATAGTCCGAAACAAACTCGAGCCAACGTCTCTTACGAAGATTGAGGTCTTTCTGAACAAAAATGTACTTCAGGCTCTGATGGTCGGTGTAAATGTGACACTTCACACCATAGAGATAATGACGCCACAGCTTCAAGGCAAACACCACTGCAGTGAATTCCAGATCATGGGTGGGATAATTGCGCTCATGAATTTTCAACTGCCTCGACCCATAGGCAATAACACCATCATCCTGCATCAGAACGTAGCCTAAACCAACTCCAGAAGCATCAGTGTAGACTGAAAAGTCCAACCCATCTGACGGAAGAGCTAGCACTGGCGCGGAACATAGCCGCTGCTTCAGCTCAGAAAAGGCCTTCTCACACTGATCTGTCCACTCAAATCTCGCATGCTTTTGAGTTAGCCTTGTCAGAGGAGCGGCAAGGGAGGAGAAACCCTTGACGAAGTGCCGGTATTAACCAGCTAACCCAAGGAAACTGCGGATCTCGGTGGGAGTAGTGGGCTGCTTCCAGTCCATCACTGCGGAGACTTTGGCGGGGTCAACAGATAGTCCATCCCCTGAAATGACATGTCCCAAGAAGGCAACACGATCCAGCCAGAACTCGCACTTTGCCAACTTGGCATAGAGTTGATGCTGACGTAGGGTGGAGAGAACATGTCTAAGATGAACTGCATGCTCTGCACGAGTCTTAAAGTAGACCAAGATATCATCTATGAAGACAATGACGAACTTGTCTAGAAACTCACTGAATGCACGGTTTATCATATCCATGAAACCAGATGGGGCGTTAGTTAACCCAAAGGACATCACCAAGAATTCAAAGTGTCCATATCGAGTCCGAAAGGCTGTCCTTGGGATATCAGATTCCTTGATCTTTAGCTGATGGTAACCCGTTCTGAGATCTATCTTGGAAAACAGAGCTACCATTGAGCTGATCAAAGAGGTCATCCACGCGTGGGAGGGGATACTTATTCTTAATGGTAACCTTATTCAGCTCCCGATAGTCGATACAAAGCCTCAAGGAACCATCCTTCTTCTTTACGAAGAGAACGGGGGCTCCCCAAGGAGACGAGCTGGGACGGATATATCCACGCTCAAGCATCTCATTCAACTGCAATCTGAGCTCTTCCAACTCGCGAGGTGCCATACAGTAAGGAGCTTTAGATATGGGGCGCGTTCCAGGCTCCACATCAATAGAGAACTCTACATCACGATCGGGAGGCATTCCAGGCAACTCGGCAGGGAACACGTCAGGGAACTCAAAAACAATCGGGATAGACTCAAGTGGAGGGGTGACAACGTCAGAAAGTGAAGCAAACACGGAACAAGCAGGACAACCCTGACTGAGAAAACGAGTGGCGCGCACAACATGTATTACCTTCAGGTGGCTGCGGGTGGTCTGAACATGAACGCTGTAGTCCTTGTCGCCAATGCTGAGATTGACCCTCTTTGCCATGCAGTCCAGCTTTGCTCGATACGCGACCAACCAATTCATTCCCAGGATTACGTCGAATTATGACATCTCCAGAACTATGAGATCAGCAAAAACTTGCAGTTCTCCAAACAGGATCGAGCAATTGAGAATGCCTCTAGTTGAGATATGTAGATGTCTGGGTACAGAAATCTCGAATGGGACATCAAGTGTTGACGTAGGCCAACTATTAAGGTCTACGATGTGACGAGCAATAAAAGAGTGGGATGCCCCAGAATCGAATAGGATTTGCATCCACTTGTTCTTGACCGTAAACCTCCCTATAAATGAACATTACAGGTACGTTCAAGATTATTTGACACTAAGGCAGGTAATGAAAAGATGCAGAAAATTTAAAACTTTACATAAAACATACCAGAGATGACGGAGGTAGATGCGAGCGCCTCGCCCTGAGTCGTGACGTTCAGCACAGCCTTGCCCTTATCTTGGGCACCAAAAATAGCCTGCAGAGGCTGAGCGGGAATCGGGCTTTCCCTCATGGGGCAGTCTAGCTTGAGGTGTCCAACCTGCCCGCACTTGAAACAAGCCCTTTGCCTACGACGACAGTCCTTCAGCTGGTGGCCCGGCTTCTTGCAGTACGTACAGACGGTGGTGGTAGAGGCAACCGTCATCTGAGGCGGCGGGGCATGTATGTCCTTCTTTTGCTTCTTAAGGAGAGAACGACATACTTGGGTAGCATGGCCTACCTTGTGACAGAAGGCACACACGTCCTTGGATCCGGAACCTTGCTCCTGAGATGGATCACTCTTACGCTTGGGGTCCGATGTTGCGGCATTGCTGGTGCTATGCTGGACCTTCTTGGCAGAATGATTCAACTCGATTGCTTCCACCTTCAAGGTGGCTCCCACGGTCTCCACGTAGGTGGTGGCGCCATGGGCTACCACATGCTGCTGGAGGTCATAACGGAGTCCCTTCACGAAACGGCTGATCCTTTTGGCTTCATCCGACACGAACTCTGCTGCAAGGAGGGATAGGCGGGAGAACTCTCTCGCATACTCGGTCACCGTCCTGCCGAACTGTTGAAGGGACAGAAACTTCTCGGCTAGCTTGTCCCGTTCCACAGAAGAGAGGAAGTTCTCCATAAGAGCATCCTTGAATTGTCCCCAAGTCAAGGTGGTAGAATCGGAGAGGCTGCGACGCTGAAGACACCAAGTGTAAGCATCCTCGGTAAGCTGATAGGCCGCAAGGAGAACCTTTTGGGTCTCGGGAACTCCAGCATACTCAAAATGTTTCTCCATCTGGGAGATCCACTCAGTGACCACGAAGTAATCACGGTCGCCATTGAAGGTTGGCGGATTCAGTCTTTTGAAAGCCAATATATCTGCCATCGCTATAGGAGAAGCAGTCAGACTTAGCACAAGCGGGGCCTCCGAGGTGCCAGCAGGCAAGTTGGCTCCAGATCCAGGTGCAGGAGTGGTGGTTGTAACAGATCCTCCAATCGTCCCTGCGCTGCCGGAACCAGAGCCTGGGTCAGGAGTTTGGCATTCCCCCTCAAGACGAGTGACACACTCTAGAAGCTGCCTTAAAAACTGGGCAGTATCGTCTTTAGGGGCCTCCCTCGCAGCAGGGATAGCTTTCTTCCTCTGCGATCGCTTAGGAGCCATCTAAAAGAAGCATAAAAGAATTGAGTAAGAGAAACAGTCAGGCTAAGCATGACGGATCGATACTACAGGTTCTAACATTCTATCACTATTGAATACATAAATCATGTAATAGTTACAGCATTTTCAGTGGACAACTCTAGGTGATAGCCATGCAAATGCAGATGCGATGATAGAATTGCGTGCGATAGAACTATGATTGTAAAATCAATGTGTGTACAATCGTTATTTGTTGCTCTTAGCTTAACACTTGTGCAATGAGTTATGATATGCATGCAATGTAATTATGCCTATAATGCATTCTTAAAAATGTCCATGAACATGTATACACATGTCATGTTAAGCGCCCATATCACTTAACATGTCATGCGCATTATGATTCTAATGTCACACACTTGAAAATATTAAATCGCCCATACAATTTAATAATTGCAAGCGGTGTTTATCCTAGTGAAAATTCATATGCATATAAATGTTAAGTTTGCCCATACTCCCTTAACATTTGCATGCATATTACTCATGCTTATGAGTGAGTGTGTGCGTGTTTTAGCCTCGAACAACAGACAATGATAGAGTGAGTGAAGAAATGATGCATGTATAAATTTTTTTTTATATAGTAAAATTCAAAAATATGTAATATTTTCAAAATATTTTTTTTGTTAACCTCCCTCTGATACCAACTGTCACGACCCGTCTTGACAAGATCAGAGTGCGCTTCGGGCAGGTCGTGATGCCACAGGCATGCAGAGAAGAACCATGTCTGCTAGGGCGAAACCGGAAATCTTACAAACTAGTTTAAAATTTCATATTTTTAAAACAGTGGTTTACTTGATTTTTAAAATGATGCGGAAGCCGCAAATTGGTGAATAAAATATTTTTTTATGCATGCATTTACTTTTATAAAAATGAAACTGCAGGAGTTGTACTGAAATTTACGAATGCATATAGTTACCAAAATTTTATAAGTAAAAATGTTCTAATACAGTGCTTTACCCTAAAAGATGTCCACAATACGAGAGAAAATGTCTGATGATAACTAATACATGAATAATACAGTCCAATAGTAACTGAGGCAAATACATAGAACCTGCCGGTACATCAAGCAAAATGAAACCTCCAAACAAAAGCTGAAGCTGGGTGGAGGAAACTCAGGAACTGGATGACGCAGTCACGAACCCTAAGGCAAAATCCAAACAGAGGAAAAATGCCTCAGAACATGAAGTTACATAATGATTCAAGCTAATAACTTACGCAAAAAGTAAGCAAAGAAAACTAGAGCTCAGTGAGCTAGTCTTACATGTAGCAACCAGACAAGTAACCATGTCTAACAAGATTCTTTTACGTTAATAGCCTACTCCGGAGTTTAGCCTAGCTGCAATACCATAAGCGATCTATATTGAAGGGTGAATGTGTTGTCATTTGGTGCACATGATTCCAGTGTATAAATTGATGCAAGGCTTATAAACGACGGTGCTTGCAATGGTCGACTAATGGTTTCTGTTACCAGTTAGTCGGGAGCTCGATTCAAGGCGTCACACCAAAACAACGCTCTTATCTCAATATTTGCATATGGTAGTATGTGATTTAAGGGATTCAAGATTTAATTATGACACATTATTATTTTGACGATTGCAACAAGTCCAGTAATATAAATTTCATGTTTGCAAGTGAGAGAGATTTCTCTACTTGCCTCAAGATCACGTCGAAAAACTAGCGACAGCTAAGTGGCGCGAGCAAGGTTAGGAGCTCGAGCTAAACCTGTTTAGGATCCACAAACGCATTTTAAATTGAACTAACAAGAGTTTTATACTTGCACATGCGTTTGATATTCACATCACACCGCAGGAGGGGGGAGGGGTGTAGAAATTTACCTCCCTCGAGAGTGAGGGGAGAAGTGGCTACCGCGAGAGATCGGGAGTTTTGGTGGCGATTTGGAGGCGAAAATCCCAAGATTGGAGCGATCCTACCACCTAGATTGGACGAGCGGCACCGGAAATGGAAACATAAATGAAATTAGTCGAATTCACGACAAACCTAAGGGGGACCGATGAAATTGCGTCGATCGGAGGCGGAAATCCATGCAAAATAAATTAGGGCAAAAAATTGAAAACGAGGGATCGATGAAATTCCTTACCCAAGGAGACCCGATCTGGGCTTAGAAAATCCACAAGGGGTTTCGAGCGAAACCCTAGGAGTCCCTCACGAATTCCACCGGCCAGAATGAGGAGCTAGAGTCGTCAGAGAAGAATGCTGTCTTTGCCTTCACTGGCCGGAGGAGGAGGAGATGAAGTAGCCGGCTGCTGCTCTTACTGGCTGGCGAAGAAGAAGAGAGGAGGGAGAGCAGGTGGCGGAGGGAAGAGGCTTGTAAAGAGGTCACCGGAGCCTAGGGTGTAATCAGCCAAGAGAGGTGCCTGTTACAGGAACCGCCGGCCACGGGGAAGGAGCAGGAGGCAACAGGGAAGCCAGAGGAGGGGCGCCGGAGGCCTACCGGAGGAGGAGGAGGCGCCGGAGGCTGGGATCGGGGCTGCCGGGGGTCGCGCAGAACGGGATCAGGGCCGTCGGGTGCGCAGGAGGCGGAAGCAGGATTGCAGGTTTGGACTGGGGGGGGGGGCTCGGGATTTTATTAAGGGAGCGGGGTAGGTTTAGACCGGGGGTTAGTTTAGGTCTTTTTTTATTGTTTTTTTATTATTATTATTTATGGGTTGTTACACTTTAGACTATATTCGATAGTATGCGAGTATCGATCAAGATACTGATGTCTGTTCTCCAAGTCGTCAAATCTGTTCAGAAGGGCGTGGAGTTATTCTTCACGCTTATAGAGCATGTTGAGCCGAAGTCTGGGTTGAGTGACGTTATGATTATGTCGAAGTATGCAAATGTGTTTACAAGGATATACTGAGGTTACCTCCTCAAAGAGAAATTGACTTTGCTATCGAGTTGGTGCTAGATGCGAAACCTGTTGCCCGCTCACCGTACCGGGTAGCGACTAAGGAGCTAGTGGAACTGAAAGTGCAGTTGCAAGAGTTGCTAGAGCAAGGATATATACGCCCAAGTATGTCGCCTTGGAGTGCACCGATCCTTTTTATGAAAAGAAGGATTGTAGCTTGCGTCTATGCATCGATTATAGAGAGCTGAACAAGCTGATGGAAAAGAACAAGTATTCGATTCCACAGATTGATGACTTGTTCGATCAGCTAGTTGGATTTGTTGGAACCGAAGTTTCACATTCCATGTGTTTGATAATATCAACTCCCAGGTTGTATTTGATCACGTCTTGTGTTGATAGAGTGTGCATGTTGACAGGTGCATGCAAAGAAGAAAAAGACTCCTATGGACACTAATGCCGAGCGGTAGAAGTTACCGCCTAGCGGTAACCGTGAATTAATTGGACATAGTTCTCGGGAACCTTCCGCTCCGCGCTAGTCCTACCGCCCGCATTAATGTAAGGAATTATTCAGGCCGGCCTCTCGAGAAACTACTGCCAAGTGGTAGTACTTACCGCGCCATGCTAGCCTCTCGACGAATGCCGAGTAGGATTCCTCAAGTAACCGATCTACCGCCTGGCGACAGCTGTTACTGCGCCGCGCTAGACTCCCCGACGAATGTCGAGAAAGATTTCTCGAGTAACCGATCTATTGGCCGGAGATAATTATCGCACCGTGCTAGCCTCTCGACAAGTGTCGAGAAGAATTCCTCGATGAATCGACCTATCATGTGGTGTTACCTTCTAACATGGGGCACTAGCTCTTTGAAAAAATAGAAGATTTGTTTTGAAATATTATTCCAGATTTTGATGACAGCTGGCACAACAAGCGCGCGAACCTACCACTAGGCGCTAGTCTTACCTCTGGCGGTAGCCTATTTTCACAAAGACATATATAAGGCCGCCTCAATTTCAGTGCCATACATATCTGACAATGAAAATAGATGGGAGTTCGTGCATTCTAGGGTTCAGGCGCTCTCTTTGCGCTCCATTCCAATAAGGTCTCCGTCGAAGAAGAAGAAAGTCGTTTCCCTACCATTCGTGAACGAGGAACTCTAGAGAGCCAAGGACTACAACGACTACAAGGAGTTGTTCGGTTGCAAGCATACAAGAAAAGGAAGGATTTTGTTCTTTGGAAGTTACCTCCGCGCTATAACTAGTTACCACCCCGTGGTAGCTTCTTGCAATGTCTTCTCTATTTAAAAACTGCCTGAACTGGAATTTTGCACGACAGTTTTTCATGAAATTCGAAAGAGGAGTTTGCCCTAGACGTCTTAAGGGAAGCAAGGGGTCATCCCAACTCATTGAATAGGAGAGTTCTTCAGAGGAGATCAAAAAGAATTCATGCGCACGGATTGAAGGCTACCAACATGATGTTCTAAAAGCCTTCGTCCTAAGTTTCATGTAAAGGATCCTCGCTACAAAAAACCCTCACCAAGCACACATCTTCACAGGTCTAAAGAACATCAAAAAGTAAGAATCTCAAGCCACAAAGATTGAACCTTTGCAAGCGAATCGTCATCAACATCAAGGGTTCTAGTTAGAGGGGAGTTTTCACTTATTCCATGTATTTTACTTTAAACTTTTTTTATCTAGTGGTTTGTGTGAGGGAAATTGTTGGATCCATTGCCCATAATGTCCTAGATTTGAAGAAGTCAAATATGTCAATGAGCATACACAATGCTATACTTAATATATGTTCAAGTTCATACATGCAACTTGTCCTAGTAATAATGATGAGACATGCAGCCTAAATGACTAAGTCAGGTAAAACACTGACCTAAGTTGTGGATTGACAGAAATCTATCTAAGTTCACAGGCATTGAGTGAAGGTTACTCACTCAACGCTAGATGTCTTATAGCGCTGAGTGGATCCTATATAGTTAAAGCCAAAGTAATGGCAGGATGAAAATGTGATCAAGTCCACAGGCGTTGAGTGAAGGTAACTCACTCAATGCCATACAGCAAAAGCTGTGAGACAAGATAATGATGTAATAGCCTAAGTAGAAGTGAGCAGAAAAGTGGCTAAGTCAACAGGCATTGCGTGTAGCTCACTCACTCAACGCCATAGCTTCACAATCGTTGAGTATAGCTCAGTCAGTCAACACCACAAAAAATGTGAATATTTACTAGATCCACAGGCATTGAGTGAGGCACGCTCACTCAACTCCATGTGATATTGCGTTGACTAATTCTAAAAGGAAGTGTTCTTCTTGACACAAAAATTTGGGTAAGTCCAAATGGGTCGAGTGGATCTTACTCACTTAACGCCAAGAAGAAGTAAAATGGGTAAGGCAAAAGCGTTGTGTGAGGCACGCTCACTCAACGCTCTTAATGCCAAGCATATAGAAACGGCTAAAGAATGTGTTAAAGCAAAAAACGTTGAGTGAGGCGAGCTCACTCAGCGCTGTTAACGCCTAGAGAGATAGAATTCTGTCTAAGTGTTTTGGTGTTGAGTGAAGGTCATTCACTCAACGCCTATATTATTGATGCTCAATTTTGGATAAGTCTACAGGTGCTGACGTCAACAAAATCGACAAAGTCAACTTATTTCAAATCAAGTATGGAGATGCTACAGAATACGACAAACTATGCTGAGAAGCTACTGTACGTCTTCTTCCGTTAAAACAAGGTATAACTGGAAGTTGTAGGTGGGTCCCACTGATCTCTAAGAGCCTTTGATCGACATACTACAAAAAGAAGAGATGGGCCAAGACACAAGACAACTTTTTGGGGGCAATTATCAATTTCAAAAGTTAGCAGCCGACTTCATCTCTCTCGCCATTATCATCGAGAAAGAGCTTGAAGTCTCCTTGCAGGAACTCAAAAGTTCAGTGAGCTGTTGTATCTTCATCTGCTACAGCATAATCAGAAAGGTTTCTGATAGACGAAGAAATAAGAGCCATCATTATCTAGTGGGATCAGTTGGCTGATTGAAGAACACAAGTTAATATTCTTCTTCAGCAAGATTAGAATCTAATTCTGAGTTTCTTCCAGCTAAATTTCTACCTACTGCTTTAATGCAAGATAGTGCTGAGATAACTCAACCCTAGCTTTTGGCACAGAAATTTCCCTGTGTCAAAACATTTAAACCCTCATCTTTCTATAAGATCCAATTGGATCTGAGATTATAGGGCCACTGGCCTGAGGTAGTGCAATCTTGCCTGAGTAGTAGGATAGTGAAGCTCTCTGAGTTGTAGGATCCAACTAGATTTGAGATTGTAGGTCCACTGGCCTGAGGTAGGGCAAGTTGCCTGAGGTGTAGGAAAGTGTATCTCTCTGAGCTAGGATCCTTTGGATCTGAGGTAGGGCTTTCCTCCTAGCCTGAGTGTAGGGCCTTTGGCCTGATGTAGGTGATCAGCTGATCACTAATTTGTAGGTCCTTGTGGCTGAGCTGTAGGTCTTGGAGGAGACTGAGAGGTCCTGAGGGATCTGAGGTGTAAGCTCCTTGGAGTAGTGTTTTGGAGAAGTGTCTTGACCAATAGGAAGTTGACAAGGTGGGAGGAGAGTGGATGTACCCACAAGTTGGGGAACCATATAAATCTTTGTGTACTTTTCTGTATTGTTTTCTTTCTGTAGGTTCATGAAAGCAAACCACTGCCAACACATTTAAAGCTAAAGGAAAAACTAAAAAGAAAATAATAACAGTATAACAACCTATTCACCCATAGGTTGCAAGGTACCTTGAAAACAAAGACTTTTAAGTGGTATCAGAGGGAGGTTGTTCAAAAAGGATCTAACCATCTGAGTGATTCTCCAAGGTAGCTACAGTCAGTCCTTATGGGTTCAGGAGTGAATTACAAGGAGCTAGGTGCCATGAAGCTTCCTATCTATAGGAAAGAAAGTTTTGGCATATAGAAGGAAAGGGTTAGGTTGCTTATGGAAGAAGCTGACCCTAGAATCTTCATAACAGTTAAGGAAGGACCTTTCATCCCTATGAAAGTGTCTGTTCTGGATGCCAATGTCCAGAAACCCTAGACATATGCTGAGATGACAAAGTATGAAGTCATTCTTGCCACCATGGACAAGAGGGCTCAGAACATCATTGCCAGTGCAATTAATGATTCTTCTCTTCATAATCTGATTCACTAAACAAATGCAAAAGAAATATGGGACACTCTAGTGATCTACATGGAAGGCACGGAGGAAGTGAGAGATATTAGAAAGTCCATACTTAACCAGGAGTATGAAGCTTTCAGACAGTCCAAGGGAGAAGACATAGCCACCTGCTATGAAAAAATATTTTTAGGATGGTGAATGAACTAAGGAACTATGAAAGGATCTTTAGTCATTATGAACTAAATGATAAGTTCCTTAGGTCTCTCACCAGAGACTGGGACACAAAAATTTGTGCCAACAGAGAAATGGCCAAGCTGGGTGACACTCCACCCCACACTCTATTTAGTAAACTGCTCTCATATGAGATGTAGTTAACTGTCAAAAAAGAGGAAGAGACCAACTGCAAGTCTCAGGACAAAGAGAAGTGTATGGCTTTCAAAGCTGAATCCACAAAGAAAAGTAGGAGGAAGACCCCTTCTCCTCCAAGAAGAAGAGCAGGTTCAAACTGCTCTGAATCAGATGCATCAGACATCAGCATGTTTGATGAGAACTTTGCTGTCTTCTCAAGGCAGCTCCATAGGCTGATGAAGAAGAAGCACTAGAAGAGCAGACCCTCCTCCTCAGCACATCACTAGAAGAAATCCTCCAAGGAGGACATGTATAGTTCTAAACTCAGTAAACACAATCAATTAATATTATTTGTTACTGCTACAACAAGTAAGGGCATGTTATTGCTGATTGCTCAGTGAATAGAAGAGAGGATGGTGAGAAGAAATCTCACCAACAACACAAGGGCAAGAAAGAAAAGTCTTTTGTGGCTAAGAAAGAGAAAATTTGGATAGCTTCATCATCATCTGAGTCTGAAGAAGAAGAAACTTACATTGGGCTAGTTGTTGCTGCTGCTAAAGATGAAGCTGTTGTAGTAGGAGAAGTCAATCCTCCACTGAGGATAGGAATTAGGTCCCCTCTGACAATATCAAATAATGACTCAGAAGTGGATGAAGATGCCCACAGTTGCAGAGGGCTGATGGCAATGACTGATGAAGAGGGCAACCACGATTAGCCTGGTCAAAGTAAGGTACATCCCCTATCCAGTTCTGTGTCTGGGTATGAGACTAGTCCTGGTACAGAAGCCTCTTCATCTAATGGCGGAGATGATTCTAGCTCAGAAGGTGTTGTCAATCAACTAATTAATAGATATGCTAAACTTCTTGATGCTTTTAAAAAGTGCAAGAAGTTGACTAAGAAACAGGTTAAGGAGCTATCTCTTCAACCAGTTGCTTCCCAGCTTGCTAAAACAACTTCTGTGATGAATCAGACCATGAGGGAACTCAATCAACTGGAAACCCTTTCAGGAATCTAGATGGATGCTATCAAAAGCAAAGATTGTCACATTAGAGATCTTGAGGAAAAGCTCTAGCGGGAGAAAGGTATTGTGGCCAGTTTCTCTCAGCCCAATACAATGTTGCTCCTAATAGACTCTTTCTCCTCACAAAAGGGTAAGAAGGGGTTAGGCTTTAAGGGCAACACAAGACCTGCCCATCCCAAATGGAAAGGAAAAGTTCTAGTTGTGCCAATGGAATCTAGGCCACCTATCCCATTCAAGAGGGTGATATTCCCTTCAAATAGTTATGACTAGGAAAGTATATATGGTCACTATATGAGTGGTGCTTCTAGAAGTGGAACAAATAATATTCTTAGCCATTGTGGAAGGTATAGCACGGTGAGTGGATTTAAGGCTGCCCATAAAGAAGTTAAAATGGCCCATCATGAACCATTTGTTTTTAGTGCTACAACCCCTCTCTTATGAATGTGGTTGTAGCCCATTCTCTGAAGCTATCAACACAAAATTTGACTAAGGGTCAGTCTGTCAGCTTGCCCAACATGGATGTTTCTGATGTTATCAAGAACAGACTGTCTGAAAAGAAAGGTGCTATTGACAAGATTCAGAACAGGTCACACAAGCCAGCAAGCAGACTTACCTTCAGTCAAGTCCTTGTTGAATGAAATCAGAAAATGGCTACTGTACCTCTTCCTTCTGTTAAAACTGCAGTCAATCTAGCCGCAATGCCTACACAGAAAAGAAGATATAACATACATGATTATTGGTGCTGTGGCAAGGTAGGACATTATGCCCTTGACTGTTGGCACAATCCTAATGTGGACAGGAGCAAAGTTAGTCCACTAGTCAGAAAACTTGCTGGTGGACATATTCAGTTTCATAATAATATGCACCTAGGACCCAATAGATATTGGGGTCCTAAGGTAAAGCAAGCTGTATATTATAGGTTAGTCCAAGTGGCCATACCCCTATATGGTACTTGGATAGTGATTGTTCCAAACACATGACTGGGACAAGGAGCAAACTTGAAGGAGTATACTCTAGTAAAAGATGGACCCAAAGTTATCTTTGATGACTCAGATAGAGGGATAACAAGAGGGTATGATAAGATCACCAATGACATAGTCACCATCACTAAGGTGGCTTATGTTGAAGGGTTGTAACACAACCTTATAAACATAAGCCAACTATCTGATCTTGGCTATATTATTGTCTTTCACAAGGATGAGTGCCTAATCAGGAGGTCAAGTGACTAAGAGGTCATATTGACAGACACTAAAAGTGGAAATATTTATTGCTTAAACTTTCTATGTTTAGATATAGATTCTCATATCTGTCTAGTGGCAAATGAGAAAGTCTCTTATTGTGTCCTATGACACAAAAGGCTTGCCCATCTAAATTATAATACTATTGGTAAGCTCTTTAGTCAAGAGCTAGTTAGGAATGGTCCCAATGTGAAGTGCTCCAAGGAGGGCATGTGTTCTTCTTGTCAAAAGGGCAAGCAGACAAAAGCTTCCTTCAAGGGCATTGGGAACAAAGATTTTGTGAGGTGCCTATACCTCATGCATATGGACTTGTTTGGTCCTATGCCAGTTCACATTCTTGGAAGGAAGGTTTACACCTTTATGGTGGTTGATGACTTTTCCAGGTTTGCTTGGTTGTTCTTCCACAAGAGAAAGAATGAAACCCTTGATATCTTCATTAAGTTTGTCAAGCAAATTCAGAATGAGTTCAACAACTCTGTGGTCAAAACCAAAAGTGACCAGGAGACTGAATTCCAGTCTAATAATATGACTATGTTCTGTGAAGAGCATGAGATTCATCAAGAATTCTCTTCACCTAGAACACCCCAGCAAAATGGGATTGTTGAGAGGAAAATAAAACTCTCATAGAGGCTGGAAAGACCCTACTGAATGACACATCTCTCCCAGAATATTTCTTGGCTGAGGCAGTTAACACTGCAGGTTGTTGATGCACGAAAACGGAGAGGAGGATTGCGAGCACTAGCAGCTAACGGGTGTTCGAATCTCACGGGCGAGGTGGTTGAAGAAGGTTGCATAGAAAAGCTTCTGAGTGCTCGAGAGTGGAGCAAGCGCTTGATCAAGGGTTGCGGGGCTGAAGTTGCATTTTCCCGCTCAAGGGAGCAGAAAAAGCGGGCTAGACGAACTATCCCCGTCATTGGCAAAATCTGCATCTTATATAGTAAATCATCAAAAAATGGCCTCGCACGGTTCGACGTACGACCGTGCGTGAACCGTGTGATTTTCGCGCGAAAAAAATAACCTGAGAAGATGAAGCGTTGACCCGTGCGTTTTACCTACGCACGGGTGATTCTGCTCGTGCGTGTGATGCAGGCTCACACGTTTGACACCAAATAGATCTACGGACTAGCACGTATACCTTTCTACAATCCAAATCCTATATTCGCACAATTGCTCTACGCAGCACCACGTTAATTAATTCTATCAATTATATGCTAGCGTACGGGTAGCCAAACCGATTAGGATCGAATAGAGGTGATAGACCAATATTATTTTCGGCTAAAAGGACCTACCCGGTCCGAACGAGCGATGTTGTACCAAAATAGATCTACCAAATAAAATATGATTCGGAAAAGGTAGATCTCTCCCAACAAAAGAAAACGAAGGTTCGCCAAACCTTTCTCGAAATTAGATCAATCAAGATAAACACAAACTGATCGAAGAAAAACCACGATGAATTAATGCTATCAAAATTCAACGTTAAGAATCTACCACCACAGGAATAAATCTAGGAAAAGAAACACACAAAGGTAGAAGGTTTCGTTACCCAATCAAAATAGATGATTCCGATTTCTCTACTTGGATCACTCTTCAACGGCTGCGCCGGAGTCACGCCGGATGGAGAGGAAACTTGTCCGCCTTCGTCGCGTCACGCCAGAGTTGGAATCCACAAAGGAGATCTTTGCCTTGGCCGATTTCTTCAAGGAGGTGGGTTGAATGGTTGCTTTGTTGGAGGTTGGTTTTTGGGAGAGGAGGAACTAGCCTTGGATGAATTTTGAAGAGGGAGAGGAGGAAGAAGAGAAGGAAGGCTGAAATTTGCCTAAGGGGGAAGAGGGAAAGAGGGCGAAAATTCAATCTTTGAATTAAGGTTTTAATTTTTCATTCTCTCTAAACAATCCTTCAACAACATGGCTATATATAGCCTACACCACTCAATCTCCCTCCAATCAAAATTCAAAATTCAAAATTCAAAATTCAAACTGAAAATAAGATGGTTATAGACACCCATCATTACACATGAAGTGAAATAATTAAAACAACACATGCTGGTTATAAGCACCCATCATTGCACATGAAATGAAAATTAAAACATGAAATAAATACTTAAAATAAAATTGCTAAAATAATAAAATTACTAAAAATATATAATTATAATTATTTAATTTATAATTATATACTTTTATATAATGGCGGCGGACGTCGATCCCATCCTCGAGCTTGCGGCAGCGATCGTCCCAATCGACGAACTCTCTCAGACGGGGATCACTAGCGGCCGTGTCAGCAACGTCTCCATCAATCCTCCACTGCTCAAAAGTACTCATCACCGATGAGTTGGTCTGAAAGTACCGGTGAAGGAGAGCATCATCCCAGAGAAACACGTAGCGGCAAACAACACCACTTGGATAAGAGATCACTTCAACCTGGAGTATCCTGTCATGCAAAAATGTGGTCCTAGAGAACCTCGGAAAAGCATTAGGCAATAAAGGATAACAAATTTCTACATCAACAACCAACGTACCTCCAGTGAAGACCAATGAAGAGAGCGATCTAAGCACAAACTCACTACCCAAACCATAAGAAAACAAAGTGGACCCAAACGAACAAGCAGATAATTCAAGCGGTGGATAAACATATAGCGTTAAATTAGAAACGTTAAAAATAAGGGTAATACCCCAATCAGTGGATAACTTTCAATGATATGCGTATTCTCCTAATTTCATTAATATACGAAAAAGATCCAACTCGCCAACTCGCCAACTTTCTTTAGTGCCCGAAGGCAACCGTTTAGGGACGAGACGCACCAAAACTAAATCACAAATCATATAGTTAGACGCTCTTCTATGTAAACTAGTATGAAATTGATAAAATATAATTTGCATGGCTAGCGCTTCACTACTATGCTTATATAATTTTTGAACATGAGAGACATAAACTAGTGCGAGTTGACTTGGATTATCAGACAGTGGAAACGAAATCAAGTCAAAAGGCACTTGTGCTTTAAATCCGTGCAGCATCTCATTCGGCGAGAAACAAGCATATAAATCATCATAAGACACAACTATATTGAGTAATTTATTACAAGTGCGCCTAAATATCTCGCTACCGTATGGTGTGAACCCATGCGCTATGTGACTCAACCCGGAAATGGAGGGTAACAGGGTTAAATCCCGGGGTACGAGAGCCTTAAAATCATAGATGATTTTCATAGGCATTAAAGTCGCAGTTCTAATTTTATATTTAACGTCATCTAATTCAGAAGCAGTAACAGTATCCAAAATGGGCACATCAATATGTCTCGGACTAAAAAGAACCATTTCGAGTCCTAGCAAGTCATCTAATCGAGTCAAGTGAACCGGAGGGAGAGTCGACATGGATGATTATGGAGGAGGAACTAAGTTATACTCACCGTCAAAACACGGATTTAACGTCCAGGAAAAATCCTCCGGTAAGCCATCAAAATCAACGGGAAGATCAAATAGTGGATTCGTCCTCACAGAAAACTCTGCTGGATCGTCATCACCTAACTCAATCTTAGATAAACATTCATCACAGGATGACTCTACCAACTCAGCCAAAATGTCTTCCAACCCACTAGATATTTCATCCAAATTAGGATCAGTAACGGTCTCAATAGTAGGCAAAATCGAATCCGACAAAATTTCTAATCTACATTGGGATTCAGGCAAAGGAGGTAACATCAAAGAACTATCTTTCGGGTCCTCAGCGCTACCGTCATCCAAAAGTAACCCTCTAACACAGGGAAAAGCTTACAAAACAACACAACCTTCGCTAACCAAATCTTCCCATGAAGTAGGTACATTGTCTAAATCAGGATAGAGGATTGGGCAAATCGAATCCCGGAGAGAATCTAAATTAGCTTGAACCTCAAGCAACGACGATAATATCAATGAACTATCTCCCGGAGGTGCATCACTAAGATCATCCCAAGGTGACTCTTCTAAAACTGCTGAAACATCGACCAATACTAGGTCAACCGAAGACTCCATGATATTCAAGGGAGATGCCTCAGAAACATCGTCAAAGGGAAGCGAAGATGATTCCTCAGAGGATAAATCCTCATCCAGGTCACTAGGGTAACCAATCTCCGCATCGTCACTCAAATCGTCAGCGTATTTAGCCTCGTTGGGCACTATCGTATGTGAAGGAATACTCTCACCTAGCAGGTCATCTTCAGAATCCAGAGTTAGTATATCAACATCAGCATCTTCAAGATCAATAGATACCACATCTACATCAACATCCTCATGGGTATCAGTCACTATATCAGGGGGCTTAGACATCGAGGCTAAAGGAGGCATAACCCTAATAGTAACATTTTTCGATTCCAAAACATAGGGTCTAGACTGCGTATTTTCCCTAGGAGTGGAATTGGGAACACTAGGTGTAATCCTATCGTTGTGAGGAAATGATCTAACCTGAGGCATATGGTAACTTCTATAAATAGCTACGGGTCTTTCTCCACAACGATACTCACTAATAGGCTTGGGGTCAGCAGTGCGGAAATTGGCGGGATCAAATTGATCCAAGAGTAGACTTCGCATTGCCCGCCAAGTGTGTTTATAACTACCAACAAGACGCTCTTCGTTTGACCACATTCCTACTCTACCATTCTATCACTCCCGATTTCACAATTTTGAGTAGTGCAAACAAACTTTACAAATGCAGAAAAGTATAAATTTTGAGCATAAAGAAAATTGAATCTATACTATTTCTACACCCTATGAGTACTTGATTAGGAGCACTGCATGAGTTTCGAACTACTTTATCCTAAAATCCTAAGCCAACACTGCTATCTTAGAGTTAGCAACAAAGAAACAAATTAAACTTGGGCTGAGCGCGTGCTTAAGTGCGCGCTCATGTGGTGTGAGTGCGCAATGCAGTGAACTACAAAATTCAAATAAAAGCAACTACTGGTATACACGTGTAGTGCAATTGCAATAGGTAACAACGAAAGGCTCTCCCCCAAACTTAATCTAGACAATACAACAAATGATCTTGGAAATGAAATCAAAAAAAAGGTGAGGGAAGAGGTTACCCAATGCTCATCGATGAGCATACCAGAAGTTAGGCGTTTAAACTTGATCAACCAGCCTACAACCCAAGTAAAAATCACCTGCAAGAGCCAATCTCCAACCAAACAAAAATAGGCAGCACAAGCAAAAAGCAAAATAAGCAAAGAAAGGCAAGCAATAGCCTTGAAACAAGGCTAAAGGCGGCAAACTCGGGTTGTCTCCCATAAGCCCTTTTCTTTACCGTCCTTAAGGTGGGCCAAATACCTGTATTAGCAGTTATATAGTATTATCCAGGTAACAAAAGTATAACAAGCAGATAGGAGGAAAAATCCAAAGTTAAAAACAACATTTATAACAACACAAACATCAGAAGCAACCAGACAAAGGAGACGGCCCCGAAGATCATCCACTTCTCAGCTAAACGCTGATTTGTGATAAATCTCTCCCGACATGCGGATGATGAAGAGGGGAAAGATTTAGGGCCTAAAAGACAAATCTCCCTTGCCCCTACCCTCCTCCTTGTCACATCAGTGAGCAAAACTCTGCGCCTTGCGCATGAACAACTCCTTTCGTCGCAATTCAATCGTAGGAGAACGCCAGGGCGGTAAATTCACGCCCGGTATTTTAGCATCCAGATCACCATCCACAACCGAGGGCATCATTTCCTCACCCACAGAGGGTGGCAGATCATCCCACGTCACCTGTTTAAAAGTTTTACAAAATTTACTTGGTCCAATTACAGTTTTTAAATAGACTTCCTGCACGCTCTCAGTAGCCGTGCTCATTCCGCATTCCTTCTTAACTTTATCTCGTTCTACGCTCAACAGCTCTGAACTTAATTTTTCTTCAGCGGGTTTCAACAACTCTTTCACTTGCATAACTATATCTTGTTCGCTAAGCCCCACATCTGCCTTATCAGCACTAGATAGTTTGTCAGATAGCAAATCATTAACTTTTCGCAAATTTTCAGATTCACATGGGACTAGAGCAGGAAGTGATTGCGGAGACGGTAATTCATCCTTAGAAGCTAAGGTAATTCCGCAAGCATTAAAACATAGCGTTGCCTTACAGGCTTTCAGGAATGGAACCCACAAAATGGGTCTTGAGTTATTTCCTTCCGGTCCCAGTACCTGAAAGTCGGTGACTACAACAGCCCCGTCAAGTTTCACTTCCTCATCTTTAATTACCCCATCCGTTTGGACAACCGAACCATCGGCAAGCACAAGTGATTTCTGGATATTATTTTCGATATTTAAATCCAGTTTCACAACATCTTGTAAGGCAAGGATGTTGCACGTAGAACCAGAATCACAAACAACAACCATTTCTATTTCATTTATCTCACACTTGACGGATAGTTCATTGCTACTGCACTCGCCCACCTCAACAACACTCTTCCCTTGTTCATGGGGATTTTTCTCCATGTCACTTGGGAGGGCACCACGAGTGCGTTCAGAGAACACCTTGGAAAGCTGCCCAAGCTGCGTCTCCAAATTCCTCATGGAGGTGGTTTGAGTGGCCATGTTCAACTGGGCCATCTCCACGAACTTCTCCATCATCTCTTCTAAAGCGCTTTTGCGCGTCCCTTGCATGTTTTGATTGTAACCCGCCTGAGGTGGTCGCGGTTGACTACCAGAGGCTTGAGCATCAAATTGATGCTGGCCTCCTTGCCATCTTTGACCATGAGCGTTTTTATTCCACGAAAAATTTGGGTGATTTCTCGCATTCGGGTTATAAGCATTGTTATAAGGAGAAGCACGATTTTGATTATTAATAAAATTAACATGTTCTTCAAAACTCATACCTGCCGGATCACTAGCATGCTCCCCCGCAGTGCACTCATAAGTGTGGTGCCCGGGATTCCCACAACCTTGGCACGAGATGTTCAGCACAGGCGCTGGTGGCAGGGTAGATCTTGTCAGCATCATTTTTCCTTCCAAGGAAGGATGGCAAGGTTCGGCGTGTTGCACCACGACATTCACATCAAACAAATTTCTTGCCCCTCTTGAGGTATTACTCCCAGCGGTCCAATAAGTGCTATGGGAGGCCGTATCTCTTAGAAGCCTCAGCGCTTCCTCGAGATCCAAATTCATAATCGTGCCTCCTGCAGCACATCGATCATCACCCGGATATTGGGTTCAACGACGAAATAAAATATCTCTACCAAATTCCAGGGCTCATAGCAGTGTTGCGGACAACAGTGCTGCAAATAGACAAACCTCTCCCATGCCTCGAAAGGGGTCTCCTGTTCCTGCTGTCGAAACATGGCTATCTCCCTGCGCGTATTAACAATCTTATCGACAGGATGAAATTTAGCCAAAAATAAGGAAGACAAGGCTTCCCAAGTTGTTGCAGTTCCTGGAGCAATTGTATGCAGCCAAATCTTGGCCCTATCCTGCAATGAGAATGAGAACAACTTTAACTTCACAACTTCATCAGAGATTCCCACATAACGGAAGGTTCCGCATATTTCAGAAAATTCAGCTAAATGTAGCTGAGGATCCTCACTCGGCAGCCCGGAATATTGGGTGTTGTTCCTAATCATATTTAGGATTACCGGCTTGATTTCAAAGTGGTGGTTGGCGATTGCTGGCCCAAACCCAGGATAAACACTCTTCGCCATAGGGGTAGTGAAATCCCTCATCGTCCTTATTCGAGGTTGGACCACCTCGTGTGCATCAACCACTCTATCCCCCTGACCGTTTCCTCCGCGCACCGGATCGTCCATTCTCGCTTCTGCAGCAGAAGCGCGTAAACGAGCTCTTCTAGCTCTTGCAGTCTCAGCGTCAGCTTCTAAATCTTCAATCCTTTCAGCGGGGTTTAGATCTATCATAAACTCACAAAACACAAAAAAAAATTAAAACGCACTTAAAGACCTACAGACTTTTCACCAAAAAGCGAAAACCACGCGCAACAGTTACACTCCCCGGCAACGGCGCCAAAAACTTGAAGCGCTAGCGGTAAGGCTACCGTTCATGACCAAGTAAGAATAATGAGGAGTAGCATCCCCGAGTATCGATCTCTCGCGGAGTGCAAGTAGGGAGCATGGGTTTTAGCATTTAGAGAAACGAGTGCAAGTGCTAAGTGAACAAGGGAGTTTGTTTTGGATATCCTACACTAAAATAATATAAAACCAGCGCGGGTCGCCTTCACCGCATTGCCCGGGTGAATCACTCCGAAGAGTAATAGCGGAAGCGAATGAACAAGTGAGGGTCGAAAACACCTCTTCTCAGCGCACACTTCTAGTAAAGGCTAGAATGGCCCAAACACACTTTATACTAGCGCAAAGATAAAGCTTCTAACACATATAATGTTCAGGAAATCACCAAACAAACACACAACGAGATCTTGAACAAAACAAGTTTATGAAACTACAATATCGCTAGCAGGAGTTCAGCAGAAAGGAAATCCAGAAAATGGAAAAGAAATTACAACCAAAACGTAGAAGCTTTCCAAGGTTCTCGGCCGAAAACTAGGTGTCAACCCTCGTCCATGCTCGGTCTTTGAAAGGAGTCCAGGATCCGAGAAGAGCTGTCACTTCCTCCTTCAAACCTGTCTTCGTTGTGTTGAAGTTATGGAGGCGGATGGAAGCTTGGCGGGCTGCAACAAGTATCTTGAACCGGAGCTTGGTAGGTAGCAATGGCAACAGAGGCTGAAGGCAAAGCTTTTGCAAGCTCAATGGAGTGGAGCGGGTGGCCGGATCTTCCCTCCAAGGAAGAGAGATAAAAATGGGCTGAAGCTTCGTTTTCCCGCTCAAGGGAGCAGAAAAGGCGGGCTGAACGAACTATCCCCATCATTGGCAAAATCTGCATCTTATATAGTAAATCATCAGAAAAATGGCCTTGCACGGTTCGATGCACGACCGTGCGTGAACCGTGCGATATTCACATGAAAAAATAACCTGAGAAGATGTAGCGTTGACCCGTGCATTTTACCCGCGCACGGGCGATTCTACACGTGCGTGAGGGAAATTGCATGGGTAACGACAGAATGAAGGAATGCAGGAAAAATAGTGGAACCATGCGTTTTACTCGTGCACGGGCGCTTCCGCCCGTGCGTGAAGGAAAACACACGATTAACCACAGATCAGTGCTAAAATGAAATGTACAGGACAACCGTGCGTTATCTTCTCGCACGGCTATGGTGAAACCGTGCGTTTAACCGTGTGTTTACATTCGCCGAGTTCCACTCGACGCCTCTGTCGAGATCCACTCGACGCCATCAAATGCCCGACAATGACGAAACTACGCGCTAAGGAAACGCACGACTGTACGTTTTCCTCAATTCAGAATTCTGAAATGGGAAAAATAACCACCTGTAAGCAATGACAACTAAATAATGGGGCATCCTCCAGAAAAACAGAATTGTAGTAAAACTACTGGAACGATCTCCGGGGAGCACCACATGCATACCCCTAACAATCAAATGCGCAATAGCGCACCTGAGGGCTAGAAAAGCACACAACTCATTAAAAACATAAGGAAAGAAATAACAGCGAAAACTATGTAATATTGATGTGCATAGGCATGAAAACCTGCCCAGATAAGCCCACAAATCCCTATATTAACGAGACTCATCAATGGCCTTCACCGTTGGACTAAGGGATGGCTTCTTCAAGATGAGTTTGACCCAAAAGGTGCCATTGTCGTTTGAGGGATTGATGCAGAAAGCAGTGAAGGAGATAGCGATGGAAGCAGCAAACCCAACTTTTGCTAGAAAGCTGGAAAGACTGATAGAGGTGGATTCGAGAGAGCCGGGAGGAGCCAGGCAGCAAGAAGGAAGAAGGAGGGATGAACCAAGGGCTCTAGTATACCAAGAGCTGGGTTGGAGGCTGCCAGGAGGCCCTGTTCAAGGGAAAAGAAGGGGTTTCCCCCAAGGGGGAAGGAACTACCAGGGAGGACCAGGAAGATTCAACCAGCTGGGGCGGGGACATGGTCCTAGACCACCCCTACCATCGCCTCAGCAAGCTATGGCCATTGTACGAGGGAGAGGAAGAGGAAGAGAGCAGAGGAGAGCAGGAGTCATGTCACAACCCACATTTTCTCAATAATTATATCATATCAGAGCAAGAGAAAATACGTGCCATGATGCCACGTCGTGTAGGGGATAACTACACACGCTCAGGCAAAACCCCAGACTCTACACCTTTGGAGAAAATCCTATTTCAATATGAAAGAAAACCAGTTATGTTTGATGGTCGTATCCCTCGGCACAGTGGATCAGCTAGTCCACACTTAAAAGTAGATTTATATGCAACGGAAAATTCTTTAGTTAAGTTGATTTGACAACCTAACGTCCCCAAAGGACGACTCATGAAATGCAGGACTCTAGATTTAGCATAGTATAAGAAACTAGCTTTTACGTTAGTTTGGAAAGTAGTGCTTTAGTTTTATAAATATGATATGCATGAGGTACATATAGTAATACTTTTAGATTTTAAAAATACCTAACATGCAACCTAACATAAATCATTCACAGAAGCAAGTAAACACCTCCAAATAGGCAAAAACAATAACAGTTCTTAGTTCATATATAGCATCAAATGTAAACCAACAGTGGGCGTAAACAACCTGACACGAACCCACTAGTGAGTATGTATGTCTGTATAGAAAGAAGATAACTACTTCATAAGGTCGAGGTACAACACTCTCAGCAACCCCGGAGGCCTCAAGTAAGCTCCACCAGAACACTAGCCGCTCAATCGACTACAACCTGAACCTAAGGCATTCAAACAAAGAACGCCTCAGCAAGCATATAATCAAAAGAAAACTGGAGCATTAGATTCATAAGTAAGGAAAGAAGGGCTTACCAACCCTACAATAAGTGCTATCAAAAGAGCAAAAGGGAACTTAACAATACAGTAAGGGTAAAACACTGCCCAAGGCAACAACACAACGCGCCAAGTGTGAGAAATAAACAACATGCCCTGCTAAAACCTGTAGAAGCACAAGGCAAGCATATGCCAAAATAACCACGTTAAAGAAAGGAACTAACAGTCCTAACTTGTGTATCCTTAGTAGTGGCAGAGCCATGGATCTGGGTTGGTTACCCAAAACAGTCCTCATCCAAACACCCAGACCCATAAATACTCAAGGGTATAACGGTGGCAGCCTAAAGGTCCAACACATCAACAAAACTAGCCCAAACCAGGGCCAAAATGGTGCTTCCACACCAACAAAACTAGCCCAAACTAGGGCCAAAATGGTGCCAACACACCAACAAAACCAGCCCAAACCAGTGCCAAAATGGTGCCAACACACCAACAAAACCATCCCAAACCAGGGACAAAATGGAGGGACCACGACTCTACACCCAAACCACCCCTTACAGAGTCAACAAGCAAACCACTTGCCATAATTCACGATTCGGCCTTCAAACTAGCTGAAAAACATCAACAAACAGAAAAGAACCCACCCTGACCAACTCAGGAGGAAATTATTAGCTTAAGGAAAAGGCGTCGTGTCCACTCGACGTGGCATTGAGTGAGCAGCACTCACTCAGTGCTAAACACTAAAACAGAGAAGGCATCGAGTCCACTCGACGCCAAACACAGGAAGGCGTCGAGTCCACTCGACGCTAAAGACTTCAGCAAAGAAGGCGTTGAGTCCACTCGACGCCAAGGGACTTAGCCGCAAAAATCATGCCTGGACAATGGCGTTGAGTGAGGTCAGCTCACTCAACGCCAAAAGACTAAGAAAAGTCTACTGGTTAGATGGCGTGGAGTCAGCTCACTCGACGCCAAAAGACTTAGAAAATTTATCTGCTGGCAATGGCGTTGAGTGTGTTCAGCTCACTCGACACCAATGGCTGATGGCGTTGAGTGAGCTCAACTCACTCGACGTCAACAAACTTAGACAAATAATCTACTGAACGATGGAGTTGAGTGAGTTTAGCTCACTCAATGCCAAAGGCAGACATCGTTGAGTGAGCTCAACTCACACAAAGTCAAAAGAATTAGACAAAAAGTCTTTGTACAATGGCATCCCAAAAGCAGATGGCGTTGAGATGAACTCACTCGACGTCAAAGGACTTAGACAAAAAAATTCTCTGGAAGGTGGCGTTGACTCAGCTCACTCGACGCCAAAGGTCAATGGCGTTGAGGGAGCTCCACTCACTCAACGCTTTTGGAATTAACTTTCCGAGCTACAATCCAGGCATTGAGTGAGCTCCACTCACTCAACGCTTTTGGAATTAGACTCAAAACCAAACCAGCCAGACGTTGAGTGTATCCACCACTCTCAACGCTTTTGGACTTAGCCTTTAAGTCACTCAACGCCTGCAACCCGAGAGCTATTCTTTGGCTTAAAAAAATTCCTCCTACCCCTTCTACCCGACTACAACTATCCCCCAAGCTAGAATAAACTTAGTAAATTCCATTCCTACCTCCAGCCACTATCTGGACACAAAATCAGCAACTAGGAGAGAAAAAAATTAATAAATTTTGGCAAGAGTTGGTTCGGGATAAAGCTAGCAGCAGCCCTAGCTTCTAGGAGAATAAACTACACTGCTGTACATGAACAACCAGGAAATATAATCATGAAAAAGAAGAGCTTGGCTAGGGTAAAGAGCACCACTTGTCTCAATCTTCAGGACACAGCAGTTGCTCTTCCAACTCCAGCACAACTAGACAAGGACGGCCACAAACTGCAACCTGAAGCTAAATAATGGTGAAAAACTGAGCTACCCGACAATCTATAGCTTCTAAAACAGCCCTAGAGCAAGGAAAACTTACCTAGGATGGAAGAACTGAGTGAGAGCAGCCCAAATCTGCCCTTGCCCGAGGAAACCGAGCTCTACACCTCCTGAAAATGCCGGCCAAAAGTTTCAGAATTCTGCTGCCCGAAAGCTTCTGGAAGCTAACAGACTCTCTTTTTGGGGAAGAAGAAGAAAAATACAATAGAATAAGCTTTCTTCTATCTTATCCAGCCACCAGCTAATAAATAAATACTATTATACTATAATAATTTAAGTCTTAGTAGGCCACAGCTCCTACCGCCACTAGCTAATACCGCCCCCTTATTCTTTATAATAAAAGCTGTATATAACTTAAGCTATGACAAGCTATATACCATTATATTAACCGATTGCTGCTACTATAATATGTAATCTACTAGATCTTAAGGATATTATATCTTAAGATATAGAACAAAAGATTAAATTAATTGTATAATACTATTACTTAATCAAATAGCACGTCCAAATGACTCGAAAATTTCAACTATCTTGGAATTTAACGAAATTCACACCGTAGCTAAATATCCACGCTACGAATCTAATGGAGAAATCAAAATCGTCATCCGACAAACAAAACTCGGGCTAACATTGCCCGAAGCCAAAACACAAGCATTCCTGAAGAGGCACCACCGAGTCACCAAAACAGACTCCGACTTGCTAGGGAATCTTGTGAACAGGCTACAAAACAAGGCACTCAAAGGCCTAAAGAGCTAAGACCACGTTCTAACAACGACAAAGGCCAAATATACGCCAACGTAATGCTAATCAAAGATTAAACAATTGCAGAAAAACTGGGGGCGTTACAAGTCAGAGCAGGAAGGAGGAGGAACCATCAGGAGGGGAAACGGGAGGGGGAGGTAGCCTTGCCGTATTATGACTTCCACGAGGAGGAAGGTCACACGATGGCTACCTGCCCAGAGTTTCTAGAGATGAAGAGAGTTAGAGGAGCAGGGGAGCAGCAGCTACTACTATGGGAGAGCTACCTCCCCCTCCCCCAAATGAGAAAAACACTTTCTCTAGGAATGACTTGCCAGACCATGAAGATCCATTCTGCGATGCGTTGGTGATTTGGACCGCCATCAAAAATTTCATGGTATCGCGGATCATGGTCGATAATGGGAGCTCGGTGAATGTCATCTTCAAGAAGGCATTCAATGAGATGAGGGTGGAGGCTCGAAGGATGTTGGCAGCAGATGGGCCGTTGTTCGGGTTTTCGGGAGAAAGGAAGGAAGTCTGGGGGGGGGGGAGTGAGACTTCAGGTAACTATGGGAGAGCTGTCTAGGAATTGCCGCTTCGTAATAGTGGACGCTCCCAGCAGTTACAATGCCATTTTGGGCGCCTTTTGATCAGTTCCTTCAGGTGCGTTCAATCGTCTTTCCATCAGAGTGCGAGGAGATCCAAAAGCAGCCAGGGAGTGCTACGTGATGGAGGTAAATACCATTTCTTGGCAGGGCGATGCCGAGGAACTGGAGAAGAGGATGGAACAATGGGAGCAGGAGGTCGGAGGAGAGTAGAAGAGGAGAGGGAAGCAGTAGGGGTGGAGAGAGGCATTGCGGGGGAGCCAAAAACGACAGGGGAGAAAGAGGTCGGAGGAGAGGTAGAAGAGGAGAGGGAAGCAGTAGGAGTGGAGAGAGGCATTGCGGTGTAGCCGAAAATGACAGGAGAGGAGGGAGAGATGGAGGTAGTAGAGGCAGGAGGAATGGAAGGGGGAAGGAAAGAGAAAAGAAAGGCAAGGGAAATGGAGAAGTCATCCAGGGTGGAAGCTCAGCTGGAAGGGAGAGGAGGTTCGTCATTAAGAGGGGGCCCAACTAATGAAGAGGTGGAGAGGTTCTTGAGGGAGGTGGTTGCATCTGTTGAGGGGCGTGAAGCCGTAGAATGTGAGGTCAGCAAGCAGGAGGAGAGACTGAGGGAGCAAGAGGGAGAGACAGAGACTTCGAGGCTAAAGGCGACGGTTGAGGTGTTGGAGATGGAAATTCTCATTAAGGAGGGAAGGAACGGAAGATAAAAATCAGTGGGGAGCTCAGCCCTGAGGACCAGGAGGAGATCAGGGGATCCGTGCAGAGGAACATCGACATCTTCGCTTGGAGCACAGCCAACATTCCAGGGGTTGACGCAGACGTGGCATGCCATCATCTCAACCTTGACCCCAAGGCTTGATAAATACAACAGAAGAAGAGAGCCATCGCTTCCAAGATGGTCGGACCCATCAGGAAAGAGGTGGAGATGCTGCTCAAGGCGGGGTTCATATCCACAAACAAGTACCCGGGGTGGGTGAGTAACGTTGTAATGGTGAAAAATGGGGAGGGAAAATGGAGAATGTGTGTAGATTTTTCTCTAAACGTGCCCTCAGGATTGTTATCCTCGGCCTCAAATCGACGCGCTAGTTGATTCAGTCGTCGGGTTTTCACTAATGCATTTTCTAGATGCCTTTTTAGGGTACCATCAAATATGCATGCACCCCCAGACATCAAGGATGTCACCTTTGTCATGGAGGATGGGTGCTTCAGCTACAACATGATGCCCTTCGGATTGAAGAACACGTGGGCAAATTATCAAAGAATGATGGACTGGGTCTTCCAGGAGCAGAAGGGGCGGAACCTCGAGGTTTATGTGGATGATCTGATGATCAAGAGCCGAGATCTCGGGTCCCATGTCCTGGATCTGGAAGAAACCTTTGGGACCATATGGAAATATAAGATGAGGCTCAACCCTCCAAAGTGTGTATTTGGGGCCAACATGGGAAAGTTATTAGGGCATCTCCTCACCCCCTCGGGAGTGGAGCCTAACCCAGAAAAAGTGAAGGCGATCTTGGAATTTGAATCTCCGAAGAGTGCTAAAGAGGTCCAATGTATCGCCAACAAGTTGGCTAGACTGAGCAGGTTACTCTCTCGGGCGGGAGAAAAATGCTCGCCCTTCTTCCAAGCATTGAGAGGAGGAAAGAAATTTGAATGGACCCCCGAGTGCGAAGAGGCTTTCCGAGCTCAGAAGCAGCAACTCACCCAGACATCGCTACTCCAAGGGCCACGAGAGGGAGAGGGTTTGTTCTTATACCTAGGAGTAGGGACCGGAGCAGTAAGCTCAGTCCTTGTATGAGAAGAAGGGAAGATGCAGTTCACAATCTATTATGTAAGCAGGGTACTGAAGAAGGCAGAGCTCAGATATCCCATACTTGAAAAATTGGCTTTCTCTCTCATCATCTCAGCCAGGAAGCTCAGGCCATACTTTCAGGCTCACTCAATCTAGGTGGTGACAGATAATTCTCTCTGCCGCATCCTGGAGGGTGTGGAACATTCTAGGAGGTTGGCCAAGTGGTTGCTAGAGCTCAGCGAATTTGATCTCACTTTTACTCCTCGGGTAGCTATCAAGGCGCAAGCGGTTGCAGATTTCTTGGCAGATTATGTGGTTGAGGTTGGATAAGCTGAGGCACCTCTTCTAGCGGCTTGGGAGATGCTAGTAGATGGAGCCTCTGGAAAAAGTTCTTTTGGAAGAGGGATGATCCTAGTGAGTCCTGATGGAACCAGAATTGGGCAGGCCCTGAAGATTCACTTCACCCTCACTAACAACCAGGCGGAGTATGAAGATATTATCGCAGGGCTCAAGCTAGCTCAAGAGCTCGGCATACAAGACATCAAGGTCTCCACGGACTCTATGGTGGTCGCAGGACACATCAATGGAGAGTTTGAAGCAAGGGAGCCCACCCTCCAATTTTATTTGATGAAGGTGAAGGGTGTCATCGTGCAGTTCTGCATCTTTTCAATTCAACACATCCCAAGAGAAGAGAGTGCTCAGGATGACCTGCTCACCAAGAACGGCCCTAGAGCGGGAGGAACCGTGACGGAGCTCTTCAGGCCCTCCATAGAAGAGGGAGAATTGATGGAAGTTGAGCAGTAAGGGTCTTGGATGGACCCCCTTCATTACCTTTTTGACCTCGGGACGTCTTCCCGAAAGAGACCTCGATAAGAAACGGATCAGGTACAAATCAGCATACTACCTGCTGAAGGAGGGGACATTATACAAAAAGACACTATCAACACTATTGGCTCAGTTTGTATTTGAGCGGGAGACCTCAAGAGTTCTAGAATCGATCCATTTAGGAGAATGCGGGAGCCACTCAGGAATTCAGACCTTAGAAGGAAGGGTGTTAAGGCAAGGCAACTTCTGGCCTACCCTCAAGAGGATGCCGAAGAATTTGCAAAGAGATGTAAAAAGTATCAGGAGTTTGCCCTCCTTCAACTGCTCCATGCCCAAAGATTACGTACAATTAAGGCTTCCCGGCCCTTTGTAATATGGGGGCTAGATTTGGTGGGCCTGTTCCCCCATGACTGCGGCCAGAGGAAGTTCCTGCTGGTCATGGTGGATTACTTTTCAAAGTGGCTGGAGGTGAAAACATTGGCTAAGGTGACGTCGCAAGTGGTCAAAAATTTCATGTGGGGAGAGATCATCTGCCAGCATGTGCTACCTTTGGCAATCGTCACGGATAATGGAACACAGCTTGCTAGCATGGAATTTGTGGATTTATGTATACAGTTGGGTATAGAGCTTCGCTTCGCCTCGGTTCATCATCCTCGAAGCAATGGGTAGCTGGAAGCGGCGAACAAGGTCATCATGAATATTCTGAAGAAGAAGGTGGAGAACCTAAGGGGAAGTTGGGTAGAGCAGCTCCCTTTCATTCTTTGGGCTTTGAGGACTACGCCAAACACAACCACGAGTGTGACTCCATTCAAACTCTCCCATGGCTCGGAGACCGTTATACCTATAGAGTTCGAGGTTGAATCTCCTACGGTGGCTGCAACAAATAAAGGAGACGAAGGGTGGCAAGCAGAAAACGAGGGAGAGCAGAAGCTTTCTCTCGATATGGTAGAGGAGCTCAGGGAATTGGCACCAATCCGGCAGGAAGAAGTCAAGCGCCGAATGGCCAAATATTTTGCCAAGCATATCAGGGTTAGACAGTTCCAGAAGGGTGACTTGGTCCTCAAGAATGTGGATGCTGCGGGCAGGGGAGCCTCAGTGGGAAAGCTTAACCCCAACTGGGAGGGCCCCTTTGTAGTAAGGGAAGTCCTAAAGTTAGGAGGGTACCTCCAACAGGATGTGGACGGGGTACCCCTCGATCGTGCCCGAAGCTGCAATGACCTGAAGAGATTCTACCATTGACATCTTACCTTTTCAAATACTTGTAAATTTGTTACGGTTTCCTGATATAATGAAATTCCAAGTGTTTCTCTCCATGAAATGAGACCGCGACGGATGAATGGCAAGGCCACAAGAAGGCCCGTTTACCAGGCTCTCATCAAGCTGGCAGGACTGTAGGCTCAATCAGTGGTAGGATGAATGGCAAGGTACCGAGAAGACCCGCATCAGGCTCTCGTCAAGCTGGCTGGACTGTAGGCTCACTCAGTGGCAGGATGAATGGTAAGGCCCTGAGAAGACCCGCTGACCAGGCTCTCATCAAGCTGGCAGAACTATTGGCTCACTTGGTGGCAGGATGAATGACAAGGCCCCAAGAAGACCTGCTGACCAGGCTCTCATCAAGCTGGCAGGACTGTAGGCTCACTCGGAGGAAGGATGAATGGAAAGGCCCCGAGAAGACCCGGTGACTAGGTTCTCATCAAGCTGGCAGGACTGTAGGCTCACTCGGCGGCATGATGAATAGCAAGACCCTGAGAAGACCCGCAGACCAGGCTCTCATCAAGCTGGCAGGGTTGTGGGCAAGCTTGGTGGCAGAGTAAGTGGTGAGATCTCTTAAAGAAACATCCCTACATGTCAGCAAATGAGGAAAGTTCATAAAAAAATAAACTATAGGAGGCAAGGGTTTGAGCAGTGCAAGTGGAGGCATTCCCAGCTGGCGACCCAGGGGAAGGTCTCGCCTATGGCGAGTGGGAACTCGCAGTGGAGGGAAGGCCCTGCCTAATAAGGGAGCGAGTTAATCCCTGGAGGCCACTCGCGCCAGAGGTGTCTTGAGGCGAGACGCGAAGGGGGAGTCAGTTAGTCTCGCGTACAAATGAGGTGGGGGAAGTCTTACTACTCGCACTTTGAACGAAACCAACTCCCAAGCGAGGCGGCAAGACGAGGAGTAGCTCCATCTTGCAAGCATAATAAAGTCAGAGGGCCGTCTCGCAGTAAATGAAATAAAGCAAAGTAAAATAAATAGAATGAAAAAGCGAGCAGACAAGGCAAAAAAGTTCATACACAATCATATAATTGTTTATTACAAGAAAGAGATGGGGTGCTCTCTTATGAAAGAATATGCTTAAGTTTGATTACAAAAAAGACTACACTACATTCCAGAGAAGCAAAAAAGGGAGTAAGAGCCCTAGATCCCGCCAGCATTTCTTCACCTTTCCTCATTGGAAGAGGTATCCTCGTCCTCCTCGCCATATATGTGTGGCACGAGATCTCGAGCAGTGAAGGTCTCTGAGTCTTCTTTGACGATCCCCAACTCGTTCATCATCTTCAGGACGAGCTCTGCCATCTTTATGTTGGCATCTCGGCATAACTCTTCGACCTCCTCAAAAGAGTAATGAGGCGGGGGAGCTTGGAGGGGTGGGCGAGAGGATGACAGAGCGCTGTCCCGAAGGTGGGCGTTCTGGGCCTTCAAATCCTTGTTATCCTCCTCCAGGGCTGCCATGCGCAAGAAAATTCTCTCTGCCGTCTCGTCATCCTGCGAGACGCTCATTAGTAAGCAAGGAACATACACGAGAGAAACTGATCAAGGGTAAAGGTTAAGGCTTACCACACCACCCTGGGGTTTGGCTAGAAGGGCCTCAGCAACAACCAACCTCTTTTCGAGATCACCCGACAGCTCGTGCTCCGCCTCTAGGCCCGCCTCAGCGTCCTTCCATTTTTTATTGTTGAAAACTAGGCGGTGCGAGAGCTCCAAGGCGCGCAGCTAGGCGTGGGAGTTCTTCAGCACAAGGTCCAAGCGAATATTCCTTCTCGACGGAGACAACTTCTGGACCTCCATAAAGACCATAGCCCAGGCAGAAGGGGTGGCTAGTGGGAGCGTCCTGCTCCTTCCAATAGGGAAGGAGGATAGAGACCGACACCCGGTTCGTGTCCTTCTCCCATAATAGAACCGGGTCGCCGACGACATCTTGCACCACGGGACCCATGTTGAATTTCTGGTGAGAGGAGGGGACTAGGCGACTGGAGGAAGCGGCCTCACGAGATAGAGAGGCGAACGAGGCAGCTGAGGTGTCTGCGGGCTGGTCAGGTAGTGTCGTCTCGCGGGTAGGCGAGACGACCTATCGGGGAGGCGAGCGAGGAGACTGAGATTCTCTTATGGAGATGCGGCTCAAGGACCCCGACATCTCCATCTTCTCTTTCTAGGCCTTCTAATTTTACCTTTAGGGAACGTAACAACTTTTTTCATCTTTTTCTTGGATCTAGAGCGAGAGGGTGCGACGTCTTCTGCAGGTCTCTTCTTGATGGCAGGAGCCAGGGATTATTTCGCCGCCTTGGCCGCCATACTGGCGAGGGAGAGACCCTTTGACAGCTTAACGCTGCTCTTGTAAGGGGGTGGACTGGGACGTTAAGCTCTCCTAAATAAGCAACTTGGCGATAAGAAGGCGAGATGAAATAATAAACGCGAAACCAAGGGGTTGCGAGCGTACCTTCGCCAGGAAGTGCAGGAGGGAGCGAGTCGAGCCCTCGCCTCAAGAAATGAGCTTCGAAATTCTTGCTGACGAAGAAATCATAAAGGAGCTTATCCGTGCCTTCAACCTAGGGGGATAGGTAGAACACCTCGGCGGGCGACACAGGCACGAGCGGGATGCCCCCAAGTTCTGGCGGATGAAGATGAAGCGGGTGAGACAGTGATGATTTTTGTTGGGCATCTCGCATACCTTGAGGCCTTGCCCGGTGAAGTAGGAGATGCCATCGTGGTTGACATGACAAATGAACAGCTTGCGGAAGACGATCAAGCTGAATTTTATGTGCTCCCGACGCATGTAGCTGGCGAAAGCAACTAAAACTGACATGACATTCGGATTTAGTTGTGCAGGGACGGCGCTGAAGTACTTCAGGACCTGCTTAACCTCCGGCTAGAGGTGCAGTCTCAGTCCCGCTTCACAGTGCGAGACGGGGAAAGCATGTTCGTCGGGGTAAAAGGTGTTGATCGCCTCGCCGACCTTTGGGGGTCGTGATTCAAACCCTTCCACCAAGAACTCGCGGGCGAAGATATTGTAGTCCTCTTTAGAGATCCTGCTTGGGGGGAAGTCATAGTCAGCGAACCTTCTCCTGCACCAGCTGCTCCCCTAACCCTCTTCAGCCTTCTTCTTTCCCATTATTGGCAAGATGTTCAAAGAAAGTAGCGAGAAGGAGAGGCGAGATGGCCAAAGAAAGTAGGAGAGGCGAGACGGTCAAAGAAAGAAGTGAGAAGGAGTATAGGCGAGAGCAAGAGTCGAGATGGAGGAAGCGAGAAAGCAAGATCTCGGACGCAACCGGGGTGTAAGAGCGCGGGTATCTTTCTGATCTAGGTGTGGGGGTGCTTATAGTGGATATGGGAAGTAGAGAAAATGGGCGGGAAAAATATGGAGTAAGTGGGAGAGTCGGGCGGCGTTTCATGCTCTCTCTTCTGGCCTCAAATCGCGTAGCCCAGCACGAGCTTTCCCAGCAAGACATAACAAAAAAAAGAGGGGGCAAAAAACAAAATATAAATAAAAAGAAATTAATTGAGCCTAGCCATATGATAATTACTCAGCAATGAAATTAACAGATAAGCAATGATTTTTAACTGTCCCATTCCACACAAGGCGGGAATCATGTTCGCAGGGCCTAAATGATAGGCGAGACGACAACATAATATGATGCAGGCCCAAGGTTTCGACGGATTTAACTATGCGTTCTTATGTTTGACAATTTAATTAGATATCTAGCGTGCGGTTTCTCTACTTAGCACTATCGAATACTCAAGCATGTAAAGGCACAAATTCCACAATAATCAACGCAAAGGGCTGCTACCCCTTATTTTAGATTGAACAAGGGCTATATGCCAATGTTCACTCAAGCGAAATGGACCCACCCGATCTGGACAAGTAGCAATTCAAATTAAATTATGCGCAAACGTTCATATATCCAATAAGAGAATATCCAGACTAAATAAGTGATTTTAAAATTAAGTCCTAATCGATCCCAAAATTAATTAATAGATGGTATATCAAATCACTTGAACTCAAGGGGAAATCAAGGGTCATGAACCCGATTTCTTCTAGTGTTCACGAGATCTACCCGTTATAATTAATATGAAAAATATTCGAGAAATAAATTCTTTGAAAATTAGATTTTAACTAGCACAATATTCAATATAAATCAGAACAAATTACTAGCCTTCTATTCCACCAAGATCTCACATATAATATAGAAGAAATCACACAAAGAGGTGTAGGAATTCGTTACCCAATCCCAATAATAATCCTTCCACAAGATGAGTGGAGGAGGCGCTCACGACGGTGGTAGATTCTCTATTTCCACGCAAATCCTCGGATCCGCACCGGATTATGAACACACTCGCCGTTTTCTTTGCCCAAACCCTAGAAGAGGGAGAACTCTTGATGGCCGTAAATATTCACGGAGGGGAGGATGTCCGGTTTTTGGAGGGAGAAAGAGGAGGGGAGACTCAGTTTGTTGGATGGGGAGGGTCGCCGATTTTGTTTTTTGTAAGGAGAAAAAGTTGGTCGATTTTGAGGGGAGAAAAGGAGTAGGAGAGGGTTTTTAAGGGGAGAAAAGAGGAGGGAAAGACCGGAGGAGTCTTGTGGCTGAATTCCACAAGGAGGAGAGGGAGGAGGGTGTCCGAAATTGCCATGGAAGAGGGGGAAAGAGGGGTGGCCGAATTTTGCAAGAGGGAGGAGGAGAGTTCTCAATATAATTAGGTTTTCAATTTCTTATCATTCTCTCCTCAATCCTTCATAACATGGCTATATATAGCCTACACCACTCAATCTCCCTCCATTCAAAATTCAAAATTCAAATTAAAAATATGATGGTTATATGCACCCATTATAGCATATGAAATGAAATAATTAAAACAACACATGATGGTTATAAGAACCCATCATTACACATGAAATGAAAATTAAAACATGAAATAAATACTTAAAATAAAATTACTAAAATAATAAAATTGTTAAAATATATAATTATAATAATTTAATTTATAATTATATATTTTTATATAATGGCAGCGAACATCGATCTCATCCTCGATCTTGCGGCAGCGATCGTCCTAATCGACAAACTCTCTCAGACGGGGATCAATGGAGGCAGTGTCAGCAACGTCTCCATCATAATATATATTACAGAATTGAGTGAAAATTAAAAGAGCGAGACTATTAAAAAGGCGAGACGAAGCAAAAGGTTTTTAATTTTTGTGCCATTTCTAGCGCCCTCCGCTGCGAGTCCCCGCACAGGGGGTCGGCCCGGGATGTGGAAGGCGCGAACGATATCGAGACCATAGTGTGTGAGACGGAGTTGCTGGTCGACCTCGTTTATGATTTCCTGAGGGTCGGTCTCGTCTATCTCAACGCCAACATCGATCTCTGAGGACATGTGAGCGCATTCAATCTCCAGCCAGTCAATTTGCCTGTCGGCCGCTTGCTTGTCTTGTTCCATCTCGCGGATAATACGCATGTACTTCCGAAACATCTCGGAAGTCCTACACTTCATCTCCACCGTATTCATAGGGTCGCCCAGGTAGTCTTCAATCTTGTCTAGGTCAGGAGGAAGCGAGACGGCGAGCTGCTCAGAGAAGTCTTCGGCGGGCGAGTCGATCTCGGTGCCTGTGAAAGGAGGAGACAAAGGACACAATGAGAGGTGTTCTTGGAGGAAGGCTTGGAAGTGGCGAGCGAGACAGAGGAGCGAGAGGGAAGGACTAGTTCATTTACCTGGATTGCAAGAGGTCCCAGCAATCTGGGAAGGGTTATCATTCCTCATATTCGGAGGGGTAGATGACTGAGGCGAGTCAGAGTTTTGGTGATGGATGATGATATTCTCTAGCGGTTTTTCCGGTCGGTGATGAGGCGCGAGATCTCCCCGGTGAATCACGACGGGAGTAAATAAGATGAGTAAAGGGAAAATAGGGGCAAAAGCAAAAATTCACCTCTCTCTCTCTCTCCAGGAGATGTAGGAGGAAGGGCATGGATTTCCAAAGAGGCGTGAGTGGGCTCCTCGGCCGAGAAGTGGGCCAGCGGTTTTTTACTTTCTTTGGGCGAGATGACGACGATGACAACGAAGCAGGGGTGCAAACCAAGGCCGGGGCCAGAGTGGCCATGTTGGCCTTGTTTTGTTTGCGCACCATCGCGAGGCGTTCGCGGAAGCTCTGGCTATAATACATGACTTCGATGGAGCGAAGGAAGGAAGAGGTGAGAGAGGGGGCGCACTCTCTATGCGAGATGAGGATCATATATTTATAGGCTCCGGTGGAGGGCCCCACAAAAGATTCTCTCATAAATACACTTTAATTACACGAGCCTTGGTTGGACTTTCTTTCCGAGCTTAGGGCAACCTTGAAAAGAGCGGGGATTGTGTGCAACCTCGGGCCCATTGGAGCAGAAGGCTCTAGAAAAAGAGAGGAGTAGGCGAGAGGGACCCATTGAGAGGGCCACTCGCTAGGTGAGAGGGCCACTCACAAAGGCGAGAGGGCCACTCGCTAGGTGAGATGGACCTAGGGGAGGGCCACTCGATAGGTGAGAGCCCACTCGCAAGGTGAGAGGGACCTAGGGGAGGGCCACTCGTGAGAGGTGAGAGTTCACTCACAGGGCGAGAAGGAACTGGAGAGACGGGCAACTCGCGATGCAGGAGGGGGAGCAGCTCTCGCTCGCGAGATGCTGTTCTCGTCGAGCACCGGTTCGGCGATGGGCCTAGCGTCGGTTTGACGGTTGGTCGAGTGCCGGTCAAGTTGGAAGACAATTTTTTACCTTTTTGGCCCTAGGTGATTTTACACTTTTGCCCTTGGTGTTCTGCATATAACCCTTCAGAATAGCGAAGTTTGGCTGTTGGCAGATCAAACCCAGGGTATTTTGGTAATTTCAGGTTGGTTCAGTTTGGTTATTGGCAGTTCAAACTCAGAGGCCTATAAATGGACCGATAAGGTGCCTGGAAGAAGGTTTTGGACACCTTCTTCGACTAAGGCACCTAGCTCAGCACTGGTTAGGGAGGGGGAGAATTTGTAGTTCTTCTGGGTAAGAGGTGGGACCTCCGAGCTGAAGCCCACAGTATGTTTCTAGTCTTTGAGACTCTCGTCCAGGGAGGAATTTGAGAAGAGTAGGTGTGAGCTGCAATTTAGATCTGAACTCTAGGAGAAGTCAGTTTTCTAGTTTCAACACCACTCTTACGACGGATTTTCCTTTGATTGAGAATCAAATTACAGCTTGAGATTGTACCTTTCATAGAAAGCAAATAAAGGGTACAAAGGGGGAAGCTGGCAGTTAAGGAAGAGAGAAGCCGAAAGCTGCACGGTTTGACCAGAGAGGTCAGCAGACCGCGCGGTTAGCTGATCCCGTAGCTAGCTTGAGCAAGTTGAGCGGACTGCGCGATTAGGCATAGTGAATAGGAGAGGTCGCGTGGATTGAGAAGCTGAGTCCGTAGGTGTTGACGTCTTGATCTTGTCAACGATTGTCCTTGGGTCGACTACCCTCCTCCAATGAGAGGTATGGGGGGCTATTTATAGGCCCGAGGAGGTAACGGTCTTGGTAACTTCACCCCCGGCGGAGCATTAAGTTGTAGTATGTAGAGAATGAGTGCGCCGAGTCCGAACCATGTTGTGCGAATAGGGATTTGCTGGAGAAGATTCTGCTGTTGGTGGCTTGTCCCCCAGGCTGGGCGACAAGAGGCTTGGCGACCTGGCGGACTGAGGAGGCAGGTCGCGCGTGCTGACGACGTTTGCTGCCGAAGTTAATGGTGGGCGGTCTAGAGGTAGGTCACCACTATTGTCTAACAGTGCGCTGGAGTTGAGTCCGCCGCCTTGTTGCGTGGGCTGGGCGGAGTCCTGTTGCCAAGTACTTATACAGGTCCGCATACTACTGGTGAACTGATGGGACAGGCCGCTACTGCTGACTGGTGTCCTGAAGGCTTGTCGCCACTATTGCCATGCGGCGAGCTGGTGGGCTAGAGACAAAGTCCGTCCATAAGTGGCAGACAGGAGAATTGGTTGTCTAGGCAACTTGGAGGCTAGTCCCTGGCGATATGGCTGTCTGGGCAGGGAGAAATCCGAGTCCTCCACTTAGATTGCACCTATTGGGACAAGAAGAATCAATGCAGTTAGCCGAGCAAACCGCATGGTCTGTAGGGGTGGACTCAGGAAGCAGTCTACAGTCCCCTGCGGGACGAGGGGCCGTTGCGTGACCTAGGAGGTCAGACCGGGGAGACCGCCCAAACCCCGTGGCTTGAGCGGACAGAAAATTCTATCTGCCCACCCTAAGACTGGTCGCGACCTCTAGGAGGAACCTGGAGCAGTCCGCGACTGGTGAGCTGACTACCTTGGGAGGGATCGCCGATTTCTGGGTTTACATAATCCCCGCACTCTTGCGAGTCCTGAAGGGAACTTCAAAAAAGTAGGAGACCCACGAAAATCGTGATCCATCCCTCGAAAAAACAAGAAGCAGGGAGAGATAGAACTTGGTATCTCTCCTCAAAAAAGGAATGCCAATATCTATCTTTTTCCTGCACAGGAAAAGTTAATGCAGGCAAAAAGAGGTACATCTTGTGCGTACCTGGGTTACTTTTGCAAAACGAAGAAGATGTGAATGTCTTCCACTGAGTTCTGAAAAACAAAGATAAGTGGAAGACATAGAGGAAATAATAACTTGCAAGTACCTGAAGGGAACTTGCAAGCATCTGTTAAACTCTACAAAAGGAAGAGTGAGTAGCAGTTGTGATAGAAAAATAAGGTGCAAGTACCTGAAGGGAACTCGCTAATATCTGCCGACCTCTGCAAAAGAAGAGTGATAAGCAGATATGATAGAAAAATTAAGCTGCAAGTACCTGAAGAGAACTTGCGAATATCTACTAATCTCTGCAAAAAAAGAGTAAGACGCAGGTATGAAAGAAAAACTAAGCTGCAAGTACCTGAAGGGAACATGCGAATATCTGCTAATCTCTGCAAAAGAGGAGTAAGACACATATATGAAAGAAAAACTGAAAAGTGTTCAATTTGTCTACCTAAATCACTTAGAGGGGTGAATAGGTGAGTTGTGCATCTTTTTGCGGAATAAAAATTTAGCGTGCTATGCACAGAAAAATAATAACCAAGCAATCACAGACGAAACCAAGAATTATACTGGTTCCCTAACCTTGGGTACGTCCACTTTCCACTCATCGATCTAGCAATGCACTAGACTCAGCCACTCCACTAATCTCGGATTGAAAATAATCCTACTACTCGAAATAACGTTCCTACAACTCGATCCACAAAACAGATCTACACTCGGAAGATAAAAACTTCCTACAACAACTCGGAGAACAAAGCTTCTACACTCGGAGAATAATCTCTTACAAGAATAGATTGAAATAAGAAATACAAACAGTAATATCTCTCAGATCTGGAAATTTCTGCCTAGGTTTTCCTTCTTGAACTTTACGGCTCTGTCAGAAAATATTGAAGAAGACTCGGCTTGATCCTTGATATAAAATTTATGGACTCACAAGATCAAGAAGAGGATGTGTAGACTGTACAAGATCTTGATCTGCAAGTCGACTTTTCTGAATCATTCTTGATCGAAAGCCCTTGGCGATGAGGAAGATGAGCGACGGCTTCCGATTTAGGAAAGAGAATTAGGGATTCAGAAATTCTTCTTACGCGTCTTCGGGTTGGTTGGAATGACAAGACCATTTATAAGTATCCATAATGATCATAATTAAGATTAATGATATCCATGTGGACCAATCACGTCAAATCATATTGAAAAATGCGTCCTGATATTTAACGATTTTCAGAGAGAAACTAACTGCATTACTCGAGTGAAAAAAGGATTACTCGAGTACTACTCCATGTTCTCGAGAAGAAAACTTCAAGCTTCTTGAGAAGAAGTACTTAAGGAAACTTCAGGACATAATTCATCATTACTCGAGTGGAATGAGGAATACTCGAGTACTTAAAGTGTTACTCGAGAAATGGAAGGAATCTTCTCGAGTAAAGGAAGTAGAGAAAATTTTTAGGAGAAGTCTGGCTACTCGAGTACTAGAGCTTGACTTCTCTAGAAGTAGATGGACTTCTCGAGTACAAGAACTTCACTATTCGAGAAAGATAGACACTTCTCGAGTACTTGTCTTCTATCACTCGAGTCAAAGTACTTATCTACTCGAGTAATGAACTTAAGTACTCGAGTATAAGACTTAGACAATTCTGAGATAGAAAATATGTTATCTCAAGAATAAGAAGGGTCTACTCGAGTAACGGAACTGGCTTCTCGAGAACTATTTTCAACCTTCTCGAGAACTATTTCCCTTACTCGAAATTCAGACTTAACTTACTCGAGTACTATCAAAGAATCTACTCGAGTACTTATGTTCTTCTCGAGTAAAATACTTAGAAAAAGTTTGTTTCCTGAAAATTTTTCTTTCTTCAATGAAATCAGTAACATGTCTTTCTCCAACAAGTATAGTGCTTGAAAATGAAGTCTATCCTAATAGAGAGGCTACACATGAGTCAACACCATAGATTACACAATGAGAGATTACATTGTATGTTCATGTGTTTAGTGACCAACTGTAAACTGACATTGGACTACACTTGACAATAAAGTCCTGCAAACACATAACTCAAACAAGACATCAAATATAACTTAATTCATCTTAGTTTAAGTGTGAATTCATACAAATCTAGGTTATTGCGGATAAAATACCCAACAATCTCCCATATTTGTAGAAGTCAGAACCCTCTACACTAAAGTGAATTATATCAACATAAACAAATAAACGGACTAGATATTAAAGAGAAACTAAGAGTAATATGCTAAGAATTAAGATAATGAATTGATCATCAAAATTAAAGATTTTTATATATAGAATTGTCCAAAAATTTATTTCCACACAATTCAATCCACAATCTAAATCTTTGTTCATTACTAAGCTTGATGTTGATGTTGTTGTCTATCTTTCTTCTCTTGCTGCCTTCTCTGATAGCTGAATGGTTTTGGGTAGTACTTTGGAGGTCTTGATGGTGAATTAGGATTATTCCTTCTACTCTCGATCATAGATTCTTCTTTTGGTCATGGAATTTTCATACAGTTCCCATTCCTGAGAGCTATAGTGAGTAGTCCTTCTTTCATTATAATCCATTACCAATTTGAAAGTATCAAGGATTAAGGACTTTGAAGTAGGGCTCCAGATCTCTGCAAATTCTTGAGCTTTTCTCTTCTCTGCCTCTGGGTTTGGAATGGACCTGCTAGCGCAAGCTCCGTCACCATACTTTCTTCTTTTGGGGATATGTGCTTCAGGTTGTTCTTGAGGTATATCTATTTCCTAAACATAAGCAGGGAAGATCTGATTGTGCATCCACACTGCAGTGTCATAGGTATGATACTTCACACTATCTACCTGATTCTATACATCAGCATGAATCTCATTCATCTTAGCTGTCCAAAGAGTTTTCACATTTGCATCTGATTTTTCTAAGTAATCTTTTACTGGACCCTCACCCTTTCCTACTTCTACAGAGAGGGTTGCTATAGCATCGTCTTTGAATTTTCCCACCTCTTCACAAATCTTGTGGTTGTGCTCTTGGGCCTTATTTTCTAAATATATCTGATTACTTGCCGAGTTACTGACTGGTCCATCACCTGATCAATACTGGTAATGGTGTGGTTCCGAGCTTTTCCACCTATTTTGAACAATTGTTTCATCTCATCAGTATTGTACTGGATTTCAGCAAAGCCACTGCTCATTTCTTTCTCAAGAGCAGTAACCTTTTCTTTAACAGCTTTTAAAGAATCATCATAATTTTTCTTTGTTCTATGAACATCAGTTCTATCTTACCCAAAATATCATTTACAGCAGGAGTTGGAGTTACAACTAGAGGAATTGGAGGAGGAGGAGGAGCAGTCCAAGGAGAAATCTCTTCAATGACCACTGAACTCTGAGCCCTTGTAGTTTGAATCACAATGTCTCCTTCCTCACCAAGGATGGTGGGAAGAGTAAAGTACAAGCTCTTGAGAGGAGCTTCAGCGGGTTCTGGGGATTGTTCTTTCTTATCAGAGATCAGGATAGTGTCTTCTTGCTCTATGTTAGCAACAGGAGAATGGTGAACATGGGATTCTTGTTCACATTGAATAGGAGAAGTTGATGGTGTTGTAGTTTGTTCTTTGGATGGTTCTAGAGATTTGTCTTTCTGGAGGGGAGGAAGAGGCTCTTTAGAACTTATTTCTTCTATCATCCGATTTATGTCCTCTTCAGTAGAGAGAATGGTCTCTTGTACTTGAGCATCTGATAGTGCCTCATCAGGAGTGGCTGGGGGAAGAGCACCACCAGCAGGAGGGGTAGTTATCCTTTCTTCGAACTGAAAGAGCAGGCCCCCCTTAGCAACTGCACCAGATGTGCTAGTAATAAGAGGTAGAGAGGGAGATGGAGTCCTATCCTTAATGACTGGATGGTCATGAGCCTTGACAGCTTGGGCTAGATTCAGTAGTTTGAGTTCCCATCTCTGAATGGAAGAAATAGATACCTTCTTTATATGATGAAGTGTTGTCCCTTTGGAGAAGTCAAAAACTTCTTGATTTAACTCATACAGGATAAGAAAAGTAATACTGCATAGTTGGGAGCCTTGATGCTTTCCCTTATTTTATTAAGGATCATCATACAAAATTGAAACTTTTTTCTACAAATTATGGCTGTCATGATGTCAAACAAATCATTAGTTATGAAACTTATAGAACTTGTCTTACATAGTAGAACCTTGCCAATGATGTCAACAAGTAATTTGCTTTCAGGATTGAGATCATGTCGTCGAATGGAGGTAACTTCTACTGAAATTCCACAAAATCTTCATGCTCTGTCATGTTCTTCAGGAGTTAGGTCATCTTCTTCATCAACTAAGGGTAGCCGAAGAAGGGTATAGACAATGGACTTGGTGAGCTTGATTTTAATTCCCTTGACCTTTGACTTAAGAACTTTACCGTTCCTTCTCACTTTGGTATTTTGAAAGAACTCTTCAACTTCAAGAAAGAGAATTTTGCAGGGATGTTGTAGAACGAAGGTTAATCCGGCAGTGTCCAGGAGAATAAGAAGGTTTTGGAAATCGTCAAAAATTTATACAATTCCAGTGACAACAAGCTCACTACCAATCCCAATCTTGAAAGTCGGTGCCATTTGTCCAGAGAAATTCGAGAAATCGACTGAGAGAATGATGACGGCGGCGTGCTCTGCGACTGCGGCAGAAGACAAACAAACTCTTCTCTCTTTGTCGAGAAAGGGATTTTGAAATCGTGTAGAAATGAAATCCCGGATTTTCTATTTATACAACCCTAATTATTGATGATTAAGGAAGTAAATAACATAACATACCTTAGAATATGGCGGTATAAACTTTGGGCTGCGAATATAGAAATTTTAACTGAAGTCGAGATAATGTCTTCCTATTTCTCGAGTGGACCAGCATTACTCGAGTGAGAGAATGATAGTACTCGAATGACATCTTGGCACTTCTCAAGAAGAGTCTCATTATTCGAGTGGTATTACTCGAGTGACTTATTGAGTTCTCGAGTAGTCCAAGGAAGTAATCGAGTAGTCACATTCTTACTCGAGAAATGAGGTCTGGACTTGAGAAATTTTGACTTTTTGACGTATTCCTTGATCTCTGAGCCATGTTGTGAGTCCTCCTTCTGTATTCTTCTTTGTTGAGCATTCCAAGTTCTGTTTTGAAGAACGAGAACTTGGTCTCATCCAGCGACTTCGTTAATATATCTGCAATCTGTCTGTCAGTTGGGACATATTATAGATTTATGTCCCCATGCTCCACATATTCCCGATTGAAGTGGTATCGCAGCTCTATGTGCTTTGTACGGCTTTGAGAGACTGAGCTGTTGGCTATTGCAATCGCACTGGAGGAGTCACAAAGCAAGGGAATGTCTTTGACTTTAATATTGTAATCTTCAAATTGGTTCTTTAACCATAGCAATTGTGCACTGCAACTGCCTGCAAAAATGTATTCTGACTCGGACGTTGAAATTGTGACACAATTCTACTTTTTGCTACTCCAAGAAATGAGTCTCCTTCCAAGGAATTGACAAATCCAGAAAGTGCTCTTTCTATCATCTTTACTACCTGCAAAATCTGCATCTGAGAAACCAGTTAGTTCGCTATCATTATTTCTTGGGTACCATATGCCAATATTCAGTGTACCTTTAAGGTATCTAAAAATCAGCTTTGCAACAACATAATGAGATTCCTTAAAGTTCACTTGGAATCTAGAACATACACATATGGAGAACATTATGTCTGGTCTACTGGCAGTAAGGTAGATCAAAGATCCAATTATGCTTCTATACTTGGTTTTATCAAAAGGTTTCCCTTTCTCATCCTTCTCCAGAGACACAGCTGAACCCATTGGAGTCCTCATAGAGGTTGCGTTCTCCATTCCAAATTTCTTAATCAACTCATTGGAGAACTTTGTCTGCGAGATGAAAATTCCATCTCCAGATTGTTTCATCTTAAACCCTAAGAAATACTTCAGCTCTCCCATACTGCTTATTTAAAACTTACCTTACATAAGTTTTGAAAACTTCTTGCATAGGTTGTTGTCAGTAGAGCCAAAAATAATATCGTCGACATAGATTTTCACTAGCAAAATCTTGCCTTTTATTTCCCTAAGAAATAATGTCTTATCTATCTTTCCCCTTGTGAACTTATTTTCAAGAAGAAAGCTAGACACCGTCTCATACTAAGCTTGAGGAGCTTGTTTCAAACCGTATAGAGATTTAAATAAACTATAGACATGATCAGGAAATTTAGAGTCAACGAAAACTGGAGGTTGTTCCACATATACCTCTTCCTTTATGTTACCATTAAGGAAGGCAGACTTCACGTCCATCTGATAGATAATGAAGCCCTTAAGTGCAGCATATGCTAGGAACAACCTGATTGCCTCCAACCTTGCCACTAGAGCATACGTCTGGTCGAAATCGATTTCTTCTTCTTGTCTATAACCTTTGGAGATGAGTCTGGACTTGTTCTTTATGATTGTTCCATCCTCGTCCATCTTGTTCCTGTAGACCCACTTTGTCCCGATGAAGTTCTTACCTTTGGGTCTTGGAACAAGTTTCCAGACTTGGCAACGCTTGAACTGATTTAACTCTTCTTCCATTTCCATTATCCATGATGCGTCTGAGTTTATTTCCTCAAACTTCTTCGGTTCAACCTATGAGAGAAAACTCAAATATAAATTTGCATTAGCTGTGCCTCTATTAGTTCTGACACCATCCCGTGGATCTCCTATGATTTTGTCCATTAGGTGATCCTTCAGATGTTTGAGTCTAGAGTCCTTGTATCTGGAGTGTCTTCAACCACAAGAGTGACTTCATCAACTTGGATGATTTCTTCATCTTGATCATCAACCTCTCCAATAGGGGTTGGAGTAGTGATCTTGATGAACTTTTCACCTTTTTATTGTGTCAGCTCATCCAAGTTAAGTTCTTTCATCTTTGAACCTACATCTTCAATGAACACACTAGAAGAGCTGCCTTACTGCAAGCTCTTCTCATCAAATATTACATAAATAGATTCTTCTATAACCAGGATTTTCTTATTAAATACCATATATGCCTTAATATGACTACTATACCCTACGAAAATACTTTCAAAGCTCTTTTCACTAAATTTAGTAGTATGATACTTGCCATTGTTAAGGACGAAGCATTTACAGCCAAAGATTCTAAAATATGAGATAGTCGGCTTTCTGCTCTTTAGTAGTTCGTAAGGTGTCTTATTGTGGTTCTTATTTATGAGTGCTCGATTTTGCATGTGTCATGCAGTGTTGACAGCTTCAACCCAGAAATATTCCGGTAGTGAGGCATCACTCAACATGGTTCTGCAGGCCTCTATAAGTGTTCTATTCCTTCTCTCAGCTACTCCATTCTGTTGTGGAGTACGATGAGAGGAAAACTCATGAAAGATACCTAGGATTTCACAAAATTCTGTCATGGCCCCAGACTTGAACTCAGTTCCATTATCACTTCTGATTTTCACTACGTAATAGTTGTATTCATACTGGATCTGCTTGACAAAATTTGTAAAGATGTCAAAAGTATCTGACTTGTGTTTTAGAAAGAATACCCATGCAAAGCGCGAGTAATCATCAACAATAACCAATGTACAATCCTTACTTCCCGAACTTGTAACTTGTAGTGGACCAAACAAGTCCATATGAAGTAGGTGTAAACACCTATTAGAGTCTTTGCCAATAATGCTTTTAAATGTAGTCCTTATTTGCTCTCCTTTTACACATGCGTGACAAGGTCTATCTTTGGCGCACTTGACATTTGGGGCATCACGTACTAAATTAAGAGAAAATAATTTATTAATAGTTTTGAAATTAATATGTGCTAATATCTTGTGCCATTGGTCACCAAGAGATGCACTATCTTTTGCCAAAAGATACACTGGTGTAGAAGAGTCTATGCAAAAAATTCAAACAAAAGATATTCCTACTATGAGTGCCTGATTAAATTGTTTCTAAATTATCAACCGATTTTATCAAACATTTATCTGCATGAAATTCTATAATGTATCCTTTATCGCAGAGTTGGCTTATGCTTATGAGACTGTGTTCCAATCCTTCAACATAAGCCACATCCGAAAAGGATACACTACCATTAGTAATCATACCGTCGCCTTTAGTAAATCCTCTGTCAGAACCTCCAAAGATGACCTTTGGACCGTTCATGACTGGTGAGTAATTCTGAAGAAGGCTTCTTGTCCTGGTCATATGCTGAGAGCATCCACTGTCCAAATACCAGATAAGAGTTTTGGTGGTCTTTGGACATACCTGCAATCACAAATCAGTTTGCCTTAGGAACCCAAACTTGCTTGGGTCCTTGGTCTCTAGTTAGCATACTCCCCCTACATGTATTAACATTATGAGCGATCTTTCTCACATTGTTAATTTGAGGAGTTACATCATTTTTGGAGTTAAACCAGCAATTAATGACAAAGTGACAAATTCTGTCACAACACCAACAGTCAAACTTATTGTATCTTTGCCTAAATTTCTCCCGCCTGACCTTTTGAGAGTGTGGTCTAGTAGGGGCATCAGGCTTGGAGGTAGAAGCTTCATGGTGATGGCATTCACATGACTTCTTCTCCTTAAGTGGTTTTTCCGCAATGAGCTTTACTTTTGGTGCCTTCTTGATGTCATGGACATGATTATAAGGGCCATAGCTCTGAAGAGTAATCTCTTCATAAGGTGCCTTGAAGACACTCTCGCCAAAGTTCCGAGGATGAGTCCATCCTTGGTACCTAGACTTGGGCTCTATATGAGTAGGCCTAGCAAAGTGACCATAGGACGAGTCAAGATCAAACTCGTTCGTTGGAAGGATAACCTTCTTGAACGAAGTTTGTTCTAGAGGAGCTTTTCCTTCTCTTCGGCCAGAGCCTTCTTGGCCGCATTATTCTTTCTTTGAGCCTTATTTCTCCTAGAGGATTTGCTAGGAGCATCCACATGGCCTAAGCCAGCACCTTTGGCCTGAGTTGAGAATTCAGCAACTAAAGGAAGGACAGTCTTGGCCTTAGAGAAACTTTCAACAAGTTTCTTTTTCGCTTCAAGTTGTTCTTCCAATTCTTTGATGATCTTCTCCTTCAGATCTAGGTGCTAGAGAGCCTTATTATACTCTTCAACAGCAGCAGTTAAGTCTTATTTGAGTGAGTCCATCTTGACGACTTCCTCTCTTAGAGTGCTCTCTTCAGCCTTTAGAGATTTAATCTCTTTGGCCTGAGTTTTCATGACTTTTCGAAATTTATCGTAAGCCTTGATTAACTCCTTATATTGAGCCATGAGTTTAGACTCATCGTCAGAAGAGCTGTCCTCATAATCATGATCAGAAACATCTGATTCAAAAAGAGGAGTGTGAGATTTTACCTTCCCAGTGAACTGGGCTTCTTCTTCATCAGTTTGTGCCATTAGTCCAATGTAGTCTTCCTCTTCTTCACTTGACTCAGATGAGTCAGAGTCGCTGAGAGTCTTGCCCTTTTTAGCTACTAGACTTCTTTCAGTTCTCTTCTTATGGTAAGAAGATCTTTTCTCCTATCTTTTCCCACCCTCCTTGTGGAGGCAGTCAGCAATAACGTGACCTGACTTATTGCAATAATAAAAACGATATCAACAGAAATATGTTTGTTCTATTTAGTATGAAACCGGTCTTGGCTACTTGAGCCTTTCTTATGTCGATCACCATCATGACGTGATCTTCTGTATGAGGCATCTTAGCCTCTCCATTGTTTCTTCTTGTTAAAGAATTTCTTGAACTGTCTTGAGAGTAGAGAGAACTCTCCTTCAGATAGTTCTGAGCCTGCGTTACTTGGCTCTGAAGATTCTTCTTCACTATCTTTCTGTGTAGGGGCCGGTGATGCAGCTTTGGCTTTCCTTGAGCTGTCTGCCTTCAGTGCGACAGACTTATCCTTGGATGAGAACCGACTCTTCTCTTCTTCAACTATTCTTGAATTGATTTGCAGCTCATATGACAATAGCTTTTCGAATAGATTCTGAGGGTCAGTCTCTGCAAGCTTGCCAAAATCCCAGATAGAATAGACTTTGTTGTCCCACTCCTTAGTCAGGGACCTTAGAAATTTATCATTCAACTCTCCATTAGTGAAGACCCGACCATATACTCTTAGTTCGTTAACAATCTTGAAGAAACAGTCAAATGTATATGCAATTGAATCTATTGTTCCTTGTCAGAAAGCTTCATATTTCTGATTTAGTAGGGATCTCCTGTCATCCCTAACTTCTTCAGTTCCTTCCATCAAGGTGATGAGAGACTGCCACATTTCCTTAGCGGATTGACAGTGAATCAGGTTCTACAACATAGAATCATCGACTGCACTTGCGATGATATTTTTTGCTTTCTTGTCTAAAGACAAGTGCAGTCTCATCCTTATCGAGATCCATCAACTTCTTAGGAACTTTCTTGGTAGGATCGATAGTGGAGATGGTCATGGGAACATAAGGACCTTCTTCAACAATCATGAAGATCCTTGGATCCACAGCTTCCATGAAAAACTTAATCCTTTCTTTCCACATGGGAAAGTTGGTCTTTGTACACAATGGAAGCTTAGCAAAATCCTTGGCCTTGTACATGCTTGGATAACTCAATAGACAACTTGGGGCAGATCTAATCAAGGTGTTACCCTTTTAATGATCAATCTCCCTCTGATACCAATTGAAAAGTGTTTAAGTTGTCTACCTAAATCACCTAGAGGGGGGTGAATAGGTGAGTTGTGCATTTTTTGCGGAATAAAAATTTAGCGAGCTATGCACAAAATAATAATAACCAAGCAGTCATAGACGATACCAAGAATTATAGTGGTTCCCCAACTTAGGTACATCCACTTTCCACTCACCAATCTAGCAATGCACTAGACTTGGCAACTCCACTAATCTTGGATTGAAAACAATCCTACTACTCGGAACAACGTTCCTACAACTCGATCCACAAAATGGATCTACACTTGGAAGATAAAAACTTACTACAATAACTCGGAGAACAAAGCTCCTATACTCGGAGAATAATCTCCTACAAGAATAGATTGAAATAAGAAATACAAACAGTAATATCTCTCAAATCTGGAAATTTCTACCTAGGTCTTCCTTCTTGAACTTTGCGACTCCGTCAGAAAATATTGAAGAAGACTCAGCTAGATCCTTGATCTGAAATTTCTGGACTCATAAGATCAAGAAGAGGATGTGTAGACTGTAGAAGATCTTGATCTGCAAGTCGACTTTTCTGAATCGTTCTTGATCGAAAGCCTTTGGTGATGAGGAAGATGAGTGGCGGCTTCTGATTTAGGAAAGAGAATTAGGGATTCAAAAATTCTTCTTACGCGTCTTCGGGCTGGTCGGAATGACAAGACCTTTTATAAGATATCCCTAACAGTCATAATTAAGATTAATTATTGCCACGCGGACCAATCACGTCAAATCATATTGAAAAACTCGTCCTGGTACTTAACAATTTTTAGAGAGAAACTAACTGCATTACTCGAGTGAAGAAAGGATTACTCGAGTATTACTATAGGTTCACGAGAAGACAACTTCAAGCTTCTCGAGAAGAGGTACTTAAGGAAACTTCAGGATTGAATTCATCATTACTCGAGTGGAATGAGGATTACTCGAGTACTTAAAGTGTTACTCGAGAAATGGAAGTAATCTTCTCGGGTAAAGGACTTAGAGAAAATTTTGAGAAGAAGTCTGGCTACTCGAGTACTAGAGCTTGACTTCTTGAGAAGTAGATGGACTTCTCGAGTACAAGAACTTCACTACTCGAGTAAGATAAACACTTCTCGAGTACTTGTCTTCTGTCACTCGAGTCAAAGTACTTATCTACTCGAGTAATGAACTTAATCCTCGAGTATAAGTCTTAGAAAATTCTGAGATAGAAAATCTTTTAACTCGAGAATTAGAAGGGTCTACTCGAGTAATGAAACTAGTTTCTCGAGAATTATGTTCAATCTTCTCATGATCTATTTCCCTTACTCGAAATTCAGACTTAACTTACTCGAGTACTATCAAAGAATCTGCTCGAGTACTTAGGTTCTTCTAGAGTAAAATACTTAGAAAAATTTTGTTTTCTGAAATTTTTCTTTCTTTAATGAAATCAGCAACATGTCTTTCTCCAACAAGTATAGTGCTTGAAAATGAAGTGTATCCCAATAGAGAGGCTACACATTAGTCAACACCGTGGATCACACAATAAGGGATTACATTGTATGGTCCTATGTTTGGTGACCCACTGTAGACTAACATTGGTCTACACTTGGCAAACACATAAATCAAACAATACATCAAATACAACTTAATTCATCTTAGTTTAAGGGTGACTTCATACAAATCTAGGTTATTATTGATATAATACTCAACAAAAACTAAGACGCAAGTACCTGAAGGGAACTTGTCAATATCTACTAATATCTGTAAAAGAGGAGTAAGACGCAGATATGAAAGAAAAACTAAGTTGCAAGTACCTGAAGGGAACTTGCGAATATCTGCTAATCTCTACAAAAGAAGAGTAATACGCAAATATGAAAGAAAAACTAAGCCGCAAGTACCTGAAGGGAACTTGCGAATATCTGCTAATCTCTGCAAAAGAAGAGTGAGAAGCAGATATGATAGAAAAATTAAGCCGCAAATACCTGAAGGGAACTTGCGAATATCTGCTAATCTCTGTAAAAGAAGAGTAAGACGTAGATATGAAAGAAAAATTTAGCCGCAAGTACCTGAAGGGAACTTGCGAATATCTGCTAATCTCTGCAAAAGAGGAGTTAGACGCAGATATGCAAGAAATACTAAGCCATAAGTACTTGAAGAGAACTTGCGTATATCTGCTAATCTCTGCAAAAGAAGAGTAAGACGCAGATATGAAAGAAAAACTAAGCCTCAAGTACCTAAGGGAACTTGCGAATACTGACTGTTGTAGTTTAAGATTTAATTGGATAGCAGAAGAGATACTCAACAAACCCTGCTATTAACCAAATAGAGATCAAACCACGACAATGATCATCTCGCATGATTAAGTATGATGTCTTTGATATGAAATCCAGATCAGCAAGATGAAATCATCTTGATTGGAACATAATAACATGGCTTTGTCAAAGAATAGAAATAGAATCCTTGATTGAATAATAGATGCCAAGAATAAGCATAATCAATCGTCAGTGGATGGAGCTTCCTGAAACCCGAATGCATAAAAATGAGCATAAACAAGAAGACACTGCAAATCCCTTTGATAGGTTGGATTTAACCTATTAACCTATTGTTGGAACACCCTATTACTGATTTGGGTAAGGATCACTATGTCCTTAGGAATGTGTCTTGACCTCATTGTATAGATTTAAAGGTCAACTAGAATAGGTCTAAGGCTTAGAACTTAGGTTTGAAAGCTGTTCCCAAGACCTTCTAGTTCAGAATACAAGTGCAGAAGTTTTAGGCAATTATCATCGAGCTCAGATCGACGAGGCGTCGAACTCAGTTCGACTATCTCTGAGCTCAGTTCAATGAGTCGTCGAACTCGGTTCGACGATCTCTGAGCTCAGATCGACGATTTCTGTTTCAAGTCAAGTTCCAGTCTCTGAGCTCAGGTCGACGATAGTCGAGCTCAGATCGACGACTTTTCTTGAGAGATCGATGATTTCAGAATTCAAATTCAGTAAGTTATGGAATTCAATCTGATTCATATCCAACATTTATTTCAAAGGATTTTGTAGCCGTTTCAATTAATCTGGAGCAAGTTTCAAGGAAGACTAAATGAAATGTCTCTTAGAACTTTCCTCCAGAGACATATATCATTTAAGGAAGTCATTTATGACTGGCTAACGACTATCTAGAAGACTGAATTTCAATATATCATCTCAGAGTAATAGAGACAACAAGATGATTATCATTCTAAGGAATAGATTTTGAGACACAAGTACTACATGATTACAAGTTAGAATTCTTACAGAACACAAGGAATACAACAGTGAAGGAGATCACCACACAGAAAAGAATTCCTCTATTCTTTCATGATCTCTTCTGATTCAAGTGTTCAAGGCTTCATCAATCAAGGACTCCAGACACATCACATTTCAGCCTTTGTTGAAATCATTCTTTGCTGGAGATCTCAAACATACTGAAGGCCTATCACCCTGTGCAAAGCTTCTCTTCCTGAACAACTACAAATCTCAGGGGGAGCTTTGACAACATCAATCCACTAGTCTTCTCTTTGACTGTTGAACAGAGAAGAACAACTTCACCTCTTTTATTTTTCTGCTGTAAAAGGGTTACTCAAAAATCCCTTCAAAAGTCTTGTGGTTGGTTTCTGAGACCTTGTCAAAACTCAGTGGTGGCAAGACACCTGATCAAAAAATCTATTTTGGTTTTTGAGCACCTTATCAAAAGCTCATTGGTTCCCTAGGACACCTGATCAACTATTCCTGCAGTGGATTCCTACTTAGGGTGGTAGAAGAGTGGGTGTACCCAGGTTGATTGGGGAACCACTATAGATCCTTGTGTCTTCTGGTTGCTGTGTTTGATTTGCTATGTGCTGTGATTTTTTTCTTGCTTACTTAGTTTTTATTTACTGCAAGCACAATACACATATATATAAATCAAGTCTTCCACTGCCAATTAATTTTTAAATTGGAAAATTATTTTAATATACTCTATTCACCCCCCCCCCTTTAGAGTTAAGGTAGATCTTACCATCACTTTCACCTATGAAGAGGCAAATTAAAAAGGAGGGCTACACCTGAAGATGACCAAATAAAGACTGGATGCTGCCACAAGTGTTCCCTGTGGGCCTTATGCATCACATGCCTAAGAAAAATTACCCAGGGTGTAGTCCTACTAATAGCGGACTAGGCGCATTCCCTTGAAAGAGTATGAATGGGAGACATGCACAAAATCCTAAGAAGGAAATGACAGATACACTGCTCTCTCTCCTTGGGTAACAACTATCACTGATCAATTATACTAGATACACCAAGTGGCCTATTTCTTGTCTGCGGATTGATTAACGAAGTTGTGGGTCCTGCGAAGACATGGATTGAGAGTACCATAGAGTGTTTGACCGTTACAGTGGTGAGATAATCGAAGAGACAAGGATACACTTGAGCGCCATTGCTTGTCAAGTAAAGATCATTGTAACTGTAACGTATCCCTAGCGAAGCACAACAGAGCTAACATATGGGACCTCCCTTGATACACGCTTTGTGTTAGATGCCGATTAGGATCTGAAGCCCGAAGTTCACCATCATAGATTGAACAGCCCCCACTGCACATACGCGAACACTCCCCACAATACGTGGTCATCGTGGTCTTACGCCAGAGAACAATCTATAGAGGGAACAACATGACTTGGCGATATCTTAGTGGTTCAGTGATCCCTTTTATTGAAGCCAAAATTTGTCCTCCACGAAAGTTCGAAAAAACGGGTGTAGCCAACACCTACTTCTCCAGAGCTCCGACCTCTGACTGGGAGTAATAGACCAGAAACCGATCGTAAGCCTCAGCTAGGAGGTCCCACCTCTTACCTGGAAGTTCTCTGAGCGCTTCCCCTCCAAAGCCAAATGCTGGGCCAGGAGCTCCTTAGAAAGCACTAGAAGATCTTAGGAAAATATGAAAGCTTGCCTTCTGAGGAGCCCCTATGGGTCTACTTATAGCCTTTGCTGACCTGAAATTACTAAATTACCCTTGGCTTGTCTGCCAACAGCCAAACTCCGCTGTTACGAGGAGCTAAATGCAGACCCTGGGGGTATACATGTAGTTTTACTTGAGGGCATCGAGGTAATTTCGCCCTAGGCCTCACTCGGTGGGAGCCTTCCTGCCAAGAACTGAAGGCTCTCGTGTTTATTTCTTGCCAAGAACTTCCCCTCCCTCACCGGGCAGGAGCTAAAATAATAGAACTATTGAAGGCTGTGTATGCTCTCGCCCTCACGAGTCGCGAACCTTCTTGCCCGCCTCTAGATGGGAATATGCCTCGGCCGAATCCAGGCTTGTCTTGTCGATCGTCGAGCTCTACTCGATGAACTGCTAACCTGAGTGCGAGCATTCTTGCCTGCTCCTATGTGAGAGCTCTCCTGATCTGAACATGTTTGACGATCGTTGAGCCCCGCTCGATGAGACCTGAGACCCAGCTCAAGGAGACCTAAGTCGAGCTTGACAAAAGTCGAGCTCAACCCCGGTTGGGTGAGAGAGTTCTCATCCATGGACATCTCTGAGTCTTTATTCACCCAAGGCTATCCCAAAGCTAGCCCAAACCTGACCCTTTGTGTTTCTGGGTCCCACTCAGCGAATATGGGGTTGTACACAATCCCAGCTCTTTTTCAGCTAGCCTTGCACTTGAAAACCCTTTATATACATTGAGCACGCGCTTTCCTGAAATGGAATCTTTTGGTGGGCCACCCACGACTATATATACACATATATCTACTAACAGTCACAAATCCATCCCTACTGCCGCCACCCCCTGTTTGAGTCCTCGCACGGTCTCAAAATGCGCCCTTAATGCGCCGAGAAGCCGCTCTCGCAAGACTTTCAAGACCGTATTAACGCGACACAGGAACAAGACCGCGCCAAAAGCTCCCTGGTAGCCCTTGGCTGGTGAGAAAGGCGCTGGCCACTGAGCCCCCCCAGCCCAAGAAAAAGAAGAGGAAGGTGAAGTCAGTCAAGCGAGACCCTTTGAGCGAGAACCGGGGCTCTCCTACCCCGACCCCAGGCCATGCGGATAATCCTTCTCCCCCGTAGAAGGTATGTTTCCTCGATTCGCCTGCTAGCGACAACTGTGAACTGTTGAAGAAAAGAAAGATCGATGACTGATATGACATACTTATCGCAGGACGCAATTCAAGATGATGGCACCGGGTCTCTGCTAGTGGCCCTAGAGTTGGCGCCTCTCCTCCCTAGGGATCCACCATGGGTCCCGGAGGCCACCCCTCCGAACCCCAAGTAACCTTTTACCCCCATTTTGTCCAGCTTTTCATTCTGATCAATTTGCTTTTCTACTGTTAAATTGACTTCCCATAGTGCCCACTCCGGCAAGCCTGGGTCATGCCATCCAGGGAGACGGGATCACACTTGTCAACCATATCATCCTGCCGGCTGATCTCGCCCTCCCGACAGGAGGAGTGGCCATCGAACCCTTCGCGCCTTCACAAGGGTCTCGCCCTCCTATTAGAGAGGACGTCTCATCCCCTTCTCCTGGCGAGATTGGGACTGTTATGCGTAAGACAGACTGCCCGGGGCGTGGCAAGTTGCTCCACCTCTTATTTGGAAGGAACCCATGGGGAGCCCAGACCCTCTCGCCCGTCATCGGTTGATGGCTCTCGCCATGCGTAGGTATGAGAGAATACACCACTTCTTCTGCTTCCGCCCCGTGTGTTGACTGGAACCTTCTTTCTTTTACTAGGGGTTATGGAGCCTAGGGCGGGTGCTAAAGAGGAGGGAGATGAAGATGAAGAGGAAGTTAGAGAAGAGGAAAGGGAAGACGCTGAGAGCTCCCCCTTCCCCTCCTCTGATAAGATGGAAGAGTCTCTGGATGCCGACGGGAACGGTAAGAATCAGTGAAAGAGGGTGGCGGCACTCTTGTCAAAGCTCGTGTGGTGGCAGCGGGCCAACTCCTCTGTGTGAAGAAAATTCGCGGGATGGTGGATCGGAAAATGGCGGTCATCGAGCAGGACAATTCCCACCTCATTGGCGAGACAGAGAGTCAGGATACACTTACCGCCGAGACGTCCCCGGGGCAGTATGCCACTCGAATTCGGGACCAAGCACGCCCTCGGGTGCACCGCCCTGAGGGTTTACTTCAATCCGCAAATGGCCCAAGGATGGGAAGGCGAGGCCGAGGCCGATGGCGCTAGGAGTAGTATTGAACTATGCCGTCTCGCCCCTTCTTCTCTACACCTATCGGCCTACCCTTCTCGCCATGTACCCTTTTATGAACTGTTGAACATTAACCTAATTGCCTGGCTGCTATTATTACATGACTCTTTCCCGGCGAGAGCCTTTCTTTATTTCTTGTCTTGTGTGTTTTTATGGTTTATTTATTATTTTTTGATGCTTGCACGAACTCCTGCTTCCCGCTTGTTAGTTATCATCTTATCTCACGGCCGAGGTCTCGCCCGGGGGTTCTCGCCCCCTGCCGGCTTAAGTGGACATGACATGTCAGAGCAGAAAACGAAGCGTTGACATCTTGGGACTTGACAGCCGTACCTCAGCCGCCACTTGGAAAAATTCATCATTATCGCATTTTTCTATAAATATGCCAATCCACCTACAACATTTTTTCTTTGATTTGAAACCCTTGCCTCCTTCCTTGCCGCTCTTGTGCCTCACGACACTTTCACATTCTTTCGCCTCTTTCTCCCATTCTCACCCTCTTCATAGTATTTCTCACCTTGGACTTCTGATTTACAATGCCGGACAAGAGAGAAGGTCGTTTTAACTTGTGCAAGCCTTCCTAAAACAAAAATTTCCTCCTTGCCGCCTGACCCTAGATGAATATCATTTGATAACTACCAACTACATCCCTGCTACGTTCACTGCGAGAAACCCAGGCAACAATGATAGGGTCAATCTCCTGCAAGCGGGGGAGCTCGCCATCCCCCTGGAGCACTTTGAGGTGGGTTTCCGCCCCTCTGGCCGGAGATGCTCCAAGCTCTCCGATATTACGGGGTGGTTCCCGCACAACTCAACCCTAATTTGGTCTCCATCCTAGTAGCATTCATCTACTACATACGAGCCGAGTGGATAGAATTTACCTTACCTATCTTCCAAAAGCTATTCATCTTTTGGGCCAAAAGCGGTGGGGTAGTCTTCTTCTCAGGGCATCTGCTCAAGAAATGCGGTCTCGCCAATATGAACCGTCACTGGAGCGAGAAGTTTGTCTATATCTCAGGCAACTTCGGCAATATCCATCTTGCTCCCGTCCAGTACGACGGTGCGGTATATAAGCCACCAACTCTTGGGGAGTGCGAGAGCGCTATCCCTGAGTTCTTTGGGACCAAGAACTTCGATGTTCAGTTCCTTAAGCGGGACATCGACTCCCTTCAGCCCGTGCCTCCTGACAAAGGTATGATCTCGGCTTTGCCATGTGATTCTATACTTTAAGATGCAGGCCTAACAACGATTGATCTCGCAGGTGAGCGAGAAATCCCCATCCACGAGCCGTTCGACAAGACCAGGGGTTTGGCTGACCCCCTGGCTCTCACGAAATCAGCCACGCTCGCCTGCCGAGATGAGCCGACGCCCCCTCCGAGCCTGGCGCCCGGAAGAAAAAACCCAGCGCCTTCTCCTCCACCCCTCTAAAAAGACCCAAGCCAACTGCTGCGGAGAAGGGTAAGTCTATATTGGCATCTCCTGCCCGATCTTTTGCCGAGAGCCTATCAATTGTAGGCGAGGCGACTACTACAACTGAGGCTGTCGACAAGGCTCCTACCGAGAACCTGTCAGCCACAGGTATATCTGGTGATGAGAGGGCGGCCGTAGAGACCTCTGCCCAAGTCCCACCCAAGCAGATGCCGAAAGGGCATCAGAACATTGGCTACAACGACAAGTTCTTAGTCACAGAGGGGAAACCCTTGATTTAGTGGGATCTTGAAGCAAACTGGGCCTCAATATCTACTCTCCTTCCCAACTGGATGGAGCAAGACAAAGTCACCGGCGATGCCTTCAGGATGGCCTACGGCCTCTACAGCCACGAGGACGCCAACCTCTTTTACCCGTCGCCCACCCAGCTCTTGGCCTTCGACTCCATCCAAGCCCTGATGCGCAGTATTGAGCTCACACATATTTGTGCACGTCGAAGCATCACCATAGATCGCAACTTTGCCTACATGCACAAAGCGAGAGACGAGGTGGTGGACAATGTGGCCTACCTGAAGGCCGAGCTGGCGGATGCCCTGCGACTTCTATCTCTTTGCCTGGCTGACGAGGTAAGCGAGATCCTCCAAGGCCTCTCACTCCCCCTAGTACATAATCCGTTTTCCTCCTTTATGTGCCGAGCAGCACTCGGGGTATCCCTCACCCCCATAGGCAAGCCTTCGTGCCTGCCAGCTAGTGAGATCCTGCACAGCGGGTCTACCTTGGGCCGAGCCAGGATCGAGGTAGTGCAAACGTCTCCCAGCTGAAGTATCTTCATGAACATTTCCAAGATCAAGTCCTTTCCCCTAAGGTGTGCCTACCACTCAGCCCAGCTAATGAGAGCCTGAGCAGCGAGTCTACCTGGGGCCGAGCAGCACTCGGGGTTTCCCTTACCCCACAGGCAAGCCTTCAAACTTGCCAGCTAGTGAGAGCCTGCGCAGCAGGTCAACTTGGGGCCAAGCCAGGCTCGGGGTAGTGCAAAAGTCTCCCAGCTGAAGTATCTCCATGAACATTTCCAAGACCAAGACCTTTCCCTCCAGTTGTGCCTACCACCCTGCCAAGATAATGAGAGCCTGAGCATCGAGTCTACCCAGGGCCGAGCAGCACTCAGGGTATCCCTTACCACCACAGGCGAGCCTTTGGACCTGTCAGCTAGTAAGAGCCTGCACAGCAGGTCTACCTGGGGCCGAGCCAGGCTCGGGGTTGTGTAAAAGTCTCCCAGCTGAAGTATCTCTATGAATATTTCCAAGACCAAATTCTTCCCCCAAAGTGTGCCTATCACCCTGCCCAACTAATGAGAGCCTGAGCAGCTAGTCTACCCAGGGCCTAATAGCATAGGGGGTATCCCATACCCCCACAGGCGAGCCTTCAGACCTGCCTGCTAGTGAGAGCCTGTACAGTGGGTCTACCTGGGGCTGAGCCAGTCTCGGGGAAGTGCAAAAGTTTACTAGCTGATGTATCTCCATGAACATTTCCAAGACCAAGTCCTTCCCCCCCCAGGTGTGCCTATCGCCCTGTCCAGCTAATGAGAGCCTAAACAGCGAGTCTACCCGGGGGCCAAGCATCACTCGTGGTATCCCTTACCCCCACATACAAGCCTTTAGAACTGCTAGCAAGTGAGAGCCTGCATAGCAGGTCTACTTGGGGCTGAGCCAGGCTTAGGGTAGTGCAAAAGTCTCCCAACTGAAGTATCTTCATGAACATTTCCAAGACCAAGTCCTTTCCCCCCAAGTGTCCCTATCGCCCTGCCAAGCTAATGACAGCCTGAGCAGCGAGTCTACCCGGGGCCGAGCAGTACTCGGGGTATCCCTTACCCCTACAGGCGAGCCTTCGAACCTGCCAGCTAGTGAGAGCCTGCGCAGCGGGTGTACCTGGGGCCGAGTCAGGCTTGGGGTAGTGCAAAAGTCTCCCTGTTGAAGTATCTCCATGAACATTTCCAAGACCAAGTCCTTTCCCCCTAAGCGTGTCTACCTCCCTGCCCAGCTAGTGAGAGCCTGAGCAGCGAGTCTACCCAGGGCCGAGCAGCACTCGGGGTATACCTTACCCCTACAGATGAGCCTTCAGATATGCCAGCTAGTGAAAGCCTACACAGTGGATCTACCTGGGGCCGAGCCAGGCTCGGGGTAGTGCAAAAGTCTCCCAACTGAAGTATCTCTATGAACATTTCCAAGACTAATTCCTTTCCCCCCAGGTGTGCCTACCGCCCTGCCCAGCTAATGACAGCCTGAGCAGCGAGTCTACCCGGGGCCGAGCAGCACTCGTGGTATCCCTTACCCCCACAGGCGAGCCTTTGGACCTGCCAGCTAGTGAGAGCCTATGTAGTAGGTCTACCTGGGGCCGAGCCAGGCTCAGGGTAGTGCAATCATCTCCTTTCCATCAGGATTCCACAATAGGTAAAACTAAAGTAGGTTAGTGAATGTAATATAATAAACTTGACTTTGAATACACAATTTCACCTCCCCCCATGATAGGTAGAAGCGTTTTAAGTCATCAACATTCCAGGTGTGGCTCATAGAGCTCCCCTCCACGCCCTGGAGGTGGTAGCCTCCTTTTCTCAGGACCATTTCAACAATATAAGGCCCATCCCAATTTGAGTTGATCTTACCCACAGGGGCTGATCTCCCTACAGCATCAACTTTCTTTAGTACCAGGTCCCCTTTCATGAACAATTTGATTCTGATATGCTTGTCAAAGTATTTCGCCATCCGCCGTTTGATCTCCTCCTGCTTGATAGCTGCGATATCACACAACACTTCCAGCATATCCAATGAGAGGCGCAACTCCCCTTCATTCTCCAACCTCCAAACCTCGTCTCTTTCACCCACGACCATAACCCATGGAGACCGAACCTCAAACTCCACGGGTAGGACCACCTCACAATAATGGGAAAGTTTGAAGGGGGTCTCGCCGGTGGCCGTGTTCGGGGTTGTTCGTAAAGCCCACAATACCGAGGGGAGCTGTTCCACCCAACTCCCCCTCAAATTCTCCACCTTCTTCTTGAGCAAGCTTACGATGATTTTGTTTGCCGCCTCCACCTGGTCGTTGCTCTTGGGGTGGTGGACGGAGGTAAACCTAAGGTCTACCCCCAGTTTGGTGCAGAAGCTGATGAACTGCTCACTAGCGAACTGGGGGACATTGTCTGTCACTATCGCCTGGGGCAACCCGTGTCTGCATATGATCTCCCCCAAACAAAATTTGTGATGACTTGGGAGGTGATCTTGGCCAGCGCCTTGACCTCCAGCCACTTTGAAAAGTAGTCAATCATTACTAAAAGAAACCTTCTCTACCCACTAGCCCGAGGGAAAGGCCTAACTAGATCCATTCCCCAGATGGAGAAAGGCCATGGTGCCGCGATGCTTCAGAGTCTTTGAGCATGCAAGAGCTGGAGGGGGCGTACAGTTGACACTTTTGACATCTCCTCTCAAACTCGTCCACATAATTCTTCAGGGTCTGCCAGAAATACGCTTGACTGACCATCCTTGCTTCCAACGTCCTACCCCCCGAATGACTACCGCATTCGCCGGAGTGTACTTCCTCCAGGATCCTTGGGATCTCTTCTTCTGTCATGCACCTTGCCAAGAGCCCTGACAACATCTTCGGATGTAACCTCCCTTCAAGCATTAGGTAATTAGCCGCTTTGTGCCTGAAGCTCTTTGTATCGTTGGTCGCTTTCGGGAGCTCGCTAGTGGTCAGAAAGCTCACAAATGGATCCACCCACGAGGGTCTCCGATCCACTTCCATCAACTCTACTTCCTCGATCACCGGTCAAAATAGCTCGGTCAGGGTTCCTCCTCCCCGAGGTCCAAAATTAGCAAACTGATCGGCTTCTACACTCTCCTTCCTAGGAATATGTTGGATTGAGAATGTCCAGAACCTTCCAATGATCACCCTTACCTTGGATAAGTATTTCATAATGGTGGTATCTCGGGCTTTGAACTCTCCTCGGATCTGTGATTCCACCACCAGTGTATTCGTGAATACCTCCACATCATGGATCTCAAGCTCCTTTGCAAAACGAAGGCCGACTATCACGGCCTCATACTCCGTTTGGTTATTAGTGACCGGGAAGTGCAATACCATGACTCGTTCTATAGTGACCCTCTGAGGGCTTATCAACACTACTCCTCCACCAATGGAATGTTTTCCCGAAGCCCCGTCAACCATCATCTTCCATGCCACAAGTGGTCGTGGCTCCTCGGACGCGATCTCAACAACGTAGTCAGCTAAGAAGTCAGCCACTACTTGTGCCTTAATGGAGAGCCTTGACACAAACGAGATGTCAAACTCGCTCAATTCAATATACCTCCCTAATGTTCCACTCCTTAAAAAATCTTGCGAAGGGGATGATCCGTCATCACCTTGATCGAATGGGATTGGAAGTACGACCGAAGCTTCCTGGCCGAAATGATTAAAGCATACGCCAACTTTTCTAAAATGGGGTAGCGGAGCTTCGCCTTCTTCAGGATCCTGGTAATATAGTAGATGGGCGCATCCTTGAATCCATTCCTCACTAGTTCATAACCTTCTAACAGGAAGTCTTGAACTTTTGGCGCCATTTCGCTTGGAATTTCCGAGAGAGAGCGAAAAAGTTCTGTCATCTCAGCAGTATTGGGCAGTGAAGGGCAAGGAACAGTGTGTTTTGTTTTATGCATGCCTCCTTCTATTTAGAATATTATTTTATTTTTAGAAGTGGAAGAGGCGCGTACCACTTTGAGATCAATGCTTTGATCAACGGCTGGGATTATTTCCCATGACTAAGCCGCAAATTGACAATCTGCCAGAATTTGCTAACTCAATACACTCAAATCCTGTAACTTCGGCCTTATTTGACAAATCTTCCCTACAAGGATTTTATCAACCTGCAAGATAGATGTCCACCAACACAAGCATAACCTATATATATATATATATCTAGGAGTGAGCTTATTGAGTTTGAATTCAATTCAACATACCCAATCCAATAATGGAGTTGAACCTAACTTTATCTAGTGGTGTAGTGAAGATGGCTTCTACTTGTTTGTCAGTGGAGACACACACAAGATAGATGTCTTCCCTTCTCACATGCTCCCTAAAGAATTGAAACCTAATCTTAATGTGCTAACTTCTGCTATATGATGCATGAACTTAGTAATCAAGCTTTCACATAGTAGAGACAAAGAACAAGAGTGTACTACTTATCTTTATATTGTAGACTTGAAGCATATGCTGGATTGGCAGCAGCTTCCTTGCACCCTGCAATGTCTCTACTTGCTGAGCAAGATTTCTTCTTCTTCTACAATTGATTTGCCTCTGGCTCCATCTATCTTACACGAACCATGAATGGTTCTTTCTTAATCCAGCTTTCTATGATTAACTTCTCCACCTTGGGTAGTAATTAGAGTAATCTTGATGGTATACTTATCCATCTCCAACTTCGCAACTGAAGATCTAAAGTTCATATCCCACTGAAGTATGAACCTCAAGCTAGCTCCTTATTCCAGTCTAATTTCTGGAGAAAACTTTGTCCAAATACCACATAGGAGTATGGGCACTTGGACTATCCTGCAAAATAGAATTATCTTACCTTAGGACCCCAATTTTGATTGCATCATAGGTTCTGATTAGCATAAAAATGCACATGCCTTCTTATAGATTTTTTGACAGGAAACTAACACTAGCTCTGTCATGAAGACTTACCCTTGCCCTTGGCACACTAAGGTTGTGCCAACAACCTATGGCAAAGTGGCCCACTTTGCTACAGCACGAGCACTCATAGATATTATATCTTCTCTTCTGAGCAGGTCTGGTATCATGGTTGACTGCAGACTGAACAAAAGAAAGAGCAGCTTTCTTGTTCTTATTTCTCTCAGCCATAGTCTGACTGAGGGTAGGTCTGGCAGAAGAGGAGCTTGGTTTTTCATGAGGTCTACGAGCAGTAGTATTTTTTGCAGAAGACATACTGTTGATGGCCTCGAAAATACACAAGTCTGGCTTGTTGGCAGACTTTCTCTTAATCAGAATGTGTGCAGGGAGATCTTGAGAAAAGGCCACTGCCTCACTCATGAGTTAGAGGGCTGGAGCACTAAATATAAAAGTTCCATGATAGGCCTTTTGGACTTCTTCATGGGGAGCCTTCTGTGCACTCACTCCCATGCCATTTATTCTTCCACTGTAAGGTATATTTGTATTCTTACAAGGAAGATTGATGTAGGCTTCTGGGTTCGACACGGTGACTACTAAGGGATTCACACGTACGCTTCACTACTATCACTTTTACGTCCACACAATAACAAAACGCAGTAACTACGCGATAGAAATAATTAAAATATTTAGGTGACGGGGGGTTCGCTAAGCCCCTCAAGATAAGTCCAAAGCTATAGGCCAAGGTCCTCTCAAATGAAATGAACCCACACGGTTCGGTCGAGCGTAAGTTGTACCCAAAGAGACACCACCGAAAACAAAGATTCAGATAATGGGTGGTTCTCTCCCAACAAAATAAAATGAGGGCCGCCACACCTCACAAATGTAAATGGAGATAAGAGACAATAACAAATCTATATGAAATCAACCACGAAATTTCAAACCATTCACAAATAACGCGCTACTCTTATGCCACGAGAATTGTCTAAGAAAGGAAACGCTCGAGAGTGGAGATGTTCGTTACCCAACCGGGATGGATGATTCCGGCTTTCTTATCCTTGAATCGTTTCTTTACGAATCCACCAGAAGCACACCGATTGGAGGGAAACACGTTGTCCTTCGTTGCCTTCATGTCGTCGTTGAAGATCCGCGAGATTCACCTCTTAGCCTTGGCCGAATTTTCTCTACGACATAAAGGGGGCTGTTTTTGGAATCTCACAAGAGGGATCGGTTTTTTTGGTAATGAAAATGATGGTGGCCGAAATATTGGAGATGAATTTGAGGGTGGTCGGCTATGAGATGGAGGTTGTGGTCGGCTATGTGAAAGAGGAGGTGGTCGGTTTTCTTGGTGGAGGAAGAGGAGGCTCGGGTGGACAAGAGAGATAAGGAGAAGAGGGGAGGAGAGGGTAGAAACCGAGAAGGGGTGGGAGGAGAAGGGAGGGACGACGACCAAAAAAGGGGAAGGAGAGGAAGGGGGCGGCGCCCAAGGGGAGAAGAGGAGGAGGCAAAATTTCAACTTGAAATTAGGTTTTTTTTTCATTCATTCTACCAGATTATGACAAAACAATGCCTATATATAGGCTACAACACAAACAAGAGGCTACATGCATCCCACTCTAAAGAGAAACAAAATTTGGCTAAACATAGGCCAACATGAAATGAAAATGAAAGTGCTTAAATAATAATTAAAATGCTGAAATTAAATATTGGAATTAAACAACAATATTATTATTTCATGAATAGATGCGGCAGAGATGTTGATGCGGCCTTGGAGGAGATGTTGACGCAGCCTTGACGGAGATGTTGACGCGGCCTTGGCAGAGGATGTCGCGGTCAAGTCCCAACCTTCAAGTTTGCGGCAACGGTCATCATAATCTTCAAACTCCACATAGCGACGAACAATGACACCAAACATAACCGGGTCACCATAATAATCCGGAAGGGGATCTTCCTCAGCAACGTGACACGGGTCTTCAACATGTACTAGATCACCATCGTCGTCCGGAGGGGGACGCTCCAAATCAACATGCCGGGGATGACGGCTCCATCAATCCTCCCCCTCTCAAAAATACTCATCACTGATGAGTAGTCCTGTGTGTAATCTCCGGGGAAAAGGAACCTGCAAGGCAAAAGGTGGTCTTGGGGGGGACCTCAAAAACGCATTAGTGATAGAGAAAATCGTATTCTCCAATCTATACTCGATTAAGGCAAGTGTACCTATCGAAATATAGCATAGGATATGAAAAATATCAAGGTCGTATAAAAACTCGGGGCAGGCAAGTACTATTACTCACAACGACTCTATTATCCTACCGAACGATCGATGAGATTAAAAATTAGAAATAAACTAAGTTAAAAAGAGAAAATAAACTATTACGAGAAAAGAGTGCGCGATCGACGATTCACTTTGAAATAAAATAACGAAATAATTTAGTTTAACAATTGTAAATCTATTAAGACCGTGACAGATCCGATATTAGGAAATAATCTCGCTAGAGCATTAAATCCCCTAACTTATAGACGTTCTGACCGAAATCTCTTTCAAGTCAAAATGGCCTAAAGTCGCATTATCGAAGTGACCCGCACTATTGGATTTGACTCCAATCCGGAGGATTTACGTCATCCTATCTCTAGGGGTGCGTTCAACTCCTTCCTTCCTTGAGTGATCTTTCATATTCACGAGCCTCTCGGCTACTCAAATACGAGATCGGAATCTACTACCGTATACTAGAAATACGGAGTCGATACGAAATAGATCAAGGAAGGATCAAAAATAGAAAAATACAATTGCAAACATAAAAATAAAGATACGTTATTCTATTGCAAAGATCATCGCGATCGGGCACAAAAAGAACTAGCTACGCATGATTGAGAAGGAGATGAGAATAAGAGAAAAAGAAAATATATTCATTGCATAATAAAAGAGATACAAAAATTATAACAAGACAAAAGTATACTACTAAAGGAAAGAGATTACCATAAAAACTACAACATGAAAATAAGAAAATAACCTCACTTGCTCTCTACAAGATCTCTCAAAAACTAAACTAAAATTACTTGACTACTTCACTCTAAAAAACTACTTAACTTAAAAAGGAGGGGGAGGGGTTCCTTTTATAGATGAAGGAGAAGGATCTAGAAGGCAAGGAAATGTAGGGGAAGTCTAAGGGTGGCCGGCCACAAGCTTTGAAGAGGTGCATGAATTTGTTTAATGAGGGGAGAGAATGGGCATGGATGCAATGTATAATAATAAATGGAAGGAGAGAGAGGAGGCTACATGCATGCATTGCATTATATGATAATGAAAAGAGAATATAAAATAAAGAGAGGGGGGGATGAATGATAAGTGGCCGGCCATGCTAAGGGGGAATGCATGCAATAATATATTAAATTGTGGAGAGAGAGAAAGGATGAATTAATGTGGAGGAGAAAGAGGCATGCATGTGGAATTATTAATGAGGAGGGAGAGAGAGGTGGCAAGGTGGCCGGCCACAAGCTTTGAAGGCATGTTGGGCTCGGGTAGAGGGAAGAGGGCTGCTCCAAATTGGGCTTAAATGAGGCTCGGCCATGCACAAGAGCTGCTCCAAATGGTGGGCTTGAATAGGGCTGCTCCAAGGACTCGGGTAGGGGCTTTGCTTGAGCTTGGGCTGCACCATGTGGGCTGCATGTGTGTTGGAGAGCTTGAACCTACAAGAGAAAAACAAAACATTAATTCTATTGTTAAATATATAACATATTATAACATATGATATTATACTAAATAACATATTATAATTATAACAAAACATATTATAAATAACATATTATAACAAAACATAAATAAGAAATATTATAAAATAACTTAGAACTAAATAACATAACATACAAACATGAACATAACATAAAATAGTTATTAAAACATAAATAACATGTTATAAAACATAAAATATAAACCATAAAACTAAACATAAATAACATAACAAATTATAACAAAACACGAACCATAAAACTAAACATACAAACATGACATAACATATAAAACATAAAATAGAAATAGAAAAGACATTAAATAAGAAATAAAACAAAATAAGCATAAATATACTAAAAACATATAATTAAACAAGAAATTTTGCATATTAAACTATACCAAAAACGATGACTAAAACTAGTCATCAAACTCCCCCATGCTTAGGCTTTTGCTATTCCAGAGCAAAAGTAAGAGAAATATTTATAAGGCGTTATGAAATTTTTCAATCAAACTAAAAATTTATTAACATCAAAATCTAGCAAAAAATAAAAGTTTAGGGATTTATGAATCAAGTCCTAAATTATGGAATTAAAGTGACAAGAGAGAAGAATTTAGCCAAAAATTCTCTAATAAATTAACTAGCATTCAAAATGGAGTAAAGTGCAAACAAAGTTAGATTAGGATTATAAAAACCATGGCATAAAAGAAACTTAAGGAAAAAGGCAACCTACTACTTATGCACTCCACATATTTTAATTTAAAAACTAAGACAATGATATTGGCTAAGGGGTTTGGGGAGGAAATTAACATGAAGAGGTCTTTGATTGGAGGTGGTCATAAATTTTTTTTTTTCACACCCCACACAATATTATTTTTTTAAATAATATATGTGTAATACCAGGAAATGATAGACTAACATCCTATCACTTCCCCCGACATATATGAACTTTTTAATTCCTCTCTTCATTTTATTTTGAGTTGCATATGTTTACCAAGGAATAATGAATTTTATCCTCTTATTCCCATGACATATGATCTAACAATAAAAGAAAAAATGATGGGTTAAAACAAAATTTTAGAAAATAAACTAAAACACTAGAGAGCAACTACTAGTAGATTGAGATTTCCTAAGAATCTAAAAGCATGAAGTAATAATAATTGGAATCCAAAATTGTTTTAGCAAAATTACTACAAAATTGAAACTATTTAAAATAAAAGAGAAAAGATGCTAAATAAATTACTCTAATCAAATTAAAATCATAAGATGCTCCTCAAAACAAAATCACTAAAAGTTAAATTTACTAAAAATGATGAAATAAAAGATTAGCAAATAAAATGCTTATAAACTAACTCAAACTAAATTTCTGAAAATAACAAAAAGCTAAGCATGAGGTTTATTATATTTTTTGAATTTTTTGATATTTTTCATTTTTTTTGGGTTTTTTAAATATGATCTTTTTTTGGATTTTTTTTGATTTTTCTAATTTTTTGGATTTTGATAAGGCTTAAATAAAAGCATTACTAAAAAGAACTTAATAAAACTATACTAAACATTTGTTTGTTGTTTTTTTTTGAAAAGAAAATCTTGATAGAGATTAAGCCAAAAACTTGATAGAGAAAATCGTATTCTCCAATCTATACTCGATTAAGGCAAGTGTACCTATCGAAATATAGCATAGGATATGAAAAATATCAAGGTCGTATAAAAACTCGGGGCAGGCAAGTACTATTACTCACAACGACTCTATTATCCTACCGAACGATCGATGAGATTAAAAATTAGAAATAAACTAAGTTAAAAAGAGAAAATAAACTATTACGAGAAAAGAGTGCGCGATCGACGATTCACTTTGAAATAAAATAACGAAATAATTTAGTTTAACAATTGTAAATTTATTAAGACCGTGACGAATCCGATATTAGGAAATAATCTCGCTAGAGCATTAAATCCCCTAACTTATAGACGTTCTGACCGAAATCTCTTTCAAGTCAAAATGGCCTAAAGTCGCATTATCGAAGTGACCCGCACTATTGGATTTGACTCCAATCCGGAGGATTTACGTCATCCTATCTCTAGGGGTGCGTTCAACTCCTTCCTTCCTTGAGTGATCTTTCATATTCACGAGCCTCTCGGCTACTCAAATACGAGATCGGAATCTACTACCGTATACTAGAAATACGGAGTCGATACGAAATAGATCAAGGAAGGATCAAAAATAGAAAAATACAATTGCAAACATAAAAATAAAGATACGTTATTCTATTGCAAAGATCATCGCGATCGGGCACAAAAAGAACTAGCTACGCATGATTGAGAAGGAGATGAGAATAAGAGAAAAAGAAAATATATTCATTGCATAATAAAAGAGATACAAAAATTATAACAAGACAAAAGTATACTACTAAAGGAAAGAGATTACCATAAAAACTACAATATGAAAATAAGAAAATAACCTCACTTGCTCTCTACAAGATCTCTCAAAAACTAAACTAAAATTACTTGACTACTTCACTCTAAAAAACTACTTAACTTAAAAAGGAGGGGGAGGGGTTCCTTTTATAGATGAAGGAGAAGGATCTTGAAGGCAAGGAAATGTAGGGGAAGTCTAAGGGTGGCCGGCCACAAGCTTTGAAGAGCTGCATGAATTTGTTTAATGAGGGGAGAGAATGGGCATGGATGCAATGTATAATAATAAATGGAAGGAGAGAGAGGAGGCTACATGCATGCATTGTATTATATGATAATGAAAAGAGAATATAAAATAAAGAGAGGGGGGATGAATGATAAGTGGCCGGCCATGCTAAGGGGGAATGCATGCAATAATATATTAAATTGTGGAGAGAGAGAAAGGATGAATTAATGTGGAGGAGAAAGAGGCATGCATGTGGAATTATTAATGAGAAGGGAGAGAGAGGTGGCAAGGTGGCCGGCCACAAGCTTTGAAGGCATGTTGGGCTCAGGTAGAGGGAAGAGGGCTGCTCCAAATTGGGCTTAAATGAGGCTCGGCCATGCACAAGAGCTGCTCCAAATGGTGGGCTTGAATAGGGCTGCTCCAAGGACTCGGGTAGGGGCTTTGCATGAGCTCGGGCTGCACCATGTGGGCTGCATGTGTGTTGGAGAGCTTGAACCTACAAGAGAAAAACAAAACATTAATTCTATTGTTAAATATATAACATATTATAACATATGATATTATACTAAATAACATATTATAATTATAACAAAACATATTATAAATAACATAAATAACATATTATAACAAAACATAAATAAGAAATATTATAAAATAACTTAGAACTAAATAACATAACATACAAACATGAACATAACATAAAATAGTTATTAAAACATAAATAACATGTTATAAAACATAAAATATAAACCATAAAACTAAACATAAATAACATAACAAATTATAACAAAACACGAACCATAAAACTAAACATACAAACATGACATAACATATAAAACATAAAATAGAAATAGAAAAGACATTAAATAAGAAATAAAACAAAATAAGCATAAATATACTAAAAACATATAATTAAACAAGAAATTTTGCATATTAAACTATACCAAAAACGATGACTTAAACTAGTCATCAATTAGCCAAATAAGAACAAAGAATTTCCACAACATCAACCCACATACCTCCGATGGAGACCGGGGAAGAGAACGATCCAGAAATACTAACACCACCCAACCCAATAGAAAACATAGTGGAATATGTAAACGTGGAGATAGACTTTTCAAGGGGCATAGAAGCATGAAGCGTTAAATATGAAAAATCGAAAATAGGAGCTATGCCCCATTCAGTGGGAAATTCTACAAGAAATGTCATGTTACTAAATTTCCATAAAATTCGCAAAAGATGGACTTGCCGATTCGTAAATATTTCTAAGGTGCCCGGAGGTATCCGTTCAGGGGCGAGACAAGCCAAAACCAAATCATTCGCATAACGATAAGATACTCTCTGATACAAACTAACAATCTTAAAACTGTGTGGGGGAGAACCCATGTGTAATATGACTTGTTTCAACAGTGGGAAATAACGGGACTAAGTCAGGTGGCACTGGTGTTTTAAAATCAGTGGTAAAGTTGGTGCAGTTCAACGTCGAAGTTTGAAATTTAGGATTAAATTTAAATTTTAAAACGTCATGAAGAAAAGCCAGCGGATAACACTCATCACCAACTTTAGAGTTGGACGCTCCCGGATTTGAAAAGACGTGCGGGCGACACAACTCAACATTCCCAACTACGTTCACAAGTATGCGCGTGCACGGGTCATCAAAAGGAGGGGGATAAATGCGAGCGTTCAGGCTTGGCAAATAAGTGTGTCGAGGGGACATCACATCATAAGGCACCATAGCCAAGGTATCACTAGAAGTCCAATTTGAAACCTCAAAACTCGGATTTGACGTCCAAGAAATATCGTCCGACTGCAAGCCATTAAAATCATAAGAAAATTCAAACAGTGGATTCGCCCTTATGAAAAACTCATCCGACATGTCTTCCAATTCATTATGTATATCATGTGATTCAGACTCAGTGATCAGGTCATAGATCGACACCAATACTACGAGATCAGGCGGCACTAAGGGGACCACCTCTGGTGGTACTAGCAGAATGAAATCAGGTGGCACAATCAACGGCCACATCAATAACGTATACTCAGAGATTTGACTAAACGTGGGAGTTCGGGAGGATACAAGACTATCAAAAATTTTATAGTGACCACACACAAATTCTATCAACGCTCGTCGAGGCATGTCCAAATACGGGACCAACACGGTTGGCAAAATAAAATGACTAAGATCAAACGTACCCAACTCGTATCCTAAATGGTCAGCTAGTCGAGTCAACGGATCAGGAGGGTGAGTCGGTAAACTTAAAACCGGGAGAGAGTCAAGATCAAAATTAACTTCATGCGACGGAGTTAGTATCAGGGGATGCTCATCCGAGTATACATCAATAACGTCTTCCAAAAATAGCACTCCCTCACTAGGACATACTTCCAACACATCCGTCATATCTTCCAAGTTAGACTCAGTAAAAATTTCAGGAATGGGAACATCAATATGTCTCAGACTAAAATAACCTAGCTCGAGTTCTAACAGATCATCACCTACATCACTACTAGGTAAGGTCACAGCAAGAGGTGACTCTTTTGACTCAGCCAGAATACCAACCGACTCAGGGTCATCGGAAGACTTCATGACAATCACGGTAGACGGCTCAGAAATATTGTTGACAGGGAGTGGAGATGATTCCTCAAAAGAGAAATCCTCATCCAGGTCACTAGGGTAACCAATCTCCTCAACGTCGCTACACTCGTCAGTGATAATAGCCTCGTCCTTAGTGACAGGCGCAATCGTAGAATCAGCCTCAGGCTCAATCATGCTGATAGGAACACTCTCACCCCGCAGGCTCATGGCATTCCTAGCAATCACGTCTATCGAACTAGGGACAAGGGTCCTAAGCTTCTCTTTTCCTTCATCGGTAGGTGCACATAGCAAGGAGCTAGCGTGAGACTTATGCTCACTCCTATAATCAGAAACGGGTCTAGTGCCCTGGCAGGGAGGAATAACAACATGAGACGTCCTAGTACGAGTGTACGGGGGGACAGGCTGATTCGATGTAAGTAAAACCTTAGGCGGCGATTCACTCAGATAGTCGGAAGACTGAGAGCGGTAGTATGGAGGGTAATACTCATCCATTAAATAATTCTTCATAATCTGCCAACCTATACGTAAGTCGGCGATGTAAGACCCCTTTTTTTTTGAAACCCGGGGTCTTATGCCCAGAACCGCCGCTTTGAGGTGACACCTTCGCACCCGGGAAGGTCGCCACTACAACGCGCCGATTCTGCCGGCCTTTTCGATCACAATAAGTAGTAAGCAAGAAAAGTAAGCAAGTCCACCAGAAGAAAATATCACATATAAATAAAAACTCCACGAAGGGAGTGTCCACAGAAAACATCAGAGTACAATGATACTAGAAATATAAGGGCTCATGCCCGGTACATCAAGTCCTCACTACAAAATCACTCAATGCGGAAGCAAGACTAAAACTCTACTAAAGGTCAGGACTCACGGTCCCTGCAGTCTGGACTCCAGTGCTAGACTGCCCCATCTCCAAGCGTACCTGCCTCCTGGGCTGCTCCTCCATGCTGGGCTCCGCGATCCCCTAATATGATATGGTTCGAAAACCGTTAGTCTAAAAGACTAAGCCCTATCATCCCCCACCCCTTCCCCCACGCTCTAAGGAACCAGGCGGAGAGGAAGAAAGGGGAGGACATGAAAGTGGAGATAAATACCAAAACAGGTGACAGTGGACCTAACTAGCAGTTGTGTATTCGGGGAGCAATTTAACATAAGTGTTGTAATAGGTCAAACGAGAAGGAAAACAAGTAAGGTAATTTAAACCTTCGCTTATGTGAGTACACATAATCCAAGGGATCTTTTGCAAGGCTCCCATCGTATAACGCGTCCCATACCGCTTATACGTTGGGGGTGTCGGTTATCAAGCAGCAGATATACATATATCAAATTGACCTTAATTTATAAACTTGCCCACACAAGCTTATAGACCAAGGGGTCATTTTGCAAGTCCTAAAGTATAAGCGTCCCATTCCACTTATATTTTAGGTGTCAAGGTTGTTATGAATGATTATGACATGCAGCTATATGGTGGGTTATGATGTTCAAGCAGTGCAACTCACACACACAACTTTGTGTACACAAATCTTTAGTTCCCCCTTTCTGGAGATAACTCCCAGGTTACTCCCGTAGTGGCAAACAGAAGCGGTGGGTTGGGCCTCACCCACCTCAAAACCAGTAAAAGCACCACTGGTCTGACCTATCATACGCCCTCAACGCCTGGTGCACGAGGCGGACTCCTGCGTACTCTTGCCGACTGGTCCGCCGGACTTAACCTTGGCTAAGTGCTAGTCACCTTGCCGAGTCAACGATATCGGTGTCGGTGCAATCGAACTCCCCGATATCGAAAACCCACCACCTTAATCTTCCTATTTTTATGCACATGCAGCAGTTTAATATATAACAATTTTTAAAGTGTCGAACTCCCGGACTAAACCGTCCGTATAGACCACTTCCGAGACCAAATTCCCCGGACTAAACCGTCCGGCTCATCTCCAGACTTCATCCCTTAGAACACCACGGGACGGCGCCCCCTTGAACACCCCGGGACGACTTAACCATTACCAACCCTAATTAATGAGTGTGTGCAATGTGAATCCCTATTAGGCTAATTACTCTTTCGTTTGTTTTAAGATTTACGTTAACCCAGGACTGCCCCCGACATACCCCGTGAAGGGCTCTCAAAGGGCACTAGGAACCAAGACGGCGACATTACGGCCCGAAGTTCCCTTTCGCAAGGCACTTATTATTATTGGTTGTTTTTCCCTTACTCGTTCCCTCTATAAATTGCATCGAACTAAACCTAGGGTGGATTTGACTCTTCACTCCTACGGGGACGGCGATCTTTCGTCGGTCCCGCGCACCTTCTAGAGCGCATCAACTCATTCCTCACCACACTTGAAACCTCCTATGGTGATCCATCCTCTTTCTTTAAATCCAACCAACACAAGCTGTCCTTACGCTAACCCAAACCTTATCTTGTTACTCATTTCCCCAAAGTTACTAACTACAGACCACCTTATACTAAGTAATGTCTATGATAGGACGTCCTTTGTGTTTTCTTCCGAACAGCCTAAGTTAATTACTGGGGGCCTATCATGACATTATTGAATCGATTTCCGATAATAACAATTTTCCCAATTAATCTAATAATTAATTAATTTTACTAAAACCCAAGGTTTTCCAAATTTGTACAAGGATTATATTTTTCAGTCATGTATAAATCATAATAAATTTTAGACAAACATTAATGAATCTAAAAATGACATATCCAAGATTTGGTAATTTTTCCTATGGTCTAAGGGGCCTAAACTTATTTTTGCAATAATCCATTTCCTTCATGTCTAATGAATAAACTACATCAAATTCTCTTCCAAATAAATTGGATTAATTACAGGATATTAGAAATACCATGAAAACAGTACTATAAAAATTTCATAATTTTCCTGCTGGAAATTAATTTATAATAAATCATTTTCAAAAATCCTAATCTAGCATGCTTGTGAATCAAGTACTAAATCCATAACCCCAAAAATCCAGAGAAAAATCCCACTGATTCATAATAATTTAAAAACACTATTTACCAACTTTCATAATTTTCCAGAGACTATTTATGCCATAAAATATTTTTAAAACATAGAGCCCTTTAATAATACTTGTGAAGGAACTATTCTATTTAATCAACATAAAATTAAACTAAAATTCATGGGCATTTCTACTGGATAAAAACATCTAATTCCAGAGTTTCAAGGGGGCCTTATTTGAATTAAAAATCTTTAATAAATAAAACATCAAAAGGGCTATACCCACATTCATGAATGAAGTACTATAAATACCTATCCAAAAATTCTAGTAAAATTATCCAAGGGTCCTAACTACCCTGGAAACACACTACCCAAATTTCATGGCTTTTAAAAGAGTTTAAGATACTGTTTTGACCTAAAATCCCTTCTACCCTAAAACTAGGGTTTAAGTTTTGAGGTAGCTATCTACATCAAAATTCTTTAACATTACAACCAGAGAGTTACAAACTCATTAACAACCTCTCCACTAAATCTCAAGGCCATACAAGGGCATTTGCCCCTATGTCCTTCACAAACCCCCAAAGTCCACATTTAGGGTTTGAACTTGGGCCCTAGGGTAATCTTACCCTAAATCATCCCATCTTCCCTAAGGATAATCTTAGGACCAAAATAAACCAGTGGTCAAAATCTCAACCTCTGTTGAGGTGAGATGATCATACCAGAGTGCAAAGAACCTTCTCACTAAGCTTCCTTCTACTAGATCAAAACTAGGGTTTAGAGGATTCCTAATCAAAACTCAACCAAATGAGTTGAAATTTGAACCAGACCTAGATACCTATACCAGGGACACCTCACCAAAATTTGGGAGGGTTTGGAGGTCATTTGACCCTTCAACCACCTTACCCTAGCTTTTCTAGGTTTAGGGCAAAACCCTAGGTTACACTTCTTTAAATGGATTCCAATTTTTACAGGAGCTAGGTCTAGGTGATATCAAGCTCCTGTCCAAAATTCAAAGCATTTGGACCAAGGATTAGGTGTGGGGAGTTTTTCAAAGATCTGCCCTATTTGTAGGACCTACCCTAGAATAATGGCCCTATAGGTCAGAAGACTTGTCCTATAATTTCCATAATATATCAAACTGTAGATAATTAAAAAGCCTACAACATTCATGTTGATTAATTTTGATGAACAAGCCTCCAAAGGGCCTAAATAATTTTTATAATAAAACTGCCCTAAACCTAGGACATACCCCTAATCAAATGGCCCTACAAGTCTAGGTACTCTACCAAAATTTCACCACAGCATATCAAATTGTAGGTATTAAAAGGACCTACAACTTTCATGCTAAACACTTTTCCAGTAGGTGCCCATAAGGGGCCTAAAATCCAATTACAGTAAAACTGTTTTATAAAATACAGAAAATCAGGAAAAAAAGAGTTTAATAGTATTAATAAGATCCTGCACGAATCTTGAAGTGCATCAGACGGCTACTGCTCATCTTCCCCGATTGGACCGAAAAAGAGCCCGCACAGGTTGTTTTTACGGGCCCTATTCCGGCGGCCTGAGGCGGCGCCACCACCGGAAAACATCCCCTAATTGTTCCCGGTGGTGGGGGCTATCCCTGGCCGGAGCTAGGGCGGCCGGAGGTGGCAGCGCCGACCTAGCCGAGAGCTTCAAAACTCCATAAAAAATGGAGATTTCAGAAATTCCAAAGCTTAGCGCCGTTTCGATTGAGCATGAAATCGATTTCTAAGTATTCCTAGGATCTAAGCATGAGAGAAGGAGAGGAGGAGGACCTGAGTTCGGGCTCGGATGCGGGTGGAGCGACGGGAATGCATGGAGGCGGCGGCGATGGCGTTTCCTCCCTTGGTGGCTCCGGCAGCGGTTCTCCCTCCTATCTAGGGTTTCGAAATCCCTCACCCTAGCTTGCTGATGAGATATAAATGGCCAGGAGGGGAGGGGGGGAGGTGGTTTTGAAAGTGGCCATCAAAGCCATTAATGGCTAGGTTCGGCCATGGAGGAGGGGGGCTGAACCAAGGCCTAGGTGGCCGGGAAATGGTTGAAAACTTCTCCCCTTCCCCTGGGGAGTTGAATTCAGCCATTAAGGGTGCCCTTTGGCCTCCCTTTGGCCGAATTCCTCCTTCCCTTCCTCTTGAATTTTTCTCTCTCCTCCATTAACATGAAAATGGAGCTCACCTTCTCTCTCCTAGTCACTAATGTTGACTTGGTCAATTCCCTAGGATATAGGCAGCCAAATATCATACAAAAATAATCATGCAAGAGTTAGCCTAAGGGGGAGGGTGGTTTGAGGTTAGGTTAGCCCATATAGGCTAGGTTTGACTTGATTTGGGCTTGGGGTTGACTTGGTCAAATTGACCACTATGGTTGACCCAAGTGGGTCCTTGGTGACTCATTGGGCCCACATTAGGTCTAAGGGAATTTTTAGAGTCACAATGAACCTACTAGGCCACCCCAAAATCAGAGTTTTGAAAATTACTATTTGCAGACCAAGTGAGTCTCAACTAGGTTTTTAGGTCACTTGGTCTCCTGGGCTCACCTAGGTTAACTCATATGACCTAGTTATGCTCAAGTCACTCCTAAGGGGGGGGGTCTAATTGGAAAATGGGATGTTACAGGCGAGGGGCGCCCCAAAACGTCTCTCCACATTGAGCCAGAAAGTATCAGCTCGACCAAATAACTGAAGTCTCGCAACAGGAATCCTGTGGGGGGTCCACAAGATGATATTGCTCAAAATAACACTCCATGTCTTTCACCCAACATAGAAACACTCGCGGTCCACCTAGCCCATCATATGTCGGTGCAGGAATCCTAACACGCCTAGAGGTGCACAGTGGCGGTGCTACTTGACTAGCCTTTAGTTGAGCAACTAAAGCAGTAATCTCATCCATTATTGAGGAATGGACAGATTTCCCTATGTCCCTATTGGAACCTATAGTTTTTCCTCGAGAGACGTTGCCGTCATGTGACATTTCAGAGGGAATCGGAGAGAACACTCAACCGGAACCGGTGCACGTTGCTGAGGAAGAAAAATAGCCTGGTCCTATTTATTTTCAAAGATAGATTTGTTCCCGCTAATATTTCAAAATAATATATAATTTTTTTGATATTCTTGCTGGAAAAAATATGGAGATTATTAATAAATTTTTTTCTGATTTTTTTATTTCTGAAAATAAAATTTAGCCGGCTATTGGCAGACCACCCAATTTTTTTTTTTTGTAATTTTTTTGACTCTGAGACGTGCCTACGAAGTGCGTGACAATGTCCTAAAAATTAGGAGAGGGGTGCCAATTGGGAAATTGACGTGAACCTCCCTCCTATACCAAATTGATGTAGGCTTCTGGGTTCGACACGGTGACTACTAAGGGATTCACACGTACGCTTCTCTACTATCACTTTTACGTCCACACAATAACAAAACGCAGCAACTACGCGATATCAATAATTAAAATATTTAGGTGACGGGGGGGGGGGGGGTTCGCTAAGCCCCTCAAGATAAGTCCAAGGCTATAGGCCAAGGTCCTCTCAAGCGAAATGAACCCAAAGAGACACCACCGAAAACAAAGATTCGGATAATGGGTGGTTCTCTCCCAACAAAATAAAATGAGGGCCGCCACGCCTCACGAATGTAAACGGAGATAAGAGACAATAACAAATCTATATGAAATCAACCACGAAATTTCAAACCATTCACAAATAACGCGCTACTCTTATGCCACGAGAATTGTCTAAGAAAGGAAACGCTCGAGAGTGGAGATGTTCGTTACCCAACCGGGATGGATGATTCCGGCTTTCCTATCCTTGAATCGTTTCTTTCCGAATCCACCGGAAGCACACCGATTGGAGGGAAACACGTTGTCCTTCGTTGCCTTCACGTTGTCATTGAAGATCCGCGAGATTCACCTCTTAGCCTTGGCCGAATTTTCTCTAGGACATAAAGGGGGCTGTTTTTGGAATCTCACAAGAGGGATCGGTTTTTTTTGGTAATGGAAATGATGGTGGCCAAAATATTGGAGATGGATTTAAGGGTGGTCGGCTATGAGATGGAGGTGGTGGTCGGCTATGTGAAAGAGGAGGTGGTCGATTTTCTTGGTGGAGGAAGAGGAGGCTCGGGTGGACAAGAGAGATAAGGAGAAGAGGGGAGGAGAGGGTAGAAACCGAGAAGGGGTGGGAGGAGAAGGGAGGGCCGACGACCAAAAAAGGGGAAGGAGAGGAAGGGGGCGGCGCCCAAGGGGAGAAGAGGAGGAGGCAAAATTTCAACTTGAAATTAGTTTTTTTTTCATTCATTCTACCGGATTATGACAAAACAATGCCTATATATAGGCTACAACACAAACAAGAGGCTACATGCAGCCCACTCTAAAGAGAAACAAAATTTGGCTAAACATAGGCCAACATGAAATGAAAATGAAAGTGCTTAAATAATAATTAAAATGCTGAAATTAAATATTGGAATTAAACAACAATATTATTATTTCATGCGTAGATGCGGCGGAGATGTTGACGCGGCCTTGGCGGAGATGTTGACGTGGCCTTGGCGGAGATGTTGATGCGGCCTTGGCACGGATGTCGCGATCAAGTCCCAACCTTCAAGTTTGCGGCAACGCTCATCATAATCTTCAAACTCCACATAGCGACGAACAATGACACCAAACATAATCGGGTCACCATAATCATCCGGAAGGGGATCTTCCTCAGCAACATGATACGGGTATTCAACATGTACCAGATCACCATCGTCGTCTGGATGGGGGCGCTCCAAATCAACTTGCCGGGGGATGACGACTCCATCAAAGATTCCCATTTCTCCAGTGGCCATACTTGAATCATGTCCATACCTATTGGATGGAAGAATTACCATTGTGAAAGGTTGACTGGTGCTTGATAGGAGCTTTGTCATTCCCTTTTGAGAGGAGAACTCTAGAAATCCACTCAAATTCTGACTTTCTCTTTATGGAGTCAATCTTAGAGAAATTTGTCACCAATTCTCTTCTCCCTCTCAAGTTTCTTTTCAAGATCCTTGATAATAGTGCCCTTATATTTGATGGACTCAACATAGATATCTACCATGGTATTTAGATAGCCAACTTCCCTCACTTTTAGATACAACAGAGATGATGTCTCATCCCGTTGGGAAGCAACCAGCTATAAGGAGGCAATTTCTTCAGCTTGTTTCTTAACAAGCTTCTTGCTTTCCTTGAAAGCTTTCAAAAGGTCACCATGATTTTCCATCAATTGATTGATATCATCTTCTGACATTGGATCCTCATCATCACTTGATGAGGATGCATTAGAGTCTGGACTGGACTCATATCCAGACTCTGAGGATGAGCTGGATGGGGAATGTACCTGATCTTGTCTAGGATGATCCTGGCAGGATTCTTCTTCTATCATGGCTATCAGCCCATAATATATGCAGTCATCTTTCTCGGCTTCATCCACCTCTGAATCATTGTTTGAATGTGATAGAGGGGCCCTGATCTTTGTTCTTGTATCAGGATTGCCTTCATCTTCTACAAGAGCTGCAATAGCCCAAAGTAGTCCTTATTCTCTATGTGGACTTGGAGCTCCATTGAGCTCCACACCTTATGGTTCACTCCTGAATCCATAAATACTAATATTTTATCTATCCTTGGGGATCTACTCAGACAGTTAAGTCCACTTGAAAGTCTTTAATTTCAAGGATAGCTAAATCACCTAGAGGGGGGTGAATAGGTTATTGGTCTCATTTGCTATATTTTTAGCATAACTACTTATGTGAGTTATGTGATTAGATTCATAATGCTTCCAAGACAATCACACAAACAACACATCAAATTTATAGCGGTTCACCAAATTATGGGTATATCCACTTTCCCTCCTACCTTTCTAAATACTTATTAGACGAGTCACTTCTCCAATCTCGGCTCCTAAGAGCTTACAACACGATCCCGCGGGACCACTCGGTCTCCTCCAAGACCTACAGCTCAGGCACAAGACCCTACAACTCAGTGATCCAAAGATCACCTACCTCAGGCCCAAAGGTCCTACAACTTAGGCTGGGAGGATAGACCAACCTTAGATACACAAGGGATCCTACCTTAGAGAGAATGACTCCACTGTTGGATCCCTAGTTTGTATTTAGGCTAGGTTCACTATTAGGATGTTTAACCGACCTTTTATAGCCTGGGTCAAGTCTGTTAGTCCTAGAGTTTAGGATCGCCATTAGAGTCAATCTTCATGGACCTAGCCTGTTGTGGACTTCAGTAGAATCAAGACTTAGAAGAATTCAGAGTTCAGATTATTAGTTCGAAGTTCTTCGAACTCAGCTCGACGATCTTCGATCGCAGATCGACGAACTCAGAGTTCTTTCTCTAAGTTGAGCTTTACGATATTCGAGCTCAGGTCGATGATTTCTTACTCAAGACAGATTCTCTGATCGACGAACATGGAGCGCATAATTTGCAAGATATTTCTAAATTAATGTTTGTTAAGCTCAGGTCGACGAATAGGAATTCTTAGATCGACGAACTTAGATCTCTGGTGGATGAAATCTGCCCACAGGTCGACGAACTCTATCCCGAGTCTGAATGATAAGTTCTCCCTATCTCTATCCCCAATCCATTCTATTATTTGGCATTAATTCTCTGAGTAATTAATGGTCATATTCTTAAGAATATAGCCATTCTTGGCAGCATTAAAGAATATATGCGAGCACTAACAGCTAACGGGTGTTCGAATCTCACGGGCGAGGTGGTTGAAGAAGGTTGCAGAGAAAAGCTTCTGAGTGCTCGAGAGTGGAGCAAGCGCTTGATCAAGGGTTGCGGGGCTGAAGTTGCGTTTTCCCGCTCAAGGGAGCAGAAAAGGCGGGCTGGACGAACTATCCTCGTCATTGGCAAAATCTGCATCTTATATAGTAAATCATCAAAAAATGGCCTCGCACGGTTCGACGTACGACCGTGCGTGAACCGTGCGATATTCGCGCGAAAAAAATAACCTGAGAAGATGAAGCGTTGACCCGTGCGTTTTACCCGCGCACAGGGCGATTCTGCCCGTGCGTGTGATGCAGGCTCACACGTTTGACACCGAATAGATCTACGGACTAGCACGTATACCTTTCCACAATCCAAATCCTATATTCGCACAATCGCTCTACGCAGCACCACGTTAATTAATTCTATCAATTATATGCTAGCGTATGGGTAGCCAAACTGATTAGGATCGAATAGAGGCGATAGACCAATATTCTTTTCGGCTAAAAGGACCTACCCGATCCGAACGAGCGATATTGTACCAAAATAGATCTACCAAATAAAATATGATTCGGAAAAGGTAGATCTCTCCCAACAAAAGAAAACGAAGGTTCGCCAAACCTTTCTCGAAATTAGATCAATCAAGATAAACACAAACTGATCGAAGAAAAACCACGATGAATTAATGCTATCAAAATTCAACGCTAAGAATCTACCACCACAGGAATAAATCTAGGAAAAGAAACACACAAAGGTAGAAGGTTTCGTTACCCAATCGAAATAGATGATTCCGATTTCTCTACTTGGATCACTCTTCAACGGCTCCGTCAGAGTCACGCCGGATGGAGAGGAAACTTGTCCGCCTTCGTCGCGTCACGCTAGAGTTGGAATCCACAAAGGAGATCTTTGCCTTGGCCGATTTCTTCAAGGAGGTGGGTTGAATGGTTGCTTTGTTGGAGGTTGGTTTTTGGGAGAGGAGGAACTAGCCTTGGATGAATTTTGAAGAGGGAGAGGAGGAAGAAGAGAAGGAAAGCTGAAATTTTCCTAAGGGGGAAGAGGGAAAGAGGGCAAAAATTCAATCTTTGAATTAAGGTTTTAATTTTTCATTTTCTAAACAATCCTTCAACAACATGGCTATATATAACCTACACCACTCAATCTCCCTCCAATCAAAATTCAAAATTCAAAATTCAAAATTCAAAATGAAAATAAGATGGTTATAGGCACCCATCATTACACATGAAATGAAATAATTAAAACAACACATGATGGTTATAAGCACCCATCATTACACATGAAATGAAAATTTAAACATGAAATAAATACTTAAAATAAAATTGCTAAAATAATAAAATTACTAAAAAATATATAACTATAATTATTTAATTTATAATTATATACTTTTATATAATGGCGGCGGACGTCGATCCCATCCTCGAGCTTGCGGCAACGATCGTCCCAATCGACGAACTCTCTTAGACGGGGATTACTAGCGGTCGTGTCAGCAACGTCTCCATCAATCCTCCTCCGCTCAAAAGTACTCATCATCGATGAGTTGGTCTGAAAGTACCGGTGCAGGAGAGCATCTTCCCAGAGAAACACGTAGCGGAAAACAACACCACTTGGATAAGAGAGCACTTCAACCTGGAGTATCCTGTCATGCAAAAAAGTGGTCCTAGAGAACCTCGGAAAAGCATTAGGCAATAAAGGATAACAAATTTTTACATCAACAACCAACGTACCTCCAGTGAAGACCAATGAAGAGAGCGATCCAAGCACAAACTCACTACCCAAACCATAAGAAAACAAAGTGGACCCAAACAGACAGACAGATAATTCAAGCGGTGGAGAAACATATAGCGTTAAATTAGAAACATTAAAAATAGAGGTAATACCCCAATCAGTGGATAACTTCCAATGATATGCGTATTCTCCTAATTTCATTAATATCCGAAAAAGATCTAACTCGCCAACCCGCCAACTTTCTATAGTGCCCGAAGGCAACCGTTTAGGGACGAGACACACCAAAACTAAATCACAAATCATATAGTGAGACGCTCTTCTATGTAAACTAGCATGAAATTGATAAAATATAATTTGCATGGCTAGCGCTTCACTACTATGCTTATATAATTTTTGAACATGAGAGGCATAAACTAGTGCGAGTTGACTTGGATTATCAGACAGTGGAAACGAAATCAAGTCAAAAGGCACTTGTGCTTTAAATCCTTGCAACATCTCATTCGGCGAGCAACAAGCATATAAATCATCATAAGACGCAACTATATTGAGTAATTTATTACAAGTGCGCCTAAATATCTCGCTACCGTGTGGTGTGAACCCATGCGCTATGTGACTCAACCCGGGAACGGAGGGTAACAGGGTTAAATCCGGGGGTACGAGAGCCTTAAAATCATAGATGATATTCATAGGCATCAAAGTCGCAGTTCTAATTTTATATTTAACGTCATCCAATTCAGAGTGCATTGAACTCATCCGCCATGGCTTCACGCCACTGAGGATGTTTGACAGCTTGAGAAAAAAAGGGTTAACCCTTTTCCACCTTCGAGGAACCATCCTCTTTAGGTTGGAAAACCTTTTCCCTTAGGATTGTTACCCCTCTGTCTTCGCTTCGCTTCGATCGTCCCCCATGGGATGCCCGAAAAGGCGGTTTAAACGAGATCACATAGTTGCCCAAGTTTTTGACTTTAGTAACATCTAAGACATCAGAAAGCACTATTGTGCCAGCACCCGCATTTTGAAGAAGCAGTAACGGTATCCAAAATGGGCACATCAATATGTCTCGGACTAAAAAGAACCATCTCGAGTCCTAGCAAGTCATCTAATCGAGTCAAGTGAACCGGAGGGAGAGTCGACATGGATGATTCTGGAGGAGGAGCTAAGTCATACTCACCGTCAAAACACTGATTTAACGTCCAGGAAAAATCCTGTGGTAAGCCATCAAAATCAACGGGAAGATCAAATAGTGGATTCGTCCTCACAGAAAACTCTATTGGATCGTCATCACCTAACTCAATCTCAGATAAACATTCATCACAGGATGACTCTACCAACTCAGCCAAAATGTCTTCCAACCCACTAGATATTTCATCCAAATCAGGATCAGTAATGGTCTCAATAGTAGGCAAAATCGAATCCGACAAAATTTCTAATCTACATTGGGATTCAGGCAAAGGAGGTAACATCAAAGAACTATCTTTCGGGTCCTCAGCGCTACCGTCATCCAAAAGTAACCCTCTAACATAGGGAAAAGCTTCCAAAACAACACAACCTTCACTAACCAAATCTTCCCATGAAGTAGGTACATTGTCTAAATCAGGATAGAGGATTGGGCAAATCGAATCCCGGGGAGAATCTAAATTAGCTTGAACCTCAAGCAACGACGATAATATCAATGAACTATCTCCCGGAGGTGCATCACTAAGATCATCCCAAGGTGACTCTTCTAAAACTGCTGAAACATCGACCAACACTGGGTCAACCGAAGACTCCATGATATTCAAGGGAGACGCCTCAGAAACATCGTCAAAGGGAAGCGGAGATGATTCCTCAGAGGATAAATCCTCATCCAGGTCACTAGGGTAACCAATCTTCGCATCGTCACTCAAATCGTCAGCGTATTTAGCCTCATTGGGCACTATCGTATATGAAGGAATACTCTCACCTAGCTGGTCATCTTCAGAATCCAGAGTTAGTATATCAACATCAGCATCTTCAGTATCAATAGATACCACATCTACATCAGCATCCTCATGGAGTATCAGTCACTATATCAGGGGGCTTAGACATCGAGGATAAAGGAGGCATAACCCTAGTAGTAACATTTTTCGATTCCAAAACATAGGGTCTAGACTGCGTATTTTCCCTAGGAGTGGAATTAGGCACATTAGGTGTAATCCTTTCATTGTGAGGAAATGATCTAACCTGAGGCATATGGTAACTCCTATGAATAGCTACGGGTCTTGCTCCACAACGATACTCACTAATAGGCTTGGGGTCAGCAGTGCGGAAATTGGCGGGATCAAATTGATCCGAGAGTAGACTTCGCATTGCCCACCAAGTGTATTTATAACTACCAACACGACGCTCTTCGTTTAACCAAAACAATTGGGCTTGACCTACTAATTGCTCTCAGGCAAAGTTAACCATTTTGTGGTCATCCCATAAGTGACAATTAAAATAATGCTCTAATCCCTTTAGCCAGTCTCTAAAGATTTGGGGACACCCTAAACCGTCATAAGTAAGTACCTCCATTCTAGTGGGATGATAAGCGTTGGGACGGTTAGTATTCCTATGGTATGAAGGCAAGGTTGGGGTGTGTTTAGATATGGTTTTATCATACCAATAGTCTAAAAGGGGAACGTGAACGTCATAGGCCATATTAGTGAGAATCGGAAAGAAAACTCACCCGGAACTGGTGCACATGAAATAAATAAGGAACCTGTCCCTATATAATTTTCACAAATTTAATTGTTCCCGCTGATTACTTAAAATAACAAATGTATTTTTTTTTATTTTCTTGCTGGAAATAATATGAAGATTATTAATTATTATTATTTTTATTATTTTGCTGAAAAAATAAAAAGATAAACCGCTATTTGCAGACCAAAATGAAAAATTTATAAAGATTTAATAAAAATAATGACTTAATAAAAATAAAATATTTTTTTGATTTCTTACTAATAAAATGATAAAGAATTTCCAGAATTTTATTTTTTTGAAATCGGAGAAAAATTGAAAATTTTAGGCCGCTATTTGCAGACCAAATATTCAAAATTTGTTTTTTATGCTGTGTAATGAACGTGCAAGTGCGTGACGGTGAAAAATAATAAAAGGGGGAGGGTGCTAATTAGGAAATTGAAGTGAACCTCCCTCTGATACCAAATTGATGCAGACTCACACGTTTGACACCGAATAGATCTACGGACTAGCACATATGCCTCTCCACAATCCAAATCCTATATTCGCACAATCGCTCTACGCGGCACCACGTTAATTAATTCTATCAATTATATGCTAGCGTACAGGTAGCCAAACCGATTAAGATCGAATAGAGGCGATAGACCAATATTTTTTCCGGCTAAAAGGACCCTGCACCCGGTCCGAACGAGCGATGTTGTACCAAAATAGATTTACCAAATAAAATATGATTCGAAAAAGGTAGATCTCTCCCAACAAAAGAAAATGAAGGTTCTCCAAACCTTTCTCGAAATTAGATCAATCAAGATAAACACAAACCGATCGAAGAAAAACCACAATGAATTAATGCTATCAAAATTCAATGCTAAGAATCTACCACCACAGGAATAAATCTAGGAAAAGAAACACACAAAGGTAAAAGGTTTCGTTACCCAATCGAAATAGATGATTCCGATTTCTCTACTTGGATCACTCTTCAACGGCTCCGCCGGAGTCACGCAGGATGGAGAGGAAACTTGTCCACCTTCGTCACGTCACGCCAGAGTCTAAATCCACAAAGGAGATCTTTGCCTTGGCCGATTTCTTCAAGGAGGTGGGTTGAATGGGTTCTTTGTTGGAGGTTAGTTTTTGGGAGAGGAGGAACTAGCCTTGGATGAATTTTGAAGAGGGAGAGGAGGAAGAAGAGAAGGAAGGCCGAAATTTGCCTAAGGGGGAAGAGGGAAAGAGGGGGAAAATTCAATCTTTGAATTAAGGTTTTAATTTTTCATTCTCTCTAAACAATCCTTCAACAACATGGCTATATATAGCCTACACCACTCAATTAGCCTACACCACTCAATCTCCCTCTAATAAAAATTCAAAATTCAAAATTCAAAATTCAAACTGAAAATAAGATGGTTATAGGTACCCATCATTACACATGAAGTGAAATAATTAAAACAACACATGCTGGTTATAAGCACCCATCATTACACATGAAATGAAAATTAAAACATGAAATAAATACTTAAAATAAAATTGCTAAAATAATAAAATTACTAAAAATATATAATTATAATTATTTAATTTATAATTATATACTTTTATATAATGGCGGCGGACGTCGATCCCATCCTCGAGCTTGCGGCAGCGATCGTCCCAATCGACGAACTCTCTCAGACGAGGATCACTAGCGGTCGTGTCAGCAACATCTCCATCAATCCTCCACCGCTCAAAAGTACTCATCACCGATGAGTTGGTCTGAAAGTACCGGTGCAGGAGAGCATCATCCCAGAGAAACACGTAGCGGCAAACAACACCACTTGGATAAGAGAGCACTTCAACCTGGAGTATCCTGTCATGCAAAAATGTGGTCCTAGAGAACCTCGGAAAAGCATTAGGCAATAAAGGATAACAAATTTCTACATCAACAACCAACGTACCTCCAATGAAGACCAATGAAGAGAGCGATCTAAGCACAAACTCACTACCCAAACCATAAGAAAACAAAGTGGACCCAATCGGACAAGCAGATAATTCAAGCGGTGGATAAACATATAGTGTTAAATTAGAAACGTTAAAAATAGGGGTAATACCCCAATCAGTGGATAACTTCCAATGATATGCGTATTCTCCTAATTTCATTAATATCCGAAAAAGATCCAACTCGCCAACTTTCTTTAGTGCCCGAAGGCAACCGTTTAGGGACGAGACGCACCAAAACTAAATCACAAATCATATAGTGAGACGCTCTTCTATGTAAACTAGCATGAAATTGATAAAATATAATTTGCATGGCTAGCGCTTCACTACTATGCTTATATAATTTTTGAACATGAGAGACATAAACTAGTGCGAGTTGACTTGGATTATCAGACAGTGGAAACGAAATCAAGTCAAAAGGCACTTGTGCTTTAAATCCGTGCAGCATCTCATTCGGCGAGCAACAAGCATATAAATCATCATAAGACATAACTATATTGAGTAATTTATTACAAGTGCGCCTAAATATCTCGCTACCGTGTGGTGTGAACCCATGCGCTATGTGACTCAACCCGGAAACGGAGGGTAACAGGGTTAAATCCGGGGGTACGAGAGCCTTAAAATCATAGATGATTTTCATAGGCATTAAAGTCGCAGTTTTAATTTTATATTTAACGTCATCTAATTCAGAAGCAGTAACGGTATCCAAAATGGGCACATCAATATGTCTCAGACTAAAAAGAACCATCTCGAGTCCTAGCAAGTCATCTAATCGAGTCAAGTGAACCGGAGGGAGAGTCGACATGGATGATTATAGAGGAGGAGGAGCTAAGTCATACTCACCGTCAAAACACGGATTTAACATTCAGGAAAAATCCTCCGGTAAGCCATCAAAATCAACGGGAAGATCAAATAGTGGATTCGTCCTCACAGAAAACTCTGCTGGATCGTCATCACCTAACTCAATCTCAGATAAACATTCATCACAGGATGACTCTACCAACTCAGCCAAAATGTCTTCCAACCCACTAGATATTTCATCCAAATCAGGATCAGTAACGGTCTCAATAGTAGGGAAAATCGAATCCGACAAAATTTCTAATCTACATTGGGATTCAGGCAAAGGAGGTAACATCAAAGAACTATCTTTCGGGTCCTCAGCACTACCGTCATCCAAAAGTAACCCTCTAACATAGGGAAAAGCTTACAAAACAAAAAAACCTTCGCTAACCAAATCTTCCCATGAAGTAGGTACATTGTTTAAATAAGGATAGAGGATTGGGCAAATCGAATCCCGGGGAGAATCTAAATTAGCTTGAACCACAAGCAACGACAATAATATCAATGAACTATCTCCCGGAGGTGCATCACTAAGATCATCCCAAGGTGACTCTTCTAAAACTGCTGAAACATCGACCAATACTGGGTCAACCGAAGACTCCATGATATTCAAGGGAGATGCCTCAAAAACATCGTCAAAGGGAAGCGAAGATGATTCCTCAGAGGATAAATCCTCATCCAGGTCACTAGGGTAACCAATCTCCGCATCGTCACTCAAATCGTCAGCGTATTTAGCCTCATTGGGCACTATCGTATGTGAAGGAATACTCTCACCTAGCTGGTCATCTTCAGAATCCAGAGTTAGTATATCAACATCAGCATCTTCAGGATCAATAGATACCACATCTACATCAGCATCCTCATGGGTATCAGTCACTATATAAGGGGGCTTAGACATTGAGGCTAAAGGAGGCATAACCCTAGTAGTAACATTTTTCGAATCCAAAACATAGGGTCTAGACTGCGTATTTTCCCTAGGAGTGGAATTAGGCACACTAGGTGTAATCCTATAGTTGTGAGGAAATGATCTAACCTGAGGCATATGGTAACTCCTATAAATAGCTACGGGTCTTTCTCCACAACGATACTCACTAATATGCTTGGGGTCAGCAGTGCGGAAATTGGCGGGATCAAATTGATCCAAGAGTAGACCTCGCATTGCCTGCCAAGTGTGTTTATAACTACCAACACGACGCTCTTCGTTTAACTACATTCCTACTCTACCATTCGATCACTCCCGATTTCGCAATTTTGAGTAGTGCAAACAAACTTTACAAATGCAGAAAAGTATAAATTTTGAGCATAAAGAAAATTGAATCTATAATATTTCTACATCCTATGAGTACTTGATTAGGAGCACTGCATGAGTTTCGAACTACTCTATCCTAAAATCCTAAGCCAGCACTGCTATCTTAGAGTTAGCAATAAAGAAACAAATTAAACTTGGGTCGAGCGCGTGTTTAAGTGCGCGCTCGTGTGGTGTGAGTGCGCAATGCAGTGAACTACAAAATTCAAATAAAAGCAACTACTGGTATACACGTGTAGTGCAATTGCCATAGGTAACAACGACAGGCTCTCCCCCAAACTTAATATAGACAATACAACAAATGATCTTGGAAATGAAATAAAAAAAAGGCAAGGGAAGAGGTTACCCAATGCTCAGAGATGAGCATACCAGAAGTTAGGCGTTTAAACTTGATCAACCAGCCTACTGCCCAAGTAAAAATCACCTGCAAGAGCCAATCTCCAACCAAACAAAAATAGGCAGCACAAGCAAAAAGCAAAATAAGCAAAGAAAGGCAAGCAATAGCCTTGAAACAAGGCTAAAGGCGGCAAACTCGGGTTGTCTCCCATAAGCCCTTTTCTTTACCGTCCTTAAGGTGGGCCAAATACCTGTATTAGCAGTTAAATAGTATTATCCAGGTAACAAAAGTATAACAAGCAGATAGGAGGAAAAATCCAAAGTTAAAAACAACATTTATAGCAACACAAACATCAGAAGCAACCAGACAAAGGAGACGGCCCCAGAGATCATCCACTTCTCAGCTAAACGCTGATTTGTGAGAAATCTCTCCTGACATGCGGAATGATGAAGAGGGGAAAGCTTTAGGGCCTAAAGAAGACAAATCTCCCTTGCCCCTACCCTCCTCCTTGCCGCATCAGTGAGCAAAACTCTGCGCCTTGTGCATGAGCAACTCCTTTCATCGCAATTCAATCGTAGGAGAACGCCAGGGCGGTAAATTCACGCCCGGTATTTTAGCATCCAGATCACCATCCACAACCGAGGGCATCATTTCCTCACCCACAGAGGGTGGTAGATCAGCCCACGTCACCTGTTTAAAAGTTTTACAAAATTTACTTGGTCCAATTACAGTTTTTAAATAGACTTTCTGCACGCTCTCAGTAGCCGTGCTCATTCCGCATTCCTTCTTAACTTTATCTCGTTCTACGCTCAACAGCTCTGAACTTGATTTTTCTTCAGCGGGTTTCAACAACTCTTTCACTTGCATAACTATATCTTGTTCGCTAAGCACCACATCTGCCTTATCAACACTAGATAGTTTGTCAGATAGCAAATCATTAACTTTTCGCAAATTTTCAGATTCACATGGGACAAGAGTGGGAAGTGATTGCGGAGACGGTAATTCATCCTTAGAAGCTAAGGTAATTCCGCAAGCATTAAAACATAGCGTTGCCTCACAGGCTTTCAGGAATGGAACCCACAAAATGGGTCTTGAGTTATTTCCTTCCGGTCCCAGTACCTGAAAGTCGGTGACTACAATAGCCCCGTTAAGTTTCACTTCCTCATCTTTAATTACCCCATTCGTTTGGACAACCGAACCATCGGCAAGCACAAGTGATTTCAGGATATTATTTTCGATATTTAAATCCAGTTTCACAACATCTTGTAAGGCAAGGATGTTGCACGTAGAACCAGAATCACAAACAACAACCATTTCTATTTCATTTATCTCACACTTGACGGATAGTTCATTGCTACTGCACTCGCCCACCTCAACAACACTCTTCCCTTATTCATGGGGATTTTTCTCCATGTCACTTGGGAGGGCACTACGAGTGCGTTCAGAGAACACCTTGGAAAGCTGCCCAAGCTGCATCTCCAAATTCCTCATGGAGGCAGTTTGAGTGGCCATGTTCGACTGGGCCATCTCCACGAACTTCTCCATCATCTCTTCTAAAGCGCTTTTGCGCGTCCCTTGCATGTTTTGATTGTAACCCGCCTGAGGTGGTCGCGGTTGACTACCAGAGGCTTGAGCATCAAATTGATGCTGGCCTCCTTGCCATCTTTGACCATGAGCGTTTTTATTCCACGAAAAATTTGGGTGATTTCTCGCATTCGGGTTATAAGCATTGTTATAAGGAGAAGCGCGATTTTGATTATTAATAAAATTAACATGTTCTTCAAAACTCATACCAGCCGGATCACTAGCATGCTCCCCCGCAGTGCACTCATAAGTGTGGTGCCCGGGATTCCCACAACCTTGGCACAAGATGTTCAGCACAGGCCCTGGCGGCAGGGTAGATCTTGTCAGCATCATTTTTCCTTCCAAGGAAGGATGGCAAGGTTCAGCGTGTTGCACCACGACATTCACATCAAACAAATTTCTTGCCCCTCTTGAGGCATTACTCCCAGCGGTCCAATAAGTGCTATGGGAGGTCGTATCTCTTAGAAGCCTCAGCGCTTCCTCGGGATCCAAATTCATAATCGTGCCTCCTGCAGCACATCGATCATCACCCGAATATTGGGTTCAATGGCGAAATAAAATATCTCTACCAAATTCCAGGGCTCATAGCCGTGTTGCGGACAACAGCGCTGCAAATCGGCAAACCTCTCCCATGCCTCGAAAAGGGTCTCCTGTTCCTGCTGTCAGAACATGGCTATCTCCCTGCGCATATTAACAATCTTATCGACAGGATGAAATTTAGCCAAAAATAAGGAAGACAAGGCTTCCCAAGTTGTTACCGTTCCTGGAGCAATTGTATGCAGCCAAATCTTGGCCCTATCCTGCAATGAGAATGAGAACAACTTTAACTTCACAACTTCATCAGAGATTCCCACATAACGGAAGGTTCCACATATTTTAGAAAATTCAGCTAAATGTAGCTGAGGATCCTCACTCGGCAGCCCGGAATATTGGGTGTTGTTCCTAATCATATTTAGGATTGCCGGCTTGATTTCAAAGTGGTTGTTGGCGATTGCTGGCCCAAACCCAGGATAAACTGTAACACCTCCCCTGTAAAGACCATATAATATGGGTCCGGCCGGGGCCCCACAACATACGGACGCCACAGCTTTAGTATTAAAAGATGATATAAAACTACCCAATCTTAAAACTCCAGACAAACACAGCGGAAACAGAAAACTAACAGACAGAAGTTATCCACTAACAGAAGAGTATCAAATGGCCTTAAGGCCTTACACAATATAAGTCCAAATATAAAAAGTGCCAAGCACCCCTAGGCTACCTCGGCATGCAAGCCGGACATAGTCAAACAACAACAACAAAACAAGGAAAAGAAAATAGTCAAGCACAACAACACTTCATGAGGCTTAGGGCTTTTCGCCGGCGCGCTAGCTCCTGCATGCGATCCTTGCCCTGTAAGGATTTGAAGTAACGTGGGTCAGCAAAGGCTGACCTCTACTGTGTAACACACACATCTCCTCCCGGCCATCCCTAACGGACCCTGGGGTACCACTCCACCTGCAAGTTAGCACTTTGTATACCAAAAGAGTATATATAATAAAGCGGTAAAACAGGCTTGGATGTCTCATACAGCATACATGTTCTCTATATTTGGTACAAAGTGAAAGGGGCCTACTATGCAACATGAATGCAACCCGGGTTTCACCCAAGGCACCCTAGCTCGTATGCATCTAACACAACATCAAACACTGGGTACTTCCGTTTCCCCATTGGCTTAAAGCCACAAACACAAGGGAACCACCATGTCCCTAACGACACACACGCCGTCACACGGAACCTTGCAAAGGCCCCACCCGCGCAAGGGTCATATACCCCGGGCTTGCCCGCACATTCTGACTTCGCACGTTAGGGTTCCGTCTCACACCGACCGATTCTAAGAAGCCTTGCTGGACCCCACCCGCTCATGGCCACATTGCCCGGGCTTGCCCTCCGCTCGACATTCTCGTCAGTCCCACACAAGGGTCTAGTCTCGCTGGGACACTTTCCCCACATGACTTGCGCGTCACGGGATAGCCAGCCGACCACGGAGACATAGCCGCACCTTTGCACAGCACAAACAAAGGTTTCCCCACCCCAATCACCATTCGCACCGTATCTTTCCCGTGCTCCAAGGAAACCATCTACCGTAAGAAGCGGAGCTAGCCTTGTCCGGTTCCGACTACGAGTACTCACTCAATTAAAGGGGGAAAGCGCATACACACAACGGCGTATTGCCGCAACGGATTTCTACCAAAACCTCACATCTCGCTATGCAACATCACCGGGTCGGACTAACGGTCGCGACCACGGCTTCACCCACAATGCCTAATCCGCTAACGGAGCGGATCTCTAATGCAAAGCATGCCGGGATGAACATACTCAACCCGGAGGTTCCTCTTGAACCTAGGCTACACGAATCCCTCTCATTTGAGAGATTCGGTGCTCAAAATACGAAAGGAAGGGGATGCTATTCATGCATCCTAAATCCTAAAAACCGAGAGGAGAAGTGTCGTTACCTTCCGTCCCCTCTTCCTAGCCATGGAGAAGATTTGCTCGGTTGAAAACCACCGCAACGCTCCCACCTTCGCGGATCTGAACTCCGCTCGCGAAACGGACCTCCGAAGCTTCGCCGGCGGCCGAATCTTGGCCTTCTTCCTCCTCCTTGCTCTCCCTTCTCTCTAGAATCAAGAGAGATAAAGATAGGAGAAAAGTGAGGGTTTCAAACCCTATTCCCGAGTTTAATCCCTCAGATCTAGCCCCCAGCCGTTGGATCTCATACCAAAGAAACGGACGGCCACGATTCGACCTAAAATCACAAAAACTGGGTCGAACACGGGTTTCAACACGGCCGTGTGCCAGGCCGTGTTACCCATTCGCCGTCTCGACCGATTCGAAAACCAGTACACGGCCTTTGATACGGCCTCCGACACGCCCGTGTCGCCTTTGATACGCCCGTGTCGAGACCCGTGTCACGCCCCCCCACCGACCAATTTTTCCAGTCAGAGAAGGACACGGCCAAAGACACGGCCAAAGACACGGCCTTCGACACGCCCGTGTCAGACCTGACACGACCGTGTCGTGACCCGTGTCACGCCTAGCAGAATAAATCCTGCAAATAGCCCGAGAAGGACACGGCCAGGGACACGCCCGTGTCCCAGGCCGTGTTCCTGAGCTCGACGAACATCGACCCTCAAAACGTCGACCACACGCTCCGCGGTCGACCACGCCCTGACACTCCCGTGTCATGCCCTTGACACGCCCGTGTCGCCTGCTCCAAAACCCAAACTTGGCTAAAACGATGCCTTCGATTCCCCTTCCAAGTTTTGGAGTGTTACAATTCTCCCCCTTACAAGAATTTCGTCCCGAAATTTAAAACATGGAAGGTAAACAAAACTAAACAGTACCTGAGGAGAAAAGCACGGGGTACTCCTCCAGCATAGCCTGCTCTCGCTCCCATGAGAGCTCCTCGCAACCACAGTTGTCCCAACGGACCTTTACGAGTCTGACCTCCTTATTCCGCAATTGCCGAACCTCTGAGTCTTCTATCCCGATTGGACGAACTCGCATCCTCAAGTCTTCCTCTACCGGCACCGTCGTCGGCTCAATCACCACGCTGGCTTCTAACAACGCTTTCCTCAGGATGGAGACGTGAAAAACGTCATGCAATCCACTTAGCTCTGTGGACAACGCCAACCGGTACGCTGCCTCTCCCACTCGCTCGATGACCTTGAATGGTCCCAAAAATCTCGGACTCAGCTTCTTGAGTTGGCGAATTCGCGAAACGCCTTTGAACGGCTTGATCTTAAGATACACCCAGTCGCCCACAGCGAATTCCACATGCCTGTGGCAAGCATTGAAATACTTCGACTGCCGATCTTGAGCTACCTTCATGCGCCCTTGGATGGTCCGCACTAGCTCACTAGCGTCGGCTACCACTTCTTTCCCCAAAATCTTGGTGTCTCCCGCCTCTGTCCAAGACATCGGTGTTCGACACCGCCTCCCATACAGAGCTTCGTATGGCGCCATCTTGATACTAGCTTGGTAACTATTGTTATAAGCAAACTCCACTATGAAGAGGTGATCCTCCCACTTCTTGCCGAAGTCGAGAGTACACATCCTTAGCATATCTTCCAAAGTACGGTTCGTTCTCTCAGTTTGCCCATCGGTTTGAGGATGAAAAGCCGTACTGAACTTGAGTTTTGTGCCCAAGATCTTCTGCACCAACTGCCAATCCTTAGACGTGAAACTTCCATCCCGGTCGCTGACTATACTCTTCGGAATCCCATGGAGTCGTACAATATTGCGGACGTACAACTCCACCAACTTTTCCACACCGTCCTCCTTCCGGTTTGGGATGAAATGTGCTACTTTGGTCAAGCGGTCCACAATCACCAAAATGGCATCATTACCCTGCTGCGATCTAGGCAACCCATGCACAAAATCCATGGCGATGTCATCAAATTTCCATTCGGGGATTGGAAGAGGCTTCAAGAACCCGCCCGGCTTCTGTCACTCGGCCTTCACCAAGGCACATGTTTGGCACCGACTCACACACAAAGCTACGTCCCGCTTCATCCCAGGCCACCAATAGGACTTCTTCAAATCCAAGTACATCTTTGTACTACCCGGGTGAATGGAGTACTTAGTGAAGTGGGCCTCAAACATCAACTCCTCGCGGAGCTTGCCGAACTGCGGTACACAAATCCTTCCGCCCTTCCTCAGAATCCCATCAACCATCTCCCAGGCGCTACCCTCGCCCTTTAGAGCTTCCTCCACGAAAGGTTGGAACTCCGCATCTACACGGGTCGCTTCCCGAATACGATCGCATAAGTCACTCTGCATCTCAATCCAATTTAGTCGAGCCACGCTAGACTCGCCTCTTGCCACACATTCCAAACCAAGGGACTCCCAGTCCCTCCTTAACCGCTCATCGTGAGCTTCAATCCAATTTCCTTGCCCCGAGTATTTCCTACTCAAAGCATCTGCCACCACATTAGCTTTCCCTGGCGTGTACTGAATCGCCACCTCGTAGTCCCCAAGGAACTCGACCCACCTATGCTGCCGCATATTTAGGTCCTTCTGATCTAGGAGATACTTCAGACTCTTGTGGTCCGTGAAGATCTCCACCTTTGCACCACAAACGTAGTGCCTCCACAACTTCAAAGCAAAAATTACCGCCGCCAACTCCAAATCATGGACGGGGTAATTTCTCTCATGAGGCTTCAGCTGCCTCGACCCAAAAGCTATCACACTACCATGCTGCACCAACACGCACCCTAAACCGCATCCGGATGCGTCGCTGAAAATCTGGAACCCTTCGGTCCCCTTTGGTAGACTTAGGATCGACGCCGTCATTAGCCTTTCCTTCAGGGTTTCAAACGCCTCATTGCACTCTTGAGTCCATACAAACTTCTGATCCTTGCGAGTTAGTGAAGTGAGGGGTAGATCTATCCGCGAAAAGTTTTCCACAAACCTTCGGTAGTACCCGGATAGTCCAAGAAAAATTCGGACTTCCGCCACGGTCCTCAAAACTGGCCACTCTCTGATGGCTTCTACTTTCGTTGGATCTACCGCCACCCCATCCCCACTAATCACATGGCCTAGAAATGCCACTTCTCCAACCAGAATTCGCACTTGGAGAACTTCGCATAAAGCTGGTTCTCTTTCAATACTTGCAACACTGTCCGCAAGTGCGACTCGTGCTCCGCTTCCGACTTGGAATACACCAATATGTCATCGATAAAGACGACTACGAACCAGTCCAAATATTCGTGAAACACTCGGTTCATCAAGTCCATGAACACGGACGACGCGTTCGTCAGCCCAAACGGCATCACCGAGAACTCAAAATGACCATACCTCGTACCAAATGCGGTCTTGGGTATGTCTTCGTCACGAATCCGCAACTGATAATATCCGGACTTCAAATCCAACTTGGAGTACACCACCGATCCCACCAACTGGTCGAAGAGATCGTCTATCCGAGGAATCGGATACTTATTCTTGACAGTCAATTTGTTCAACTCTCGGTAGTCTATGCACAGACGCATACTACCGTCCTTCTTCTTTACAAATAACACCGGCACACTCCACGGTGAAGAGCTGGGCCTGATATACCCTTGCTCCAAAAGATCCTGCAACTGAACCTTGAGCTCGGCCAACTCCTTTGGTGCCATCCTAAAGGGTGGTCGTGACACCGGTCTAGCCTCGGGCACTAACTCGATGGAGAAATCAATCTCCCGCCGAGGAGGTGCTCCCGGTAGCTCCTCAGGAAAAACATCTCCAAACTCCGCCACCACGGGCACTTCTCCAAGAGACAGCCTGGAAAGGCTAACCTCCAACAACGCTACTAGAGCTACACCCCCCTGGTTAACAGCTTGCACTAGTTGAAGTGTCGAAACTAGGGAACAGGCCACTCCATGCAGGCCCTCAAACTTGACATCTGCTTGCCCCATGCCCCTCAGGGTTACCACCTTGGACAAACAGTCGATACTGGCACGCTGCTTCGCTAGCCAATCCATCCCCAAAATCACATCGAACTCAGACAACGGCAAGATCGCCGCTACCAATATGAAGTCGACTCCCTCAAGACTCCAACAAATCTGCCCTTTAGCCCTGGTTGTCATAGACGACCCATTGGGCATGCGCACTTTCAACTCTGAGTCCGTTGCAAAGGACTCGACTCAAATCCTCCGGGTGAAACTTTCCGCAAGGAAGGAGTGCGACGCTCCCGTATCAAAAAGTACTCTAGCGGGGTACCCAGATACCACTACAAAGCCTACACACATGCAACAAACATAAAAAGGCTTGAAAGGAATAAATCTACGATGCAGGTTGAACTCTCATACCTGTCACCACATCAATTTGGCGGATTGCTTCCTGCTTCCCAAGGTTGTAGGCCCTTGGCTGCACTGGTTGAAACCGGGAAGCACTCGACTCCGCCATTTTCCCCTTCTCTGCTGCACTGGGTCCGGAGCGTACGGTCTGCTCCTGCCTTGGCTCTTGCTCAGCTCCCCCTTGGGTACAAAATCTTGCTATGTGGCCTGGCTTGCTACAACTGTAACACGTCTGCGGTCCCTTAGAGCGTGACCCTCCGGACGTCCAATTACTTTTCTCGCCCGACTTATATGGGGAAGGCTTCTTCTTCCATCGGCTCCCATCCGCCTTTCCATGGGACTGAGCAGGCTTCTTCTCCTCCCCCTGCTTGGGTGTGAAACCCTTGCGACGCTGGGATCGCTCCATGTCACTCTCCAAAATTCGGGCCACCTCCACCAATTCGTTGAAACCCGCACGTTTCATCGATATGAGGGGTTGTCTTAGATTCTCCCTCAATCCATGATAGAAGAGATTGTCCCTCTCTTCATCGTCTTCCATGGTCGTCCCTGCATAACGACCCAAGCGAGTAAATTCCTGAACATACTCATCCACTGACTTGTCTCGCTGCACCAGATGTAGAAACTGCCTCTAGAGGGCCAACCTCGTTGAGGCGGGAATGTACTTCTTCAGGAAGGCATTCCCAAACTCCTCGATGGACGGTGTGCGTCCTAGAAACTGCCGGCCACTGTGGCTCACCCACCATAACTTGGCATCTCCCTCCAACATAAAGGCTGCGAACTCTGCCTTTTTCTCATCTGGCGCCTCTGCCGCCCTCAGAAGCTCCTGAATTCTAGCCCACCAATCCTCTGCATCAGTGGGCGTGCCGATTCCCTTGAAGGTTGGAGGGTGGAAACTCAGAAAGTACTTCATTTGCCGGTCCCCATGCCCGACAACCACTCTCTCGGCCTGCGGCTCTGCCCGCCTGGCTTCCTCAACCGGCACGGTCGCTGCCGTGTCCGGGGTAGCAGGAGTTGCTACTTGAGCAACGGGAGCTGCTACCTGTGCTGTCGCTGCAGCTTGGGCCGCCACCATCGCTTCTGCAAGCATACGATAGAAGTCGGCCGGTGTGACCCCTATCCCTAGCGGACCTTGCGCAGTCGCACTGCTTGCCGAGAGCTCTTCTCTTGGCCTCGAGTTCCCAGCCTCGTTGCTTGCACTCTAAACACAAGCAAGAAAACGCAAATCAGTCTCTAATCGCAAGACTCGAACACAAGGACACTCATGGTCCCGCGATACTCCTATGTGGATAACTTCTTATACGCGACTCGACTTATACTTTCGACCGCGAAACTTCTCATTGGAACGCCAACCTCCCTCTGATACCAAATTGTAACACCTCCCCTGTAAAGACCATATAATATGGGTCCGGCCGGGGCCCCACAACAACGGACGCCACAGCTTTAGTATTAAAAGATGATATAAAACTACCCAATCTCAAAACTCCAGACAAACACAGCGGAAACAGAAAACTAACAGACAGAAGTTATCCACTAACAGAAGAGTATCAAATGGCCTTAAGGCCTCACACAATATAAGTCCAAATATAAAAAGTGCCAAGCACCCCTAGGCTACATCGGCATGCAAGCCGGACATAGTCAAACAACAACAGCAAAACAAGGAAAAGAAAATAGTCAAGCACAGCAACACTTCATGAGGCTTAGGGCTTTTCGCCCGGCGCGCTAGCTCCTCCATGCGATCCTTGCCCTGTAAGGATTTGAAGTAATGTGGGTCAGCAAAGGCTGACCTCTACTGTGTAACACACACATCTCCTCCCGGCCGTCCCTAACAGACCCCGGGGTACCACTCCACCTGCAAGTTAGCACTTCGTATACCAAAAGAGTATATATAATAAAGCGGTAAAACAGGCTTGGATGTCTCATACAGCATACATGTTCTCTATGTTTGGTACAAAGTGAAAGGGGCCTACTATGCAACATGAATGCAACCCGGGTTTCACCCAAGGCACCCTAGCTCGTATGCATCTAGCACAACATCAAACACTGGGTACTTCCGTTTCCCCATTGGCTTAAAGCCGCAAACACAAGGCAACCACCATGTCCCTAACGACACACACGCCGTCACACAGAACCTCGCAAAGGCCCCACCCGCACAAGGGTCATATACCCCGAGCTTGCCCGCACATTCTGACTTCGCACGTCAGGGTTCCGTCTCACACCGACCGATTCTAAGAAGCCTTGCTGGACCCCACCCGCTCATGGCCAAATTGCCCGGGCTTGCCCTCCGCTCGACATTCTCGTCAGTCCCACACAAGGGGCTAGTCTCGCCGGGACACTTTCCCCACATGACTTGCGCGTCACGGGATAGCCAGCCGACCACGGAGACATAGCCGCGCCTTTGTACAACACAAACAAAGGTTTCCCCACCCCAATCACCATTCGCACCGTATCTTTCCCGTGCTCCAAGGAAACCATCTACCGCAAGAAGCGGAGCTAGCCTTGTCCGGTTCCGACTACGAGTACTCACTCAATTAAAGGGCGAAAGCGCATACACACAACGACGTATTGCCGCAACGGATTTCTACCAAAACCTCACATCTCGCTATGCAACATCACCGGGTCGGACTAACGGTCGCGACCACGGCTTCACCCACAATGCCTAATCCGCTAACGGAGCGGATCTCTAATGCAAAGCATGCCGGGATGAACATACTCAACCCGGAGGTTCCTCTTGAACCTAGGCTACACGAATCCCTCTCATTTGAGAGATTCGGTGCTCAAAATACGAAAGGAAGGGGATGCTATTCATGCATCCTAAATCCTAAAAACCGAGAGAAGAAGTGTCGTTACCTTCCGTCCCCTCTTCCTAGCCATGGAGAAGATTTGCTCGGTTGAAAACCACCGCAACGCTCCCACCTTCGCGAATCTGAACTCCGCTCGCGAAACGGACCTCCGAAGCTTCGCCGGCGGCCGGATCTTGGCCTTCTTCCTCCTCCTTGCTCTCCCTTCTCTCTAGAATCAAGAGAGATAAAGATAGGAGAAAAGTGAGGGTTCCAAACCCTATTCCCGAGTTTAATCCCTCAGATCTAGCCCCCAGCCGTTGGATCTCATACCAAAGAAACGGACGGCCACGATTCGGCCTAAAATCACAAAAACTGGGCCGAACACGGGTTGCAACACGGCCGTGTGCTAGGCCGTGTTACCCATTCGCCGTCTTGACCGATTCGAAAATCAGCACACGGCCTTTGACACGGCCTCCGACACGCCCGTGTCGCCTTTGACACGCCCGTGTCGAGACCCGTGTCACGCCCCCCCACCGACCAATTTTTCCAGTCAGAGAAGGACACGACCAAAGACACGGCAAAAGACACGGCCTTCGATACGCCCGTGTCAGACCCGACATGGCCGTGTCGTGACCCGTGTCACGCCTAGCAGAATAAATCCTGCAAACAGCCCGAGAAGGACACGGCCAGGGACACGCCCGTGTCCCAGGCCGTGTTCCTGAGCTCGACGAACGTCGACCCTCAAAACGTCGACCACAAGCTCCGCGGTCGACCACGCCTTGACACGCCCGTGTCACGCCCTTGACACGCCCGTGTCGCCTGATCCAAAACCCAAACTTGGCTAAAACGACGCCGTCGATTCGCCTTCCAAGTTTTGGGGTGTTACATAAACACTCTTCGCCGTAGGGGTAGTGAAATCCCTCATCGTCTTTATTTGAGGTTGGACCACCTCGTGTGCATCAACCACTCTATCCCCCTGACCGTTTCCTCCACGCACCGGATCGTCCATTCTCGCTTCTGCAGCAGAAGCACGTAAACGAGCTCTTCTAGCTCTTGCAGTCTCAGCGTCAGCTTCTAAATCTTCAATCCTTTCAGCGGGGTTCAGATCTATCATAAACTCACAAAACACAAAAAAAAATTAAAATGCACTTAAAGACCTACAGACTTTTCACCAAAAAGCGAAAACCACGCGCAACAGTTGCACTCCCCGGCAACGGCGCCAAAAACTTGAAGCGCTAGCGCCAAAAACTACAGACTTTTCAAGTTGCCTGAATCTTATCTATAGGGCACTTTGTGTCTGAGTTGTAGGTGACTAATTAGTCACTGAGGTAGGTGCCCTGCTAGGGTACTGAGGTAGGATCCAAGTGTGGATCTGAGAGTAGGGTTGTCCTCCCAGCCCGAGTAGTAGGCCTTAGTGATAAGGCTGAGGTAGGTGATTGTTGATTCACTGAGTTGTAGGTGACAAGTGTGTCACTAAGTGTAGGTATTGGAGGAGACTGAGTGTAGGGCCCCTTGGCCCGAGGTAGGTGACAAGTGTATCACTGAGCTGTAGGTGCCTGGAAGGGCACTGAGGTAGGTACCTGAAAGGGTACTGAGCTGAAGGAGTGCTGCAGCACTCTAAAAGTAGGGCCTTGTGCCTGAATTTGTAGGTCTGAAGAGCATGAGCTATAGGCCTTATAGATAAGGCTGAGGTAGGTGGTTTGAGGACCACTGAGTGTAGGAGCACTACAGGGCTCTGAGGTAGGAACCTTTGTGGTTCTGAAGTAGAGTTCTGAAGAGAACCTAAGTATAAGGCTGAGGGCCTGAGGTGTAAGCTCTGAGGAGTATTTTGGCGGAGTTTATGTCTTGTCTAACATAAGTTAGAAAGGTGGGAGAGAAAGTGTTTGTACCCAATTGGGGAACTACTATAAATACTTGTGTGCTGTGATGTGTTGCTTGTTCTTATTTTATATTACAGGTATTAAGGATAAGCTCTACATCACTTAGTTAGTAGATAATAAAAATACTAAAGAAATTTCAAAGACCTATTCACCCCCCCCCCCTCTAGGTGACTAGCTAACATTGAAGTAATAACTTTCAACACATCTAAGATTGCTGTCAGAGTTTGTCCCAGTTCTGACTGTTGAAACTTAGTAGGGACGGAAGGGGCGGGAGTGCCTGCTACTGGCTTTATACATGCCGGGATCTACACATAAACATATAAGCCTAAGGTCAGGTTAGCTAATCATAGGATAACGATTGGACATACTTAGTGTAAATTACACATGGGCAAACAATTGGTTACGCTATGTTAGTTTGTCCGCAAACTGACCAATCGAGCGGGGGTGGTACCATTGTTCAATGACTTCTTTAGTTCAGGATCGTTGCAAACTAATACCATTTGCAAGACCCCCCTCCCAGAACACAAGACACGACCGAGGGGAGTCTTATGCCCAGAACAACTGTCTTGCGGTAATGCCAATACACAGGTTGACTGATACTACAAGACGCATATCCTGCTGGCTAAAACCAATATCATCAATGCCAACCCAACATAAAGAAAAGTACAGAAGTCAAAATCCACACTAGTATATAAGTCCAATCAAGTACAACAATAATAAGAAGCAACAACAACTCTTAAAAAATTAGAGTACACAAAATTTTCCCCAAGAGCTATAATATGAGTCTCTCCAAAAATTCACATCTGTAACTAATGGAAGTGATGTTAACGTCGTATCATGCCCTATTACCCTGGCCTGGCTGCCCTCCTGCACAACCTTCTATTGATGCTCTATCTGCTGGGTTTCCTCCTAAAATGGAAGACATAACAACCGTTAGTCATAAAGACTAAATGACTATCACATCCGCTCCCCCGACGACTCTTAGGCACCAGACGGAGAAAAGAAGAGGGTACAATATATATGAGCAGTAATAACAAACATGTGGTATATCTCTACATATCATGAGTGGTAATAACAACATTATATAACATCATTATCAACATTCTACTACAACAATTAAATAGAGTATAATCATTCAATCACAGCTTATTATACTAAAATAAGAAAGTAACTTAACTTATAAAAATACCCATACAGATTTATAAGTTAAGGATCGGCTTAACAGTAAGGTAACTCATCATATAAGAGTGCCCATACAAACTTATATAATAAGGATCTATCCGGTGTAATGCAATGATATGAATGTAATATGATGACTCAACCATGCTCACACACACACACATTACTTTGTCGACACAGACTTGTAGTTCCCACTTTTCGAGCAGGTAGCTAACCTCTCAGGAGTCATCCATCGTGGTCAGGAAGTGACAGTAGAGCGGGCATCTCCACTACTAGGCTGGTCTACACACTACCTAGACAAGACCTCCGTACTCCTCAATGCTAAGAACACAACAGCGGAGCTCCATACGTACTACGGTTCATAGGGGTCTTGGGTAGATGTGCACCAAGAACACATCCCAAACTGTCCTATCGTGTGGGATGGAAGGAGCCTATGGGAGCGTATCACCACAGGACCAAGCCCAACCGTCCACTTAGCATGGAAGGAGCCCATGGAATGGGCACCAAGGACCAAGCCCAACCGTCCAAAGTCTATCTGTCAACTCCCGTCGGTGTGACGAATGGTGAGCCCGTAGACCTGCCATATTATCCTTAACCCGAGATTATGACACTGTGTGTCAACTCATATCGCATGTAAATTCACATGGCCTTGCCATCAACCATCCAAGGGCTCCAACCGAGTCCCTTTTCATCATTACCAATGCAGTGCTCAACAGTACTCAAGGGCTCCACACTGAGTCCCTTATCATCATTACCAATCCAGTGCGGTCAGATACTCACACACTTACACCCTTTCACATTTTCATGCTCCTAAGCACTCAAGGGTTCAACATCAACACAGGTGGCAAGACACTTTGAACAACATACCAATCCCACACTGTTACCCGTAGGGAGACACACTCTAAGTAGTGGACTATACAAATTATCCCATCCAACACTTGAGATCACGATTCAACATTTTTCATGGCCATAAGATTTACCTCATCTGATTCCTTCCTTATAATCAAGCATTCACAAACAATTATGCTTTCATATATTTATCACAATAGTATATTAACTCTTCATGTATCCATCAAGCATGATATCGTAAGTATATATTACACATTCCATTATCGGGAATCACACCCTCTTTAAAAACTTGTATCATTCATCAGATTACAATTGCACGCATCTTTACTGGATTTCACAAGTAGCCATTGTACAACCACATTTTATCAAGCCATTTGTTCACTGATTTTCCCAAACCATTTATTTATTAAATTCCTCCAAACCATTTGTTTATATCGACTACATATAACTAGGCTCATTCAAACCTCAACATCATCTTGCTACATTTCTCCTACCTAGTCCAAACCCGGTTATACACTTACCTGAAAGCATCGTGATATAAGTTGTTACCATGTAGCTAATTCGACTAGACATTCCTGGAGCTACAAAGCTCCAATGAAAACATGTAACCATCCGTTGGAAAGTTCTTTCCGAGGACTACAACTTTCGTGTTTAGCCCAAGACCTAGATCCAGCCGTATCACACTCGAAAACTATCTCAAAGTCCACTGCATGCAGAAAACAGATTTCTGCACGCATCTTAAAGCAAAACAAACGATATTGGTTCGTCTTCTTCCATTAACCATTTGTTCAAAACCACATACAACACTTCCTCCTCCCTTATTCACCCTCAAAAGACCATCCTTCTTCACGAAACCAAGTCCACCATCTTCACAATGAAGAGAGGAGAGGTTGAAGACAACTAATCCCTAGGACGAGGTCATAACATGGTATTTTCCTAGGAGATCTTCTTCACGTAAGAGCCAAATTCTTTTGAGTTGACATCTCTCCTACATCATAACTAAAGATCTAGCACAAAGGGAGAGGGTAGGAAGCTCACCTTGTTTCCGGCCATGGACCTCATAACTCTCCTCGACGTCATCGTTCTTTCTCATTGTATAGTCTCGAAAGGAAGTTTGGCCTCCAGAAAATCCGACTCCGACGACTTCTTCGTTTCCATCAGGCTCTACAAGTATCGGCTCGGCAAAGAAGAATGAAGTGATAGCTAGGGTTTCCTATTTCTTCCTTATTATAAGAAAGATTAGGGTTTGAGTCATGCTTTGCCACGTGTCACCCTAACATTGGACCGCCCATCATTACTTTAAATAGGTCTTGTTTGAGAAGACCGGGTCCAAATGAGCCATCAGCGCTTGTCCTGAAAACTCGATTCAGCCCATAAGTATAAATCAGCAACACTGGCTGCCGAAAATATGCTAAGTCAAATTCGTCGCATGAGTCAAGTGTCACTTGATGCTTCATCGAATGGCATCGAGATCACTCGATGCTTTTCGACAAATTCTGCTGGCTGAAATCATTCCAAGTCCAAGCATCGTATGCGTCGAGATTACTCGACGCTTCGTCGAATGGGGTCAAGATCACTCAACGCTTTTCGACGAATCCTTCTAGACAAAATATTCTAAGTCCAAGCTTTGTATGCATCGAGATCACTCGACACTTCGTCAAATGGTGTCGAGATCACTCAAAGCTTTTCGATGAATCCTTCTCAAAAATATTCTAAATCCAAGCATTATATGCATTGAGATCACTCAACGCTTCGTCGAATGACGTCGAGATCACTCAACGCCTTCTGAATCCCGCATTATTCTAAGTCCATTCTTCTTATGCGCCGAGTATCACTCGACGCTTCGTCGAATGACGTCAAATTCACTCGACGCCTACTGAATCCAGTATCATTCTTAGTCCATTCTTCTTATGCGTCGAGTATCACTCGACGCTTTGTCGAATGGCGTTGAGTTCACTCGATGCCTACTAAATCCAGTATTAATCTAAGTCCATTCTTCTTATGCATCGAGTGCCACTCGATGCCTCGTCGAATGGCATCGAGTTCACTCGACACCTACTGAATTCAGTAGTATTCTAAGTCAAATTCATCCAATTCATCGAGTATCACTCGACGCCGGTTACCAGTGCACCCCGAGTTTGAGTTCCTGAATCAAAACGCATGTGAGGGGTCTAGCACGAATCGGGACGTTGCAAACACAATCTTGGAAAAACCATCCACAAACTTCCTATAGTAACCAGTAAGACTGAGGAAGCTTCGAATGTCTGTTGCCGTCTTGAGTTCCGACCAATTCTAAACTACTTGGATCTTGGCCTGGTCTACCGCAACTTCATTCTTATTGATGGTATGACCCAAGAATCCGACTTTCTCTAACCAGAATTCAAGCTTAACTTGGCGAAGAGCAAGTGCTCTTGAATCTTGAGTAGCACCATCTGCAAGTGCTTGAAATGGTCTGCCTTGGTCTTTGAGTTGATCAGGATGTCATTTATGAAGATGATCACGAAGTAGTCAAGGAAGGGTTCAAATACTTTATTCATTAACGCCATAAATGCGAAGGGTGTGTTAATAAGTCTGAAAGGCATCACCAATAACTCATAGAGACCATATCGGGAGCTAAAAGCGGTCTTGGGAATATCTTCTTCTCGGATCCGCAGCTGATAATAAAAAGATCTCAGGTCCATCTTGGAGAAGATGGACGTATCTTGCAATTGATCGAACAACTCATCAATTTGTGGAGGGGGTACGTGTTCCGTATGGTGAGCTTGATAAGTTCTCTATAATCTATGCACAAGTGTAGTATCCTGTCCTTCTTTTTCACAAACAACACAGAGGCTCCACAGGGCGAGGAACTTGGAAGGACGAACCCTGCATCGATCAGTTCCTGAAGTTGAATCTTTAGCTCTACCAATTCCTTAGGGGCCATTCGATAGGGTGCTCCGGACACTGGTCGGGCTCCAGGAACAAGCTCAATTTGAAAGTCTACCTTTCGCTGTGGTGGCAAATCCGGGAGGGACTCGAGGAAAATATCTGGAAAATCCTATGCCACTGGGACCTTGTAGAGCACTTGAGTTTTATTTTCTATTTCAAAATAGATAAGATATACCTGACCTTTTTGTTGGACTAATTTTATCATCTGGGTAGAGGTCAAAAATGATGCGAGAGATGGAGGGTATACCTGCCAGCATAATGGCCTGTCTGTCTGGGTACTAGAGCTTGACCTCTCGGGCCGAATAGTTTATCTAGGCCTTATGCTCGGCCAACCAATCCATTCACAAGATGATATCAAATCCGGTTATTGCTAGGATTGTTGTATAAATCTCAAATTCTAGGTTCCCTAACTTGGTCTGGAACGAGCATTTCTCTAAAGAAGTCATGTTCGAACCATCTGGTAATCGAATTCGTATAGAAAACCCGTTTGAGTGGATAACATTCTCCTTGGGTGTGATAAAATCTTAAGAAACAAAGGAGTGTATCACTCTAGTATCAAAGAGAGTTTTCATGGGGTGTCCTACCTAAAGTAATCCTGATGACATAAAGGTGTACATATATATCATATAACAAAAAATATATCCGATGTAGGCACTCATATACATATAGTATACAATATAAGTATCAACATCCAACGTATATCTAATGTCTAAGATATATACCTATCACTACATTGGGAGCCGGTCCATGCTGAAGGTATAAATATTAAGCCTCCAAGGGCGATGTTCGGCACTGCTGACCTCTCCTGCCGACTCTACCTATTTTACCTATCTGGCCATGTCCTTACGCTTTCTGTCCTCCACGAACTGCTCCTAATCCTGGCCTTCCTGCTGCCAGTGGGCAAAAAGCTCTCATGTGTCCTGGCTATTGGCGCAGAAAGCAGTTCCTGCTGCTGTGCTGGTCGGGGTGTTAGGTGTGTTGGTGCCTGTCTGTGTGGGGGTGGGCACCTGTAGGGCTGCCTGATCTGTTGCTATATACACTTTCTCCTATTGGCGGGGAGTATCTCCTCTATCCCGTCCCTAACCTCTGGGAACGTCTAACTGTCCTCGGTGCTGCTGGGCCACAATCCTCTAATCTAACTCCAATGCGGTAGAGTAAGTCACAATGGTGTGGAAGGTGGACTGGGAGATCATCATAATTGCCCGCCTCAAGTCGTCCCGCAGGCCTCGATAGAATCAGGCAGCCCGATCTCTTTCAGTGGCTGCAAAGGTCCCAACAAAATGGGTTAGGTGGATGAACTCTCTCTAGTAGTGCGACACTGTCTGATCACCCTGACAAATGTGCCGGAATCTCTCATGCAATGCAGCTCGGTCAGCATCAGAAATGAAGTCCTTAAGGAAGGCATCCAATAACTCCCCCTCCCCCCCGCCCAGAATAGCGTTCAGTGGTCACCCCTTGAATGTTGAGCGAATAGTCGCTCTCCACCAGTCTCTGGCATACCCCTCTAACAATATCACCACAAAATAAACCCAACAACATCTGGGCACATCTTGCCCACTAAGCTCCTCTACACACTCGACCCACTCTTCTGCCTACATGACATTCTCCGTGCCATTTAAAGTGGGAGGCCTCAGGCCATGAAGGTTATCAGTAGGTCAGTGGGTACCACCAACTATTATGGTGGTTGTGTCATATCCGTCTAGAACGTCGTCAGAATAGCTTTCAACGTCTGCCCCTAGTCTGTCTTAATGAACGGTACAGTGGCAGGGGCAACTGGATCTGGAGGTGGAGTGGCGGGGACATATCCTCTAGAGGAGGATCTCCTATTAATGGATTCCGTTATTTGGTTAAGTAACAAGAAACAAGTGTCAGTACTTTGCAAAAGTAGAAGAATTCTGCAAAAGACTGATAAAGAGGAAACAAAGGTGTGCGAGCGTGCTATCGTACAGTCTAGAATCCCTAAACCTTTACACTAAGGTTGACCAGACTTCCGTTGTATAGTTCTTCCCGAACCAAAGAACGAAGCAAGGGATGGAGGGATCCTGAGACTGCTCAACAAGGATGGATCGTGATCACTCTGATCCATTTGTAAACCCCCTACCAAACCTTTGCCCGAGTCGGGCCGGAGAGGACCTTACTTGCCGAAGACGTCCACCCAGTACTCCTTAAGTGGTATCAACCCACACCACTAAGTGCTAATTGGCCTCCTTGCTCGGCTTGAATCACAATATTCACATCACATCAAAGAGTATTGCGGAAGCATTAACAGGAAGTCACAACAATATATATATATATATATATAACAATATATATTTTAAAGAGTATGTAAAGGACACATCCATTATTTATAAATGAAGCCCGTAGGCTATAAAAGTACAACTATTACAAACTCCTAACATTCTCAATCTTGCTTGCTCGTACTCACGTCTCAAAACTCTGGAGATGACAGGGGTGCCTCTGCTCGGCAGTCCTATCAGCTGGCGTATCATCCTACGTCAGCTGGTCATCACGGTGCTGCGTCTCCTGTGAATGGTTACTAACATAACTGTTAGTCACAGAGCTATGTAGAAACACATCTCCTCCCCAGATCCGTATCCTGGGGACGAGTTCAAGCACTTAACAAAAGTAAATAGCTGAAGCACGAGAGGGTTAGTACAATATTTCATATATAAGCTAGGAACGACTATCAAATTAAAGTGCAGCATAGTATAATTGAAAAAAAAAACAGCAGCATTATACGTCAGTATAAACGATCCACTAGCTATCAATACGATAATTATTCACAACCCATAATCACAATATAGGTATTCAAACCTGCCAGTACTCCGCGGGCATTCAAAGTTGCGTATACACCCTATGTCGACATAGTATGGACCGCTTCTATTCAAGCAGGGTAACGAGCCCTGTGGGCCTCACCGATGTGGTCGTTGGTGACAGTGGCCAATCCTGCCACTTCTATGGGTGGTCGTACCACATAGCCCAGTCCCCAATGTACAACCCGTGTACTTTTGGATGTGAGCGACATCGGGTGATTCTATTTTTGGCCTACCAGCGGAGGAAACCCAACAGGGAAAGATATAATGGTCGATCACCCGGGGTACCCATCTCCCTATCGTCTTCAGTCGTCGAACTTCCCGCATAGGTACGAATGGTCTATGGAAATGACAGACCCACCACGATTTACCGCAAGAAATTTACAAGCAACCAGTTTTGACCAAATATGCTGGCACACACCGGCTCTGCGTTGGTCTACCCTACTGTGCTTTAAATAATTCGGGCAAGCGGCAAGCAGGTCAACTTTCAAAAAGGAGCGTGTGAGCATTTTATTTGGGGCTAATCCTGGAGGAAAATCTCAACTCCCGTTTTCTCCAACTAAGGCTCAACCTAACAAATAACTGCTCCGCCAGAGCAGGACCCGTGTTTAAAATAGTAAATTTAAGGAATAAAGTGCGGTAATAAAAGCTGCTGAGAATATAAGCTGTAAAATTGAAATGCTGAAAAGAAATATGACCAGTACGAAACTAGAGTAGTATTAAACTGAAAGAACTGAAAGTAGGTACTGAAATGAACTGGACCAGTACAAGACTGAAATGAACTGGACTGAAAGTAAATAAGCAAGAATAGTGCGAGATTGGAAGGAGTGATTAAAAAAAATGAACTGAACTGAAAGTAAATAAGCAGGACCAGTATGAGACTGGAGTATTAAAAAGAAAGAGAAGAAATGAAATAAATAATGGAACCGGACCAGTGCAAGATTGGAATAAATCATAAAGAAAATGGTTAGTAGTCCAATCACATAATTAGGAGGCTTTAGTTCCACTTCATTCTCAGGAGGCAAGTCCAGTTCTATCTCAGTTCTCAGGAGGCAAGTTCAGTTCCATCTCCGTTCTCAAGAGGCATGTTCAGTTCTATTTCAATTTTTAGGAGGCTTCTTTGAGTTTCACCCATTATTAAGATCCGATAATAATTTAGCCACGCCTTTCAATCACAGGTTAATCAGATTAGGAAGCTTATTATGAGTTACACCTTCATAAGTTATCCAAGAATAAACAGCAACTCATTTTCTCGCGTCGTATCGAATTTGAGAATCTTGTTAGAGATCTCATTCTTCCTCGAATATCAACATCGTAAATTGCTTACAAAGCATGAGAGAAATTCTTCTCCTTAGATAAGGTTGGGCATTATTTTACTCGAAACTTGTATTTTAATCTTCCGAGTCTACCCAAAATAACCGAGAATTATTTTAAAATGAGGTGCTCGGTGATTTTGTAAAACTCTCGAAACACTCAGGGCTTGAAATCTTGCCTCGATAACTCTCGTCGATTAATCAATTGAACTTAATATTCAATTTAGAAAGTGGTCGCGCGCTTCGATTCTGATTTTCGAAGAATTTGAGTGCATCAATTTTCGAGCGCGACCCTGGGCTCCAAGAAATCAGAAAATCTTTAATTTTTATTACAATGTTCCCAAATTTTAATATAACATTTAAGAGGGCCTAAAAAGTAACCAGTAATTTTTCTAAAATTTTCCGAGAAATTTTGGGCATTTAAATTGGCCAAATATTTTTTATTTAGGCTTTTAGAAATACCAAATTAACTCCAAAAATTCCCAGAATTTTTGTGGATATTTCCCTCATCAAGGGAAATAATTTTCATGTTCAAAACTTTTTCCATAGGAGCATAGATTTTCCCCAAGAAATTCCTCAAATTTCTGATTAATAAATGGTTTGCTAATAACAAAATAACACTAATCTCGCGGCTGAGATCGAGTCGCACAACTGGTTTTTTTCAATATGCACCCACAATGGATTGGGCATAAATCCGCTATGGGGGGAGCTCATGTTGAGGCAGGGACAGGAAATAAGAAGATCACAGCCTTCTGATCTCCAGGTGGAGATCAGATGGTAGTGATCTGATCCCGATGGTAGAAGCTCACGGGCTTCTATCACCACCGCCCGGTGGGTGTTAGGCCATGACACCCCCTGATCGATTCAACGGGGGCTGGAGAGCCTCGGGGTGGTGGTCCGGTGGCCCAGCACCGCCGACCACTGCTGGAATTAACCAACCCAAGAGTGGGGTGGGGCGGCTGCTCTGCTCCCGGCGAGGCCGCACCCCCTGCCTCTCTAGTAGCTTACTTGCCATGATACCACCCTCAAACGACATGTCGGGGGTTGGGCTTCTCTTTGACAGTGGTCCAATAGCCTGACGTCGTTGGCCGCCGCCGCAGAAACAGAAACAGAGCAATTTATTGCTCTGTCGGGTGCCGCCAGAGCGGCAAAATCTGGCGACACCGCGACCATCCGCCACCGTGGGTAGACTTACTTGGTGGTGTAATACCATCCTAGTGCCACCACCGGCACTGGGCAGAGCTTTCCACCCATGAACACCACCCAACCTAGAGCAAGGCTTGGGTAGCACCGGCGGCGCTCTGACCGCCGGGAGGCACATGCAGATCATCAGAGGAGTGGGGAAAGAGGAGGGGAGAAGTTTCCACCTGGGATGGAGGAGCTCGGGTACGTCCCAACTGAGATGCCATGGGAGGTGGCAGAGATGGTGGGACTTGGTTTGAATTTTCCAGCGAGGAAGGGCTCAGACAGAGGGTGGTTTGGGTATGCCCGAGCTGTGTGCGAGGAGAGAAGAGGGGCATGGCCTTATATAGGCTGAGGGGGTGGCCACTCCCCTCACTTCCCCGGTGTGGGACTAAACTGAGAGGAGGATATAACTTCTCCTCCTCCAGCTGTATTGGATAGTTGGCCCCATGAGGGCACCCTAGTACTGACAAGTGTCAGTCATCAAGGGGAGGGGGAGGGATTGGATTTGGCCATGGGCTTGGTGGAACTTGAGAAGAAGAAAGGGAAGGGGGGTTGATGGGCCTTTACTAAAGCCCATATGCAGATCTTTTTGCTGGTGGTAGAGGCCCAGGAGATGGTAAGGGTGGAGCCCAAGCAACTCATGGAGAGGAGGTGCACTCCTCTTTGGAAAAATTCAGAAAAAAGAGCTTTTAAGGGGGTGGGGGGGGGGTTGAACAAAGTCAACCCTAGGATGGGTCCCCCTTGCTCATCAATCTTTAAGTAGGTCCAATTCATCGGGGGTCGGGTCAAAGTTGGGGTGTCATGTCACAATTGGTGTGCACATGCTTTTCAGCGCATGACTGAGCTTGATTTGACCATGGATTGACCACCCGTCATCGAAACGGACTGGGACGAACTCCGTTGACTTTGTATTGACCATATGAATCCAATGCCACTGATCGGGGTCGAATCGGAGTTCGTTTGCTAAATATTCAAAATTTGTGCGTTGTGATACACTGAAATAGTCAAAGCACTCGTATTCACTGCTAGACTTTGGATTGCGACGCAACGAGTTCCAATGCATTTGTATTGACTATACGAAGCCATAGGAACCGACAAAACTCAAATCAGAGTTCTCTAGATCGATAATTAAAAATCTCGTTTTCGCGACGTTCTATGAGGAATGGCCATATCCACCATATGACCATGAAATTCAACGGAACGAGTTCTAATGCACTCGTATTGACTATACGAGGCCACATGAACTAATAGAACTCAAATCAGAGTTCTCTAGCTTTATACCCCCGTCTAAGGTTACCTCCTACCTTGGTATGGGCCACGGATAGAGGTTCAAGTTACTTTTATTGGGCCCACTAGGGTTCCGGTGGCCCAATAAAAGTCAGGATGTTACATTCCTAGTTATGTATTTGAATTACTTTTATAAATATTCTAAGACTTTGAATTACTTTTATAAATATTCTAAGACTTTTAATTTTCCTTGTTTTCTTTAGAATTTGTCATAGCTTTCGTGACTGCGTCGTATGCTACTTGGGCCTGATCTGTGTGAAGTTCCTGTTCCTGGAGGTTTATCTTATTTTTTGCTATTTCAGATTCTATGTTTACATTTCCTTTACTGTCAGAGTTTGCTTATTATGTAATAATTATGATCGGAAATTTTTCTCTTGAATCATAAACAACTACTAGGTTAAAAATTATGTACTGGAATTTGATTTTTTTTTTTGCATGTTCATTTCTTTGGGATTTTCATTGCATGAAATTATATTGGAACTTGTACAACCTCATATCCGGCGAGTTGGATTGGTAGGAGCCAGACCGACCAAGTCCAGCCCAAGACCCAGGCAAGCCAGGCCCCTGGAGTCGAGTCCACTCGATGCCCCCAGCCTGAGTGTGGCGAGCTAACTCAACGCCCTCAGCCTAGGCGTCGAGTGAGGCGAGCTCACTCAATGCCTTCATCCTAGGCGTCGAGTGAGGCAAGCTCACTCAATGCCCTCGGCCTAGGCGTCGAGTGAGGCGAGCTCACTCAATGCCTTCAGCCTAGGCGCTCACTCAACGCCTTCAGCCTTTGCATCGAGTGAGGAGAGCTCACTCAATGCCTTCAGCCTAGGCATCGAGTGAGGAGAGCTCACTAAATGCCTTCAGCCTAGGCATCGAGTGAGGCAAGCTCACTCAACGCCTTCCGCCTCAGTGTTAAGTGAGGTGAGCTCTATCAAAGCTTCTTATTCTTGGCATTTGAGGGACACCTCGACATCCACAAGATCGCACTCGCCCTAGGGAATTTGGCAAGCGGTGGGCGAGCAGGGCCAGTCGGGCCCGTGCTCACCAAGGTTCGGGGGAAACGGCGAGTGCCAGCTCCATCGAGCACTCGCCTCCCCAAGCGAGTAAAGGTCTCAAGGACTACTCGCCCAACCTCCTGTGATGTGCTTTTTTTACCATTTTTCCCCCGCTGGCCTGCCTATAGCGAGCTAGAACAATGGAGATGCGTTGTTAGTAGACCCTGTTGGGGTGCACATAGCTGTTTGGAACAGCGGAGTTTGGCTATTTGCATGTCGTTTTCAGAAATCTATAAATAGGACCCAAGGGCACCTCAGAAGGCATGCTTACTTGTTCCCAGACCTTCTTGTGCTTTCTGAGGTAGCCTTTTGCTCGACATTTGGCTAAGGGAGGGGAAGCGCTCTAAGATCTTCCAGGTGTGTGGTGGGACCTCCGCGCCGAGTCCTTGGGTTAGTCCCCATTTCTTTTTTTTTCTGACATTTTGCTTGCAGGAGAGAAGTAGGTGCGCGATCACCCTTTTCCCAAGGGTGAACTCCACAGAGACCGAATTTTCGGTTCCAACATTTTGGTGCGGTGAGCATGGAGCATGGTTAGCACAGAAAATCTTTGGCGAGCTCAATGACGGGAGGATCAGGGTAAGGCTCGGACAGGTCCGACTTACCACCCCCTCCCCCTCTCGCCACAACGGGGATGTTCGAAGAATTTAGGCAAGTGGTGCTCGGCCTCATCAGGTTCGCACTCAGTGCGCGTGCTGAGTGCTCGACTCCAGCAACACCTGTGCTCGCGGTCCCGACCCTTGGCAAGGACGCTCCCAAAAGGCAAGATGGGAAAGAAGTCGCAGAGGAGGGGAGAGGATGTGAGCTCCCCGAGCAAGTGCTCTTCCCAGGCTCGGCGAGTGGTGGTAGGTTCGGTGAGAAGGGGGTGTGAGACCCTCCATCTCGCCTAGTGGGGGGAGGCAGTCCCTTCAGTGAGTTGGTTTCTTCCGCCCAAGTTCTAGAGGGGTTCAGGAAGCCCAAGATGCCCTACTATACCGGGAAAGGAGACCCGATCTAGCACGTCCAATGGTTTGAGGACGTGGTCTCGAACCGACAGATGTCGGATGGGTTCAAGTGCAGGCTCTTTGCCATCACTCTCAAAGAGAAGGCAAGGGAGTGGTTCCACCAGCTGCCGGCCAACTCCATCTACTGCTTCGAGGACTTGCATAGGGGGTTCATGTTGAGGTTCACCACCTCCAATAGGAGGAAGAAAGAGTCAGAGTCCCTATTCCACATCAAGCAGGGGGTGAATGAGACCTTGGGGAGTTATGTCGACCAGTTCCAGGAGGAGGTCACCCATGTCTAAGAGATGTTAGGGCACACCTTGATGATGGCCTTCACCCTAGGGATGCATCAGCGTTTATTCAGGATGGAGCTGAAGAGGGTGCCACCCTTCTCCTACGAGGAGCTGATGGAGAGGGAGGCAAGGGAAGTCGACGGGGAGGCATCTAACCCAGAGTTTGCCCGGAGGCTAGCCAGGTGGACCACAGAGGAATAGAAGCCCAGAGGTGGCAGAGGTACGGAGGAGAGGAGAGCTGAACCCCGATAGAGGGAACAACAGCAGTAACAATAGCCCAGGTGGGGGCGCCAAGAGCCGAACCATCGGCTAGGTTGGAGGCCGGAGTGGCAATACTATGGGCCGCGGAGAGGTTTCCATGAAGGAGACAACTGTTAGGGAGGCCAGGGTCAGTTTTACCCATCAGGTGGGAGGCAAGGCCAGAGACCACCTCTCCCCGACCAGAACTAGGCTATGACTATAATGATGGGTGGGAGGAGGAGAGCAACACAGAGAAGGAGAAGGGAGTTAGGGTGGAGCTACCCTACTGTATTTTCCACCAAGAGGAGGGGCCCGCTACGACCAGTTCCTCGAGATAAGAGGAAACAGGGAGCAATAGCAACAAGAAGATTGATAGGGAGTGCGGATCGAGGAGGTCCTTCCTCAGGTAAGGGAGGATAGATATAAGGATCCGGCCGATGTCGGGGCCCGGGGAGGGATCAAAGTGATCCATGGGGGGGTGGGGGTCGAGGCATACCGCAAGGAAAGTCTCCACACCATGTACCGCAGGAGCGTTGGCTCCACATCCTAGACCCCACCTCCGGAGGAGAAGATCACCTTCTAAAGGAAGGACATGCCATATCATGAGGACCCCTTCTGCGACGCACTAGTCATCCAGACGGCGGTCGAGAAATTCACCGTCTCCCGAATCCTCATTGATAACGGGTGTTCAGTCAACATCATCTTCAAGAAGGTGTTTGACGCAATGAAGATGGAGGCCAAGAGGGTGTTGGCCTCAGATGGACCTTTGTTCGGGTTCTCGGGGGAGAGGATGGAGGTAGAAGGAGTGGGGATCCATGTCACTTTGGGGGGCAGTCCCGCACCTGCAGGTTCATCATCGTGGACGCCCCCAGTAGCTACAACACCATCTTTAGGCGACCCCTCATCAACGCCTTCTTCTATGTCCCCTCATCCTTCCACCAATGCCTGAAGTTCAATGTTGAGGGAATCCAGGTTCGGGTCTAGGGCGACCCCAAGGTGGTGAAGGAGTGTTACATCATGGCGGTGAACTCCATCTCTTGGTAGGAGGGGACCGAGGAGATGGAGCAGATGATGGAGGAGGCAGAGCAGGAGACGGAAGCGGAGATGGAGGTGGAGGAGAACCGCACCCGGGTAGAGGTGGCGGAGGAAGCCCAGGAGCCGGCCAAGGTGATGGACGTGGAGGAAGCTGAGAAAGAAATCCTTGCTCCGGGAGGGGAGGACGTTGGAGAGTGGGGGGAGCAGTCTCATCTGGAGGATGCAGAAAAGGTGGTGGAGATGGAGGTTCTCACCCTTGGAGGAAGGGTGGAGAAGTTCACATCAGCGGGGGGCTGACCCCAAAGACCCAGGGCAAGATGTTGGAGTGCATCCAGAAGAACATGGACATCTTCGCCTGGAGCACTGCAAAGATGCCGGGGATCGATGCTGATGTGGCCTGCCATCGCCTCAACCTGGACCCAGAAGCTCGCCCCATCCAGTAGAAGAATAGGTCCATCTCAGACAAGCTAGCCAAGCCCATCAGGGAGGAGGTGGTCAAGCTTCTCAAGGCTGGCTTTGTATCCGAAATACAGTACCCTAGCTGGGTCTCCAATGTAGTTATGGTTAAAAAAGGAGACGACCGGTGGCGTGTGTGTGTCGATTTTTCTTTACTTAATAAATCATGCCCTAAGGACTATTATCCTTTGCCTCAGATCGACGCGCTGGTTGACTCAACCGTTGGTTTTCTTGTAATAAGTTTTCTGTATGGATTTTCAGGTTACCACCAGATCAGGATGCACCCTCCCGACACAAAAGATGTCTCCTTCATCACGGGGGATGGGTGTTACTGCTACAAAATGATGCCCTTTGGGCTGAAGAATGTAAGGGAAACATACTAGAAGATGATGGATAGGGTCTTCCAAGAGAAAAAGGGGAGGAACCTGGAGGTGTATAAGGATGATCTCATGATCAAGAGCCAGGATATGGACTCTCACCTCCGGGACATGGAGGATACCTTCACCACCTTGCATAAGTTCAAGATAAGCCTGAACCCCTTGAAGTGTGTCTTCAGGGCCAGCATGGGAAAGTTCCTGGGTCACCTTCTCACCCCCGCGGGGGTGGATCCAAATCCTGGCAAGGTCCGAGTGATCATGGAGTTAGGATCACCTCAGAATGCTAAAGAGGTGCATCGTTTGACAAGGAAGCTAGCGTGGTTGAGTCGGTTCCTTTCCCGGGTTGGGGAAAAGTGTTCTCCCTTCTTCAAGGCGTTAAGAGGAGGCAAGAAGTTCGAATGGACCAAGGAGTACGAGGAGGTATTCCAGGATTTTAAGAGGCAGTTGACTTAGGCCCCCTGCTCAAGGAGCTGAAGGAGGGGGAGGACCTGTCTTTGTACCTTGGGGTCGAAGCAGGGGCCTTGAGCTCCGTCCTGGATCGGGAAGAGGGGAAGAAGAAACTCCGAATATATTATTTTAGTTGGGTCCTAAGGAAGGCGGAGCTTCAGTATCCCATCTTGGAGAAGCTGGCCTTATCTCTGGTCATCTCGGCTCGAAGGCTCCAACCCTACTTCCAGGCACACTCCATCAGAGTGGTGACTAACATCCCCCTCCGCAACATCTTCGAGGGAGTGAAGCATTCGGGCCGGTTGGCCAAGTGGTCGGTGGAACTGAGTGAGTTTGACATCTCCTTTGTCCCCCGACTCTCGATCAAGGCCCAAGCAATGACTGACTTTCTATCTGACTATGTAGTCGAGGTGACGGAGGCGAAACTCACCCTCACAGTTCCCTGGAAGGTGATGGTAGATGGCCCTTTAGGGAGGCATTCCCTGGGGGTGGGGGTGATCCTAGTCATCCCCTAGGGGACGAGAATCGAACAAACAGTAGTGGTGCTCTTTCTCATTACTAACAATCAGGACGAGTACAAGGCGGTGATTGCAGGGCTCTGACTGGCCAGAGGGTTAGGAGTACATGATGTGGAGGTCCTCACCGACTCCATGGTGGTGGCTTCCCAGATCAATGAGGATCGAGGCAAGGGAGATTACCCTCCAATTATACTTAGCAAAAGCAAAGGGGGTCATCGGTATGTTCCAGACCTTCTTCATCCGACACGTGCCCAGGGAGGAGAGCGATCAGGTGGACCAACTAGCAAAGCATGGTCCTCGGGTGGGGGGTACCATCACCGACATATTCCGCCCTTCCATTGAAGAGGAAGAGCTGATGGAGGTGGACCAACACCCCTCATGGATGGACCCATTCACAACCTTCCTTTCCATAGGGGAGTATCTGGAGGGGATGGATAAAAAGAAATTCAAGTACAAGCCAGCGTACTATCTCATACGCGATGGGCAGCTGTACCGAAAGAAAATCTCATGGATGTTGGCACGTTGCGTGGACGAGAGGGAGGTCCAGAGGATCTTAGAGGAGGTCCACTTCGGGGAGTGTGGGAGTCACTCCGGGAGTCAGACCCTGGAAGGAAGGATTGTCAGGCAAGGGTATTTCTAGCCTACCTTGGGCCATGACGCGGCAGAGTTTACAAAGAAGTGACACAAGTGCTAGTTTTTATCCCCACTCTAACTGTAACCGGCTCAGCGCCTCAGAAGTATTATAGCCACCTGGCCCTTCGCCATCTGGGGAATGGACCTGGTAGGGCCTTTTCCCCAGGCCAGCGGGCAGAGGAGGTTACTACTTGTCATGATAGATTATTTTTCTAAGTGGTTAGAGGTGAAGGTGCTGGCTAAGGTGACCTCCCAGGTTATCAGGAATTTTGTTTGGGGGGAGATCATCTGCCGGCAAGGGTTTCCGCAAGCCATTGTCACGGACAACGAACCTCAGTTTGCCAGCACCGAGTTCATCAGCTTTTGCGGGCAGCTCGGGATTGATCTCAGATTTTCCTCGGTCCATCACCCTAGGAGCAACAGGCAGGTGGTGGTGGCAAACAAAATCATAGTAAACCTCCTGAAGAAAAATGTTGAAAACTTGAAGGGTAGCTGGGTGGAGCAGCTTCCCTCGGTCCTTTGGGCCCTGAGAACTACTCCCAACACGGCTACTGGGGAACCCCCTTCAAGCTCTCCCATGGATACGAGGCAGTACTCCCAATAGAGTTCGAGGTCCGGATGCCTCCGGTGGTTGAGGCGGAGGAAGGCAGGGAAGAATGGAGAGCTGAAAACAAAGAAGAACTACGACTCTCTCTGGACATGGTGGAGGATCTACGTGACCTCTCCGCCATCCGGTAGTAAGAAGTGAAAAGAAGAATGACTAAGTACTTTGACAAGCACGTCAGGGTCAAACAGTTCGCAGAGGGGGACTTAGTCCTGAGAAAGGTGGATGTCGCGGGAAGATCCACCGCCATGGGTAAGCTCAACCCTAACTGGGAAGGTCCATACATTGTACAAGAAACACTGAAATTAGGAGGGTACCGCCTCCGGAATGTGGAGGGCAAGACCCTAGGTCTCACCTGGACCAGTGATGACTTGAAACGTTTTTACCCTTGAGCCATGTAAGTAATGTTCTTTTTATAATAAAGTTTCCTGATGTGCCAATGCTCCTGCCGAGATTCATGTGAATATGTGGTGTTCATTTGACAGACCCTGAGCAGATCCTGCTGGCAAGCTCTCACCTAGCTGGCAGGGATGGATATCACTCGATGACATCTACCCAGACCACGAGCAGATCCCGCTGTCAGGCTCTTACTTAGCTGGCATGGCTGGATGTCACTCGAGAGAGTCTACCCAGACCCCGAGCAGATCTTGCTGCCAGGCTCTCAACTAGTTGGCAGGGCTAGATGTCACATGAGAGTCTACCCAGACCCCGAGCAGATCCCACTGCAAGGCTCTCACCTAGATGGAAGGGTTGGATATCACTCGATGGCGTCTACCCAGACCCCGAGCAGATCCCGCTGCCAGGCCCTCACCTAGTTGGCAGGACTGGATGTCACTCGAGAGAGTCTACCCAGACCCAAAGCAGATCTCACTGGCAGGCTCTCACCTAGCTGGCAGGGCTGGGTCTCACTCGATGGCGTCTTCCCAGACCCTGAGAAGATCCCGCTACGAGGCTATCACCTAGCTAACAAGGCTGGATGTCACTCAATGGCGTCTACCCAGGACCCGAACAGATCCCGCTGTCAGGCTCTAGCCTAGCATGCAGGGCTGGATGTCACTTGAGAGAGTCTAACCAGACCCCGATCATATCCCGCTGCCAGCTCTCACCTAACTGACAGGGTTTGATGTCACTCGAGAGTCTACCTAGACCCCGAGCAGATCCCGCTGCAAGGCTCTCACCTAGCTGGTAGGGCAGTATGTCACTCGATGACGTATACCCAGACCCTGAGCAGATCCCGCTGCCAGGCTCTCACCTAGCTGGCAGGGCTGGATGTCACTTAAGAGAGTCTACCCAGACCTCGAGCAGATCCCGCTGTCAGGCTCCAACCTAGCTGGCAGTGCTGGATGTCACTCGGGAAAGTTCCACCCTCTTCGGATGTTACTTGAGAAGATTGGCCTTTTTACTAAAGATAGGGGAGAGAAAGTCCTCACAAGCGGGTCGGGGCTCGCAGGCTTAGCTTGGTAGAGGGGTGGATAGCCGAGTACTCGGCATCAATCAGGGAAGGCGAGACGATGCGAGCTCAGGCAATGCATTCCACCCCCTTCAGGTTTTACTTGTAAAATTTTAACAATTCTGATTCCAACGACAAATCTGGTAAGGGCAAGGGAAAGGGCTATCCTAGCGAGGTCCCCTAACTCATACATTCTAACGGTCAAAGTGGCCCTAGCGAGGCCACCTAAAGGGAAGCTCGCAGTCGAGTGCGCCGTAACAAGTAAGTTCAAGAAAAAAAAGATGGAAAAATTCATGGCAGAAAAATCTCTTTCATTAAGTAAAATGTTAATACAAAAAGGGAGCTCTCCTAGCCGAAGTTACAAAAGGGGGGTGGGGAGAGAATCACACAAGAAAAAAAGGAAGAAAAGACGCGGGTCAGCTCTCGCCTCCCCCCCAGAATGGCGATCTTTGCCCGCTCCTCCAGAGGGATCATCCTTGAAGCCTTTTCCAAAGAGTAGGTCGAAGCTGTCCTCCTTCTCGCTGGGGGTCGTGGACATGAACAGACTCGGCATGAGGTCTCGGGCCATGATCTCCTCGCAGTCTTCCACCAGCACCCGCGTATCCTTCATGATCTGCAAGGTGCATTCGGCGGATTCAATCGAGTTGATCATCAGCCGCTCGGCGACCTCAGCCTCACCAAAGACCCTCGACCTCCTATATGGAAGGGAGGGGTCGCTGCCACCCGGGGCAGGGAACACTTCCGCATGGCGGATAATCTCGCGGTCAAGCCCCTTGATCCGGCCATTCAGCTTTTTTGTTGTCCGCCTCCAGCCCGGTGGCGCGGGCACGCAGCTGGGTATTTTCTTCCTCCAGTCCGATGGCGCAAGCGCGCAGCTCGCTAGTGGCCTCGGCATCCTGTGAAAAAAGGGTAAGCAAATCTATTGCAGGAAATACAAAAAATCTCAAGTAAAAAGAGAAGGAAGTGCCCAGTACTTACCAGCCAACCAAAGGCTTTGACGAGTAAATCCTCGGCAATGCCGAGTCTCCTCTCCAGTTCGGCAGCTTTGTCCTGGGCGACGTCGCGCTTATGCTTAGCCTTCAGCAGGAGGTGTTTGAGGTTGAAGCCGTGGCGGACCATCATGTGGTGCAGCTCCAGTGCCCGCATATGGGCTTGCAAGCCCTTATGGCCGAGCTGGCGCAAGGTCGTGAGTTTGTAGGCCGCGGTATCCTCGCGCCCGTAGAGGCAGAATCCTAATGCATATGCGTGACTGGAGGAAAGCTCGGGGTTTGTCCAGGAAGGCTGGAGGTTTGAGATGGAGATCCAGTGGGTCACCTCGTATCATTAGACCACGGGCTCGCTGGCTGAATCCTTCCACCTTCCCCTAAGGCCGAAGAGGGGGTGGCTCTTCGGCGGACCCGGCTTGCGGGCCGCAGTATTCTTAATAGCAGGAGGAACGGAGGGCTCGCCTCCCTCCTGCCCTTTATCGGATGTCTCATTCAGTGGGCTTTCCGGTGACCCATCCGGGGAGGTCTCGGGCACGCTCATGTACTTGGGTTTTTGTTGTTGTTATTGTTGTTGCATCGCCCGGGGAACCGCCACCGCCTTTAGCTTCTTTTGCGACGGGTGACACCGAGGCGACCTGGACCCCACGAGGTCGGTCTGCTTCTTGCTAGATGAGGGCTTGGATGAATCCGGTTCATCTCGGCAAGCAGCTGCAGCCGCCTTCTCGCGCATGAGGGGGTAAGAGAATAGTCCCGAGTCCGCAAAGGGCGGGTTCTTGGGAATCAATCGCTCCCCTGCATGAAAAAACTTGGTTAAATTTTTGTTGATTCGGCGAGCTCGGGAAGAGGAAAAGGTGTGAGGTATACCTTCACCGGAAAGGACGGGGAGGAGCGAGTCGAGGCCCCTTTGGAGGAAGGCGACCTCGAAGTCTTTGTGGAGGAAGAATTTGTGGAGCTCGGCGTCATTGCCGGACATGATGGGGGGGTACAGCTCCTCGCCCTTCTACTGAGCCAAGTAGGGGACGTTGCCGAGATCTCCCTTGATGAAGGCGATCTTGGTCATCCAGTTGTGATGCTTGTTTGCAATCTCGTGAACTTTGATGAAGGAGCCCCCAAAGTAGGCGACGCAATCGGGAGTCGCCTTGTAGGTGAAGAGTTTCCTGAAGACAGTCAGGTTGAACTCTATTCATTCCCTGCGGAGGAAGCACGTGAATGCCACTATCATGGAGATGGAATTCGAGTTGAGTTGCGCGGGCACCACGCCGAATTACTTCAGGATCTGGCGGACTTTCGGCCGGAGCGGTAGGCGTAACCCCACCTCGAAATGCAAGATGGGGAAGGCGAGTTCGTCGGGGTAGAATGTGCTGATGGCCTCGCCTTCCCTGGGCCGGCGTGCCTCAAAGCCGGGGGGCGCGAAGTCGGCAATGAACTCTGTGAACTCTTTCTCAGAGGTGTTCCCCTCGAAGAAGCAGTAGTCGACGAAGTACTGAGCACATTTGGAGCGGCCGTCAGAGTCGGGGTTAGTCTTACCCATGCTCGCAGGAGGATTAGGGCACGAGTATCAGTAAGAGATAAGACGAGAAGAGGGGGTATGAAAGCAGTAAATATGGTAGGCCAGGGTTGGTGAAGGGGGGCTATTTATAGAAAAATAATTCCAAGGCCGAGCTAACCGATCAGTCCAGCTCGCCGTACTTAGCTTGACAAACACAGCTCGCTGACTTCTGAGATATGTCCTATCACATGTCGAGCTGAACCTAAAGGATATTACATTCTAATAACAAGCATTGAAATCTAAAATATATTCTGAGTTATTACAGACTAGGGGAAGGATATTGTTCAGAAAAATCAGATATAGAAGAAGGAAAAGCAACAAGTTCAATACATGTGTGGGCTGAGGGGGCAAGAGGCGAGTGTCGGTAGGCTCAGCAATAGAGCCGTTTCTATCTACCCCGGCCTCGCGCATCCTTCCCCACAAGTCGCCGCGGGTTTTGGAGCTCTCGAATCCACCCCAAGTTCCTCTAGGCGATCTGGAGGCTCTCCTCGACCTCATCCAGGAGCCGAGAAGGGGACGTCGCCTCGCATGCCGGGCTACCCCTCACCTCGTCAGCGAGCCGCATGTAGTCATGCTACAACGCCTCATTGTTCATCATGCACCTTGCGCAACCTGCACACCAGCTTCTTGAAGAGCTCGATCACCCTCCTTGTTAGTTTGCCGTTTTCCACCTCAAAACCTAGAAAGGAGTCTAGCGAGCTTAGAGAAGGGAGGGGGGAATAGTGGGTCGGCCCCGAAGAATCGTCAGCATTAGACTTACTAGGAAGAGCTGCTAAGGCAGTTAAACATTAGTGTTAAAGGTGAACACCCCAGGAAGACTACTAGATAAGAGCCACGGAAGGTCAACTTGCCTGACAAGCTCGACACCTCAAAAGAAATGCGGGATGGGGGTAGCCTTAGATTTTTGTCGCGGTCCAGGGGGTGTGTACAACCCCATATTTGCTGGGTGGGACCTAAATGCCCATTAGTCTAGCCTTGGGATAGCCATAAGTAAAATAGGGTTTGGCTAGAAGAGTAGGTGGAATGGGTTCTCGCCCAAGGCGTGTGTAAAGGGTCATGCGCGGAGAAGCGGGAAGCCTCATGGAGTTGGCGTTGAGTGAGGTCTTCCCACTCAACACTCTCGGCGCCCTCTAGGAGTTGGCGTTGAGTGAGGAATTTCCAATCAACGCTCTCGTCGCCCTCCAGGAGCTGGCGTTGAGTGATGTATTCTCACTCAATGCTCTCGGCGCTCTCCAGGATTTGGTTTTGAGTGAGTTCTTTCCACTCAACGCTCTCGCCGCCCTTTGACCTTTTTTGCTCCCGCCAACAGAAGACGAGAAGGCTCTTGCTCGTCGAGCTGAGCTCTGCTTTCGTCGAGCTGAGCTCTGCTTGTGTCGAGCTTAGCTTTGCATTTGTCGAACTGAGCTTAGGGTTAACCTATTGGCTCTCGCCCAGGGTAGGCGTGAAGGCTCTCACGCGTAACGAGTGGGAGGCTCACAAGTTCAGTGAAAAGGTTTCCGCCAGGCCCCAGGGGTGAAATTACTTGGGTACCCTTGGGTATAAATTACTTGGATGCCCCTAGGTCTGCATTTAGCTCCTCAGAACAACGGAGTTTGGTTGTTGGCAGACCAGCCCAGGGGCATTTTAGTAATTTTTTGCATCAAAAGTATGCTCTTTGCAGACCATTCTAAAAATCTATAAATAGACCCATAGAGTTCCTCATAAGAAAGGCTTTCATATCTCTAAAATCTGCTACTGCTTTCTAAGGTTCTCCTTGCCCGACAATTGGCTTTGGAGGAGAAGCGCTCAGAGATCTTTCGAGTTAGTGGAGGGACCTACCAGCTGAGGCTTAGGGTCAGTTATTGGTTCTTTGTTACTAGTCAGGTGTCTTGGTTTAGGAGAAGTAGGTGTGGGCTACACCCCAAGGTCTGAACTCTCGTTGAGGGCAGTTTTTGGATTCAACATTTCTAGTGCGGTGAGCGTGGATTGTAGCTGGTGCATGACAATCTCAAGCGGATCCTTATGGCTGGAGATGAAGGTGAAGGACTTGGTTCAGGAGGTTCCCCTCCTCGGGGAAGCGGGGTGACTCTGGGGATGTTGGAGGACTTCAGGCGGGAAGTCTTGTAGACAATTCACCTGGCCTTCTCGGCAAGGAGCGAGTGGGTCACTCCTCAAGTCCCAATGGCTGCCATTCCATCTTTGGGCGAGAATGCCCCTAGGAAGTGTCTCAGGAAGGAAATTTCGTGGAAGGCGTCGAGAAGGATCTCGTCGGGCGGGAGCTGTTCCCTGGGCAGACCAGCGCTGACAGAGCCAGCGAGCCGAGGCAGCGTGAGGAGCCTTCTCGATAGGCTGTGGGCGGGAGCCCCTTTAGTGAGCTTATCATTTCAGCTCCAGTTCAAGAAGGGTTCAGGGAGCCGTACATGTCATACTACACAGGGAGGGACGACCCTACATAACATGTGCAGTGGTTCGAAGATGCCGTTTCCATAAGACAAATGTCGGATGCCTTCAAGTGTAGGCTCTTTGTCATCACGTTGAAGGAGAAGGCGAGGGAATGGTTCCACCAGTTGCCTGCGAGTTCGATATACTGTTTTGAATATTTGCGCTGAGGTTTCCTGTTGAGGTTCTCGACATCCAAGAAGAGGAAGAAGTCAGGGGAGTGCTTGTTCGCCATCAAGCAGAAGCTGGAGGAGACGCTGGGACGCTACATGGATAGGTTCCAGGAGGAGATCCTGCATGTCCAGGAGATGCCCGGGTACACCGTTATGCTTGCCTTCACCCTTGGGTTGAGGTCAAGCTTTTTCAGCTTGGAGCTGAAAAGAGTTCCCCCATCTCTTTCGAGGAGTTGATGGAGAGGGCGGCAAAGGAGATTGAGATCGAGTCGGCTAATCCGACATTTGCAAAAAATTTGGCCAAGTTGGCGGAGGAGGAGGTGAAGGAGCCGGGAGCTAGGAGGCAGAGTGAGTAGAGGGAGCAGAGGGAGGAGAGGAGAAGGGAAGATCCCAGAGGCCAAGAGCATTAGGTTCAGCCCCAGGGTTGGGGGTGTAGGGAGCCAAACAATCGGTTGGGCTGGAGGCCCCAAGAAGGACGCCCCCAAGGGCAGGGGGAGGATGGCAAGGTGGAGATAACTTCCGTGAGCAAAGGAGGTTCAATCAGCCATCCTGGAGGCAGGGACAAAGGTCCCCCTCCCGCTACAGTAGGAGGTGATGGAGATCTTGAAAGGAAGAGGAGGAAGGAGAGGAGCTCGTGCGGGAGCAAGGAGAAGAGAGGGCAGAGTGGTGTTGCTTTTTTGTGACTTCCACCAGAAGGAGGGACATACAACGGCCACCTGCCCGGAGTTTCTGGAGATGAGAGCGGCCAGGGGGCAGGTCCAACAGCAGCCCCCCGCCAGGATTGAGGAAGTTCTGCAAGGAGGAGGAGAGGATAGATGTGAAGATCTGGTGGACGTAGGAGCCCGACTGGGGATCGAGGTGATCCACGGGGGTGTAGGGGTCGAAGCCACTCGCAAGTGGAGCTTCCGAACCATGTATCAGACGAGCATCACCTCGAACTCTCAGACCTCCCCCCCAGGAGGAGAAAATCACTTTCTCGGTAAAGGACATGCCCGAATACGAAGACCCGCTCTGTGATGCCTTGGTGATCCATACAGCGGTGAAGAACTTCACGGTCTCCCAGATCTTGGTAGAAATTGGGAGCTCCGTGAACGTAATCTTCAAGAAAGCCTTTGACGAGATGAAGGTTGAAGCTCGGAGAGTTCTAGCCTTAGATGGACCGTTGTTTAGGTTCTCGGGAGAGCGTAAGGAAGTTGAGGGAGGGGTAGAGATGCCTGTGACATTGGTGGGGGGTGTCAAGGAATTGTCGGTTCGTCATTGTTGATGCTCCGAGCAGCTATAATGAAATCTTTGGGCGTCCTCTTATCAGTGCCTTTTGTTGCATCCCCTCCTCATTTCATCAGTGCCTAAAGTTCAGCAGCAGAGGAGTACAGGTCAGGATCAAGGGAGATCTGAAGGTGGCAAGGCAGTGCTATGCGACTGCCGTCAATACCATATCCTGGATGGCAGAAGCGGAAGAGCTGGAGAGGGAGATGGCAAGGGAGGAGGAAGCTGTGGGAGAAGGAGTGGAGAGCCTAGGTGAGGCTGGAGAGGAAGCTGGGGGAGTAGTGGAGAGCCTAGGTGTGGCTGTAGAGGAAGCTCGGGGAGGAGTGGAGAGCCTAGGTGAGGCTGAGGAGGAAGCTGTAAGGGAAGGAGTGATGAGCCGAGGAGAGGCTGGAGAGCACGCTGCGAAGGAGCAGAGGGTAGAGGAGAAATTGGGGGTGATACCCAGAGAGGTGAAGAAGTGGAGTTGTTCGGGGATGTCCTGTGGGAGGCAATGGAGGTCGAGAGGGTAGAAGGTGAGGAGGAGTTGTGGGAAGAGGAGGAGGGAGCTGGCAGGGAGAAATCCCGACTGGATTTAGCAGAAGAAGTCGTAGGGATGGAGTTCATCAACAAGGGAGGGAAGACGGAGAGGATCAGGATCAGCGGAGGTTTGTGCCCAGAAGACCAGGCAAGGATGCGGGAGTGCATCCAGAAGAATGTTGGCATCTTTGCCTGGAGCGCGGCGAACATGTCGGGCATCGACGCAGATGTAGCTTGCCACTGTCTGAACCTGGACCCAAGACGTGTCCCATTCGCCAGAAGATGAGGGTCATCACCAACAAGCTGGAGGATCCCATAAGCGAGGATGTCAAGAAGCTTCTCGATGCAGGCTTCATCTCGGAGATCCAGTACCCAGGCTGGGTCTCCAATGTGGTAATGGTAAAGAAGGGTGATGGAAAGTGGCGTATGTGTGTAGAATTATCTTTATTGAATAAATCATGCTCTAAGGATTGCTACCCCCTGCCTCGTATCAGCGCACTAGTTGATTCAGTCGTCGGTTTTTCTATTATGAGTTTTTTGGATGCTTTTTCAGGTTATCACCAGATCTGCATGTATCCCCCCGACGTCAAGGATGTCTCCTTCATCACAAGAGAGGGATGTTACATCTATAAAATGATGCCCTTTTGGCTTAGGAATGCAGGGGCAACCTACCAGCGTATGATGGACCGGGTCTTCCAAGACAAATAGGGGAGTGTAAGAAACGAACAAAAACAAACTGGAAGTGGTATAACAGAAACTTTATTATCCCAAAAAAGGTGTTTATTACAAAGGTATGGCCTCCCTTATATAGAAAGGAGGAGAGATGAGAGAAAACAAATAAGAGATGTGGGACTAAAAAATTACAGGATACAAGCGGACTATACAGACACAAACCGCACAAGCCGCGCGGTTAGATAGAAGGACTAACCGCTCGGGTACTACCAGAGAGAGAGAGATCGCCATGAGAGACCGCCAGACCGCCCGATCTCCAAGTCGCCAGAGACAAACCGCTAGACCGCTTGGACCTCAGACAGCAACACACATCAACCAAACCGCTGAAGGGAAACCGCCAGACTGCACGGTCATCAACCCGCCAAGCCAGACTGCCAGACCGCCCGGTCACCAACTTCAACACTCCCCCTCAAGCTGGAGCATATATATTGAGCATGCCCAGCTTGTCACAAATATGAATAAACGAGGCGGATACTGGCTTGGTGAAGATGTCAGCCAGCTCTTTATTAGAAGTGACGAAGGGAGTGCAAATTTGTTCCTTCAAAATCTCTTCACGAATGAAATGACAGTCGACCTCAATGTGCTTGGTTCTTTCATGGAAGACCAGATTTTTGGAGATGTATATGACAGCCTTGTTGTCACAGAACATAGGTAGAGGATGGTTATAGAGCTCTCCTAAATCCAGCATGAGATCCCGTAGCCATTTTAACTCACAAGTGGTCAATGCCATACTCTGATACTCTGCTTCAGCACTGGACCTGGAAACGACAGACTGCTTCTTGCTCTTCCAGTAACCTGATTTCCCCCAACAAAGGTGCAAAAACTGGAGGTAGACTTGCGATCCCCTTTGTCATTAGTGTAACTCGCATCTGAGTATGCTTCAACCCTCAGATGACCATTATTCTGAAAGAGTAATCCTTTCCCAGGCGCTGCTTTGACATACTCCAGGATCCGCAAGGCGGACTGCAGATAGCACTCCCTAGGTGCTTGCATGAATTGACTCACCTTACCCACAACATAGGAAATGTCGGGCCTGGTCACTGTGAGATATATGAGCTTACCAACTAGATGCTTGTACTGCGTAGTATCTGAAAGAAGAGGCGAATCATCTATCCAGGTTTTGTCTTCTCCAATTGCCATGGGGCATCGAGAAGGTTTGGCTCCATTCAATCCTACCTCTTTTAACAGATCAAGGGCATACTTACGCTGGGATAGGACTAAGGAGTTGGGCTTCCGAGAGATTTCGATCCCCAGAAAGTACTTTGGAGAGCCCATATCTTTCGTAACAAGATGTTGACGAAGATGCCGCTTTGTCAAGGCTACCCCTTCCTGTTCATCGCCAGTGAGAAGAATATCATCGACGTACACATCAAGAACTACCAGTCCTGAGGAGGTCTTGCGAATAAATAACGAGTGATCAGCAGATCTTCGCGCAAAACCAACGGCCGCCACGATACCGCTGAACTTGTCAAACCAAGCTCGAGGGCTCTGCTTGAGGCCATAGATTGCTTTCTACAGCCTGCATACTCGTGTCTCCCCCTGAGAAACATACCCAGGAGGTTGCTCCATGTAGACGGCCTCCTAAAGATCACCATAAAGGAAGGCATTCTTGACATCCAGCTGGGAAATCAGCCAATCTCTATTGACTGCCATAGAGAGAAGGACCCGTATAGTGCTGAGACGAGCCACGGGAGAGAAGGTGTCAAAGTAATCAACCACATAGGTCTGAGTAAAGCCCTTAGCAACAAGGCGAGCCTTATAACGATCCACAGTGCCGTCCGGGCAAAATTTGACCACAAAGACCCAGCGACAGCCAACAACATCAGTACCGAATGGAGGAGGAACAAGAGTCCACGTACCCTGCTCCATTAGGGTCGCCATTTCCTCATCCATGGCCATCTTCCAGTGAGGAATAACAAGGGCCTCCTGGTAGGAACGAGGTGTGGTAGTGGCAGAGATAGCCAGCGAAAAGGCCCTGCGAGAAGAGGTAAGACGATCATATGAAACAACAGCAGCAAGGGGGTGTAGGGTACACATCCGCACCCCTTTGCGAAGAGCTACAGGAAGATCCATATCAGCGGGTCCCTTGGCATCAGGAGCATCCGTGGCAGAGAGAGCTGGCCCGAGAGGAGAGAGCGATGACAGCGTAGATGAGGGAGACGATGGCGGAGAAGTGGGAGAGAGAGGCGGAGGGAGAGGAGTGGATATAGACGGTGTAGGGGTGGATATCGCAGTAGGAGACGAGGGAACGAAGGGAATAGCAGGAGAATCAGAAGTTGGGGGAAGAGGAGAGGAGTCATCCGAGAAGTAGGAGGCATTCTCAAAGAAAGTATTGTTAGCGGAGACGAACTGCTTACGAAGAACAGGGATCAAAGCAACAATAACCTTTTTGAGTGGTGGAGTACCCCAGAAAGACACATTTGGTGGAGCGAGGAGATAGCTTATCACGGGTGGCAGATGGGGAATGAACAAATGCCGTGCAGCCAAAGATTCGGAGAGGGAGAGGAAAAGGCTCCTTGCCCGGATACAGAATTTAAAATGGGGTTTTCCAGTGGAGAACTGTAGAGGAAATGCGATTGATGAGGTAGCGGGCAAGGAGAACAGCATAACCCCAATATGAGCGAGGAACATGTATCTGGGTCATCAATGTGCGAGCGACATCGAGGAGGTGATGGTTTTTACGTTCCGCCACCCCATTTTGCTGGGAGGTATAAACACAGCTAGTCTGATGAATAATGCCATGTTGCACACAAAAAGAGATAAAAGCATGACTCAAATATTCTTTAGCATTGTCGGAGCGAAAGGTTTTAATACAAACACCAAACTGAGTTTTAATTAACTGATAGAAAGAGAGCCAAACATCGAAAAGTTCAGAGCGATCTCATAAGAGATACACCCAAGTACATCTAGAAAAATCATCAATAAAGGTTATAAAATAAGAACTACCCCGACCAACGGTGAGGGGAGGAGCAGGTCCCCAGACATCGGAGTGGACTAGATCAAACGGACGAGAAGAGCCTCGACCGTGCTTTGGCGAGAAGGAGGAACGGTGATGCTTGCCCAGTTGACAAGCATCGCAGTTGAGAGGAGTACTGGAGGGAGGGAGGTGGGGAAGATGTAGAAGCCGTGGTGGAGGATGACCGAGGAGGAGATGCCACTGGAGAAGATCCGTACAAGAAGATGAGAAGGCGGACAAGGTAGAAACGTTGTCGAGGAAGTAGAGGCCGCCGCTCTCAGTCCCAGAAGCAATCGTCTGTTGGCAGCTCGGATCCTGAAAAGAACAAGAAGTCAGAGTAAACGTCACAGAACACTAAAGCTGCTTGCATAAAGAGGTAACCGACAATAAATTGCACGGAAACTTGGGCACATAGAGAGTGTCCGCTAGGCGAAGGGACAGAGTAACATGAACCACTCCCGACCCATGAACTGGGGAGGGAGAACCGTCTACAATGAGGACCGGGGGCAACCGATCATGCTGTTCGAGGAGCTAGAAGCACTGAGGATTGCCCGTCATGTGATTAGTCGCACCAGAGTTGATAAGACATTTACCTTGTGTCACCACGTGAGCACTACCTGATGATGTGACCACGGAGGCAGACGGCTTGGAAGAGGAGGCGGAAGAGTCACCGGAGGGGCGAAGATGGGGATGCTTCGTCCAGCAGCATTCTACAGTATGTCTGGTGCGGCCACAATGAGAACAGAGGTAGCAGGAAGGAGCACGTCCGCCAGACTGGTGATTGTGGCTACCAGAGCCACTCTACTGAGTTTGATGAGCATAGTTGTCCGGTGGAGGAGGAGCGGGCAGAAGCGGGCGTTGTAGGAGAGAGGTGACAGCGACGATGCGGGCAGCGGTGGCATCTAAGGTAGGAGATTCCGCCTCACCTAGAATTTGCTGGCGGATCATGTCATTAGTATCAGGAAGCCGGAGAAGATAACACACAACCAGAAGCTCCTGGAAGTGCTTGTGTTGTTGAGCCAAATCTGCAGAAAAGGGGCGATTCTGAAGAATCTCAGCCCCAAGAGCCTGAACCTCTTGGTAGGCAGCAACAGGAGATAAGGTAGGACGGGCAAAGAGGTCCGCATACAACATATAGATGTGGGATGTCTGAGCCCCCTTGGAGTACAGTGCGGCAAGATGAAGCCAAGCGGCCTTGACCGTCTCATCATGACGGATGACGGGAAGGCACTCATCAGATAGGCTATTAGCGAGCCAAGTACGCACAAGCGCGTCACTCGCATCCCAGTCATCAAAGAGAGGTGAAGTGGTAGGAGGAGGATCATCAACGAGATGGTGGCGTTTGCGTTGCGAGCGAAGGAGAAAGATGAAGGAGACGCTCCAATCTGGGTAGTTGGAGCCGATAAGCTTGGAAATGGTGCCAAGGTTCCTGGAAGGAGTAGGAGGAAGAGGCGGAGCTGGATTGGCGACAGGTGTGGTGGCAGGAGTGGTGGTAGTAGAAGCATCAGAAAGATCCATAGAAGCAACAACGGGAAGCCGTGCGGTTAAAAAATAAGCTGCGCGGTTAGGAAGTAGAAGAGCTGCAACGGTCACGATGTTAGACACCAGCGGCAAGAAAAGCCACGACCAAGTCGCAGAACCAAGCAAAGGGAAAGAAGTCGAGCGGCTACAAGACAGCCCGCGCGAACAGAAGCAAGGACCAAACAAGGAAATCAGGTCACGGAGAACAAGATAACAGGTCGAGGCGACTTAAGAAGAGGAGCAGCTAGAAAGACGTGCGGTTAGGAAATAAGACGCGTGGTTAGGAATAAGAAGAGCTGCAGCGGTCACAATGTCAGACACAAGCGGCCAGAAAAGGCACGACCAAGCCGCAGAACCAAGCAAAGGGAAATAAGTCGAGCGGCTAGAAGACGGCCCGCGCGAACAGAAGCAAGGACCAAACAAGGCAAACAGGTCGCGTCGAATAAGACAACAGCTCGCGGCGACTTAAGCACAGGGAACAAAGAGGTCGCGCACACAAGGGCAATGACGAGAGAAACAAGCCGCGCAGATAGGGTGCAAGCAGGCGAAGCGAGCCGCGCGGACAGGGAGGGCGCACAGAATCAGGAGGAGAAGATCGACTCCTCTGATACCATGTAAGAAACGAACAAAAACAAACCGGAAGTGGTATAACAGAAACTTTATTATCCCAAAAAGGTGTCTATTACAAAGGTATGACCTCCCTTATATAGAATGGAGGAGAGATGAGAGAAAACAAATAAGAGATGTGGGACTAAAAAATTACAGGACACAAGCGGACTATACAGACACAAACCGCACAAGCCGCGTGGTTAGATAGAAGGACTAACCGCTCGGCTACTACCAGAGAGAGAGAGAGATCGCCATGAGAGACCGCCAGACCGCCCAGTCTCCAAGTCGCCAGAGACAAACCGCTATACCGCTTGGACCTCAGACATCAACACACAACAACCAAACTGCTGCAGGGAAACCGCCGGACCGCGCGGTCATCAACCCGCCAAGCCAGACCGCCAGACCGCACGGTCACCAACTTCAACAGGGAGGAACCTGGAGGTCTACGTCGACAATCTTATGGTAAAGAGCAGGGGGTGGACTTACTCCTACTTGACACAGAGGAGACGGTTCACGACCCTACGAAAGTTCAAGATGAGGCTAAACCCCCAAAAGTGTGTCTTCGTGGCAAGCCGAGGCAATTTCCTTGGGCTCCTAACCCCGGTGGGGGCCGGGCCTAACCCGGATAAGGTAAAGGCCATTATGGAGTTGGAGTCACCTCGCAATGCCAAGGAGGTTCAGCGCTTGACAGGTAAGCTGGCTTGGTTGAGCCGTTTTATCTCCCAAGCCGGCGATAAGTGCTCTCCCTTCTTCAAAACTCTTCAGGGGAGCAAACAGTTTGAGTGGATGGAGGAATGTGAGGAGGATTTCCGAGCATTGAAGGCTCAACTGTCCCAAGCACCGCTCCTTCAGATCCCGAAGGAGGGGGAGTACCTGGCCCTGTATCTTGGGGTAAGGGCAGAAGTGGTTAGTTCTATTTTGGCGCGGGAAGAAGGGAGGAAGCAGCTTCCAATCTATTACGTCAGTAGGATCTTGAAGAAGGCGGAACTTCGCTACCCCATCCTGGAGAAGTTGGCTTTATCTCTAGTCATCTCGGCCAAAAAGCTCAGGCCATATTTCTAAGCTCATTCAATCAAAGTGGTGACGGACCATCCCTTACACAAGATCTTTGAAGGGGTAGAGCATTCATGGCAGTTGGCTAAGTGGTCCATTGAACTCAGCGAATTCGACGTTTCCTTTGTGCCAAGGCTCTTCATCAAGGCACAGGCAGTGGATGACTTCTTGGTCGACTACGTAATAGAGCTGGAAGGGGAGGAAGCGCTGCCAAGGGAAGCATGGAAGATGTATGTTGATGGAGCCTTGGGGAAACATTACCTGGGGGGAGGGGTAGTACTGGTAAGCCCTTAGGGGGTCACCATAGAGCAAGCGGTGGCACTGTATTTCCCGGTCACAAACAATCAAGCGGAGTATGAGGCTGTCATCACCGGGTTAAGGTTGTCCAAGGAGCTTGAGGTTCATGACGTAGAGGTGGTCACGGATTCACTAGTAGTTGTGTCATAGGTCAGGGCGAAATATAAAGCCTTGGATCCCACCCTACAGAAGTACTTATCAAAGGTGAGAGTGATTATTGGGGGGTTTCGAGCGTTCTCAATACAGTACGTCCCTAGGGAGTAGAATAAAGCGGCTAACCGATTGTCCAAGTTCGGACCCGGGGGGGGGGGGGGGGGTGGAACCTTGACTGAGCTATTTCACCCAACAATTGAGGAAGGGGAGTTGATGGAAGTGGATCGGCGACCCTTGTAGATGGACCCCTTCGTGGCCTTCTTCTCCACAGGCAACCTCCCCGAAGGGGTCAAGGAGGCAAAGGGTTTCTGGAATAAAGCGGCTCACTATCTTATGCATGAAGGGGGATTACATCGAAAGATGCTATCGGGCCTTTTGGAACGATGTGTGGCAGAAGAAGAGGTCCCAAGAATTTTGGAAGAAATACACTCCCGAGAGTGCGACAACCATTCAGGGGGTAGAATGTTGGAGGCAAGGGTGGTCAGGCAAGGATACTTCTAGCCCACCTTGAGGAAGGATGCGGCAGAATTTGCAAGGAGGTGCCAAAAGTGTCAACTATATGCCCCCTCCAGCTCCTGCCCGCTCAGCGGCTTCGAAGCATCACAATGTTGTGGCATTATGCCATCTGTGGGATGGACTTAGTTAGACCTTTCCCTCCAGCAAGCGGGTAGAGAAGGTTCCTCCTAGTCATGATTGATTACTTCTCAAAGTGGCTGGAAGTCAAGGCGTTGGCCAAGGTAACCTCCTAGGTCATCAGGAACTTCGTCTAGGGAGAGATCATCTGCAGGCACGGGTTGCCTCAGGCCATTGTCACGGACAATGGTCCGCAGTTCGCAAGCAAAGAGTTCATCAGCTTCTACACCCAGCTAGGGATCGACCTTAGGTTTTCCTCCATCCACCACCCCAGGAGCAATGGCCAGGTGGAGGCGGCGAACAAAATCATAGTAAACTGTTGGTACCCTAGTTTGATTTGAGTTTAGTCTTGTCTTTTTAGTCCCTTGATCCAAGAAATATCTATGGTCAATGGTTAGTGGTCTAGCTGTAGATTCCCCGCTTTTCCAGATGAAGAATTTGGTTAAGTAGTTTTTCGTTCGACTATAGTCGAACGTCGCTCGACTATCGTCTATCGGCTGATCGACTATCGTCTATCAGTTGGTCGACGCTCTGTCTGCGTTGATAGCTCGACTATCTGTTGATAGGTCGACTATCTGCTTGGTTTGGTAGTTCGACTATCTGTCCTGATAGTTCAACTATCTGATAGCTCGACTATCTGTTGATAGGTAGACTATCTGTTCCGCTTTGATAGGTCGACTATCTGTTGATAGGTCGACTATCTGTTCCGCTTTGATAGGTCGACTATCTGTTGATAGGTCGACTATCTGTCGTCTTTGATAGTTTGACTATCTGTCCTGATAGTTCAACTATCTGATAGCTAGACTATCTGTTGATAGATCGACTATCTGTTTTGTGTTGATAGGTCGACTATCTGTTTTCTGTGATAGGTCAACTATCTGCTTGATAGGTCGACTATCTGTTTGTGTTTGATAGTTCGACTATCTGTCCGGATAGATCGACTATCTGATAGATCGACTATTTGTTCTGATAGGTCGACTATCTGCCTAGGTAGTTCGACTATCTTCTTTGATAGTTCGACTATCTGGATCGTTCGACTATCTTCCCGATAGGTCGACGATCTCCGTGCGTCGGTCGACGATCTCCGAGGGTCGTTCGACGTTTTCTGTTTGCCTTTTTATTGTGTATTTATTTATTCTATTTAATAAATTAATACATTATCTGACATTTTATTTCAGTTGTTTTATGATAATATTTCCAGGCAATATCTGCTCCATCCCTTTTGCCTGAGTAAAATCTTTTCAAATAAAGTTGTTTGTCTTATTAGTTGTCATTGTATTTTACTTTATCTGCTGTCAGTCCTTTATAGCCGTTAGACTGAAAAGTCTTCCTTATGCTATAAAGAGTTTGTCTCTGATGTGATTTTATTTAGTACCTTTATTATCAGATTGCTTCCTGCAGCTTCTTTGAAAAAGGTTTATCCCTTTTATAGAATATTTTGCTGCAGAGTTTGTTTGTCTTTGTGATATTTGCAGCCCAGGTTTCAAGTTTCAGAAGAAGACAAGCTTGTTGCTGCTATAAAAGGAATCCTTTGGAGAAGGATTTCAGCTAGCTAACCAGTTATTCTAAGAGTTATTCAATTAGCATTCAAGCTTTCATCAAGTCCAAGTTCACTGCTCTCAACAATCTTCATTCAACTGAGAAGTGTTAGCTCTTCTGCTCTTCTTCAACCTGAGATCTCCTATTCCAGGAAGTTATAACTCAGAGATCTTTTGAAGAAGAAGAAGAAGATAGCTGCTAGAAGATTTTCTTTTATTATTTTATATCTTCTTGTAGTTTTTCCTTCAGTTCTCACTGAAGAGTTTCTGCACTGAAGCAAGACTTCACCTGGACGTTCTTTGAGCCAGGGGGAGCCTTGATTCTTTTAGAGCTGTCTAGCTCAGTGCAAGTTATTGTGCTTCTCTAATCTATTGTAAAATAGAGAAGACACCTTAACCCCTTTCCCCCTCCTGTACAGGGTTATTACTCCCTTCAAAAGTATCCCTTGGTGGCAGGGCACCTGATCAAAAACCTGTGTTCGGTTTTTAGACACCTGATCAAAAGTCTAAAGGGTTTCTTGATCTACCTGAAGCAGATCTTGTTGGTGGCAGGGCACCTGATCAAAAACCTGAGTGGATTCCTACCTTGTTGGTAGAAGAGTGGACGTACCCAAGTTGTTTGGGGAACCACTATAAATTCCTTGTGTCGTCTGGATTGCCTTGTTTAAATTCTTGCATTGTGGCTGTGATTAGATATAATTAGGTTTGCTAGTTGCTGATTAGGTTATCCAAGCCTTAACTGTAATTACAGTTAGCTTGAGTCTGTGCACATCACTTGTGTTAGGCTTTAGGGTTATCTCCATATCTATAATCTTTTCATTCCGCATTTCACTCCAAGGGAGTTGAGTAGAAAGTCAACTTTGCTAAGTCAAATTTTGATAACTCTATTCACCCCCCTCTAGAGTAGTATCTATCCCTTCACTTTCAATTGGTATCAGAGGATTATTCACTATCACAAGATCCTTTGATAACCCACAGGTCGGAGGTTGACTGACTGAATAGGCTAACACCTAAGTCACAAGATCCTGATAGATACCAAAGTTTATAGATATTCACTATCACTATCATGGCCCAGTCCAAGGATTATTCTAGCACCAGACTCCAGCATGCAACTTAGCTAAGTTTGGCATCTGGAAGGCAAGGATCAAATTATATATGAATTCTATTGATGAAAGCATCTTTGCTTCTATTTTGTCAGGACCCCCAAGAGCACCTGCTGCTGCTTCTGCTTCATCATCTGATATGAGTGCAGTGCCTCCTCCAGACTACAACGATAAGTACAAAAAGGCAAAGATAGCAGATGCCAAGGCAATGAACATTCTGGCTCAGACAATGTCTGATGAGGTATTCTAGAAGGTTGCTGACTGCTCCTCAGCAAAAGCTATGTGAGATACACTGAACCAGATTGTAGCTGGTTCAGCTGATGAAAGGAAGGACAGGAGGTCCAACCTTATCTCACAATATGAAAACTTCAAGAAAACTGATGCTGAATCAGTTGAAGCCATGTATATAAGGCTCAGCTCAATCATCAATGAGCTGAGGACCCTTGACAAGGACATCTCATTGACAGAGGTCAATGATAAGATTCTTATGTGCTTCCCTAGCACATGGGATCTGAGGATCTGGCCCATCAAGGAAGCCAGAAGTACAACAGAGATCTCAACAGAAGCTCTTCTCGGCAAGCTCAAATCCTTTGAGCAAGTGCTGAAGACAAGGGAAGCAGAAGCTGAAGCAAAGACCCCTACTCCAACAAGAAAAGAGCAATCTCTAGCTCTTAAGGCTGCTGATGCTTCTGAAGGCAGCCAATCCAATGAGGAACTAATGGCATTATTTGCCAAGAGGTTTCTCAAGATGGGGAGAAAGGAATTCAGAAAGAAGTCTTCACGCTATGAAGACAAACCAAGGTATGACCGTTCACCTGCTAAAGAAATTATCTGTTATGGTTGCAGGAAACCTGGACATATCTTACCAGATTGTCCAGAGGAGAAGAATAAAGATAAGAGGAAAGAAAAGGAACAGCACAGGAAGCACTCCAAGCCATCCTCCTACAAGAATAAAAAGAAGGAGAGAGGTTTCATTGCTGAAACCTGGAGTGATTCTGATGAAGAATCTTCCTCCTCTAGCTCCAGTGAGGATGAGGAAGAGAAGAAGGCAAAGGAAGTTTGCCTGATGGCAATAGATGCCTGCAGCAATCACTCAGCTGCAGAGAGTTCAGATTCAGAGGAAGAAATGCCAACAGAAGATGAGGTACTATCTTCTTATGATTTCACTTCTGGTGAATTCAAATTAGAATTTAAATCTTTATGTTTAGATTTAATTAGTTCTGAAAAAGAGATTAAAGAACTTAGACATAGGCTAGCTGAATCAGAAATCATATCTACTGAAAATATTAAGTTAAAGGAAGATCTCACTAATTATAGTGAAGAAATTAAGTTTCTTAAAATTGAGTTAGCTAAATCTAAGAGGTTAGAAGAATCTCTAAATGGTAGAAGCCTTAAGTTATTAGAAATAACCAGCATGACTAACACTAGGTCAGGCAATAACAAACTAAGCTTAGGAGCTTCTTCTAGTGAACCCCCAGTTACTATTAAAAATAATCTTTCAACTCCAGTGAACTTCGTTTCAGCTAGTGGAATGAAGAACACTGAGCAAGTAAACCAAGTTAATAAAACTTTAAATAAAGCTAAGAGAGAGAAAAGAATTTTTTTTTTTAAGGAAATACAAAGAGCGTCGAACGCTGCTCGACGATCGGAAGCTCAATGGTCGAACGAAGCTCGACGATCTGAGCGCCCATCGTCGAACGTCGATCGACGTTTTCAATATGATTTTCAAAATCATCATCAAACCCGTAGAAACCTAAATGAAAATAGAAACCCTAGGTTTGTTGACCCATCATCTGCATGGAGAATCCCACCTAGGAGATCTCACCCATTAGGTTATCACCCTCAGCCTGCATTTTCATTTATTTCTAGCTTTTCTTATGTGAAAAACAAGGGACCCAAGGTTACCTGGGTCCACAATGTCTAAATAAATTTCTTGCAGGTGAAGGCCTATCCTATCACTCAAAATAAGTGGTATTTGGATAGTGGATGCTCCAAGCATATGACAGGAAATAAAAATCATCTGTCAAAGTTCAAAGCTAAGCTCGGCCCAAAGGTTATCTTTGGAGATTCAAGCTGTGGTCAGACAGAAGGCTATGGCAGGATCACTATTGGAGCTGTTACTTTCAAGAGAGTTGCATATGTGACAGGACTGAAGCACAATTTGATTTCAGTCAGCCAGCTATGTGATGCTGGCTACCAGGTTTCATTTTCTAACTCTTCTTGTAATATTACTTTAAATAATAATGTTGTTTTAGTAGGCATTAGATTAGGTAATATTTATTTAGTAGATTTCAATTCAACTCATTCTGAAATCTGTTTATTTAATGAAGTAACAATTAATAATAATTCTTTGTGGCATAAGAGGCTTAGTCATGTTAACCTTAAAAATATATCTAGGTTATCTAAACACAACCTTGTTAGAGGTTTACCTTCTTGCCCCTACAAGAAGGAGAGCCTATGCAAGGCTTGTCAGCTAGGCAAGCAAACCAAAAACTCTTTTAAATCTGTAAATAAAAGTGATTCTCCTAGAATCCTGTATTTATTACATTTGGACCTATTTGGCCCAATAAATGTACAGAGTTTAGGAGGGAAGTATTACACCTTAGTCATTGTAGATGACTTCTCTAGGTTCAGTTGGATTTTCTTTTTGAGAACTAAGGCTGATAACTTCAAAGCTCTTACAGACTTTCTATTATATGTGCAGACTGAGTACTCTACTCATGTGGCCTTGATCAGAAGTGATCATGGTACTGAGTTTGACTCTCTTCTCATGCAAGAATTCTGTGAGAGAGAAGGTATCAAACATAGCTTCTCAGCTCCTAGAACTCCCCAACAAAATGGGATAGTTGAAAGGAAGAACAGAACACTCATTGAAGCTGCTAGCACATTGTTGACAGATGCTAATATGCCTCTTTCCTATTGGGCAGAAGCTGTTAGTACAACCAATTATGTCTTGAATAGAAGTCTGATACACAAGCTTAAGTGTAAAACTCCTTATGAGTTACTTAAAGAAAAGAAACCTAAAATAAACTATTTTAGAGTTTTTGGTTGTGTAGTTTAAATTCATAATAACAATAAAGAATACCTTAGAAAGTTTGAAGAAAAAGCTTCAATGGGAATTATGCTTGGATATTCCCAAGTAAGCAAAGCTTATAGGGTTTATAACAAATCAACCTGTAAAATTGAAGAATCTGTGCATGTATCTTTTGATGAGTCTCAGATGTTTTACAAGGAGAAGGAAAATTCTCCTTCCTCCAGTTCAGTGCAGGTACCTGATGCTACTCAAGAGATCCTTCAACTATCAACTCTTCAGATCACTGAATCAGACAGTGATGAAGACATTGCTGAAGCTGTTGTTGTTCCACCAACAGTAGATCAAATTCCTCCTGAGGAATTAATCCCAACTGTTGCTGAAGATCACATCCCACCTGCTGATATTGTCACACTTAGAGATCACCCTACATCTCAAGTGATAGGAGACATATCAGCTGGTGTTCAAACAAGATATCAGTTAAGACAGGATGTGATGCACACTTGTTTCCTCTCACAGGTTGAGCCCCTCACCTTTAAAGATGCAGAGCTAGATCCCCACTGGATCATTGCTATGTAAGAGGAACTCAATCAGTTTGAGAGATGTAAAGTTTGGACTTTGGTTCCAAGACCTAAAGGCCAACTGATCATAGGCACCAAGTGGGTGTATAGAAACAAGTTGGATGCAAATGGAATTATCGTAAGGAATAAAGCTAGGCTTGTAGCTCAGGGCTACAGACAGGAGGAAGGTATAGATTATGACCAAACCTTTGCTCCTGTTGCAAGGCTAGAAGCAATAAGGATCTTCTTGGCCTATGCAGCCTACATGAAGTTTAAGGTCTTTCAGATGGATGTCAAAAGTGTATTTCTGAATGGTGAGCTTAAGGAAGAGGTGTTTGTTGAACAACCACCAGGGTTTGTTTCTTCAACTCAGCCCTCACATGTGTTCAAGTTGCAGAAAGCTCTATATGGACTAAAGCAAGCCCCCAGAGCCTGGTATGAGACTTTAGCTAGTTTCCTGTTAGAGCACAACTTTACTAGGGGAGTAGTTGATAGAACCCTTTTCGTCAAGCACCACAAGGACACAATCCTGTTAGTTCAAGTGTATGTGGATGACATTATTTTTGGTTCCACTGATCCCAAACTTTGCAAAAGGTTTTCTGACCTAATGCATTCTAAGTTTGAGATGAGTAGTATGGGTGTGCTGTCTTACTTTCTTGGTCTCCAAGTTAAGCAAGATGCTGATGGTATCTTCATCTCCCAATCCAAATATGCCAAGGAATTGGTAAAGTATTTTGGGATGGTTGATGCTTCAGCAATGCCTACACCTATGGCTACTAATGTAGTTATTGATTCTGATGATCACGACAAGCCAGTTGATCAAAAGAATTATAGGGCCATTGTTGGTTCCCTATTATATTTAACTGCAAGTAGGCCAGATATAATGTTTGCTACATGCCTTTGTGCTAGATTCCAGGTCAATCCCAAGGAATCTCATCTGATTCTTCTCAAGAGAATCTTGAGATACCTGAAGGGATGTCCAAATCTAGGACTTTGGTACCCAGCTGAGTCAGAATTTGAGTTAATTGGATATTCTGATTCTGATTATGCTGGCTGTAGAGTTGACAGGAAAAGTACCTCAGGAACTTGCCAGTTCCTGGGAGAGAGATTGGTCTCTTGGTTCTGTAAGAAGCAGGCCTTTGTATCAACCTCAACTGCAGAAGCTGAATATATAGCAGGTGCTAGTTGTTGTTCACAGATCCTGTGGATACAAAACCAGCTTTTGGATTATGGGTACACACACAAGAACACAAAAATCATGTGTGATAGTACCAGTGCTATCTCTATTACACAAAATCCCGTGCACCACTCTAGAACGAAACACATTGAGATTTCGACACCATTTCCTGAGAGATTGTGTGGAAAAGAACAAGATCAGCCTTGAGTTCATATCCACAGACCTTCAGAGAGGTGATATATTCACCAAGCCCTTAGATGAACAGAAACATCTGTTCTTTTTGGTTCAACTAGGCATGATCAATGGAAGAGACTAAGTGTGACTTCTGCCTTGTTGAAACTTGTTTGAAGATAGTCGAACGACGTTCGAAGATAGTCGATCGGGTCAAGCCCATCGTCGACCTATGGTTGATGAAAGCTTGTCTGTTTGAAGATCGTCGACTGGCGTTCGACCATAGTCGAACAAGTCGAGCTCATCATCGATCTCTGGATGACGACAGCTTGTTGTTTGAGAAGCCAGAAATAGTCGAACGATTGATCGACTACTCTGCTTCTGGACCGATCGTCGAACGACCATTCGACCATCGTCTCCAGTATCTTTTAAATAGATCGACTATCTCCGGTCTAATATAAAGCCGATAGTCAACCTAGGTTAAAAGATCTTCGCTTTTATCGTCGACGGAGAGCGTCCTTTCGCATAATGTCTTCCCGCTTGCTCCTCCTCTTGCGATTTTCTGCCGATTCGTCTTCTCCGTCTCTCTCGCGCCTTCTCCAGCATTTCAATGGTGATTTCTCCAGCGCTCCTCGCAGTCGTGAAGTTCGACGCCGGTTTCAGTGTGGATTTTGACGCATTCAGTTACTGCGAACCCGGTATCATGGATATTCTCCAGCTCTGCAAAGATCAAGGTCTGGAAAGGCTCATGTCAACAAGGATCAAGTTAAATGTCCCAGAGATAAAGGAATGGGCATTTACTTCATCTTCCACTGAAGATTCAATGACAGGAACAATTGGCGGAGAAGAGGTAATCTTGACTCCCGCCGTTTTGACTGATGTTTTTGGATTGTTTAATGGCGAAGAAGATTTTGAGCAAGATGCTCCAGAATTTGGAAGAATGTTGTTAGAGCTGGGACATGCCGAAGGCATTCCCTCCAAGCTCCTCAAGGTAAATTTTCCTTTTAAGATAAAATTTCTTGCTGAGTTAGTTGGAAAAGTGCTTCTAGGAAAGCACTCCGCCCATGATAACATTACTAGACAACAATTTGCACTCATGTGTGCAATTGTCAACAAGAAAAGGATCAATTAGGCAGGTGTTTTGTTTGATTTGATAAGGAAGAAGAACAGTAAGAAGGAAGTTACCCTAGGAAGGGTTATTGGGATTTTTCTGAAGGAAAGATATCCCCAGCTGCTGATTTCAACTACTACAACCATTAATGCCAGTAAGAAGATGGATCCCAACTTGTTCTCAAAGTGGAAGAGGACATTCATGAAGCCCGCTCCTGCAGGGGCTGCTCCAGCTGCATCTGAGAGCACAAGGACTGACTCTGTCGCTCCCCACCCTCAAGAAGTTGGCTCAGCTCCTCTATCTATTCTTTCATCTTCTTCTGCTCTGCTGTCTATTTCAGTTGAAGTTCCATCAACTTCAGTTGAAGTACGACATTCTGCCTCTCCTGTTCATGATTTAACAACAGTTGAAATTCCATCTTCTCCTCCAGCATCTCCTATCCCTCATCATCTTGCTAGGATATCTAATCCTAGTTTTGATTTATTAGCTTCTGTACATTCTACCCCTATTCGTTCTCCAGTTCAATCTTCAGATCATATTGATCTTCCTGCTTCCACCCATCATTCTCCTTCTCCATCTCCAGTTCGCTTTCCAGTTCATCAGGAATACATTCCTCCTGCTGATCTTCCATCCACTGCAGTTCCCCCACCATCTTTTGAGATAACTCCTGAATTCATTTCCAGCATTGTGGAGTTAATTACCCCTTCAATCAAAATCATGATTGAAGAGGCAATTGCTCCACTTGCTTCCTCCATTGCTTCTTTGTCTGATGCTATCAAAATTCTTTCTAACTCTGCTGAGCCCTCTTCATCCAGGGGCCTGGTTTCAGTTCCCACTGAAATCAGGCAGGGGGAGATGTTCAATGAAGATGTCTCTGAGTAGCCGTTGGCCTCCCCTCCAGCAGCTCAACTTGCAGTATCAAAAAAAGCAGCAGAAATTTCAGCTCCTCCTCCATCTGAAAAAGAAAAAGAAATATCTGATGCAATAATGATGACTGAATTTGTTGTAAAAGTTTACCTGGAAGAATCCTCAACTCCCCTGGTTGCCCTATACCTAGAAGGAATAATCACATCCTTTCTAAATGATTTATGGGAGTTAGGTCACCCTGAAGAAAATACTGAAGGTATGTCTCTTTCCCAATTTGTAGATTACTTAATTGATATGTTAGTATGGGAATATCTGGAAGGGATGACTAGATGTCATTTAGCAAGATTTTATTCCTAATCCTTCAGATATAATGGAAGAAGTAGTGGCAGTTGTCCAAGAGCCAGAACCTGAACCTGCTCCAGAAACTCTAGATGTTGTAGAGCCTGAATCTGTATCAGCTCCTGATGTCCAAGTGGTTGTAGAGCAAGCAGTGATATCTGAGGCTGTAGAGCCTGTTCTAGTTTCTGAGGCTGCTGAACCTGCTCAGCAAGCAGTGCTATCTGAACTGGTCCCCTCGACAGTTCCTGAGTTTCAACAAAAGGATCCTGAAACTGAAACTGAAAAGTCTACTTTATGGGATGATTCCCCAGGGTTGGATTTAGATACCCTTCTGGCACAGGATGCCATAGAAGAAGAGAAAGAGAAAGCTGACCTAAAAGAAAAGGAAAAGGCTGTATCAGAAGCCTATGATCCATATGATCATCCTCCCTCATCTCATTCTGAGGATGAAGATGATTCAGATCTATCTGAGAATTCTAAGAGAAAGAAAGCTGCAAAGAAGAAAAGGAAAGCTGTAGCTCCTCCTCCTCCAAATCCAGATCATGATATTCCCTATTATATTCTGAAAGGAATTGATCCAAAGTCGAAAGAGTTCCAGCACTGGATGTGGTTCTCTAAGAACCAGCAAAAGAAAAGAAAGAAATCTAAGAGATGCGATAGTCCTGCTCCCAGATGGACACCCAGAGGTCCTCCTCCTCCGCCTCCCAGTGCAGGAGCCTCTGGAAATTTATCTGCTAATCCATCTGCTCTATCTGCAAAATTTGCTCCTTCTCAGCCTCATTCAAGGAAAAGTTCTCAAAGCCACCAAGGCAAATCATATACTGGTACTCAAAGGCATGATACTGAGGTTAAAGAGCAAGTAAAGGAGGTTGTATATCAAAAGCCAACATTTTCACCTCCTCCTTCTCCCAAGAAAAAGGTTTCTCCTGCTATACCAGTTCATGTTGCTAAGGATATTTCAAAAGGTAAAAGAACTGTTTTCTCTGAAAAATCCAGTAAGAAGTTTGCTGAGTTTGCTCCTCCATCATCTTTAGTTATTCAAGAAGTTAAAGATACAGCTGAAAGTTTATTAGATTTATCTGTTAAGTTTAAAGCTGTGAAGCCTATTGATACATCATCTGAAAATGTGTATGAAAGCCAAGAGTTAGATTCTGATTTCAGGATGGCTCGATTTCTAGAACTTGTTGGATCAGCCCAGATAAAGAAAGCTAAGGCTGAAGGAAAGGACTCTGTAGGACTTTCTACAATGTCAAAATTCAGAATGAAGGAACTCAATAAGATCCAGGTTAGCCCTGAAGTTTTTGACCCTTCTAAATATATGGAAAAGCACCCAGAAGCAGTTGTTCCAAGGGCTGCAGAACTGAAGATTATTGGTGTGCAAGATTTGAAGATGTCTAAGAAAGAAGCCATTGATCCCTTGCGGAAAGTTTCTTTTGTTCCTAGCTCTTCTGATCCCAAGCCTGATTTTGTAGATTCTTAATTTTGATTGACTGATGTTATATATCTGACTGATTGTTAATTGCTAGTTAATTGTTTAACTATTTCCTGTATTGTTTTTATTGTTCTATAGCTAGTTCTGTGTTTTAGTTTTTGAGAGACTTAACTCAAATAGGGGGAGATTGTTGGTACCCTAGTTTGATTTGAGTTTAGTCTTGTTTTTTTAGTCCCTTGACCCAAGAAATATCTATGGTCAATGGTTAGTGGTCTAGCTGTAGAGTCCCCGCTTTTCCAGATGAGGAATTTGGTTAAGTAGTTTTTCGTTCGACTATAGTCGAACGTCGCTCGACTATCGTCTATCGGCTGATCGACTATCGTCTATCAGTTGGTCGACGCTCTGTCTGCGTTGATAGCTCGACTATCTGTTGATAGGTCGACTATCTGCTTGGTTTGGTAGTTCGACTATCTGTCCTGATAGTTCAACTATCTGATAGCTCGACTATCTGTTGATAGGTCGACTATCTGTTCCGCTTTGATAGGTCGACTATCTGTTGATAGGTCGACTATCTGTTCCGCTTTGATAGGTCGACTATCTGTTGATAGGTCGACTATCTGTCGTCTTTGATAGTTCGACTATCTGTCCTGATAGTTCAACTATCTGATAGCTCGACTATCTGTTGATAGATCAACTATCTGTTTTGTGTTGATAGGTCGACTATCTGTTTTCTGTGATAGGTCGACTATCTGCTTGATAGGTCAACTATCTGTTTGTATTTGATAGTTCGACTATCTGTCCTGAAAGATCGACTATCTGATAGATCGACGATCTGTTCTGATAGGTCGACTATCTGCCTAGGTAGTTCGACTATCTTCTTTGATAGTTCGACTATCTAGATCGTTCGACTATCTTCCTGATAGGTCGACGATCTCCGTGCGTCGGTCGACGATCTCCGAGGGTCGTTCGACGTTTTCTGTTTGCCTTTTTATTTTGTATTTATTTATTCTATTTAATAAATTAATACATTATCTGGCATTTTATTTCAGTTGTTTTATGATAATATTTCCAGGCAATATCTGCTCCATCCCTTTTGCCTGAGTAAAATCTTTTCAGATAAAGTTGTTTGTCTTAAGTCACAAGATCCTTGGAGTGACTGAATAGGATTTTCAGATAAAGTTGTATTCAGTCAGTAAACCTACTCAAGAAGAAGGTGGAAAACTTGAGGGAGAGTTGGGTGGAGCAACTCCCCTCGGTGTTGTGGACCCTGCGGACAACCCCAAACACGGACATTAGAGAGACCCCCTTCAAGCTCTCGCATGGTTGTGAGGCGGTCCTGCCTGTGGAGTTTGAGGTTCACTCCCCTCGAGTTGCGGCGGCAAGCAAAGGAGACGAGCAATGGAGGGAAGGAAATGAGGAGGAGCTATGACTCTTATTAGACATGGTGGAGGAACTTTGCAACGTGGCTGCCGTCAGGCAAGAGGAGGTCAAGCGACGGATGGCAAAGTACTTCGACAAGCACGTGAGGATCAAGAAATTCGCCAAAGGAGATCTAGTCCTAAAGAAAGTTAATATGGCCAGAAGATCGGCTCTCATGGGTAAACTAAACCCCAATTGGGAGGGGCCTTACATTGTGGAAAAAGTCCTGGGGTCGGGGGGATACCACCTCCAGAATGTGGAAGGGGTATCAATGAGTCACACATAGAGTGGCGACGACCTGAAGCGTTTTTATCCTTAGCGTGAGCAAGATTATATGTTTTATGTTGATAAGTTATTCTAAAAGATTGTTTCTTCACAGGTTATGGAGTGTTTGTGGTTTCAGACGGCACCGAGTAGACCCACTGTCCAGGCTCCCATCAAGCTGGCGGGTCGTATGCTTGCCCGGTGGCCGAGTAAAAAGGGAGAAGTTAGCAAGATCCCGAGAAGATCCCGCTGCTCAGGCTCTCATTAGCTGGCAGGGTTGGAAGGCACACTCGGCCCCAGGTAGACCCATTATCCAAGCTCTCATTAACTGGCAGGTCCGAAGGCACGCCTGGGGGGTAAGGGAAGACCCCGAGAAGATCCTGCTGCTCAGGCTCTCATTAGCTGGCAGGGCTGGAAGGCGCACTCGGCCCCAGGTAGACCCGCTGTCCAGGCTCTCACTAACTAGAAGGTCCGAAGGCTCGCTTGGGGGGTAAGGGAATACCCCGAGAGGATCCCGCTGCTCAGGCTCTCATTAGCTGACAGGGCTGGAAGGCACACTTGGCCCCGGGTAGACCCGCTGTCCAGGCTCTCACTAGCTGGCAGGTCTGATGGCTCCCTGGGAGGAAATGAAAAGGGGAGAAGTTAGCAAGACCCCGAGAAGATCTCGCTGCTCAGGCTCTCATTAGCTGGCAGGGCTGAAAGGCGCACTCAGCCCCAGGTAGACTAGCTGTCTAGGCTCTTACTAGCTGGCAGGTCCGAAGGATCGCCTGGGGGGGAAAGGAATACCCCGAGAGGATCCCGCTGCTCAGGCTCTCATTAACTGGCAGGGCTGGAAGGCATACTCGGCCCCGGGTAGATCCGATGTCCATGCTCTCACTAGCTGACAGGTCCGAAGGCTTGCCTGGGGGGAAAGGAAAAAGGGAGAAGTTAGCAAGACCACAAGAAGATCCCGCTACTCAGGCTCTCATTAGCTGGCAGGGCTGGAAGGCGCACTCGGCCCTAGGTAGACCTGCTAACCAGGCTCTCACTAGCTGGCAGGTCCAAAGGCTCATGTGGGGGGTAAGGGAATACCCCGAGAGGATCCCACTGCTCAGACTCTCATTAGCTGGCAGGGCTGGAAGGCGCAGTCGGCCCCAGGTAGACCCGTTGTCCAGGATCTTACTAACTGGCAGGTCTGAAAGCTCGTCTGGGGGGTAAGAAAATACCCCGAGAGGATCTCGCTGCTCAGGCTCTCATTAGCCGGCAGGGATGGAAGGCGCACTCGGCGTCGGATAGACCCGTTGTCCAGGCTCTCACTAGCTAGCAGGTCTGAAGGCTCGCCTTGGGGGAAAGGAAAAGGGGAGAAGTTAGCAAGACCCTAAGAAGAACCCGCTGATCAGGCTCTCATTAGCTGGCAGGGCTGGAAGGCACACTCGGCCTTAGGTAGATGCACTGGCCAGGCTCTCACTAGATGGCAGGTCCGAAGGATCACAGGAGGGGTAAGGGAATACCCCGAGAGGATCCCACTGCTCAGGATCTCATTAGGTTGCAGGGCTGGAAGGCGCACTCGGCCCCGGGTAGACCCGCTATCCAGGCTCTCACTAGCTGGCAGGTTCTGAAGGCTCGCCTGGGGGGAAAGGAAAGGGGGAGAAATTTACAAGGCCCGAAGTAGGCCCACTGGCAGACTTTCACTAGTTGACAGGGCTGAAGGCTCGCTTGGGGGAAAAGGAGAAAGGAATTTTTTGTTGAGTGATCCCAGGTCAACCTGACAACCAGGCTCACACCAAGAAGACAAGGCAGTTGAAATCATGAGGGAGTCAGGAAACTCTTAATGACAGGTTTCCAAGCAAAGCTAACACCAGTCCTAGGTAAGGGTGTCATAGCCCATACCCCTCTCAGCAGGGCTCTCGGCATAACCCTCCCGGAAGGGGTCTCGGTAGGGTTCTCGGCATAACCCTCTCGGCAAGAATTTCGGGAAGGCTCTCTCCATAGCCCACTCACCATGGATCCCGACAAGCATCTCTCGAAAAGGTTCTAGGTACGGCCCCTTTCGACAAGACACTCGACAGGTCCATTCTGGCAAGTTTTACTTGGCCAGCTCTTCAAACGGACAGAGGTTATCGCCTAAGAGCCTAGGGTTCGCGCAAAAGTAATAAAACATTCCATCGAAAAGGGAGATCTTTCAATACAGAATAATAATAATGGTCATATTGGTAGGGGGATCTCACCCCTTACAAAAGTTACAAAAAATATAGTCTTATGCGTTTACAGAAATTAGATTACAATGAAATTTCAGGAGGGCGGGAGATATTGTGCAGGCTTGTTGGGGGTCCCGCCGGAGGTTCCACTGGAGGTCCCGCAGGAGGTTCCGCTAGAGGTCCCGCTTGGGGTTCTGCTGGGGGAGTAGCCGGAGGACTCATCAGGCGAGCTGCCGCAAGTTTCCTCGTTCAAAACAAGCCCCGCCGCATCATTGTTCAGAGAACTGTCCTCTCCCGCTAGTTTGGGGATGGGCTCGAACAACTAGGGCAAGATCCCTCGTGCTGTGAGGGTCTCGCCTCCTTCGTTCAAAAGGGCCGACTCACGCAATACCTCGATGACCATCTGGGATGTGGCTTGCGTATTCTCCTAAACAATCACGTGATCTCGTACGCAGAATAATAATGTCGACGCTCGACTCTCTCCTACAGCGACGGCCGGGCCCGAGCTAAGGCCAGGGCCTCCTCCAAGCTTTTCACCTCAACCTGCAGCAGCTGGTTCTCGCACTCGACCCCGAACACCATCGTGTGAGACAGCTCGGCTTGCGCGGGATCCTGTGGGACAGTCAGGTTAAGCGAAAAGTGTACATATTAAGACGGAGAGAGATATTGAAGGGTCTCTCTTACCTCAGTAGTCGGTCGAGAGGCAAGAAGTTGTTGGGAAGCTGCCAAATCGACCTTCAGGGTGGCCACTTCAGCTGCAGCGACGTCCCTTGACTTAAGCATGTCAATAAGATTGCGCTCGATGGTCATGGTGCGATGCCCAGCCATATTAGAGAGCTGGATCGTGCGAAACTGGGCCCGTGCGGCATTATAGACTAGAGCTCAGATAGTTGAGCGATCAAACACATCGGCATCCTCCCGAGCGTAGAGCCCATAGCCCAGCGTGAAGGCGTCTCCCGTGATTGTGTCTTGCTCTCTCCAGGAGGGTCGAAGTGTGGAAACTGCGATGCGGTTAGTGGTATTGTCCCACTAGATCAAGGGCTGGCCTTCTGCATCTAGGAACTTATTTCCGAAGCAAAAGTTCCTATGCCCTTTCGGCACTGACTTGAGCGGGATCTCGGCAGGGGTCTCCGCAGTAGGCTCATCATCACTCGTCCCTCTCGCAACTAATAGGGCCTCGACAGGAGTCTCTGTGGCAGGCCCACCAGCGCCTGTCTCTCTCGCAATGGATTGGGGCTCGGCGGGGACCTCAGCGGAAGCCGACTCAATGGATTTGCCCTTGTCCGCTGCTGATATTTTTGGTTTTCTTGGTGGAGGGGCCTAGAAGGGAACTCTACTTCTGCTTCTGGACGCTTGGTGCGGAAAAGGATCTTGACGCCTCCCGGCAGGCGGCGGCGGTAGACTTGGCGAGATCCAAGGGGTCAGCGAGTGCCCTGGCCTTGTCAAAAGGCTGGTGGAGGGGGATTTCTCGCTTGCCAATGAGACTGATAGTGGATTAGCCCTATATCTTGAAATGAAAGGTTGTAAGTTTAGACCGACATAATACCTTCGCCGGGAGGGACAGTTTGGAGGGAGTCAAGGTCTCGCCGGAGGAAGGGGGCGTTGAATACCTTCGACCCGAAGAATTTGACGAGGGAGCCCTCTCGCTCCCTGAGAGTGGGAGGCTTACAGGTCGCATCGTCATATTGGATGGGTGTAAGGGGGATGTTGTTGAAGGGCCCTAGATACGAAGACAAACCTCTCCTTGAAGTGATGGTGTTTGTTAGCGAGATCCGTCGTATTCACCGACAGTACAGAAAGGAAGACTGGCCCTCCCTTGGCCCAGAAGTTGAACAACTTCCGGAAGATCGATAGGTTGAACTCGATCCTTTCTGCATGTATATAGCAGGCGAAAGCCACCAGGAGGTCGATAGAGTTGGGGTTGAGCTGAGTCGGCACTACCCCATAATAGCACAGGGTTTGGCGCACCTCGGGCCAGAGGGGGAGGCGGAAGTCCGCCTCAAAATGCTCTAGGGGGATGGTGAGCTCCCCTTTCAGCGCGAGGTTAACCCTGTCGTCTCTCCCAGGCTTCCTCGCGAAGAACCCTGGAGGGATGAAGTTCTCGGTGATCGAAAGGAATTCCACCTGTGTAAGCCGGCAGGAGGGGAAGGTGTGATCCAGAAAGTTCTGCACACTTAGAGCGGACTTCGCCCTCACCAGGCATTTCAAAGAGAAGGAGAGAGGGGATAAAAGGTTTGAGAGGTGAGAGCCTTTGCACTGCAGAGAGCGGCGAGGGCAGTCAGGAGAAAGACAAAGACTCGGAATTAGAGAGATAAATGTAGAAGTAAATGTGGTAGCTGGATCAGCCTATTTATAGAAGATGTGGTAATTATGAGTTTTTTCCTAAAAATGGAAAAACGGCGGGGAGACGGTCAACGGGTCGGCAATCCCGTCGTTCTGACTCCTCGATTTTCATCCCGCCTTGTCGGCTCTCCTTGGACTTGCGGGAAGCGAGAAGCGAGAACCACCAGGCATGGCTAGAAAGAAGGCATACATTTGCAACGCGCGAGAAGCATTGAGCAGGGTGTGAAAGTCGGGCATTCGCAAAGCATCATAGGTGAAAGTATAAAGCAAGCATAAATATAGAGGGGCTTTCGCCGAACGAGAACCGCAAAATAGCAATAATAAAAAATAATAATAATGTCAATTGTTTATCGCCGCACAGCGCGAGGGGTACAACATGAGAAGGGTAGGACGGGGGGATGAGTTGGGGAAAGAAGAGGCTTACCCCAAAGTCGCCCCTCAGGGATTTTCCCAAAGAGCAGGTGAAGCGGCTTACCCCGCCCAGGACAGAACGTCCTTCTCTCCAGGGTTTCGCACTCGGTCAGTGGGGGGACAGAGGCGCTCCCTCCCGCCGGAACCTGTGATCCTAGTACAGGTGTTAAGGATACAGTGACACCCCTTCCGCCCACAGAAGCGGGGTCAGCCGCTGGGTCGACAGGATCCTCGGGGTGGGGGAGCCCTAGGCCTTGAGTCAACAAGGTTTAAGTTTCCAAGAGCAAGGGTTGCAAAAGAAGTATGGTCAGCAAAAGGTAAAAGCAGATCAGGAAAAGCGGAACCACACCGAAAAAAGGATGAAATACCAGGAGTGCCTGGGTTATCGACCGGAGTAGTCAGAGGGACATCCCCCGAGGTGTCCACCGGAAGGTAGTAGTCGACGTCTTTCGGCATTGTCCCCTGCGAGAAGAGCGATACATCAGTACGCAGCCTCGTATCAGCTCTTTAAAAGTTCGCGCCAATGGGTGAGGCGATGAAAGTACCTCCGACAAAGAAGATGGGTTCTCGTCGTGATGAGGGGTCGGAGTAGGCGAGGCTCGATTATCTTGGAATGATCTCGCCTAACTGACTTGGCTTTCTTTTTCTTATTTGGGCGGGAGCTCCCCCCAGACAGCTTCTTGCCAGCTGATTTCTCGCCAGCTGGCTTCTTGCCCACCAGCCACGGGGAGACTTTGGCATAGTTGGTACGGGCCCGCACCTGGGCTGCCGCAAGGCGGGCCTCAAATTCTTTCAAGAGCGGTTTCTCGACAAGCTTGGTACACATCTTCAATGCTTTACGAAAGCTCAAGCGAAGGGAGACAGCAATAGAGATGGTCTGAGATCAAACTCGACGGTTTATTTATAAGACCGAAGGTGGGGTCCACAGAAAGATTCCCTGCCAGATCAGCATGTGACCAACGAATATTATGATTGGACGTGTCTTTCTGAGCGCATGGCTAGCTCGCACAGAGTGGGGATTGTGCACAGCCCCATATTCGCTGGGTGGGACCTAAATGCCCATTGGGCTAGCCATATGCAAAATAGGGTCTGGCTAGAAGAGTAGGTGGAATGGGTTCTCGCCCAAAGCATGTGCAAAGGGTCGCGTACGGAGAAGCGGGGAGCCCCATGGAGTTGGAATTGAGTGAGGTCTTCCCACTCAACGCTCTCGGCGCCCTCTAGGAGTTGGTGTTGAGTGAGATCTTTCCACTCAATGCTCTTGGCGCCCTCCAGGAGCTGGCGTGGAGTGAGGTCTTCTCACTCGATGCTCTCGGCGCCCTCCAAGATTTGGCATCGAGTGAGGTCTTTCCACTCAGTGCTCTCAGCACCCTTTGGACTTTTTTGCACCCGCCAGCGGAAGGCAGGAAGGCTCTCGCTCATCGAGCTGAGCTCCGCTTTTGTCGATCTGATCTCTGCTTGTGTCGAGCTGAGCTCTGCGTTCGTCGAGCTGAGCTCCACGTTCGTCTAACTGAGCTCAAGGTTAACCTATTGGCTCTCGCCCGGGGTAGGCGGGAAGGCTCTCACGCGTAACGAGCGGGAAGCCCACAAGTTCAGTGAAAAGGTTTCCGCTAGGGGTTCCCCAGGGGTGAAATTACCTGGTACCCTTGGGTGGAAATTACCTGGAGGCCCCTAGGTCTGCATTTAGCTCCTCAGAACAGTGGAGTTTGGCTGTTGGCAGACCAGCCCAGAGGCATTTTAGTAATTTTGGGGCAGCAAAAGTATGCTCTTTGCAGACCATACAAAAAATCAATAAATAGACCCATAGAGTTCCTCAGAAGGCAGGCTTTCATATCTCTAAAATCTGCTAGTACTTTCTGAGGTTCTCTTTGCCCAGCAATTGGCTTTGGAGGGGAAGCGCTCGGAGATCTTCCGGGTTAGTGGAGGGACCTCCTAGCTGAGGCTTAGGGTCAGTTCCTGGTTCTTTATTACTAGTCAGGGGTCTTGATTTGGGAGAAGTAGGTGTGGGCTACACCCCAAGGTCCAAACTCTCGTTGAGTACAGTTTTTGGCTTCAACAGGGTGAGTTTTCGGCAGAAGGAGGCTAAAGCCAAGCACGAGGATGACCTCAGCGCCTCCTCTTATAGTCCTGGCCAGTTGCTGAGAGAAGAGGACGTAGGCTGGCGAATTTGGCCTCTGCAAGTCAAGTCCCAGAGTCTCAAAGGGGGACAGGTCTCGCGGACGAGTCTCCGGAGTTTTAGGCCGCGAGTTGTCGAGGGGGTATTAACTCGCGGCGAGGAGGCCTCGCCGTCATCCTGTCGGCTGTCTGGGTTGGTGCAGAGGTCGACGTTGTTTTTCTCCTTCTTAGGGGCGGGCAGAGTAGAGGAGCCAGCTCCGTGCTCCAGGGTGGATTTCAAGTCATGAATAATGGGCTCGGCTGCTTGGGGAAATGGCTTTACCCTCTTAGCGGGATTGGGTTCCGCCAGGCCACACTGTGGGATGATAAGAGGAATCGCGGTCAAGTTGGCAATGCGAGTCGAGGAAATCTCGCAAGCTCTGGCAAGCCTCTCATTGATGTCCTGGGGGATAGGCATCTCAGCAAGTTTAGAACGAAGGGAATGGCAAAGGTCACCCCACCAAAAGATTCCCCTGGGCTCCTTCCACACTCGTTGAATCCTATGGGGTTGGATGTTTCTTTCCGAGCTTGTTCTAACCTCGCAAAGAGAGGGGATTGTGTACAACCCCATATCCAGCGAGTGGTATCGGTAGGAGCCAGACCGGTCAAGTCCAGCCCAAGACCCAGGCGAGCCAGGCCCCTAGAGTCGAGTCCACTCAACGCCCCCAGCCTCGGTGTCGAGTGAGGCGAGTGGGCGAGCTCACTCAACGCCCTCAGCCTAGGCGTACTCGACGAGCTCACTCAACGCCTTCAGCCTAGGCATCGAGTGAGGCGAGCTCACTCAATGCCCTCGGCCTAGGCATTGAGTGAGGCTAGCGAGGCTAGCTCACTTAACGCCTTCAGCCTAAGCGTCGAGTGAGTGAGCTGAGCTCACTCAACGCCTTCCGCCTCAGCGTTGAGTGAGGTGAGCTCTGTCAATGCTTTTTATTCTTGGAGTTGAGGGACACCTCGGCATCTGCCGGCTCGCACTCGCCCTAAGGAATTCAGCAAGCAGTGGGCGAGCAGGTCCAGTCGGGCACGTGCTCGCCAAGGTTCGAGGGAATCGGTGAGTGCCAGCTCCATCGAGCACTCGCTGCCCCAGGCGATTAAAGGTCTCAAGGACTACTCACCCAGCCTCCTGTAATGTGTTTTTTATCATTTTGCCCCCGCTGGCCTGCCCATAGCCTGTTAGAACAACGGAGTTGCGCTGTTGACAGACCCAGTTGGGCTGCACGTAGCTGTTTGGAACTGTAGAGGTTGGCTATTTGCAGACCGTTTTCAGAAATCTATAAATAGGACCCAAGGGGCACCTCAGAAGGCATGCTTACTTGTTCCCATACCTTCTTGCGCTTTTTGAGGTATCCTTTAGCTCGACAATTGGCTAAGGGAGGGGAAACACTCTAAGATCTTTCGAGTGTGTGGTGGGACCTCCGCGTCGAGCCCTTGGGTCAGTCGCCTTTTCTTTTTTTCTATCATTTTGCTTGCAGTAGAGAAGTAGGTGCGCGATCACCCCTTCTCCAAGGGTGAACTCCACTAAGACCGAATTTTCGGTTCCAACAGAACTTGTATCATGAGTTTTGTTAAAATGCATGAGTATTTAACTCTTTACTTTTATATTTTAAAACTTTTGCATAAAGATAATGTATTTTTTCCAAATTATTTATTTTAAATCTAATAATATTAATTCAACTCTTGTCTAATGAACATGGAGTTTCTTTCCCCCATATTTATGGCATCACCACCCGCCCAAAGCACTCTATTTTTTTGCTTTTAGATTGGTCGTGTCAGTATTAATAAATTAAATGTGACATATTGAGTAAATAAAACCAGTCTTTTTATTTAAGAAATTGAAGCCTTAATTTCATTTTTAGAAAGTGTGCTCAACATAAAAAATATAGGGTACTATGATACATTTCCAAATTGGGGTGGCACCACTCATGGTGACCACCATATCTGCATGCACGCATTCTGATAAGGACCTTTATAATTATGAACAATTTAAATAAAGTGTATATTTACTTTATTTTTTATTATTTTTTGGCTAAAATTTGGTACAATGGACTTAAGTGTGAGTATCAACCTCTAGTAAGAGTTTTGGAATTTTTGGAATAACTTTTTCTAAAGTTTTTATTAAAACGGGATTTAAGTAAATGAAATGAATAGTACTTATATTATTCATTTTGGTCTCTACACTTGGTGAGCCCTTTGGTATGACATGAAGTCCATGTGACCCAAGTTTGGTGTCATTTGGACTTGAAAATCTCTATTTTTCACACATGCATTGTTATGATAATCATGTCACGCTAAACTATTGGAAAACAATATTATACAATCCATATTCGTCGAGGGTGAACTCACTCAGAGCCAGGTCAGCAAGAAGTCAAAGTCAACAGGTCGAGGCAGAGATTAGAGTCAGCACTCGAGATAGTAGAAGGCATGTGCGAGTAGGGAGAACTCTCCTCACATACTTGGCGGGTAGGCGACTAGGAAAGCTACTTGCCTAAGTGGGCGAGCTCCCCTAGAAGTCGCCTAGTCGCTGGTGGGGGTTGGGCTATAAATAAGACCCCCACTCCTTGGTTTTCCTATAAATAGGACCCTAGGGGTACAAGGATATGGAACTCAGAATCTCGCAAAAAATTTCGACTGAACCTTTTTCTGGATTTTTGGCTGAGCTTTAAATCCTGCTATCAAGTACTTTAGTCGTGAGATAGTGATCATCCCCTTGGTCACCAACTAGTGTCCACCTTGTACTCTGCTCGTCCTTCTTTGGTTGTGGAGGGGAAGCTTCTTTCAAGCATCCAGATACATGGTAGGACCTCCCTACTACAGCAACTGGGGTCCTTCTAGTTTTTCCTTCCGTTTTTGTGTTCCGGTCTGCTAAGCCGTTGAGCTCGGTCGATGGACTTGTAACCTTAGGCTGTATTGATATGAATTTTTAGAGTGGAGATTTCTCGGCTTCAACAAATATTATTTGAATATTCCTATATATATAAAGTCTTTTAATGTAGAATTTGAATAGAGCCTTTGTAGTCACATTATCTTTATATGATTAGCATTTGAGGGCATTTAGGTTATTATATGTAGTGACATTGTATATATTACTCTCAATAATGTTATATGAAATGATGTGTGTTCATCTAAATTCAAGCACACAACTCAACGGTTTTTGGGGCTTATGGCCTCTAAAATTTCAGAGCACCTTGATTCTTGATTGATAATATACTTGCATATTATGATTTTATTACTTACTTATCAAATATTGATTTGCTCATATAGCTCTGAACTGTTACATGTTTACATGTACTAGAACATTTAGTACATGGTTTATCACATGATAACCATACACATGAGACTTCATGATGTTAAGAAAGTTGTTATCTCATGTTTCATGTTGCAAGCAATTTTGTATAGGGTTATATACTCCTCTTAAAATATTATTATATGTGCTCATGGTTATAACAGTAGTAGTGTAAAGACGTACATTGTCTTGTGGTATATATGTTTATTACTATGTTCATACATGGGTCACTCTCATAGTTGTGATGGATGTTTAGTTATGTGGTGGGACTTTATGACTCTCCCAAATAGAGCACACTGCTGGAGAGTAAGAGAAGTGATTCTTGAAAATAGTGGGTCTTAAGGAGATCCTTAGCTACCTTCTAAGGTATTTTTTCTCGGTAGGCTCTGCAATCAAATCCTTGTAAATATTTTGCAATGCGTGGATTTGGCTTGGTCATTAATTCCAAAATAATACAGTCTTGACCCTTACATGAGGACCTAGAATGAGTTGTGTTGCTTACCTAGAAGCAGTGGTGATCGGACTATTGTTGTCGTCTTGCTAGTACGACGGGGCTCGTAGGATCGCTTCCTACTTAAAAAGGTTAACTATGTCGACATAAAAGCATTAAAGTGTCTAGAGTCATAGTAGTCTTCATGTGTCATTATTGCTAAGTATTATACGTGTCCTAGTGGATAATATAAGTTTTATGATTTCTGTGTTTATGTGTCTAGACCCTTACCTTATTTAGTGTATGGGCACTATAATAAGATAAGTTACTTTTATACTGCTATGAACCACTATATACCCTTATTGTACGAGTTAGTATGAGGTCTCTCATACGATAAGTTATTATTATATGTTGTTATAATGATACTTGTTGCTTCTCACATAAATTAACAAGCTAATCTATTTTGATGAATTAATAAAATATTGATCATACTTGCCTTGTGCCATAAGGTGTACCAAGGGTTGAGAAGATGTTGCTTAGTTGTTGATGACTATTATTTTGTTATTTAACATTAATAAGGGGGAGGAACTAGAAATTCCCCGATGGGAGCACCCTCTAAGGTTTAACTCGTATCGAGGTAGAAGACGTGTTGTTAGGACAACCCCCGCTCCTACCCATGTACTGAACTCATCCACCGATTCATCTGATGATCTAGTGGATGTGAGTGTCAACGAAGTCATTGTTCTTGATTAGTTGTTATGTCTTATTATTGTGTAGGGCATTTATGGCACTATGTTTTCCCTGTTTTTGCTACATTGTTATTTGGGATATGTGTATATGTTTGTGTGAATGTTTTGTGATAATGCTATGCTAGTATATATTTCCTAATTCATACTTTTATTGTACTCTTAGATTATTATATAATTTGATGGGATATTATGATGATCGACTAGCAGTGTAAGAGTTACGTAGTGATGTTGGCCATGTTTGATAGAGTCACTACGGGACGGTTACCCTGGACATAAGATTTGCTCTCTAACTTGGGAGAGGGATCCTATACATATATGGTTTTCTCTTATTCTCCGGGACCAAGCCCATTTTTTTTGAACTTAAGAAAGCAACAATCAGTGGTGTTACTTGTAACACCTCCATCCGTCACATAAAATATAACAGAGGGTCCGTCTGGGGCCCCACGCCATATTCCACAGACAGTTAGTGAAGTTACGCATTGAAACCATATTATTATCTTATACGCATCCTAACACATAGAGCATTCTAACAGAAGTAGTTTAAGTTGTAGAACTCATATACCAGAAATGTCCACTATATATATAGGAATGATAACTAAATACATCAAATGTTCTGGCCTTAAGGCCTTACAACTGTTTCCTTTACAAAAGTGTTTTCATACATCGGCATACAGGCCGACCACACATGAGAAACAGTAAACGTTCGCCTTTGGGACTTCGAGGGACATCCAATTGCAATATAAAGGACTTCAACCCGCTACTTTCCACTTGACTCTCCAGCACCTGCATAATATGACCCACCAAAACATGGCTGTGAGAAATGAGCGAGAAGATGACCAAGAGGTAAATAAAGACAAATTTTATTGCTCCAAAAAGATAAATATTACATAGGTATGCCCCCTTATTTATCGAAAACGAGGGAGATGAGAGAATACAACAATCAATATGGGACTAAATACAGGCCGGGCGGCCTATGCGGCTTGTCATGGACAAACCACACACTATACAAAGACCAACTGTATACCCGGCGGCAACTAAGGAAAACCTCCACAAAGCTATGGAAGACCGCCAGACATGGCCGCCAGACCGCAACTGCAGGTTGCCACTAGACCGTAGTTGCGGCTAACCATCAGAGCGCAGCTACTGCAAGCCACCTTACCACATACTACGGGTTGCCACCAGACCGCAGTTGCGGCTACCAATCAGATCACTGCCGCAGCTTCATACAAGCCGCTGCGGCTACACCAGACTGTTGTGGCTTCCTGCTAGACCGCTACAGCTTAAATCCAGACCATTGCTACGGCTTCCTGCTAGACCGCTGCTGCGGCTATCCCTTAGACCGCCAACTGAGGTTCACTGCCAGACCACAGAGCCAAAACGCTAGGCCGTTGAGAGAGGAAGACCGTTGCGGTTAGACATGAAACTTCCCGGTCTCCTCAAGCTCCAACACTCCCCCTTAAGCTGGAGCATATATGTCCACCATGCCCAGCTTGCTACAAATCTCCTCAAAAGAAGTAACCAGTTTGGTGAAGAAATCAGCTAGTTCTCTCTTTGAGGTAATAAATGGTGTGCAAATCTGATTCTTCAAAATCTCATCTCTGATGAAATGACAATCCACCTTAATATGCTTTGTTCTCTCATGAAAGACTGGATTTCTCGAAATATATATAGCTGCTTTATTGTCATAGAACATAGGTAGTGGATTATTATAAAACTCTCTCAGATCAAGTAAGAGTGCCCGTAGCCACTTCAACTCGCAAGCAGTCTGAGCCATGCTTTTATATTCAACTTCTACACTTGACCTAACAACTACAGCCTATTTTTTGCTCTTCCAGTTGAAAAGATTACCTCCAATGAAAGTGCAGAAGCCATATGTAGACCTCATATCTTCCTTATCATCGTCGTAGCTAGCATCAGAATAAACCTCAACCTTCAATTTTCCTCTTTTCTGAAACAAGAGCCCTTTTACTGGTGCACCTTTTACATACTCTAAAATCTTTAGAGCTGACTGCAGATGACATTCCCTGGGGGTTTGCATAAACTGGCTCACTTTCCCTACTACATAACAAATATCTGGTCTTGTGAATGTCAAAAAAATGAGTTTACCCACAAGACGCCTGTATTTGGTAACATCTTCAGAATAGGAGAATTTTCATTCCAACATTTGTCATCTCCAACAACCATAGGAGTCTGAGCGGGTTTAGCAACAAGAAGGCCTGTCTCTTTCAAGAGATCTAACGCACACTTCCGTTGTGAAAGAATAATAGAACAAGATTTTTTAGATATCTCAATCCCCAAAAAATACTTAGGAGACCCCATATCCTTGGTAATAAAATGCTGAAGCAGATGCTTCTTTGTCAAGTCAATACCATTTCTATCATCCTATGTAAGAAGAATGTCATCCACACAAACTACAAGAATAACCAAACCAGTCGAGATTTTGCGGATGAACAAAGAATGATCTGCAGCACTACGAGAGAACCCAATCACAGAACTAACTTAATTAAACTTGTCAAACTAGGCCCTGGGACTTTGCTTAAGATCGTAGATTACCTTTCGCAGTTTACAAACCTAAGACTCCCCCTGAGCAACATACCCAGGAGGTTGCTCCATATAGACAGTTTCATGTAAATCACCATAAAGAAAGACATTCTTCACATCCAGCTGAGACATTTCCCAGTCTCGATTGACGGCCACTGAAAAGAGCACACAGATCATAGTAATCCTTTCCATAGGAGATAAAGTATCAAAGAAATCCACGCCATAAGTCTGCGTGAAACCATTAGTAACAAGTCGGGCCTTGTAACGATCAATTGATCCATCAGGTAGAAACTTAATGACAAAGACCAAATGACAGTCAGTTACATCAGCACCTGGAGGCGTAGGAATAAGAGTCCAAGTACCCCATTCAGTAAGAGTGCGCATCTCTTCATCCATAACAGCCTTCCAATGAGGGATAACAATAGCATCTTAATACGAGGCAGGAAAAATATTAGCCAAGAGGTCCAGAGCAAAGCTCCTAGACAAAGAAGAAAGCTGAGCATAAGATACCACAGTCTGAATAGGATGTTAGGTGCAGGAGCGAACACCTTTCCTAAGAGCAATCGAAAGATCAAGATCACTCTTGTCAAAGGGAGGCAATTCACTGCTAGAAGAAAGCAGAGGCCCGGGAATAGGAACAGAAGGCTCCAAGGTCAAAGAATCAGTTTTGAGAGAAAGAGATGACATAACAAGAATAGGTGTGGAAAGAACTGGTTCTGGCAGAGGTGATGAGACAATAAGCAATGAAGAAGAAGTATCAGATGGAAAGAGAGAAGAAGTAGGAGAAAAATACGGTGTATCCTCAAAGAAGGTAACATCTGCGAACACATACTGTTTGCGTAAAAGAGGATAAAAACATTGATAGCCCTTTTGAGTAAGAAAATAACCAAGGAATACGCATTTAATAGAACAGGGAGAAAGTTTGTCACGACCAGGAGAAGGTATGTGAACAAACGATGTACATCCAAAAACCTTAAGAGGTAAAGAAAATGGCTCGGACGTGGGATACAAAATGGAAAAAGGAGTCTTTCCCTGAAGAACATATGAGGGTATTCGATTAATGAGATAGTAGGAGAGAAGAACGACATGACCCCAATAGGACCGAGAAACATTCATTTGTAACAAAAGGCTACGAGCAACATCCAAGAGATGATAATTCTTACGTTCAACAATGTCATTCTATTGAGAGGTATAAGGGCAAGAGGTTTGATGAACCAAACCATGGTTTGCACAAAAAGTAGGAAATTCTCAGCTGACATATTCCTTGACATAATCAGTACGAAGAACTTGAATTGGCATCTAAAATTGTGTCAAGATCTCACGATAAAAGGCAGTAAACACAGTGTAAAGTTCAGAACGATCTTTCAGGAGATACAGTCAAGTACACCTGGATAAATCATCAGTGAAAGTGACAAAGTATAAGCTACCTCTCCAACAGTGGAAGTAGGAGCAGGACCCCATATGTCAGAATGAACTAGTTTAAAAGGATGCGGAGAACTACATCTCGTTCGTGCTGGGAAAGAAGAGCAATGATGTTTGCCAAACTGACAAGCTTCGTAATTCAAAGGGGAATCCTCTCAAGTAAGATCTGGAAGAAGTTGGTGGATGAGGCGAGAAGGAGGGTGGCTAAGATGATGATGCCATTGTTGAATAGATGAATAAGCAGAAAGAGCAACGTCGTGGTCAAGAAAGAAGAGGCCACCACGGGAAGTCCTAGTAGCAATCGTAGCTTTAGAGATAGAATCAGAGAAAGAACAAGTGGTGCCCGTAAAAGTAACTATGTAATTTAATTGAGTGCAAAGAGCATGAACAGAGAATAAATTGCATGGGAAAGTAGGGACATAGAGAGTTTCCTCAAGCAGCAAAGACGAAGAGATATGCATAGTGCTTACACCATGCACAGGAGCAGAAGTACCATTTGCAATAACAACATGAGACAGCCTGTTCTGTTAAAGCAAAGAGGAGAACAAATGAGAGTTGTAGGTCATGTGACAAGTGGAACCAGAGTCAATAAGCCACTTATCAGAGGAGGCCACAAGAGCACAAGTGGTAGAAGAGAGAAGGGAAGCCATCCTCAAGAAGATATCAGAAAGTGGAAAGACTAGCCGCATGGTTAGAAACAAGCCGACAAAAGAGGAGTGCAGGAAGAGAAATCACAGAGACAAGAGAAAAGACCGCACAGTCGAGGTGACAACACACCAGTGGCTAGAAAAAGAAGTCGTGACCAGGATGCGGAGCCCGCAGCGGGTAGAAAAATCGCGGCAACAAAGAAACTGCATGCACAAGGAAACCCCATGACCAAGAAGGGCACAAGACAGAACAGAACAGGAAGTAAAACAAGTCACAGAAAGACAACAACCAAGAGAAAGAGACCGGCAGAGACTCAAACCGCATGGTTTGAGTGAGAAGCAGGAGAAGAACAAAGTGGGTAGAGTAGAAGCTACACGAACAAGGCAAACATGGGAGGGCGGGGAGGGAAACCGCACAGATAGAACCGAAGCCGAGCGAACAAGAAATGAAGTTGCAAAGAAGAAGAAAGAGAGAAATAGAGAAGAGAAGGACTCCACACGGTCTGGGTGAAAACACACCAGCGGTAAGCCACGACTAAAATACGGATCTCACAAAATAAAAGAAATCGCATGAGTACGACAAGAAAGCAAGGGAGGGAAGGGAGGGAAGCGAACAGGAAGAAGCCGCGCGGGAAGCAAATCGGAAGAAGTCACACGGGAAGCAAACCGGAAGAGGCTTGCGTAGTTAGACAAACAAACTGCAATCTGATTGGAGCAAAGGATCGATTCGCTCTGATATCATGTGAGAAATGAGCAAGAAAACGGCCAAGAGGCAAATAAAGGCAAATTTTATTGCTCCAAAAAGATAAAAATTACATAGATATGCCCCCTTATTTATAGAAAACGGGGGAGATGTGAGAATACAACAATCGATGTGGGACTAAATATAAGCCGGGTGACCTATGTGGTTTATCATGGATAAACCACACACTATACAAAGACCTACTGTACACCTAATGACAACTAAGGAAAACTGCAACAAAGCTATGGAAGACCGCCAGACTGCAACTGCGGGTTGCCACTAAACCACAGTTGTGGCTAACCATCAGACCGCTGATGTTGCAAGCCACTTGACCGCATACTGCGGGTTACCACCAAACCGCAGTTGCGGCTAACTATTAGATCACCGATACGGCTTCATACAGACCGTTGTGGCTACACCAGACTACTACGGCTTCCTGCTAGAACGCTGAGGCTTAACTCCAGACCACTGTGTCGGCTTCCTGCCAGACCGCTGCTATGGCTATCCCTTAGACCGCCAGTTGAGGTTCACCACCAGACTGCAGAGCCAAAACTCCAGGCCGCTGAGAGAGGCAAATCACTACGATTAGACATGAAACTGCCCCATCTCCTCAAGCTCCAATAATGGAAAACAAAGCAATGGTCAGCATTAGTTGACAAATTTATAACGACCCCACCCCTCACTCAAGGCGGCGGTTCTCCACAAATGCAGGCTCGATCGGCCATACGCCCCGTGCACTCAGGGCACATTCTCAGTGCACCGAACTTCCTGGGTCCCACCACCATCCACAGCCCCAAACTTGATAGTATGCTTGAGCATTCTAGTCTTTCCGGCATGGGGCCTAAGACTCTCATTATGCCAACGAAGAAAGCCAGTTACTTTAGGAAATCTAGCCCGAACGACATAACGCGGGTACAGTTCAGCCATAACCCATTGCTCAATGTCGATGGACACAGCCATCATGGCGAACGACAAGACGCGGTTCAGCCTCCCCTTTCCTGTTCGGCTCTCTAGCCTTTTTGCTGGGCAATCCAGGCTCTCAACATCAGTTGCAGCTCACATATCCCCAGGACCTGAGCCTGCAATAATCAACATGGCTCTCATGGCCAAGAGTTGGGCTCCCAGGTTCATAGCTTTTCATGCTACGCACCTTATCTCATGGACACAGGCTTCACAACATCATTCAGGCTGGCTCGCATGGCCACATAAGCTGGGCTCACATGACTCTCAGCTTCAAACAATGGCCCCAGGTCTCCCAGAGACAGGCCTCATAGCTCACTGGAATCTATCGCTGGCGGTAGCACTACCGCTGCGTGGTAAGGACAGAAGTCACTTCTTCCCCATTTTTGGGTGTTTTCCTGGAGATCACCTCCAATACTATCACTGCAGCATCTTGCACACCCCCAGACCCCGGATTCTACACATTTAACAACACGTTTTATCCACAGAGTCTTCTCTGACACGCAAATCAATTCATCACCAATCCAGACCAACCTGTCTAGATGATCTTCACACAACATGTCTATTCCGTACTTCGATTCCGGATCCATATGCAAGTTTTATCGGGGATCACAATGATCTACCCGCTGGAAACCACCCTTTTCTTCACCTTTTGGTGAGGGGTTCCATGCATATATGCAAATTGAGGACTTCACTTGTCCAAGGAGAAGTCATTACCCTCATAAGTCATTTTGGAGCCATGATCAATGTGAGAAACGAACTAAAAACAAGCCGGAAATGGTATAACTGAAATTTTATTATCAGAAAAAGGTGAGTATTACAAAGGTATAGCCTCCCTTATATAGAATGGAGGAGATGGGAGAGAATACAAATACCCAATGTGGGACTAAATACACAACAACATTATCTACAAAGCTAACCGCCAATCCGCCCAGGAGACCGCCAAACCGTGCGGTTAGTAGACACTAACAGCCCAGTCACCACCAGAGAACACGTAGCCAACCACCAAGATCCCAGAGCATAACCGGCAGACCGCCCGGCTACCAAACCGCCAGACTTAGCCGCCTGTCCGCCAAGGCCTATACAGCAACATAGAGATTAGCCGGGCAGACCGCCCGGCTACCAAACCGCCAATCTTAGCCGCCTGTCCGCCCGGGTTTATACAGCAACACTCCCCCTCAAGCTGGAGCATAGATGTCAATCATGCCTAGCTTGCTGCAAATGTGGAAGAAGGAGGCGGACACAGGTTTTGTGAATATATCTGCCAGCTCTTTCTCTGAAGTAACAAACGGAGTGCAAATCTGGTTCTTTAACACTTCTTCTCGAATGAAGTGACAATCAACCTCTATGTGCTTTGTTCGCTCATGGAAGACCGGATTTTTAGAAATGTAGATCGCCGCTTTGTTGTCGCAGAACATGGGAAGAGGATAGTTGTAGACCTCTCCTAGATCCATCATGAGAGCCCGCAACCATTTTAACTCACACGTGGTTGACGCCATGCTACGATATTCTGCTTCCGCACTAGACCTGGAGACGACTGACTGCTTCTTGCTCTTCCAGCTAACCAAGTTTCCTCCAACAAACGTGCAAAATCCGGAAGTCGACTTGCGATCCCCTTTGTCGTCCGCATAGCTAGCATCGGAGTACGCTTCGACTCTTAGGTGACCATTTTTCTGAAAGAGAAGACCTTTCCCAGGTGCGGACTTCACATACTCCAATATCCTTAGAGCGGACTGAAGATGACATTCCCTAGGCGACTGCATAAACTGGCTGACCTTTCCCACTGCATAGGAGATGTCTGGTCTGGTCACCGTAAGGTAGATGAGTTTGCCAACAAGACGCCGATACCTCGTAGTATCCAATAGAGGTGGTGATTCGTCTGTCCATGTCTTGTCTTCTCCAGGAGACATGGGACACTGGGCAGGTTTAGCACCCGTCAATCCTGCCTCTTTCAACAAATCAAGAGCATACTTCCGTTGGGAGAGAACCAGGGAACCCGGTTTCCGAGAGATTTCAATTCCCAAGAAGTATTTTGGAGAACCCATATCCTTCGTGACCAGGTGTTGGCAGAGATGGACCTTCGTCAAGGCTACACCAGCCTGATCGTCGCCTGTAAGAAGAATATCGTCCACGTAAACAGCTAGAACAACCAGACCCGAAGATGTCTTGCGAGTGAACAAGGAGTGATCAGCCGAACTCCTGGTGAAACCGATAGCCCCAACGATGCTACTGAACTTATCGAACCACGCCCTGGGACTCTGCTTTAGGCCATAGATGGCCTTCTTCAAATGGCATACTTGAGTCTCCCCCTGAGCAACATACCCAGGAGGTTGCTCCATGTAGACGTCCTCGTGAAGGTCACCATAGAGGAAGGCATTCTTGACGTCCAACTGCGAAATAGGCCAATCCCTGTTGACCGCCACCGAGAAAAGGACCCGAATGGTGCTGAGGCGAGCAACCGGCGAGAATGTATCAAAGTAATCAACACCATAGGTCTGAGTAAACCCTTTTGCAACAAGACGGGCTTTGTACCGGTCCACACTGCCATCAGGACGGAACTTGACGACAAACACCCAGCGACAACCAACCACATCCGTGCCAAAAGGAGGAGGCACAAGGGTCCAAGTGCCCCGATCAGAGAGAGTAGCAATCTCGTCATCCATGGCAGCCTTCCAGTGAGGAATAGCAAGGGCTTCCTGGTAGGTGCGAGGTGTGGTAGTCGCGGAGATGGCGAGGGCGAAGTCCCTGCGAGAAGGTGTTAGCCGATCATAAGAAATAACAGCCGCCAGCGAGTGCTGGGTGCACGTCCGAACCCCTTTGCGAAGGGCAATGGGCAGCTCCAGGTCCTCGAGTGCCTCAGGCGCCGGTGCATCCGTGGCGGAGATAGCTGGCCCGGGAGAAGAGAGAGACGGCCGAGGGGACGAGGGAGAAGGATCCTGATCAAGAGAAGGAGCGGCTGGTGGAGGTGGTGATGAAGGGAGCTCAAGAGGAGTGGATGTGGTGGAGAGAATGGGTGGAGAGGTCGAGTCGGCAGGAGGAAGAGGGAGGTTCGATCCATCAACCTGTGGGAGTGCAGAAGAGAAGTAGGCGGCATTCTCAAAGAATGTCACATCCGCCGAGACGAACTGCTTGCGATGAACAGGGTCAAAGCAGCAGTAACCTTTTTGAGTTGCGGAGTAACCCAAAAAGATACACTTCGTAGCACGAGGGGACAATTTGTCGCGAGTCGCGGCAGGGCAATGAACAAAGGCAGTGCACCCAAAAATACGAAGAGGTAAGGGAAAGGGGTCTTTGGAGGGATAGAGGATGGAAAACGGTGTTTTGCCTTTGAGGACGGTGGAAGGAATGCGATTGATGAGGTAGCAGGAGATGAGGACCGCGTAGCCCCAATAGCTACGAGGAACCTGCATCTGCGTCATGAGAGTGCGAGCGACATCGAGGAGGTGGCGGTTTTTACGTTCCGCCACCCCATTTTGCTGGGAGGTATAGACGCAGCTAGTTTGATGGATGATGCCATGTTGCGTACAGAAAGAAGCGAAATCACTACTCAGATATTCTTTTGCATTATCAGAGCGAAAAATTTTGACAGAAGCATCAAATTGATTCTTAATCATATAATAAAATGATGTCCATACAGTAAAAAGTGTAAAGTTCGGAGCGATCCTTTAATAGATACACCCACGTACAGCGAGAATAATCATCAATAAACGTTACAAAATAGGAACTGCCACGCCCGATGGTGAGGGTAGGGGAAGGTCCCCAAACATCAGAGTGAAGTTTAAGGTCGAACGGCTTGGAAGAGCCATCTCGTCCTTGCTTAGGAGGAAAGGGGGAGCGGTGATGCTTGCCCAGTTGACAGGCATCACAGTTGATAGGAGAGTCTTGCTGAGGTAGATGAGGAAGCAGAAGTTGGTGGATGAGACGCGCGGGAGGATGCCCCAGGCGAAGGTGCCACTGAAGAAGATCTGTAGAAGCGGGAGAGAAGACGGTAAGAGCGGATACATCATCAAGGAAGTAGAGGCCGCCCCTCTCGGGAAGTCCCAGTAGCAATCGTCCGCTTGGAGTCCGGGTCCTGAAACAAACAAGATGCCCGAAGGAGTAAATGTTACTGAACACTGAAGTTGCTTGCACAGAGAAGTAACTGACAATAAATTGCACGGAAACTTGGGCACATAAAGAGTATCCGCCAGGCGAAGGGACGGAGTAACTTGAACCTCGCCCGTGCCATGCACCGGGGAGGGAGAACCATCCGCAACGAGAACAGGGGGCAACCGATCATGTGTTTCTGTTAGCAAAGAGAGAAAAACACTGAGGATTGCCCGTCATATGATTAGTGGCGCCAGAGTCGATGAGCCATTTACCTTGGGTGACCACGTGGGCACTACCTGACGTCGTGGCCACGGAGGCAGATGGCTTGGAAGAAGGAGGAGAGCCATCACTAGATATCAGGACGAAGATGCGGATGCTTGGTCCAGCAGCGGTCAACCAAGTGTCCTGTGCGACCACAATGAGAAATACAGAGGTAGCGAGAAGGGCCACGCCCGCCAGTCGAGTGGTTACCACGACCACTAATTCCACCACGATGAGCCTGGTGGGCATAGGCATCCGGAGCCGGAGGAGCGGCAAGCAAGGGGCGTTGGAGCAGAGAGGTAACAGCGGCAATGCGAGCAGCAGTAGCGTCCAGGGTAGGAGAGTCAGCTTCGCCAAGAATTTGCTGCCGGATCATATCGTAGGAGTCCGGAAGCCGCAGAAGATAACAGACCACGAGTAGTTCCTGGAAGTGCTTCAGCTGAGTGGCCACATCGGCCGAGAGAGGACGATTTTGAAGGATCTCCGCTCCAAGAGCTTGGACCTGTTGGTAAGCGGCAGGAGGGGACATGGACTGGCGAGCAAAGAGATCCGCATAGAGAGTATAGATGCGAGATGTTTGTCCCCCCTTGGAGTAGAAACACACCAGCGGCCAAGTGATTCCAAGCCTGTTTTACCGTCTCATCGTGACGACAAGATGACAGGAGGGAGACATTCATCGGATAGGCTGTTCGCCGGGAAGCAAATCAAGTCACACGAACCAGCGCATCATTCGCATCCCAGTAGACAGTAAACTGGACATCTGAGTCCGCAGGCGGAGGGTCATCGGTAAGATGATGACGCTTGATATCGCTGAGAGCGGAGAAGAAAAGTGAACGAGACACTCCAGTCGGGATAATTTTTTGGCCCCAAAAAGATAAAAAGCTTAGAGACGGTGCCAAGATTCCCGGAAGCAGGAGGAGGAGGAGGAGGAGGTGGGACAACGATAGTAGACGAGGTGGAGTCATCAGAAGGTGTTTATCATCCCGGAAGAGAGGTCGCGCGGTTAAGAGAAGACCTAGACCGGGCGAGCAAAGGAAGGAAGAGGTCGCAGCGGCCACAGCTAGGAGACCCGCGGCAGACTGCAATGCACAAGAAGAGAAGCCGCACGGTTAACCAGGGAAACCGGACGGGAAGAAGAAGCCGCAGTTGCGGATATAGAGAGATCGCGCGGATAGGAAGAAAAAAAGGTCTGCAGCGGTCACGATGGCTTAATACACCAGCGGCTGGCACCGCTGAAAGACCACGACCAGTTGAGTCCCAGAACCAACTCCAGAGGGAGAGAAGTCGTGCGGCTAACAGATAGACCGCGCGAACAGTAGAGGAAGATATCAGGAGCATTAGGAATTTAAAGGCAAACAACGGCGGTTCTCCAAAAGAGGCCGCGGAGACAGGTCGCCCCGGCGACTAGAGAAGAGGAGAAGGGAGCTGCGACTAGAACATGTCGCAATCCACTAGAGAAGAGAGCTCGCGCATGGAGCTGAAAGACATTATGCCGGCGAGAAGGCAGAGGAAATCACACGGACAGAAGAAAACGCAATCAGGAGGAGTAGACCGAGTCCTCTGATACCATGTGAGAAATGCCGATGGACTAAAAACAAGCCGAACGAAATGGTATAACTGAAATTTTATTATCAGAAAAAGGTGAGTATTACAAAGGTATAGCCTCCCTTATATAGAATGGAGGCCAAGATGGGAGAGAATACAAATGCTACCCAATGTGGGACTAAATACACAACAACATTATCTACAAAGCTAACCGCCAATCCGTCTCCCAGGAGAGGCCCATAGCCAAACCGTGCGGTTAGTAGACACTAACAGCCCAGTCACCACCAGAGAACACGTAGCCAACCACCAAGATCCCAGAGCATCTTGCAACCGGCAGACCGCCCGGATTCTACCAAACCGCCAGACTTAGCCGCCAATTGTCCGCCAAGGCTGTCTATCTTACAGCAACATAGAGATTAGCCGGGCAGACCGCCCGGCTACCTGGAAACCGCCAATCACCTTTTTAGGGGCCGCCTGAGGACTTCCGCCCGGGTTTATACAGCAACAATCAAGTCTTCTATCCAGATGTAAAGGATCGCCTCGCTTTCCCCCTCACAGATCTTGCCTCAGCTCTTAAATCTGACTACAGGATCTCCTTCAACTAGCTTACAAAGCTCAGCTCCAGACTCTTGCTCTCAAGAACTTCAAGAGCAAAGAGAGAGAACAATGAGAATTCATTCTCATGTACAACTTATATCTGGAGGCTACCGCCGCACGGTATCTGCTACTGTCGCGCGGTATCTGAGGCGGTCGCCGCTTGGCCCAATGGACATCGCTCTGTCGCCCAAAACAGCCTCCACCTTACTGCCATGTGGCTAGTTACCGCCAAGCGGTACTCTGCCTCGAGCTATCGCTGCACATTAGCTCACTAACGCCGTGCGGTAGTCGCTCAACGTTTCGTCTAGCGCGTTGGGTGCGTTGAGAGCATCGAGTGCTTTGAGAGCAGCTATCGCCACGCGATAGATCACTACCGCTGCGTGGTAGGCACTCAACGCTTCGTTGAGAGCGTTGAGTGCGTCGAATGATAGCGCCACACGGTACCTATATACCGCCGTGCGGTAGATACCCAAGACGCCAGATGATTTAATTCAATAGCTAACGTCGGCGTTAACTCTACCGCCGCGCGTTAACTTTGGAAAATCAATTCCTTCCCTTTTTCAGGATTTTTGGGACATTACATTACTACTACCGAAGCTGAATACACTACAAGATATAGGATTTATAGTGATGTTTTTATTGCGACGTTTTTTTAAAGCGTCGATGTTAGTTTTTAATTTAACGATGTTTTTTTTTTCAAAAACGTCAGCAATACAAAATTTTAGCATTGCCCACGATTTTCATAAAAATGTCAACATACATCTTTATCTTTTGTGAAGATTATTTTAAAAACATCAGCAAAATATAATATCTTCAATCAATGTTTGTGTAACATCCCAAATTCTGACTCGACCGATTGAGCCCCTAGGGGACCTAACTTGTTCAATCAACCCTTTTTTGGTGTGCATATTTAGGGTCAGTGCAACTTGTTAGTCCGGTGAAACAATTACAGTTGATTTGCTCTGAATATTAGGCTATAATGACTAAAACTGACTTTTTGAGCAAATGAGTTCAGAATGGACTCCGATTAGTGATGTTACACTAATAAGATCAATATCAATTCAATGGCGTTCATTTCGTTGCATTTTGATGCATATGTATGAAGTTGATCAAAACGATCGCACTGAACTACGTGATGCCTCAAATATGACTTATGAGCAAATGACATCAGAATCGAACCCGATCCGTTTTGTTACACTCGTGAAGCCAATAAGAGTTTGACTAAACCGTTTGTGCTCCATTCTGATGAGTATCAATGAAACTATAACGCGGACGCGAGTTCAAGTAATATAATTATCCCAAAAGGGTGATATTGAGTAAACGGCCTTGCAATTCACCTCTGTCAATTTGGTTAGCCTTGTGAGGCCTATACGAGTTCAACAAAATCATATGCGTTCAATTCCAATGAGAATCGATGAAATCATAACGTAAACTCAAATTTAAATAACACAATTATCCAAGAAAGAGGAAAATCGAGCAAACAATCTCGGATTCGACCACAGTTAGTTTTGTTAGACTTGTAGTAATATAAGGAGTCCAGGAATGATGAGATTCGACCAACCGTAGCTTTTCCTCCATACCCGAGCCACTCCCACTCTTCCTCCAAGCTCCGATAATGGCAACTTGTAGATCTGCCCGAGATCCACCTCCTCCTCCATGGCCGGCCATCTCTCTAAGTTCCGGCGAGCCTCAATGTCGAAGGAAATAAAATGCAAGTCTACATCCCACTATCCCAGGCTTGTTCATTTATGCGATGATGATTATGGCCCCGTTTGGGGGGACTTATTTTCAGCGGTCAAGCGGTTACGACCGCATGTACCGAGCCTTAATTAAGCATGATGCACCAAGTTTTTGTGCACGTTTAAATAGCCCTTGAGTTGTTGGGGCTCACCTTTCTTATTTTTAAAAACTGAAATATGTCCCCGGCTCTTTCCCCTCCCTCGACGACGTCGACCATTACCAGTGTTTTAGCTCCGTCCATCCCGCGCGCGCAGGACGCGGTGCGAGCACACATTTTGGCGTGCCTTGCCTGGTCTTTCTGGGCGCGTGCGTGTTGTTGGATCAATTGGGCTTACTCCTGCTTGGACCAGATTCGTTCGAAGATTTCATGGGGACCCTATCAAATGCCCCCAAATTTTCACAAGTCATAATCCGCAAAGCGATGAGTTTGGAAATTTCTTGAATCTCCCGGAATGTTCCAGTGGTCATAAACTCTCCCAACATATTTTGCAAGATATGAGCTTGAGATCGAGATTTATTCACTGCCTGTTTTGAGACAGGAAAATTTGGCAAATACTATTCTCCAAATCCGGATGCATTCCATTATGAGTCTTGATCTGAATACTATAAATTAGAGAGGGTCACTAAATTCTTTTTTCCCACGACTGTAGAAATTTCTGAATTTGCAGAGAATGGTTTTAGGGTTAGCGGATCCAGCGATCGTCATGTCTCCTTCAAAAAGGGTCGGTGCCTTCTTATTACTTGAAAGTGAAGAGCGGGGCGAGCGAGAAAGCGCACCGGGACGGAGAAAGACGGAGGGGCGGCCGACATGCATGGGCGTGCCTGCGCCTCGGGGAAGTCCCGTGCGCGCGGGGGCGGTCGCGAGCGCGCAGGGCAGCCTGTGCATGAGTACGACTGTGAGTTCGCGGGGAGGCCCACATGCTGGTGCGTACGCAAGGGCGCGGGACAACTCATGCGGGCATGGCCTTCAAGGGCCTACACGCAGCAGCAGCAAGGGCTTCAGCCATCTTAATCCAAGTCAGCCCGCAACACCTGCATATGGACGTCCACCCCAAGGGTGATAAACAAAGTAACGGTCAGCATTCAACTGACAAATTATAACGACCCTACCCCTTACCCGGGGCAGTGGTTCCTTCCCTGCATGCATTATAAACACAACATGTATATAGACCACAACATCATCACAAATGTCGGCCTTCGTGCCAGACGCTCCGTGCACTCAGGGCACGCTTATGGTGTACCGAAATCCTCTAGGTCCCACCACCGATTAGAGGTTATTAGCTTGTTAGTGAGGCATAAGCCTCCAAACACACGTCAGAGACCTCACGCACCCACTCCACTCAGAGGCGTTCACCTCACGACAACTGTGATCACTATAGATCGACCTACGCACATAGTGCAACACACCGGGAAGGTCTGTAACCCCACCATTTGCAGTGCTACCAATCGACCGCTCACCCGATCCTACAACTGAACTTGTCTGGTGGTTCATCTCGCCCATCCCACTCAGAGGTTCTTAACTTGTTGGCCATGGGCATCAGCCTCCAAACCCCTGTTGAAGAACTCTTGCGCCCATCCACTCAGAGGTATCCGCAATCCATCTCATAACACAGACACACAGTGCCGCTTACCCATCCATCATCCAGCTCGTGCTGAGCATACAACCAAAGGAGCTATGCAAAACTTCCTTACCGCAAGTCACAAGCGTACTCACACTCTCCGCAAGCTATTTGTTTTATACACGGAGTCTTCTCCGGTTCGCAGCATCACCAATCTAGACTACCCGTCTAGATGGGCTTCACACAGCACGCCTATTCCGTACTACACATTTCTGGATCTAAATGCAGACTCAACCGCTGGAATTGCTTACGCTTTCCACCTCTTGGTGGAGGATCACATGCACATGCATAAAGTAGGACTTCACTTGTCTAAGAAGGAGATCGTTACCCTTGATGATCACTTTGGAGCCATGTAATACTGGCTGGTTGGAAATCACCGCGACGGCCTTTCCTCCACAATGCTTGCCTCGGATCTCGAGTCGGACCGCTGAAGCTCAACGGCGGCCAGAATCCTTCTCCTTCTTCCTCCTCCAAGCTCTCCCTTCTCTCTTTCTTTGTAGAAAGATAATGACCAACATTCCTTGGTCTTATCACTGCAGGGGGAATCTTGGACCACAAGATCCAAATAGAAGGAGATGAACGGCTCAGATTGGCCCTGAAATTACTTTTCCTGGGCTGACACGGCCTGTGACATGCCCGTGTCACAGGCCGTGTTCCCTAAGCGATTAAGGAACTGACTCCATCCAGACCAGAACACGACTTAGACACGGCCGTGTCAAGCACCTGACATGCCCGTATCACAAGGTACACGCTCGTGTTGAGTGGCATGTCCCTCAATCCACATAGGACCAACTCTCCCGAGGAGGACATGGCCAAGGCACACGCCCGTGTCCTCGGCCGTGTGCCAAACACGCCCCAGTGGCAAGCCCATGTCATAAGTCGTGTTCCACACTTGGATCAGGTTAGCTATCAACCCGAGCAGGACACGCCCATGTCCCAGGCAGTGTCGCCTCTCAAAAATCGTTGACCGCACTTTCGTCGAGAACTCGCGACACACTTGAGTACCCATAGCTGGACACGCCCGTGTACCAGGCCGTGTCACCCAGCCTGAACTCCAAATTGGATTTGGGGTGTTACACCTTGACCGTGTGGGCATCTAGAGGAAGCGCTTCGGTATCTTGGAGGATGTGGAGATCATGATCTCGTCTCCTACGGAGCGCGTCCAACCTCCTCCCTCTGAGGAGGGGGTTGCCGTTCTTCAGTTCTGTGGCGTTCCCGTAACATATTTTCCTCTTGTGGGATTGATGAGGATCATGAGGCTGCTTTGATTTTTTTGGGAGCACAACTCTCGGTTGTCAGTCTGCCTCTTTTGTAAGTAGCGCGATGTCTGCTTAGGCCCGAGGACCGTGTTGATGTGCGGAGCAACAAGAGGTGGCTATCGTTCGAGGATAAGACCGATCATCTTCACAATGTGACATTGTATGGGTTCGTTAAGAACCAATTGGAGTTGCTAGAGATCTGGGATAATCCTCCCGACTGGTGTTGTTACTTGAAGGGGAAATAGCGTGACTTTACCTCGCTGCTGGGCTTTGAAGATCTGCTTGAGATGAGCGCCATTCTTTTCAAGATCAACACCTTTGTTGTTGAGAAGCGACTAGTTTTAACGGGTCTTTCGTCAGATATAGAGTGAATCTGTGCCCCGCCCCTAGGGCGAAGTAAGAAGAGGAAGCTGGATTTTTCATAGTATTTGGGAGAGAGCGGCCACCACCAGCTGCCCCCGAGATCGTCATTGATGTCTCCGAGGATTTTCCTGACGACCTGACGGCTGACTTTTTTCCTATGGAGACTAAGGATCCCCTAAGGTTACCGCGATCGTGACGGCTTCTCATATGGTCCTGAACCTGCCGTTCGAGGCGGGGAGGGGGAGAAGACGAGAGTGTTCTGCTTACCAGGATCTTTTTCGGAAGGTATGGTTATTTTCTCCCAAGTTTTTTTACTCTTTGGCCTTGTGTTTTGCCCGAGATTAACTTGCTTTTCGGTATCTACAGTTGGATGAGACCTGTAACATTGCGTTTTTGTGGAACGACACCTACGTGTCCATGAAGAATGATTTTATTTCCACGTGGGGGAAGCTGATCGCATCCGAGGAGTCACTGGAGGAGGCCCGGAGGAAGAAGGAGGTTACTTCTTGGCTGGTTTACGTTGAGTCCTAGTTATCTTCCTCTCAGTCTGAGGCGGGATCTCTTCACGCCAAGCTGAGTACTGCTGATTCTGAGATCGGGGATCTTTGTATGAGGTTGGACTCCGTTGAGGTGACTTTCGAGGAGGCGGTCCATCGCGCTGACATGACCGATGATACGATGGGCCGACATGAGGCGGAGATTGAGCGGTTGAAGGAAGAGAATGCTTGGCTACTTTCCGAGCTGGAGGAGGTAGAGTCTGTTTGCATAGTTGTGGTGGCCGAGTACAGGTCTTCTCATGACTTTGAGGTGGAGTTGTCTCGCATTGTGGAGGAAGCGTACTCCGATATGATGACGAGGGAGGTTGATCCGCTTGTAGAGAACGAGCATGAGGCCGCGTATTCTTTGGGCTTCGGCAAGGGGGTTTGAGCGGCTCAGAGGTTTCTGGAGTGTGATACCCTGAACGTGGAGGATGCCTCTGATGACAATGTTGATGTCGCTGTGGAGGGATGACCCTCGAGACTTATTTATTCCCAAGTTTTGTTATTCTTTTAGCGTTGTTGGCGTGCTCTCGTACCATGGCTTGTTTTTGCGTATTTCATGATGATGTAGCTTATGTGACATTTTATTTTTTGAGTAGAGACTCACTTTGCTTTTGGATCCATTAGCCTTGGACGTGTTTTCTGGCACACTTTTTTTCTTTTTGATAAAGTTTTGCTTTGCTTGAGGGTTGCTCGCTTGCTTGCGTCAATGAGCAAGGATGATGAAGGATCTTTGTCTGTGATTGTTGGGAGAACTAGGATTCATCCATGTGTAAGTGACGAAGAGCTCTTGTTCATTATGCCTTAGTAGAACCGGAGTTCGTCCGAGAGTGGGTGCATATTAAGTTTTGCTCATCCTGCCTAGGATGACTAGGGTCCATCCGGGAGGAGGTAGCGAAGAACCTTTATTTGTTCACACCTTAGAAGAACCAGGATTCATCCGAGTGAAGGTGCAGATGAACCTTTTTTCATCTCACCTAGGAGGATTGGGGTTCGTTCGGGTGGAGGTAAAGAAGAATCTTTGTTCATTCATGCCTCAGAAGAATCGGGTTTCATCCGAGTGAAGGTGTGATGAACCTTTGTCCATCTCGCCTAAGAGGACTAGGGTTTGTCCGCATGAAGGTAGAGAAGAACCTTTATTTGTTCATGTATCAGGAGAACCAATGTTCATCCGAGTGAGGGTGCATATGAAGCTTTGTAAATCTTACCTAGAAGGATCGGAGTCCATCCAGGTGGAGGGAGCGAAGAACCTTTATTCGTTCACACCTCAGGACAACTGGGGTTCGTCCAAGTGAAGGTGTAGATGAAGCTTTGTTCGTCTTGCCTAGGAGGACCGGGGTCCGTCCAGGTGGAGGTAATGAAGAACCTTTGTTCATTCATGCCTCAGGAGAACCGAGGTTTGTCTAAGTGAAAGTGCAGATGAACCTTTGTCCATCTCGCCTAAGAGGACCAGGGTCCGTTCAGGTGGAGGTAGCGAAGAACCTTTGTTCATTCATGCCTCAGGAGAACCCGGGTTCGTTTAAGTGATAGTGTAGATGAACCTTTGTCCATCTCACTTAGGAGGACCGGGGTCCGTCCGGATGGAGGTAGCAGAGAATCTTTGTTCGTTCACGCCTCAAGAGAACCGAGGTTTGTCCAAGTGAAGATACAGATGAACCTTTGTCCATCTCACCTTGGAGGTGCAGACCAACCTTTGTCTGTCTCACTTGGGAGGACCAGAGTCCATCCGTGAGGTGTAGAAAGGATTTTGTTATTCTCACCTATGAGGTGTAGAGATGTTTTCACCAATCTCGTCTGGCGTCGACTCGTCCGCGCTGGAAGGAAAAGCGAAAGTTGCATTGCTGAAAAGAAAGAAGGTACATATGATCGTGAGTCCACTTTTGCGGATTATTTTTTGAGATAGGGATGCAAGCAGGTGGTGTGGAGAGCGCCTCATTCAGCCTCTTGAGACTGGTCCGAGCTATGCACAGTCTTTGGTGAGGCATCTTGTGGGCCGAGGTCTAGCGCAATGTCTTGGGCTAGTGCGTTGGTGCAGTGTGCTCTTAGCATTGGTCCCCTGAGGATGGCATCACATGCTGAGACGGTCTGGAAAATGATGAACTTGACATCATAAGTGACAAGAAATGGTGGGATTCCTAGAGTTACTAGAAGGATAACACTTCAAACGATCGGGATCGTCGGGTGCCCTATGACGTACGCTCCTCCTGAACTGAGGTGGACGTATCTATTGGAGATCCCGAGTTAGAGAAGAGTTGATAGGAACACCATTTTGGTGGATATATCATCGTCAATCATTATCTTGGATACTTTGATCGGTGGGCTTCTGAGAGTTGTCAGGATGTGCCGAAGAACATGTCTCGAGGAGCTGGGTGAGGCGATTTGAACCAGCTCTGGCTGCTTCCTATGTAGTGTTACTCCGTAAAGTTGCCCCTTCGCGGGCTCCCTTGGGATTACTGCCATGGCCCGAGTCTTCCAGTGAAATTCCTTGAGGAGTCCATGTCGTGCAAACTATTCGACTTCGTCCTTTAGGCGTATGTATTCCTCGGTATCGTGTTTATTTCCTTTGTGGAAGTGAGTACTTTGACTGGTCGCCCCTGCCCTGTGGGACCGCCTTAGGCTTGTGGAACTGTGGATGGTTCCTGAGAGCGAATAGAACTTCTGTGAGGTAAACATCGAGTTCTGTAAGGGACTACTGCTCCCTGGCCTGCGAGGTTTTGTTGAAGTGCCCGCGACACCTCCTGGGGGTTGGGCTTCTATCAGGTGGTGCTCCTCGTATTTCTGTGAAGCGCGTAGAGCGGGCCACCCCACTGAGCGACCGGTATCCCGAGGGGAACAATGTCTGGACGCGCTCTACTAGGTGTGCATCTAAGGTATGAGATGCTTCTATCTCCTTCAGCAAAGTGAGTGTTTGCGTTTGACACTCCTCCATCTGGCGCATGCGTTCTTCTACCGACGATGCTAGTGCAGCAATCACCTTCTCATGGCGCGACACATAGTTGGCTGGCAAGTCATTGGAAGATTGATCACTAGACTCGTTGGGAGCCGGCTGGTCGATGGCGTGCGTGTCTCCCTTTACCATTACTGTTGGTTGGAAGAATACTGAGCTTATTATAGCTTTTGGGAACACCTTCCCATAGATGATGCCAAACTATTGCGGGTCACCCGGTCTTTTCTCCAGTTCAGATAATCGGACTGCCTTAGCTCGGAGTCAATCTGAGCGCGCAATTAGTCAAAGAAAACCGCAATAATGGACAAGAGACTTTTTGACGTGGAAAAACCGGAAAGGGAAAAAAGCACGTGGTTGGAACTGTGCTGAGCAAAACAAATACCAGCTTCTCGAGGAATTATAGTTGTTAATTTGATCTCGAAGGGCGACAGGTCATTACTCCATTGCAAGTACAGAAAAAGAAGGACAAATAGCTTAGTTTTTGGAGCCTCGATGGAAGCTCTCCGACCTTGAGACGACATCGAGTTCACAGAACCTTGGTCGGAGCGTTCCGACTAGAAAATCTTCTAAGTCCTTGGTGCTTCAGGAAACTATGCAGGTATTCACAGGGAACTCACATCCCCAGACTCACCTGAACAGAATAGCGTAATCAAGAGAAGAAATCAAACCGTGGTGGAGATGGTAAGATCAATGATGATACACAAAAGTCTACCAAAGCCCTTTTGGGTAGAGGCCGCTATAACAACCATGTATATTCTCAACTGGTTCCCCACCAAGGCACTGACCCGCATGACTCCATATGAAGCCTTATACAAAAAGAATCCCACCATTGCACAACTCAAGGTATTTGGCTTTATTGCATATGCACATAAAAATATTGAAAAACATGATAAATTAGATGATACAAGCCTTAAGTGTATCCTATTGGGATACAATTACCAAACCAAAGGGTATAGACTTTTTGAGCCTAGAAGCAGCAAATTAATAGTCTCCAGGGATGCCACCTTCCAAGAAGAAGAAGCCTGGGATTGGGGAATCCAGGGGGCATCAGATAAATAACCTTACCAGTATGTTCAACTACTGCTGGTTGAGATGGAGACATCTCCTATATCCCCATCCAAGATAGTGTCAAAATCTTTGAGTCTGAAAATTATGACCCCGAGTCTTCATCATCATTGCCCAGGAAGTATCGATCCCCGAGGGACATCTACTAGCATGTTGAATTTGACTTGGTGTCTTCCACACCCACAATAATTGAAGAAGCAAAAAAAGAGAGGTGGAGAGAAGCAATACAAGATGAGATAAATGCAATATAGAAAAATGACACTTGGTCCTTTGTCAACAAACCAAGTGGTCAGTCCATCATTAGAATCAAATGGGTCTACAAGCTTAAATAGGATGAAGGAGACATCCAGAAATACAAAGCCCGATTGGTAGCCAAGGGTTATTCTCAGAGGCAAGGAGATGACTATGATGAAACCTTCGCACCAGTTACTCGTATGATAACAATACGACTAGTTCTTTCCTTTACCGCACATCACAATTATCCAGTTTATCAACTGGATGTAAAATCTGCTTTCTTAAATGGTGAAATCTCTAAAAAGGTGTATGTTCAGGTTTTGAAATAAAGGGAGGAGAAGAGAAGGTCTATAAACTGCACAAGGCGCTTTACGGGCTCAAGCAGGCACTGAGAGCATGACACCTGAATATAAATGCATACTTTATCGAAGATGGATTCATTTGAAGCCCAATAGATCCTACCCACTACAATAAAACTACTGGTAAAGACATAATTATTATCATTTTATATGTTGATGATTTAATTGTCAAACTGTCCAATCTAACGATGATACAAAGATTTAAGGAGAATATGAAGACTCATTATGAGATGATTGATCTTAGAACACTCAAGTTTATTCTGGGATTTCAGATCAAACAGATGACAGACAGTATTTTATTAACTCAAGAAACTTATGTAAAGGACTTTCTAAAGAAATACCATCTAGAAAACTATAATCTTGCCATCACTCTGATGTCCACCACAGACAAACTATGTGCCAGAACAGGTGAAGAAGAAGAAGAGTTAGATAAGGAAGGATATATGAGTCTAGTCGGCAACCTTATATACCTCACCAATACAAGTCCCGATATAGAAAATGCAGTAAACATTGTAGCCAGATTTGTAAGAAACCCCTCTAAAGCACATTCAGTTGCGGGAAAGCGCACTCTACGCTATCTGCAAGGAACAAAAGGGTATGGAATACTCTACCAAAGTCATCATGATGATGCTTTAAGGGGCTTCTTTAACTCAGATTGGGTCAGGAATAGTGATGATCGAAGGAACATAGGGTGGGGGTTCATTTTCTTTGCAGGATCCAGTCCCATATCATGGAGCTCACACAAACAATGGTCAGTGGCCCTTTCGGCCACTAAAGCCGAATACATGGCTCTCAATTCTGCAGTATGTGAGGCCATATGGCTTCACTGCCTTAAGACGAAGATAGAAGGAATAGGAATAAAGATTTTCTGCGACAACTCCTCTCCTATTGTGCTCTCAAAAAATACAGTATACCACAGGTGCCGAATCAAGCATTTGATATATGTTACCACTTCATTAGAGAGCTACTTGAGAAGAAGAAAATTGATGTGCAGTTTTGCCTGATAAAATCCTAGCTCGCAGATATTATGACGAAGCCCTTACCTCGGGACCATTTTCTGGAGCTAAGGAAGAAGAAAGGGGTTATCGACAATGTAGATTTATAGGGGGTGTAAACGAAAAATCTACATTGATTAGACATTAAGAACCAATTAAAAAAAATTAGAAAATGTACAATCTTTTCTAGTAACCATTATTTATGATCAATGTATTTTATATGGTCTACCATGCTTTATAGGTACGGAAGCGAAAAAAATTTGTGCGGTTTAATATTGATGAAGGTGAGAGAATAGAGGACGAGAGAGTAGAGAGGAGGAGGACAAAGAAAGAGAGAATATTCCTAAGAAGGGATAGGCGAGAGAAAGAGGAGTTTTTGAGGGTGGCGGAGGACTTGAGAGGTATCGAGAATCGTGTTATGTCTGCCATACAAAATGTTAACCAGGACTTCTGTTCTCTAAGGGATTTGTGTATGTCTTGGTTTAGTCAACCAAGTGATAGACCTCAAAGGGCTCCAGCTCCTTCCCCCAATCCCCAATTTCTACGCTCTTTGAGGTGACGCTTGTTGAGACCACCCCACCACCCCCGAAGAAGGTTTATAAGAAAAAGGACCAAGGTACTCCAAAAAAGGAGTCAAATTGAAGTTTGAAGAATCATACCCCGATATGGCTCTAATAACGGCGCAACAACGCAAAATTATTGAGTTTGTCCTGACACGATATACAAGAAGGTATATCTCCACTCTTTGTCCAGTTAGTTATTTGTATTGTTTTTATAGTCATTCTTTGCACACTTAAAAATATGTATTGATTTTGTAGTCGGATTTTTTAACAGTCTTTATTGATGGATTTTTGTTCTGATATAGATATGACTAATTTTATTTATCTTCATCTCAGCAATAAAAAAACTTCCAAAGTGGAAATGTACATATTACAAGATCATTATTGGACGACCTGCTGGGTGTTGGTTTGTTATCGGATGTCCATCTGAATACCTATGCACTTCTGCTATCTGCCAGGAGAAAGAGATCGCCAGAAAAATTGAGAAGTTTTTTGTACGTCTCTCCTGATCATACTGTAAGTAGATTTATCTAGAATTCAAAATTCGCATATTTAAAGAGATCATTAATATAATTAACTATGCATTACTATAAGATGAGCAAGGTAAATAACTGCCAAACAATTATCATCCATATAACCAAAGAGAATGTGGAAAAATCGGATTTAATACTAATGCCAGTACACGCCCCAAATCATTGGTGTCTTCTAGTTTGTGATCTAAAGCGTTGTGTGTGTGAGATTTTTATGACTCGATGTCGCGTGGCTGACATCAAACATCTCTTCCCGGCTTGGTATGTTCTGGTTTTTTTCACTAGTTTATTGTTTATAGTAATTAATTTCTAATTATACACTTTATTAAATATATGTCTTATGCTTCAAGAAGATTCATGCATTTCATGATGATTGTAGAGAGGCCTTGCCACCCAAAATAATGGACTGGAAGATCGTAGCAGTTAATGGAATCCCGAAGCAGGGCAATGGGATTGACTGCAGAGTGTTCGTGCTTAAATACATGGAGACCGTGCTCTCACCAACGGAGGTGTCATGGGCAATGGGAAAGGTTGGCAATCAGATATGCTGCGTTTTCGAGCAGAGATAACCGCCGATATACTACGTATTTTCCATGATTTGGTGTTGAAAAATATTGACAAATTGGAGACATAAAATATTATCATGTTGTAATATTATATCACTATTTGATATTGTGTGACATTAAAAATTTTGGCGCTTGCGATACTAGTGGTGTTTACATTACGTGTCGTTAGAAATCTTTTCACTCAAATGTGTGATATTGTGTGAATTTAATAGACTGATAGTTTCATTTGAACTTTTGATGCTTCACTTGAATTGGAAAAAATAATCCATTAGCAATTAAACAAAGTTCTCAATAAGGCTTGAATACATCGACACGATAGAGAAGTTAAATAACAAATTAACAAAATAGTCATTGTTTGAATTAGTGCATGTCAGCGTGGGCGGTGGAGAAGCATGCTGCTCTTGCGCTATGCTGACAAAAAATTCAAACTCTTTAATGTTTGGTACGTCATCTTGAATGATCTTTTCAGCCTTTCCCTCTACTTTTTTCTCTGGCAAACAATGAAGTACAAAACATATTTACTTTGAATTATAATATGACATGTACATATTCTATCAAATGGAAAAAAACAAATTTCTTGGTTTGGGTTGCCTATTTCCTCGCTCTCAATGGTCTTGCATGTGTGCATTTGAAGCACCCTTTGTTCTCTTCTTTGGTGGATCATTTACCTCCACCTTTCGTTCATCATTATCATAAATACATCATTTTTCTGGTGCTCGTCATTGTCCACCAGCTCATCTATTTCTTTGGACATTGAATTCATTTTGCTTATAACATGCTCTTTAGCTTGCTTGCAATTTTCAACTCGCCGTACGAGATCATAGCTGAATCGCATTACATGGTTTCTAAATAAAAGGTTGGAGTTGGATTCAGCCATAGAGAGTATGTCTGCAAGGTAAATTCCCTTTTTGGCCTTCAGAGTAAATCTGTTTAGCACATAACAACTCAGTATTTGTTTTAGACTTCTTAAGTTAAAAATCCTTCAGATATGTCGGCATAAAATACCTTTAGTCTCGAACCCACGATACGAGCATTGCGCTTCATTGGTGACAGAGTTAAATGTAACAAACAACCTATTATCAACATCCACTGCATTGTTTTGCGTTATAATGTATAGTACGTTTCGGTCATCATATCTATTTTCATCGACCACATCAAATCCTACTACGCTATCCATGAAGTTTTTTTCGAATATTGCAAACATTTTTCGAGTATATTGCTTAGAAATATTCTTTAGTAGGGTAGACAAGCTATATCGTAGACTAATAGCGTTGTGCTTGCACTTGAAATCCTCGTCGTGCTCATTGCGTCGCCATGATGAGACAAGTTTCTCCATTCCGTAAAAACACTCAATAAGTGAACTTGTGCCCTTCGAAGATCCATGCAAATAATTATTGGATGACTCACTTCTTTGAGTGGATAAAATTCCTAAGTCCAATACATATTTGTTAAATGCAGTAGACCACCTCCTCCTAATACTATGAATATCCCTTAGCCATTTGTTCTCTTGTAAGCTTCATCACGTTAGCATTTCGTGTCAATACCTATTAAACTCCTCTTCACCATCACACTTGCTCATGCAATTATAGAAATATTCTCGTACACTTTTGTCATGATTGAAGCTAGGGACTTTCGAGGGTGCCTTCTTGCATATGTGCCACTAACATAGTCGATAGCGACTAGACATCAACACTCACTCAATAGCGACAGCCATTGCTTGATCTTGGTCTGTGAAGATTGTAATTAGTTGTTTGCCACCCATGCTATTCAAAAATGCCTCGAACAACCAACAAAATTATTTGATAGTCTCATGAGTGATAAAATCACCGCCAACAAACACATTCTGCCAGTGATGGTTCACCGCAATAAATGGTGCGCGTGCTAGATTGTACTTGTTTAGTGTATAGGTGTTGTCAAAAATAAGCACGTCTCCGAAGCAGTCGTAGTCTATCTTATTGTGTCCATCCATCCAAAAGAAACCTATCAGTCTATTAAATTCATCTGTCCGGACTTCGTAGGAGAACATGTTATCCGCCAACTTTTTTTTATAGTATAATTACCAAGCTAGAAGCATCACCGCTTTCTATCAAAGCTTTTCGTTCCCTCTGAACGTAATCGAAGACATCTGTTTTGGAGAATTTGATGTTTTTAGGCCCACCAGCTTCTGTATATAGAAAGTTATATGAATCCATTGCTCTAATGCCCGCTGAAGTCATATTTTTCATAAGGCTGCATTGCATTTCAGAAATATTGCGGCAAGACCTCAACAAATGCATCTCTTTCTCAGTTGCCAAAGGATGATTATGCTCCTCAACAAACTTCGTGACTGTCTAATTGTTTCCCTCCTTAAAATGTAATGCAAGCCAGACATCTTGTGCGGGTATCAGACTTGCGGTACTTTATGGGTGATTTCTTGGTATCCTTGAGCCCGACTTTTGCGCAGGAAAACTCTCGTTATTTAACTATCCTTGTATGCGTTCAACAAGTTAAATGTTGTTTGCGCACGCTGAATCCTTTTTTATGGGCATAATCACAATATATTTTGTAGGCCTCTTCATCTGAGTGGATGATGGGAAAGGCAAATGGCTCTATCTTTACCTGCGAATAATAAAAAAATGTGTCAGAAATCCAGTCTGAAAAATAGGTCATTTATAATACTAGATAAAGGTTGCATAAAATCCAGTCTGAAAAATAGGTCATATACATAGTTAAATAAAACAACACATAAAATCCAGCCGGAAAAGTAGTTAATTAGTGTAAATAGAAATCCAGTCTTAATATTACACATGATATATAACTGAAAAACCCGATCTCTGTCAAAAAAAATAGGAAAGAAATACAGAATCCACACACGACATACTGTTTCGTCATTAATATGGGGGTTTGAAGTTGTCATTTTGAAGTGCACTCAGGTACCTGCATTTACAAAAAAAACACTAAATCAAGATGAAAAATGCTTGCATACACACCTTCATACCATGAAACATAAGGTAAAGGAAGAACACCCAGGCGCGAGCAGGAAAAACAGAAAGACGCACCTATCTGCAGGTCGACAAAGCGGTCGGGGAGGGAAGGAAGAAGCGTCGTTCCGCACGGAGATGAAGAACAGACCAACACACCGCAAGCTCCTTGCAGTTCTTTCGAAGAACACAGAGGGGGCGATCTGTAACGCCCCAAAACTCGAATATGAATGGGTGGTGTTTATAAGAACTTTTGGAGCCCTTGAAGTTACACGGCCTGGGACACGGGCGTATCCAAATCCGTGTCCTGCTCTGTGTTTGTCGGGCTGTGTCGACTGAATAACACGGCCTGGGACACAGGCGTGTTCGAAGCCGTATCAGGCATACGTCCTGTGATACAGGCGGGTCATATGGTCGTGTCTTGATCGGGCTTGACGGTTTCAGCGTCGATTGAGGCACACGGCCTATGACACGGGAGTGTCTAGTTGATACGGGCGTGTTCATGGCTGACACGGGCGTGTCAGAGGCCATGTCCTGTTCTGAGATCGATGTTTTTTCTCACGATTATGAGACACGGCCTATGACACTCTGTGTCACAGGCCGTGTGCGGACCCAGGAAGACGATTTTAAAGGAAAATCAAGGCTGTTCATTTTATTTTAGAGGGATCCGACGCCCAGAATCCCTTATGTTGGTATAAGGCCAGGAAATGAGGGTTTAGGCCTCATTTCATTTGACCCTTTCTCTTTCTAAGAGGTAGAGAGAGGGGAGAGAAAAGGGTGAAGAAGAAGGAGGAATCTCGCCATTGTTGGAGCTTCGAGCTATGAATCGTGAGTCGAGTCCAGATCCGCGGAGGCGAGTCCGTTGCGGTGGTTTTCATCCAACTAGTTTTCCATGGCGTCAAAGCGAACCTCTAGGGTAACGATTCTCTGCTTGGACATGTGAAGTCCTCTTCCTTTTGCATAGGGAACCCCCCCCCCCCCCCGTAAGTATGCAGTGAGCGTGAGGTTTGCCTTCGAGTAGATACGGTATATCCCCATAGTTTTGCATTTATACCCAGAATCATAGTACGAGATATGCATGTTGTGTGAAGCCCGTCCGGATGGATTGGTCTGGATTGATGATGTTTATATGCTTTGTATGCCGGAGAAGACTCTGTGGTGATCGCGTAGATTTCGGAGTCGCGGGGTGTACGGGTGACCGCAGTGAGAGTACTAGTGGAAGTCACCAGGAAAACACCAAAAAAAGGAGGAAGAAACGATAGTCTGTCCCCTACCGCGGGGCGGTAGAGTAACCACCGACGATAGCTTCCAGCAAGCTATGCATTTGTGAGGCCTGTCTCCGGGAGACTTGGGGGCCTTTGTTTGGAAAGTTGAGAGCCTTTAGGGCACATCTTTATTAGGCCAAAGTGCCGAACAGGAAAGGCGAAGCCAACCCGCACCTGTCGTTCGACCATGAGTACTACGGTATTCGGAGATAGTATGACGACTTAAGCAACGGGAAATGGTGGAGTTGTACCAGCGTAATATAGACTATGATATAAGAGCATCAAGAAATTGAGCTTTCGTCGGTGGCATAATGAGAGTCTCAGGCCCGGGACCGTAAAGACTAAAATGCTCAAAATGACCGTCATGTCAAGGACCTCTGAATGGTGGTGTACCTGGGAAGTCCAGTACACCGATAATGTGCCCTGAGTGCACGGGGCGTTTGGCCAGCAGTGCCAACATCTGTGGCGAATAATGCTTAGTTTGCACGACGTATTTCCTATATATGATAATACCAATGCCTGCAGGGAAGGAGCACCTCTGCCCCGAGTGAGGTGTGGGGTCGTTATAATTTGGTCAGCTAATGTTGATCATTGTTTTGTTTTACTACCACGCGGTGGATTGTTCTGATGCAGGAACAGGTGAGCCTAGTGGCAAGCAACGGGTTGGAGCCCTTGATGCTGTGCTGGCCCTTGAAGGCCAAAGCGAAGTGTTTTCTTTTAATACTATCATGTATGGCCGGCCTACGAGCCGAAGTATGTAAAACACTTTTGTTAAGCAAACTATTGTAAGGCCATAAGGCCAAATCTTGGGTGTATATTATTTCATTCCTAACGTGGTTGTAGTGGACATTCATGTTTTGGTATTTGGGTTCTTATAACTGTTTTAAAAAGCTTCCGCTTGAATTCTTTGAGGTAAGATGCGTGTTCCTTTGGCAGTAATTTGGTATTAGTACGTAACTCCACTAACTGTCCATGGTATATGGCATTGGGCCCCAGCCGGACCTTCTGTTATATTCCATGTGATGGATGGGGGTGTTACAATTTGGTATCATACTACGGTGTCAGTCTTGCCTATTTGAATTCATGGGCGAATTCTTTTTAAGGGGTGGTGAGCACATGTATGTACATCATCATTATAACATGAAAAGAACCCGTGAATATTCACTTGGGAATGAAAATACACATGTTTGAGGAATCTGTGTGTTCCTATAATTGCTTTTTTCAATTTTGTTTGGTCGCTTAATGGTGTGTTGTACGACTATATGTGACCAGGAGTGGTGCAGGGCAGTCAGAATGCCCGCTTTCTGAGGAAAGTAGTGCACCCAATGACGGGACTTAGACCCCTCCTTTTGTTTAAACCATAAGAAGGGTAGTTGAAGCGGTGTTCGCTGTGACTAATGCACAACATAGAAGGAATGTGCAACCCTTTGTCCCAGAGGTGGCTTCAATGTCGGGTGGTGTGATGGAGCAAATTGTATTTAGAAGATCATCGGGTCAGCAGTGGAAATGCTTTTAGTGCAGGGTACGCACTCAGTTGATGAATATTTGCAGGCGTTTCTTATGATAAGGCGCTACCCAGGCTTTGAGTTGGAGAACGAGCAGTCTATGGTCGATAGATTTTATAATGGTCTGCGTGGCGAGTTATGAGTTCTACTGTTATGACCAAAATTATTGGGATTCCGAGCCTTGGTGGAGTCGGCTAGATCTTTGGAAGTAGATTTGGGGAAGGCCCACCAGATGCCAGTGTGTATGGTACCGAACTCTGCAGGTCCTACAAGGGCTATATACCGCAGAACACTGATAAAGAGGTCTAGAACAACTACTAGCAAAGCTACTTACGCTTGTCATACTTGTGTCAAGGAAGGGCACCTTGCCCGAGCTTGTCGTGATGGTGCACAGAAGACAAAGAAAGCTATGATAGGAGCAGTTATAGGACAGAGTGCTAGAGAATATAGTGGTATTCCAGTGGCAAAGAATACAAGACTTGGAGCATCCATTGGGCGAGACCCAATTATATGTTATAACTGTGGGAAGCTTGGACACTTTGCCCGAGATTGTTGGAGCGGACGTCCGAAATCCGAGAGGAAGCCTAGAGGGTACAACCTTGGCCAGCAAGAGGCCATGAAACAGACTGATGTAGTGACAGGTATGGTTTAATTAATAGCGGTTTAGCTTTAAATACTTGTTGCCTTACGCGTGTTAGCCTATGACTGGTTGTGCTAGACTTTGTATTAGTTTTTGATTGTCTAGCGAGAGCACTGTTCGACACGGGAGCTTCACATTCCTTTTTGTATGAATTGTATCGCGCATCAGAGTACCTTCTTCGATGGCAAGGGACAAATTGTATGTGTTGCTGCCTAATGGGTGTTCTATGCGCGCGGATAGAGTTTGTTGCATGAAGATAGGGATTGGGAGTCACGAATATGATTTGCATGTGTCGTTACTGCCGATAGTGGAGTTCGATGTGATCTTTGGTATGGACTGGCTCTCGGAGCAGCGTGCGTACATTGATTGCAACCGTAAGGTGGTTAGATTGGGACTAGATACGGATCGTAAGACGACGTTCTCAGGCATGATGGGGGTCGAGAAAGACGTTTATGTCTGCTCTCTAGGTGATTAAGGCAGTTCGGAGTGGTGTAGAGTTGTTGGAACAAGGTCATGTGCGTCCAAGTTCGTCGCCTTGGAGCGCACCGGTCCTCTTTGTTAAGAAGAAGGATGGAAGCTTACGACTCTGTATTGATTACCGGGAGTTGAACAAGCTATCGGAGAAGAATAAGTATCTGATCCCAAGGATTGATGATCTATTCGACCAGCTGGTCAGGTCGATTGTGTACTCAAAGTTGGATCTGAAATTCAGATACTATCAGGTGTGGATAAGGGAAAGTGACATTCCCAAAATAGCTTTCAGCACACGTTATGGGCATTATGAGTTCACCGTCATGCCGTTTGGGCTGACGAATGCGCCATCCATTTTTATGGATTTGATGAATAAGACGTTTAGAGAATACCTGGACCAGTTCGTGATAGTCTTTATCGACGATATACTGGTGTACTCGCAGTGCGAGGATGATCATTTCAAGCATCTGCATATGGTGTTGGAGACATTAAGGAGGAACCAACTGTATTTCAAGTTCTCCAAGTGTTATTTTTGGCTGTCCTCGGTAACATTCCTTGGTCTTATAATTAGTAGGTGAGGGAATCACTGTGGATCCAGCGGAGATGGTTGATATACGGGAGTGTCCTGTATTGTGTTCAGTAACGGAAGTTCGGAGTTTTCTAGGGCTTGCCGGTTTCTACAGGCGCTTAGTGGAGAACTTCTCGCGGATAGCGTTACCCCTCACAACGTTGACAAGGAGAGATTAGAAGTTTGTCTATCGCCGGAGAGCACACAAGCTTTTGAAGAGCTGAAGAGTCGTCTGACCACGACGCCTATTCTCTGTGCGCCATGTGGGGCAGAAGGCTTTGAATTTTATAGTGATGCTTCAGGCAGCGACTTAAGTTGTGTGCATCTAAAGCATGGGAGTATAATAGCGTATGGCTTGCGCCAGCTGAAGGTACACGAGAGGAATTATTCGGCCCATGACATGGAGTTAGCATCCATGATATTCGCTCTGAAGCTTTGGAGGCATTATGTGTATGGTGTGAAGGTCCATATCTATAACGATCGTACGAGCCTGAAGTATATTTTGGATCAAAAGGATTTAAACATGAGACAATGAAGGTGGATGAAGTTCCTGGGGGATTACACCTTCAAGGTACACTACATGCCTGGATAAGGTAATGTGGTTGCGGATGCGTTAAGTCGTAGAGCTCGCGCGCAGGTCAGTTGGTTGTCGATGCATGACGAGCGTTTGGTTCGTGAGTTGGAGGCCTTGGAGACCTCTTGAGCTGACATGAAGTTTAGTGCCAAAGCACAATTGAACTGGACAGAGGTGCAGTGCGACCTCGCTGATAGGATTCAGCAAGCTCTGGTCTTGGATAACAGCATGAAGCAGATCATGACTGAGGCTTTGGATGGGTTAAATTCCAAATTTACGATTAATAATGGACCATTATGTAGGGACAGTCGTTTGTGTGTCCCAAGTGTGGGTAAACTACAGGAGGAATTGAGGTACGAGGCTTATCATGCTAAGTATTAGATTCACTCGGGGAGCATGAGAATATATAAAGCCATGAAAAAGTTGTTCTGGTGGCCAGGACTCAAAAAAAGGACATAACACATTATGTGGAAAAGTATCAAGCGTGCACCTTAGTGAAGGCGGATTGTCAGAAGCCCGGAGATTTATTGAAGCCATTACCTATACCGGAGTGGAAGTTCGATGATATATCCATGGATTTTGTGCATGGGTTGCCAAGATCGCAGAGGGCAAACAATGTCATATGGGTGATCGTAGATCGATTGACGAAAGTGTCTCACTTCATTCCGAATAGGAAGGATGATCCGGTGGTTAAACTGGCAAAAGTGTATGTAGTTATTATTGTACAACTGCACGGAGTGCCCCGTATCATCATGAGTGACCGAGATGGGTGCCTCATGTCCAACGATTGGAGGTTGGTGCATCAACTGTTGGGAACCAAACTGAGGTTCAGCATGGCTTTTCACCCACAGACAGATGGGCAAACTGAAAGGGTGAACAGGACGATGGAAGACATGCTTTGTATGTGTGCCTTGGATTTTGGTAAAAGTGGGAGGACCATCTTTACATGATTGAGTTCGCATACAATAACAGTTATCAAGCCAGTATTCAGATGGCACCTTTTGAGGCTCTTTATGGGAGGAGGTGTTGTACACCATTGTCTTGGATAGAAACGGGAGAATCGAAGCTTTATAAACTAAGAGAGGTTCAAGATGCTACGTTAACGGTACGGTTGATTCGGGAACGGCTACTGATTGCTCAAGATAGACATGCCAAGTACTACAATGCTAAGCATCGAAACGTGGAGTTTGTGGTGGGCGACTTGGTATACCTCAAGATAAAGCCGTTTAAAGGTGTATCAAGGATTCGATGCTTAAATAAGCTTATTCCGAGGTATGTTGGGCCTTTTGAGATCTTGGAGCGGGTTGGTGAAGCCTCATATCATTTGGCTCTTTCGGTAGAGCTAAGTGGATTGCATGATATATTTCACATCTCGGTCCTACGCAAGTTGTGAAAGAACAGCGCAAGTGGTTGTTGCAGATCGAATATCGGTCGATAGTGGGCTCACTGCGAAAGTTATACCCATTCAGATCGTGGTTACGGAGGTCAAACAATTGCGGTCGTGAGGAGCTTTCGTGGGAGCGAGAGCAGACCATGCTTGAGGAGTATCCCGAGCTTTTCTACTCAGGTATCCCGAGCTCTCTAATTTAGGTACGAAATTCTTTTAAGGGGAGGAGAATTGTAACACTCCAAAACTCGAATATGTATGGGTGGTGTTTCTAAGGACTTTTGGAGCCCTTGAAGTTACACGGCCTGGGACACGAGCGTGTCCAAATCCGTGTCCTGCTCTGTGTTTGTCAGGCTGTGTCGACTGAACAATGCGGCCTGGGACACGGGCGTGTACAAATCTGTGTCGGACACGTCCTGTGACACGTGCATGTCACATGGCCGTGTCCTGTTCGGTCTTGACAGTTTCAGCGTCGATTGAGGCACACGGCCTGTGATACGAGCGTGTCCAATTGACACGGGAATGTCCATGGCTGATACGGGCGTGTAAGAGGCCGTGTCTTGTTCTGAGATCGATGATTTCTCTTACGATTGTGAGTCACGGCCTGTGACACGGGCGTGTCACAGGCTGTGTGCGGGCCCGGGAAGACAATTTTAAAGGCAAATCAAGGTCGTTCGTTTTATTTTAGAGGGATCTGACATCCCAGAATACCTCTTGTTGGTATAAGGTCGGGAAATGGGGGTTTAGGCCTCATTTCATTTGGCCCTTTCTCTTTTTAAGAGGTAGAGAGAGGGGAGAGGAAATGGTGAAGAAGGAGGAATCCCGCCATTATTGGAGCTTCGGAGCTCCGAATCGCGAGCCGAGTCTAGATCCGCGGAGGCGAGTTCGTTGTGGTTTTTTCATCTGTCTAGTTTTCCATGGCGCTGAAGCGAACCTCTAGGGTAATGATTCTCTACTTGGACATGTGAAGTCCTCTTCCTTTTGCATATGGAACCCCCTCCCGCGAGTATGCGGTGAGCGTGAGGTTTGCCTTCGGGTAGATACGGTATATCCCCGTAGTTTTGCATTTAGACCCGGAATCGTAGTACGGGATAGGCATGATATGTGAAGCCCATCCGGACGGGTTGGTCTGGATTGGTGATGTTTATATGCTTTGTATGCCGGAGAAGACTCCGTGGTGATCGCGTAGAATTCGGAGTCGTGGGGTGTGCGGGTGACCACAGTGAGAGTACTGGTGGAAGTCACCAGGAAAACACCCGAAAAAGGGGGAAGAAACGATAGTCTGTCCCCTACCGTACGGCGGTAGATTTACCGCTGGCGATAGCTTCCAGCAAGCTATGCGTTTGTGAGGCCTGTCTCTGGGAGACCTGGGGACTTTGTTTGGAAAGAGAGCCTTTAGGGCCCAGCTTTATTAGGCCAAAGTGCCGAACAGGAAAGGCGAAGCCGACCAGCGCCTGCCGTTCGGCCATGAGTACTACGGTATTCGGAGATGGTATGGCGACTTGAGCAACAGAAAATGGTGGAGCTATACCTGCGTTATGTAGATTATGACATGAGAGCATCAGACAGTTGGGCTTTCGTCGGTGTCATAATGAGAGTCTCAGGCCAGGGGCCGTAAAGACTGAAATGCTCAAAATGACCGTCATGTCAAGGACCTCTGAATGATGGTGGTACCCGGGAAGTCCGGTACACTGATAATATACCCTGAGTGCACGGGGCAGTTGGCCAGCAGTTCCAACGTCTGTGTCAAATAGTGCTTAGTTTGTACGACATAATGCCTATATATGATAATGCTAATACCTGCAGGGAAGGAGCAACGCCTCCCCGAGTGAGGGGTGGGGTCGTTATAATTTGGTAAGCTAATGCTGACCGTTGCTTTGTTTTACCACCATGCGGTGGATTGCTCTGATGCAGGAACAGGTGAGTCTAGTGGCAAGCAGCGGGCTGGAGCCATTGAAGCCGTGTTGGCTCTTGAAGGCCAAAGCGAAGTGTTTTCTTTTAATACTGTCATGTGTGGATGGCCTGTGTGTACAACCTCGTGTTCGGCGACTGGATTCAGATGGGAAAACAGGCCAACTCAGACCCGCGCCAGTATAAGCGGGCGGATGGTCCCAGAGGAGCGGTTCGCTCTCTTCAGGGCTGAGAGGTCTTCTGGGCGAGTCAGCCCTTGTCCTCCTCTCTTAGGTGAGTCAGCTCCGAGTCGGCCCTAGCTCGCCTCTCCTAGGCGGGTCAGCCACTAGTCGGCCCCATCCCGCCTCTCCTAGGTGGGCCAGCCCTGGTTCGTCTCTCCTAGGAGGGCCAGCCCCGACACTCCTCTCTTAGGCGGGTCAGCCCTAGTCCGCCTCTCCTAGGCGGGCCAGCACTGGGTCAGCCCTGGTGCGCTTCTCCTAGGCAGGCTAGCCCCGAGTAAGCCCTTGTCCGCCTCTCCTAGGCAGGCCAGTCTCGAGCTAGCCCCGGCTCGCATCTCCTAGACGAGTCAGCCCCAGCTCGCCCCCACCTAGTGTGGTTACGGGTTGACCCGGGGGTTAGGAAACCCCTTCCCCGTGGGGACCAGAGGCCAAATTACTGGGATGACCCTGCAGGGGGTGCCAGTATCCGTCTAGAACAGCGGAGTTACGCTGTTAGCAGACCCCGTTGGGCTGCACATAGCTGTTCAGAACAGCGAGGGTTGGCTATTTGCAGGCCGTTTTCAGAAATCTATAAATAGAACCCAAAGGGTACCTCAGAGCACACGCTTACTTGTCTTCTATCTTGTTAGTGCTTTTTGAGGTACCTTAGCCTGACATTTAATTAATGAGGGGAATCGCTTAGTGATCTTCTAGGTGTGTGGTGGGTCCTCCGCGTCGGGCCCTTGGGTCAGTCCTGTGTCCTCTTTCTTTGTCCTTTTGCTTGTCCTTTTGCTTGCAGGAGAGAAGTAGGTGCGCGATCACCCCTTCCCCAAGGGTGAACTCCACAGAGACCGGTTTTTCGGTTTCAACATTCTGGTGTGGTTAGCGTGGAGCGTGGTCAACACAGAAAATCTTAGCGAGCTCAATGGTAAGAGAAAGGCAAGGATCGGACAAGTCTGATTCGCCACCCCCTCCCCCTCTCGCAACAATGGGGATGTTTGAGGACTTCAGGCAGGAAGTTCTCGGCTTGGTCAGATTCGCACTCGGTGCGCGTACCGAGTGCTCGACTCCAACGGTCCCTATTCTCGCGGCTCCAGCCCTCGGCGAGGATGCTCCCGGCAGGCGAGCTGGGAAAGAGGTCGCCGAGGAAGGGAGAGGCGGAGAGCTTCCAGGGTGGGTGGTCTTCCCCGGCTCAACAAGTGGCTGCAGGTTCGGCGAGATGGGGGTGTGAGACCCCCCAGCCCGCTTAGCAGGGGGAGGCAGCCCCTTCAGCGAGCTAGTTTCTTCCGCTCCAATTCCAGAGGGGTACAGGGAGCCCGAGATGTACTATTACATCGGGAAGGGAGACCCAGTCCAGCACGTCCAATGGTTTGAGGACATGATCTCGATCCGACAAATGTCGGATGGATTTAAGTGCAACCTCTTCGCCATCATCCTCAAGGAGAAGGCGAGAGAGTGGTTCCACTAGTTACCGACCAATTCCATCTACTTCTTCGAGGACCTGTGTCGGGGGTTCATGCTGAGGTTCACCACCTCCAAGAAGAGAAAAAAAGAGTCGGAGTCCCTGTTCCATATCAAGCAGGGGGTGAACGAGACCCTAGGGAGTTGCGTCGATCGCTTCTAGGAGGAGGTCACCCAAGTCAAAGAGATGCCGAGGCATACCCTGATGATGGTCTTCACCCTGGGGCTGCAGCAGGGTTTTTTTCCAGATGGAGCTGAAGAGGGTGCCGCCACTCTCCTATGAGTAGTTGATGGAGAGGGTGGCGAGAGAAGTTGACGGGGAGGCATAGAATCCGGAGTTTGCCCGAAAGTTAGCAAGGTGGGCTACGGAGGAGGAGAGGCCCGGAGGAGGCAAAGGTCAGGAGGAAAGGAGAGCCGAACCCCGGCAGAGGGAGCAGCAGCAGCAGTAGCCTAGGTGGGGCGTCAGGAGCCGAACCATCGGCTAGGTTTGAGGCCGGAGTGGCAAGATCAAGGGCCGAGGAGAGGTCATCATGGTGGGGATAACCACCAGAGAGGCCAGGGCAAGTTCTATCCTCCAGGCGGGAGGCAGGGCCAGAGGCCACCTCTCCCCGACCAGGAGCATGCTTTGGCGATAACCATGGGGGAGAGGAGGAGAGCAGCGTGGAGGAGAAGAAGGGAGGTTAGAGTGGAGCTTCCCTACTCTGAATTCCATCAAAAGGATGGGCACGCCACGGCCACGTGCTCGAAGTTCCTCGAGATGAGAGGAAACAGGGAGCAGTAACAGCAGCGAGACCGCCGAGAAGTGTGAATCGAGGAGGTCCTGCCTCGAGCAGAGGAGGACAAGTGTGAAGACCGGGCAAATGTGGGGACCCGGGGAGGGATCAGAATGATCCACGGGGGGTGGGAGTCGAGACTTCCCGAAAGGCAAGTCTCCATACCATGTACCGCAGGAGCGTCGGCTCCACATCCCAGACCCCACCCCCGGAAGGGAGAATTACCTTATCAGACAAGGATATGTCGTGTCATGAGGACCCCTTTTGCGATGCACTGGTCATCCAGACAACCATAGAAGATTTCACCGTCTCCCAGATCCTCATCGACAATGGGAGCTCGGTCAACATCATCTTCAAGAAGGCGTTCGACGCGATGAAGGTGGAGGCCAGGAGGGTGCTGGCCTCGGACGGGCCCCTGTTTTGCTTCTTAGGGGAGAGGAAGGAAGTCGAAGGAGGAGTGGGACTCTATGTCTCTCTGGGGGGGGCAGTCCCGCGCCTGCAAGTTCGTCATCGTGTACGCCCCCAGCAGCTACAGTGCCATCTTCGGGAGGCCCCTCATCAGCGCCTTTGTTTGGGTCGCCTCGTCCTTCCACCAGTGCCTGAAGTTTAATGCCGAGGGGGTCCAGGTCCGGGTCCGGGGAGACCCCAAGATAGCAAGGGAGTACTACGTCACGGCGATGAACTCCATCTCTTGGCTGGAGGGGGCTGAGGATATGGGACGGAGGATGGAGGAGGCGGAGTAGGAGGCCGGTGGAGAGGAGATAGAGGTGGAGGAGAGCCGCACCTAGGTGGAGGTGGATGAATAAGTTCAGGGGTCGGCCAAGGTGATATTCGTGGAGGAGGCTGGAGAGGAATTCCTCGCCCTAGGAGGGGGTACGTTTAATAATGGGGGAGCAGTCCTGCCTGGAAGCAGCAGAGGAGGTGGTGGAGATAGAGGTCCTCACCCTGGAAGGTTAGGTGGAGAAGGTTCGCGTCAGCGGGGGCCTGACCCCGGAGGCCCAGGGAAGGATGCTGGAGTGCATCCAGAAGAACGTGAACATCTTCGCCTGGAGCGCCGCGGAGATACCGGGGATCGATGCCGACGTGGCCTGCCATCGCCTCAACTAGGATCCGGAAGCTCACCCCGTCCTGCAGAAGAAGAGATCCACGGCGGACAGGTTGGCCGAGTCGATCAGGGATGAGGTAGCCAAGCTTCTCAAGGCTGGCTTTGTATCCGAAATCCAATACCCTGGCTGGATCTCCAATATAGTAATGGTTAAAAAAAGAGACGGTCGGTGGCGTATGTATATTGACTTTTCATTGCTTAATAAATCGTGTCCCAAGGATTGTTACCCTTGCCTCGGATCGACGCGTTGAATGACTCAGTCGTCAGTTTCCCTGTAATGAGTTTTTTAGATGCATTTTCAGGTTATTATCAGATCAGGATGCACCCCCCCCCCAACGTCAAAGATGTCTCCTTCATCACAGGGGTTGGGTGCTACTGCTATAAAATAGGGGTGTTCAAAAAGTCCGCCGGGCCCGGGCCTGAACCGGGCCTCCCAGGCCCGGGCTTTCCCTAATCGGGCCCGGGCCCTGAATATAGCCAGGCCGGGCCGGGCCGGGCACCTGGCTCCGGGAGGGGGCCTGCTAAGGCCCCCAGGGCCGGGCCGGGCCCAGGCTTAGCCCGGGCCTTATTTTTATTTAAAAAAATAATTTTTTTTTTAAAAAAATACGCGCTTTTTTGAGCTGCGTCTTTTAGGTGTATTTTCGAGAAAAGTGTTCAACATGAAAGTTGTACATCTCGATGATATATACAACTTTCATGTTGAACACTTTTTGATTTGAAGCCGTTTAGTCCCCCGATTTGGCCCCCGAAAAAAATCACGCGGAACATTTGAAAGTTCCGCGTGATTTTTTTCGGGGGCCAAATCGGGGGCCTAAACGGTTTAAAATCAAAAAGTGTTCAACATGAAAGTTGTAGATATCGTCGAGATCTACAACTTTCATGTTGAACACTTCTCCTGAAAATGGCCCTAAAAGACGCAGTTTTAAAAGGCGCGTAGGAGGCATGCCCGGGCTTTGCCCGGCCCGGCCCCGGGCTTAGCCCGGGCCTAGAAACCGGGCTTTGACCAGCCCAGGCCGGGCACCGGGCCGGGCATTGGCCTTATACTGGGTCCCGGAAGGGCCCCATGGCCCGACCTGGGCCCGAGCCTGGCTTGGCCCGGGACCGGGCCTACCGGGCTTTTCACCGGGCCGGGCCGGGCCGTTGAGCCCGATTTTTTTGGACACCCCTACTATAAAATGATGCCCTTTGGGCTAAAGAATGCAGGTGCAACCTATCAGAAGATGATGGACAGGGTCTTCCGAGAGCAAAGGGGGAGGAACTTGGAAGTGTATGTGGACAACCTCATGATCAAGAGAAGGGATGTCGACTCTCACCTCCAGTACTTAGAGGAAACCTTCGTCACCCTGCGCGAGTATAAGATAAGGCTTAACCCCCTGAAGTATGTCTTCGGGACGAGTATGGGGGAAGTTCTTAGGTCATCTTCTTACCCCAGCAGGTGTAGAGCCCAATCCTGATAAGGTCTGAGTAATCATAGAGCTGGGATAACCTCGGAATGCTAAAGAGGTGCAGTAGTTGACGGGGAAGCTGGCAGGGCTGAGCAAGTTCCTCTCCCAGGCTGGAGAGAAGTGCTCTCCCTTCTTCAAGACTTTGAGGGGAGGCCAAAAGTTCGAGTGGACCTCAGAGTGCGAGGAGGCATTCCAGGCCCTGAAGAGGCAGATGACTCAGGCCCCCCTACTTTAAGGTCCAAAGGAGGGGGAAGACTTGTCTCTGTACCTAGGGGTCGGAGCGGAGGCCCTGAGCTCTGTCCTGGTTCGAGAAAAGGGGAAGAAGCAGCTATCCATATATTATGTGAGTCGGGTGTTGAGGAAGGCCGAGCTTCGTTATCCCATCTTAGAAAAGCTATCCTTCGCACTAGTCATCTCGGCTCGGAGGCTCCGGCCTTACTTCCAAGCACACTCGATATGAGTGGTGACTGACCACCCCCTCCACAACATCTTCGAGGGGGTGAAGAATTCGGGAAGATTGGCTAAGTGGTCGGTGGAGCTGAGCGAGTTCAATATCTCCTTCGTCCCCTGCCTCTCGATCAAGGCCCAAGCAAGGGCCGACTTCCCGGCTGACTACGTGGTCGAGGTGGCAGAGTCAGAACTCGCTCGCCCCATTCCTTGAATGGTGATGGTGGATGCCGCTTCAGGGAGGCATTCCCTGGGGGTAGGGGTGATCTTGGAAAGCCCTCAGGGAACAAGGATCGAGCAAACAGTGGTGGTGCACTTTCCCATCACCAATAATCAAGCCGAGTACGAGGCGGTAATCGTAGGGCTCCGCCTAGCCAGGGAGCTGGGGGTGCATGATGTGGAGATCCTCACTGACTCTATGGTGGTAGCTTCCCAGATCAACGGGGAGTTTGAGGCAAGGGAACCAACTCTATAATTATACTTGGCAAAGGTGAAGAGGGTCATCGGTACGTTCCAGACTTTTTCCATCCGGCACGTGCCCAGGGAGGAGAATGAGCAAGTAGATCAACTGGCGAAGCATTGTCCCCGGGTGGGAGGGGGGGTACCATAACTGACCTGTTCCACACCTCCATCGAGGAGAGAGATCTAATGGAGGTAGATCATCACCCCTCGTGGATGGATCTGTTCACAACCTTCCTCTCCACCGGGGAATATCCCAAAGGGATGGACAAGAAGAAGTTCAAGTACAAGTCGACATATTATCTTATGCGAGATGGGCAGCTGTACCGGAAGACCCTCTCGGGAATGTTGGGGCGTTGCGTGACTGAGAGAGAGGTTCGAGGATTTTGGAGGAAATCCACTCCGAAGAGTGTGGGAGCCATTCTGGGAGTCGGACCCTAAAAGGAAGAATTATCAGGCAGGGGTACTTTTGGCCGACCTTGAGCCATGATGTTGCGGAGTTCACAAGGAAGTGTGGCAAGTGCCAGCTATTCGCCCCCCTTCAACTGCAGCCAGCTCAACACATCAGGAGCATCACAGCACCCTAGCCATTTGCAATCTGGGGAATAGACCTGGTCAGGCCCTTCCCCCAGGACAGCGGGCAGAGAAGGTTTCTACTAGTCATGATCGATTATTTCTCTAAGTGGTTGGAAATTAAGGCGTTGGCCAAGGTAACCTCTTAGGTCATCAGGAACTTTGTGTGGGGGAGATAATCTGCCGTCACGGGTTGCCCCAAGCCATTGTCACGGACAATGGGCCTCAGTTCGCTAGAGCCGAATTCATCAGCTTTCTTGGGCAGCTCGGAATAGACCTCAGGTTCGCCTCGGTTCATCACCCCAGGAGCAATGGGCAGGTGGAGGCGGCAAACAAGATCATCGTCAACCTCCTCAAGAAGAAGGTGGAGAACCTGAGAGGAAGCTGGGTGGAACAACTCCCTTCGGTCCTCTGGGCTCTTAGGACCACACTCAATACGGCCACGGGAGAGACTCCCTTTAAACTCTCCCATGGGTGCGAAGCAGTACTCCTAGTGGAGTTTGAGGTCCGGGTGCCTCGGGTTGTCGAGGCAGGGGAAGATAGGGAGGAATGGAGAGCTGAGAATGAGGAGGAGTTGTGGCTCTCCCTTGACATGGTGGAAGAGCTGCACGACCTCTCCGCCGTCTGATAGGAGCAGGTGAAGAGGAGGATGGCTAAGTACTTCGACAAGTATGTCAGGATCAAGCAGTTCGCAGAGGGGGACTTGGTTCTGAGAAAGGTGGATGTCGCAGGAAGGTCAGCCTACGTGGGGAAACTCAATCTCAACTAGGAGGGTCCATACATTGTACAGGAAGCACTTAAATCAGGAGGGTACCGCCTCCGGAATGTGGGGGGCGAGACCCTAAGTCTCACCTGGAGTGGTGATGACTTAAAATATTTTTTCCCCTAAGTCATGTAAGTGGCATCCCATTTTCTAATAAAGCTTCTTTTGATGAACTTATGCCCATGCGATGAATAATGCAAATGTTAGTCTACTCAGACCCCGAGCAGATCCCGCTGCCAGGATCCCATCAAGCAGGTAGGTTGGATGTCACTCGGAGGAGTCTACCCAGACCCCGAGCAGATCCCGCTGCCAGGCTCCCACCAAGCTGGCAGGGCTGGATATCACTCGGAGGAGTCTACTCAACTCAGACCCTTAGCAGATCCCACTGCCAGGCTCCCATCAAGTTGGAAGGGCTGGATGTCACTCAGAGGAGTCTGCCCAAATCCCAAGCAGATCCCGCTGCCAGGCTCCCATCAAGCTATCAGGGCTGGATGTCACTCAGAGGAGTCTACCCAGACCCCAAGCAGATCCCGCTGCCAGACTCCCACCAAGCTGGCAGGGCTGGATGTCACTCGGAGGAGTCTACTAAACTAAGACCCCGAGCAGATCCCGCTGCCAGGCTCCTATCAAGATGGCAGGGCTGGATGTCACTCGGAGGAGTCTACCCAGACCCCAAGTAGATATCGTTGTCAGGCTCCCATCAAGCTGGCAGGGCTGGATATCACTCGGAGGAGTCTACTCAGACCCCGAGCAGATCCCGCTGCCAGGCTCCCATAAAGCTGGCAGGGATGGATGTCACTTGGAGGAGTCTACCCAGACCCCGAGCAGATCCCGCTGGCAGGGACGGATGTCACTCGGAGGAGTCTACCCAGACCCCGAGAAGATCCCGCTGCTAGGCTCCCACCAAGCTGGTAGGGCTGGATGTCACTCGGAGGAGTCTACTCAACTCAGACCCTGAGCAGATCCCGATGTCAGGCTCCCATCAAGCTGCCAGGGCTGGATGTCACTCGGAGGAGTCTACCCAGACCCCGAGCAGATCCCGTTGTCAGGCTCCCACCAAGCTGGCAAGGTTGGATGTCACTCGGAGGAGTCTACTCAACTGAGACCCCGAGAAGATCCTGCTGTCAGGCTCCCATCAAGCTGACAGGGCTGGATGTTACTCGGAGGAGTCCACCTAGACCCCGAGTAGATCCCAATGTCAGGCTCCCATCAAGCTGGAAGGGCTTGATGTCACTCGGAGGAGTCTACCCAAACCCCGAGCAGATCCCGTTGTTAGGCTCCCACCAAGCTGGCAGGGCTGGATGTCACTCGGAGGTGTCTACTCAACTCAGACCCCGAACAGATCCCGCTGGCAGGCTCTCATCAAGCTGGCAGGGCTGGATGTCACTCGTAGGAGTCTATCAAGACCCCGTGCAGATCCCACTTCCAAGCTCCCACCAAGCTGGCAGGGCTGGATGTCACTCAGAGGAGTCTACTAAACTCAGACCCCGAGCAGATCCCACTGCCAAGCTCCCATAAAGCTGGCAGGAATGGATGTCACACAGAGGAGTCTACCAAGACCCCGAGCAGATCCCGCTGCCAGGCTCCCATCAAGCTGGAAGGGTTGGATGTCACTCGGAGGAGTCTACTCAGACCCCAAGCAGATCCCGCTGCCAGGCTCCCATCAAGCTGGCAGGGCTGGATGTCACTCGGATTCTACCCAGACCCCGAGCAGATCCCGCTGTCAGGCTCCCACCAAGCTGGCAGGGCTGGATGTAACTCAGAGGAGTCAACTCAACTCAGACCCCGAGATCCCGCTGTAAGGCTCCCATCAAGCTTGCAGGGCTGGATGTCACTCGGAGGAGTCTACCCAGACCCCGAGCAAATCCCGCTGTCAGGCTCCCACCAAGCTGGCAGGGCTGGATGTCACTCGGAGGAGTCTACTCAACTCAGACCCCGAGCAGATCCCGCTGTCTGGCTCCCATCAAACTGGCAGAGCTGGATATCACTCGGAGGAGTCCACCCAGACCCCGAGCAGATCCCGCTGCCAGGCTCTCATCAAGCTGACAGGGCTGGATGTCACTCAGAGGAGTCTACCCAGACCCCGAGCAGATCCAGCTGTCAAGCTCCCACCAAGCTAGCAGGGCTGGATGTCACTCGGAGGAGTGTACTCAACTCATACCCCGAGCAGATCCCGCTGTCAAGCTCCCATCAAGCTGGCAGGGTTGGATGTCACTCAGAGGAGTCTATCTAGACCCTGAGCAGATCTCGCTGCCAGGCTCCCATCAAGCTGGCAGGGCTGGATGTCATTCGAAGGAGTCTACCCAGACCCCGAGCAGATCCCCTACCATGCTCCCACCAAGCTGGCAGGGCTAGATGTCACTCGGAGGAGTCTACTCAGACCCCGAGCAGATCCCGCTGCCAGACTCCCATCAAGCTGGCAGGGCTGGATGTCACTCGGAGGAGTCTATCTAGACCCCGAGCAGATCACGCTGCCAGGCTCCCATCAAGTTGGCGGGGTTGGATGTCACTCTGGAAATCCACTAGGGTCCCTTCCCCGCTGTCTGGCAAAAACGGCAAGTCTTGGTGGACACGGCGCCTAAGGGGGGAAGCTAAACGTTCACGTTACGAAGACGAAGGCCGCGGGACAACCGAGACGGTTTCGACAGGCCGGCGGGCTATGAACGTCAACTCTTGCCTTTAGTATGGCAAGCCCCCGGGGAAAGGGTCCCGGCGGCGAAAACTCGGTCGCGTCGAGGCCCCTGGGGCTGGCCCGCGTAGAGCCAGGCGGTAAGGGCGCGAGATGAGTCATCTCCCCTACTCCGCGCCGCGAATGGTATGGCGGGCCCGCGCGGAGGACGCGGGTCACCGACTCGTGGTACAGTTAACTATCTTTCCTATCGCTATTTAGCCTAAGTCCAAGTCTGGAACGAACAGGCGACCTAACTTGCAAAGCCACAACAGATCCGAAGATACAAAACTAATTGTGAGTATAAGAAAGCGAAAGCATTCACATCATAAAGGCAAAGTATAGAAACAGTTTTAAGTACATTGGAATCGATCAAAAATTTTGGTTATTACAAAATCCCAGTTCTCAGCCCGTGCCCCCACTACAACAAAAGCAATTTTAGGTGAGGCGCGAGTTTTCGGCGGGGCTAGCCCCGAACGACGAGCCCCATATATGCGGTGGTAGGGAACGTCGCCCGGCTTCGGTACCGGAAGGAATAATTTTGGTACCACGTCGCTCGCCGAAAGATTGACGCCCTCGCTCTTGATCAGGTCGGCCCGCCGCAGCGTCTGGAGGGTATACTTCGCCGCACTGGTGGTGTTCTTCTGCATTATGACTTCGAGGTCGTACTCGCTATAGTGCGCAAGTTGACAGCCGCTGCTAGACGGCAGCAGAGCGGTTGCAGCGGCCTCCAACGCGCCCACACGCGCCTGCAGTGCCTCTTTCTCCTGCTTGACGGTGGCGATCTCGATGCCCATCCTGCTGGCCGTCGCCACGTCCTGCGAGAAGAAGGGCGACTGAGACGAGTGTGAGAAAAGGTAATAGAGAATTGGTGCGAGTTGAGGGATATACCCCCCCCCCCAGGTACTGAGCAAGGGCCTCTTCGGTTGCGTCGGCTCGCTTTCTCTGGTCATCCGCCTCCCCTTGGGCGAGTTTGCTAGCCGCCTCCTTCTCGTCCACCAGCTTCTTAAGCGAGGAGACGTTCTTCTCCGATCGGAGGCATCGTCGGTTGACCATGTGGGACAGCTCGAGGCTTTGGAATTGGGCCCGCGCGCTTTTGTGAATCAGCACCCGCGTGTCGTCCTCATCGTAGATAGCGGCATCTTCCAGGGCGTAGAGGTCGAACGAGAGGTTGTAAGCCTCTCTGCCAATAGTGTCCTGCTCCACCCAACTCGGCAGCAGCGAGGAGATGAAGACTCACTTCGTCTCCTTATCTCATTGAAGGAGCGGGACGCCGAGCTCATCTGGAGGTCCCTCGCTGTAGCCAAAATTGCGGTGCCCTCTTGGCACCGGCTTCGCGGCGGGCTGACCCCCTTCCTGCAGCCCATAGGTGTCAGTCTCCCCGACGAGAGAGCCGTCGGCCGGAGGGCCCGCGGCGAGATCCCCGGATGGCTGGCCCACTGGGGCCTTGCCCTTCTCGCGAGTCGAGGGAGGCGCACCGCCTGCTTTCTTCGATTTCTTGGGCGGTGGTAGAGCCTAAGGTTGCTCGCGACTGTGTCGCTTTGGGGCTGCAGGGACCGTAACCTCGCGGTGAGCGGAGGCTGCCGCCTCGGCCCGGGCAAGCCCGCTGGAAGCGAGTCGCACGCTCTCACAAGGGGGTGTAGAGGGATGTCGTGCTCACATGTGAGAAGAATAACTCTTATAGAATGTGAAGGACATATATAAAGGCAGAAGCGCGAACCGCTTACCTTCCCCGGGCGGGATGGGGACGAGGTCGTCCAGGTTCCTGCGGAGGAAGGCCACTTCAAAGTTCTTCCAGACAAAGAACCCGAACAGCTCCACTTCATGGCCCCCCCAGGCTCGGGGGCGGTAGCTCGCCTCACTGAGTTGGATTGGTGAGAAGGGTATGTTGCCGAAGTCCCCCTTGACGAAAATGAACTTCTTGAGCCAGTTGTGGCTCTTGTTGACGGTCTCCCGCACCTTCACCTGGCTGCTGGCGAAGCAGGCGGTCCCGTCCTTGTTCGCCCGGAAGTAAAACAGCTTGCGGAAGACCGCGAGGCTGAATTCGATCCTCTCTTCCCGCGAGAAGCAAGCGAACCCGACCACTACTGCGATGGAGTTGGGGGTCATCTGTCCGGGGACAACCCCGAAGTACTTGAAAATCTGGCGGACTTCCGGCCATAGGGGCAGCCAGAGGCCCGCCTCAAAATGAGTCGTGGGGAGCACAAGCTCATCCACAGAAAGGTCGTTGATCCGCTCTCCTTTCCCAGGCTGCCTCGCAACAAAACCTGGCGGCACGAAGCTACCTACGGCGTCAAGGAACTAGCGCTCGGTGATGGCATCTTGAGGAAAATCGTGTTCAGAGAAGGTCCAGACGCACTTTCTCCTCCCATCCGCCTCACGACTTCCGCCACCCATCTCTCAGAAATTTCGCCGAGCGGGACAAAGGGATTCTCGCAAGGTAAGAAGAGAGAAAGAAAGCATTAAATGTCATAGGTGAGAAGGTCGACAAGGCCTATTTATAGAATCGAATCGGGCGGGAAAACGTTCTGCTGGCGGGAAAAGTGCGGATAGCAAAATTAACCCTAACATTTCAACTTCCAAACCCGAATCAAGTTCATATCAGTTCGCCAACAGGCCGCGAATCCGCGGCCGAGAGCGGTTCTCAACCGCGTCCGCATAAGAAGCGAGCGTCCGCGAGGCGGACCCGCCGGGATCAGCTCATGAGTCGCCCAGATACGCGACCCGCGGGCGATCGACTCGCTCCCTCCAGAGCCATGTAGGCGGGCCAGGCGAGTCGACTCGGCAATTCCGAGCTCGCTCGAAAAAGAGTCGGGCGAACCAGAGCATCTCACCTGCGCCCCCAGAAAGTAAAAAACCAACACAGTAAAAGAAAAGTACAGCGAGTACTCGCCCATTAGCAGGCGAGAGCGGTCCTGATTTATTACAAGTTCAAATGTCCAAAACAGAAAGTTCACGGTACTACGCTTGTCGTTCCTTGCTTACGGAGACGAACCGGGCCCGACGACCAGCAGTGCGGAGGAGGCAGGAGGCTCAGTACTGAATCCACTTCCACCTGCCTCGCCTCTGCATTTCTGATCGGGGCGGCACGCGAGGATAATGGTACTCGCAAACCGCCGCTAGCTCTTCCTGAACCAGGTCGGCGTCCACCGTGATGTGCCTAAGCCGCTCCTCGGCTCGTGTGATATACACCCTCGGAGAGGTGACTCCGTCCTCATCGGTTGGTCGCCTCGCCCCCTCCAGAGCCGCTAATCTCTAATCCGTCGTGGCCTTGTCCTTCTCTACCCTGTTGAAAACTTCCTACAGCATTAGCGTGTTTTTCTGGAACTATCGCGTCACCTGCTTCTTTATCTTCTCGGCATCTAGCGGGTCCCCCAGGTATTCTGAAATGTGATCCGTATCAGGGGGAGGCGAGTACCCCTCGCTCATCTCAGCGTCGGAAGAAGAGATCGCATTATAACCTGCAGGAATAAGTCAGAGAGAGCAGACAATGGTAAGCGGGAAAGAGTGAAGAGCACACCCGGAGTCGGCACCTCGCCCGCACCGGCGGCTAGTTGAGAGGTACCCGACCGCCCCTGGAAAGTTTCTCCTCCAAGGTTGACAAAAGGCTTCCCTAGCCCAGGGGGCATCGGCGGCGGAGGCGTTGTAGGAAGGACATGCTTCTGGGCCAAGGGGATGACGACCCGATCATCTATCAGAAGGGCGGAATGCCCCGGTTCTCCCCCATCCTCGCGAGGCGTCTCCTGCAGAAATCAGAATCAGAAGGCCGAGCGACGACTTAGATAGAAGAATCACATACCTCAGGGGAGACCTCGGTACCGCCGGCCGAGCAGGACGCGGGGTCGACACGTGCATGAGACCGTCTGATGATCTTCCCTTTCTTTGGAATGAAAAGGGGGCCCGGCGACCCGCGCGCCAACCAAGGGGCGGCTCCAAGGGCCAACTCCCAAGTGCCTTCCCTTGCCGCCTCTAGGCGATCCCGCATCTCCTCGGACATAGACATCATTCAGCTACCGATCGCATGAGTCAGGGGGGGGCGGTATTTATTCCGAAGACCTTACTGTATATTTATAGCATGAAGATGGGCCCCACCAAAAGATTCCCTCTTGCTCAGCAGGGCTCTCACCGAACATGTGGGGTTGGATGTTTCTTTCCGAGCTTTTGCAAAGCTCACAAAGAGCGGGGATTATGTACAACCCTGTGTTCGATGACTGGATTCAGATGGGCAAACAGGCCAACTCCGACCCGCACCAGTATAAGCAGACGGATGGTCCCAAAGGAGCGGTTCGCTCTCTTCAGGGCCTGAGAGGCCTTCTGGGCGAGTCAGCCCTGGTCCGCCTCTTCTATGCGGGTCAGCCCCGAGTCGGCCCCAGCCCGCCTTTCCTAGGCGGGTCAGCTCCGAGTCGGCCCCAACCCGCCTCTCCTAGGCGAGCCAGCCCCGAGTCAGCACTGTTTCGCCTCTCCTAGGTGGGCCAGCCCCGAGTCGGCCCCGGCTCGCCTCTCCTAGGCGGGTCAGCCCTGGTCTGCCTCTCCTAGGCGGGCTAGCCCCGGGTCAGCCCTAGTCCGCCTCTCCTTGGCGGGTCAGCCCCGAGTCAGCCCTGGTCCGCCTCTCCTAGGCGGGCCAGTCTCGAGCCATCCCCGGCTCGCCTCTCCTAGACGGGTCAGCCCCAGCTCGCCCCTGCCCGGTGTGGTTGTGGGTTGACCCGGGGGTTAGGAAACCCCTTCCCCGTGGGAACCAGAGGCCAAATTACTGGGATGACCCTGCAAGGGGGTGCCAGTATCCGTCTAGAACAGCGGAGTTACGCTGTTGGCAGACCTCGTTGGGCTGCATATAGCTGTTCAGAACAGCGGGGGTTGGCTATTTGCAGACCATTTTCAGAAATCTATAAATATGACCCAAGGGGTATCTCAGAGCACACGCTTACTTGTCTTATAGCCTGTTAGTGCTTTCTGAGGTACCTTAGCCTGACATTTTGTTAAGGAGGGAAAGCGCTCAGTGATCTTCCGGATGTGTGGTGGGTCCTCCGCGTCGGGCCCTTGGGTCAGTCCTTTGTCCTCTTTCTTTGTCCTTTTGCTTGTCCTTTTGCTTGCAGGAGAGAAGTAGGTGAGCGATCACCCCTTCCCCAAGGATGAACTCTATAGAGACCGATTTTTCGATTTCAACACTAGGAGCCGAAGTATGTAAAACACTTTTGTTAAGTAAACTATTGTAAGGTCATAAGGCCAAATCTTGGGTGTATGTTATTTCATTCCTAACGTGACTGTAGTGGGCATTCATGCTTTGGTCTTTGGGTTCTTATAACTGTTTTAAAAAACTTCCTCTAGAATGCTCTGAGGTAGGATGTGTGTTCCTTTGGCAGTAATTTGGTATTAATACGTAACTCCACTAACTGTCCGCTGTATATGGTGTGGGGCCCCGGCCTGACCTTCTGTTATATTCCATGTGACGAATGGGGGTGTTACACGATCGTCGGAAGGGAGGGAAAGTAAAAATCCCCGTGGATAAGCTTCATTCTGCTGGAGCCCTTCTGCTTGTCTTCGGCGGGAGAAGTCCGGAAGGGGGCAACCGTCGGAAGGGAGGGAAAGTAAAAAACGGGAGAGGGAAAGTAAAATATGAGGTGAGCCCGGATATTTAAATACTCATGAATTTTCCCTACGTTAAACACAAGGTAAATTTTCCCTATATACACGCGAGTTACGATCCAACCTCACTTTGTGGAAGTTCAACGGTGATAAGTTTATTTTGTTAGAAATTTAGATGAAGCGCGTAGGTCACAATCATTCGCGAAATGAGATAAAAAAAATTAAACAAGTAAATATGGCATATGCGAGCAGGATCGACATAAACATAAATAATTAATTCCTACGGTATAGTATGATCAACAGTAAAATTAATCACTTGTAAATTTTATGCGATCAATTTGATATGAAGACAAGTGAAATGAAATATGATATGCTATTAAAAATTAAATGCGTAGAACAAAATTAAATTGGCATACCATTCTTGGACTCTGCCTTGTGTCGCATTGTTGCCGACATTTTAAACAATGTGCTCGAATTTCTCCTTCTTGTAATATTTGTTGTACTTGATGAAGAAGTAGACATACACAATAAATATTTCAACTTTAATTATCTGATTTAGTCAAATCAGATAGATAAGCCTTCTCTTATAATTAATTAATAAAGTCACTGTTTGTCTTCCTTAATTTTCAGAAGTTGACCAATACAAGATATTCAAAACTCCTGCTTGAAAAAATTTGGGCTTTCACTTATTTCGGAACAGAGTCATGAAAGAAATAGTGGCTATCTTCAACATCAAAATGGACGCTCTTTTTGCAGCCCAAATAATGCAGATTTCTCCTTACTTTGTTACAGAGCAGCAAAACGTTGGAGACGAAAAACACTGACTTCGAAAAACACTGGACCTTAATTACGGTCAGATTCATGCGGTCGTAACCGCCTGACCGGTGAAAATAAGTCCCCCCAAACGGAGGCTAAATCGCTGAAACTTCCGTTCGTTTTCGCCGGGGCTTCAACCAGAGAGGAACAGTTTCTGTAATTTGGGAAAGGGCACAATAACCGTAGTTTCCTTCGCTCCTATTCACGCGTTTGGAAGAATGAAGTAGTTCATTAATTTATGACCGGCTCCTCATTACCCTTTATAGGAATGGTGAGGATCATTGAAAGGTGAATTACCAAAATACCCTTCAATATATATTAATATTCATTTCATCTCAAAATATTAAGTGAATACATGAAATGAATTTGGTCATTCCTCAACGTGCCAGAAGCGAGATCAAACACTTGCAACTTAAGGCCGAAATTGTCTAGCCCGCCTATATTTTGACAACTCGCGCAAAATAAACTTGACACACGCTCGCGGAAGAAATAATGAACTCGAACTAACGCACACACTTGATCGAGACGACTCGATTGAATTAGTCCACTCATAATTAAGAAAACTCTCATATTTAATTCATATGCAATCATTAACTTTATCCAAAGTTTTCATATATTAACAAAACGATGCATATATAAACTACGAAATAATAAATGCTTGAATTTGGATTTTGCTCATGAAAATCCTAAATCATGGCCTTAACTCTTACAATGGGGCAGATGTTCATATCATTCATCGGCGAAGAACGGGGATACCGACATCACTCAGGATCATATCAACGCAAAAACAGAAGGCCGACCGGGCTCCACCAACTTCATCGCCTCCGCCAACTTCATTTCTTTTGGATGCAAGTAAGAAGACATTTTAAATCTTAAAATACCATACCTTCAAATCTCTTTGAGAGGCCCTAAATTTAGTAAACTCAATGAAATCTTTGACTACAAGAAGAAAAAAGAACATTTCAAAAGGAAAAAAAACCCATAATATAAACTTGTGGTATCCAACTATGCAGTATTGTATCTAACGCGTTAAGTATCTGACATGGGGAGTAGGTTCATGGTTTAGGATTTTAGGGTTGATCTTTGAATATTGAAAAGAATTGGCTTGTTCGAAAAAAAAATTGTTCTTTGGAAGGTCTATCTTGTGTCTGATACTGCATGATTCCACTCCATAAGAACTCCGAATCATTTTTCTTGAAGCTCATCCTCTTTATGAGAAATGATCCGTTTTCCCCTAAATGGCCTAGTCCAATAAGAAAATCCAAATTCAGTACACGCTTCTACACTCACTACACACTTCTACACACACTGACACTCATATAAGAGAGAGAGAGATGCAATGAAGTGCCACATGAATTCTATGATAATAGCGTTTTTGACCAAACTCACCAGCACCAGAGCAAATAAGCCTCGCCAAAAGAAGCCTTAATTTGAAAAATGAGCCCATATCATTTATGAAACATAATTAAAAATAAAAGATAGCCTCTTCCATGTTCCAAGGGTTTCAATAAATACTCACTGCACACAAACTGAAGTGTTAAAAAAACAAGAATATTGATACAAAGCACCAGCTCAAGCAGCCACACCACTAACTTAATTATGCGCATCTGAATTACGCGAATATGAGAGATCCAAGGATCGCCAACATGGATGTCCTGAGTAGTGCGGAAGGAGCGCTCAATATCCGAGGGACGCCCGAAGGTTGCGCCGTCGGAGTAACATTTCCTTGATTTGGTGGAGGCGCCGGAGTCGACGGATTTAGGGGACTCACAGGAGGCAAAGGCGGTTCAGCCACATCATTGTCTTCAAGCAGCGGCATAGGAGGCAGAGCTGGAGGCTGTGCCTGTGCTATGATAAGCTGCTTCAGACCGCCAACCTGAACAGGCTGCATGTAGCCCGGCAAATTAGTCCCTAAATTCCTACATGAATTTCCTGCACACAAAACCAAATACCAAATTTATTTATGTATATACTACATTTTACATCATATATACATGCAGATGAATCACGAACGCTTGTTGTGTGGTTTATAGAGTAAGATAAATAGAAGCAGTTCATATGATTTGGGCGTGCGCACATAGGGACTGCGGTGATAAAAGATGGAACGAGAGTTTATTCCAAATTTAAGGAAAGACAAATTTATGGGAGAAACTGATGTAGATGGGCCAAGTGCATGAGAGGCATTCCAACTACATAGCTATAGGCTTCATTTGGCCTAACTACATAGCTATACGTTTGGGACGGCTTATTTGCTCCGACGAGTTCGGTCAAAAACGCCATTATCATAGAATGTATGCTTGGCAAGACAAAGGTTATGACCGCTACCAAGAAAATAAACTAGTTTTGAGCATAAAATGCATGAATTTTTTTAGGTGAGGTCGGGCGTTCACGAACAACAGTTCATAACCACCGCGATCACAACCTCCACCACCGCGCCAAACGAAGCCATATTAATAAAATGTGTTTATCCCAAACTCGGGGGGCAAGGGTCATTAGCACCTCATAAACCTGGCCAATTCTGGGCCAAGTTACATGGGTGAGTACATGGGCTCATGTTGATGCATTAACATAGTAGGTTACATTCTGTTAGTCTTGCATATTTTTACTTTTACGAGTAACTTAACTTCATTGAGTTTATGCATACAGATTTATATTTTAAAGGTCATGTATGGGGTGACATGTAACTTTTGACTGATAGTTATAGGTCCATATCATATATCCCGTAAACCTTCATTAATCATACTTAAAAATCCTTTTATTTTTATATTTTTGACAATTTCAACACCCACATAATCACTAGACTTCCACATCACCTTCTTTGATTTGCCTTCTCATCTTGGACCATGGCCACTTTACCCCCTCATATAATCTCCAGTCCCCCCAGGACCTCAAACACACTTATTAACAGGCCACCTCATGCAATCTCTCAATAGTCCATCACTCACATAGTGAAATTATAACCCTCCCATAACCAGCAATTTCGGAAATTCAACCACCTAGGACCACGTAAGGGAGGAGAGGGGCACACAGGGGAAGGGGTAGGAAGCAAGGGAGGAAAAGTGTGAGTGGGAAGTGGGAACAACCAGACGTGGGAGAGCATTGGGAGATATGGCACGTGTAACCTTTGTGTATGAGAGTACCAAACAAAGATGTACTTGGTAGCACAAGGAGCCAACTTATCAATAGGAGGTCCGGGGTAATGGACAAAACATGCACATCCAAATACCTGAGGAGGGGGGTGAAGGGATTGTGGTGGATGGGTACAAAACGGAGAAGAGAAGCAAAGTTGAGGATGGTCCACGACATTCGATTGATTAAATAGTACGCAGTGGAAACATCAACGTGTCAATTCTGCTTTGGAACGTCCATTTGGAACATCAGGGAACGAGCAACCTCTAGAAGGCGGCGGTTCTTCCGCTCGGCGACACCATTTTGTTGTGGTGTATAAGCACAAGATGTCTGACAGAAAATGCCGAGGAGGTTACACCTGTCTTGAAATTCGCGACTGGTATACTCACGAGAATTATCAGTGCAAATAATTTTAATAGTGCTTGAGAATTGAGTACGAGTTTCAGCGATGAAGAAGCGAAAGAACAACAACAACTTAGAGCGATCATGCAGTAAGTATAACCAGGTGACTCGAGAATGATCATTAATAAAGGTTAGAAAGTACCGATAGTGAGACAAACTGATAGTTTTATATGGACCCCAAATGTCTGAGTGAACCAAGTTAAAGGAAGCAGAGCTTCGAGAACAATTAGAGGGAAGGTAGATCGATGTTGTTTGTCATAAATGTAAGTTCCAAAATGAAACTCAGTAAACAAAAAATCAGGAAGAGCTTTTCAGAGGATAGTAAGAGGAGAGTGACCAAGACGATGACGCCAATCAATGACGCCGCGCTCGTCGATCCTGCACCATAAAAGAAGATGAGGTAAAAGTAATGGAACAGTCATGCTCTTGAGTAAAACAACTGACAGAGATAAGATTAAAGGCAGAGTAAGGGACATGAAGAATAGATTGTAAAGAAGGGAGGGAGTCACAACATCTCCACATCCACAAACAGGGGTGGTAGCGTCATTCGCAACTGCGATAGATTTGGCAACAGGGACATCCGTGTAGCGAGAGGGCTTTTGTAGAGAAACATGATTGATGGATCCGTAGCCCATAATCCAAGAGGAGCCAAAAGAGAAAGAAGTGAGTCTGACATGGAAGGAAAAGGCCACTGGGGCAGATGGGCAATTAAGCAGTGCACGCAGTTGTTTAAGTTCATCCTGCAAGATATCTAGTTCAGCACGGGAACCATTGGAGGAAGGCTGAATTGCAAAGCGGAGAAGCAATGTTGGAGTTAGAGCAGCGGGAACCAGACTAAAGCAGCTGCGATCAGAAGGATTAAAGGCAGTGACAAGCCCGTAAAACAAGGTCGCGAGCACAACGAGCAGAGAGGGAAAGCTGAAACTCTTTGTTTCAAAAGTAGCTAAAACCTAGAGGTGGGTGAATAGGTTTTTAAGTCTTTTGTGACTATTTTAGTTTGGTGAGTTGAGTGATTTACTTTATGTTAGCTTTCAAGAATTGACACAAGCACACCAGTATTTATAATGGTTCCCCAAGGTATGGGTACATCCACTTTCCCTCCCACCTTTCAATTAGTGTGTTAGACAAGGCAATCTCTACCAAGACTCGGCTCAATGAGCTTACAACACAGATCCCTCAGGATCTCTCAGACTCCTCCAAGTCCCACCTCAGGCCCAAGGCCCTACACTCTGAGATAAAATCTCCTACAGCACAGTGATAATTCTGATCACCTACCTCAGACTTAATCCAAAGTCCTACACTCAGGCTAGGAGGATAACCCTACACTCAGATCCACCACAGGATCCTACCTCAAAGAATAAATCTCCTACCTCAGACACAGAGACCCTACCTCAGATCCACAGAAAGATCATGCAACTCGGCCTTTATATTTCAGGCTTACAACTCAGATCAAGAATGATCCTACAGAAAAAGTGAGTTTGTTGTTGATGACTTGCTCCAGAGAAAGTGTTCTCTGAGCCTTCTCTCTGGACTGAGTGAGCTCAGCCCAACTTCTTCACCGCACCAAGGAAGTAGATCTTCAGGTTGGTTCAACTTGTGCTGAAAAGAATCTCAGAAACTGGAGCTTCTGAACTAGCTGATGAAGACAAAATGATATTGTTATGCTTTATTTCTTCAATCAGCCAACCTAGTCTGAAGTTTTTAGACTTGTTGTTGAACACCAGTTGCAGAGCTCTTCTGCTTCATTTTTCTGGAAGAAGATGATCCAGAAATCTTTTTCTCCAAAAGTCAAAAAGCGCTTTTTAAATTCTCGGAATTCTCCTTTTATTTCCCGTAAATCTAACGGCTCTATGCGTAGTGTGGACCCATGGAATGGGCAACTGCAGCACAACTTTTGCATTAACTGTAGTACAAAAGGCAAGTGACGTCTTTTGTCTTCTAGTATGCAAAACCCGCGATATTTGAATTTCTGCCGATGTCAGTATGACTCAGCTCCTGTGGACTTAGCAAATTCCAGACAATCTACACAGGCGTTGAGTGAAGTCTTGTCACTCAACGCAAAAGTACTTAGCTGAATTCTGCATCTTCAGACGTTGGACTTTTATAGTTTAACAGTTAAGGCGTTGAGTGACCCTTCATCACTCAACGCTTCTGGACTTAATTGAAATTTCTCTGCATGAAGGCGTTGAGTGCAGCTTTTTCACTTAACGCTGCTGTGCTTAGCCTGACTTCTTGATGAGGCGTTGAGTGTCTGTCTTTACTCAACGCTTTTATACTTAAACAAAATTTCTGTTGAGTAGGCGTTGAGTGAACTGTCTTCATTCAACGCTTCTGAACTTAGTCAGACTTCTTGTCTGCACCACTGAGGCTTTGACTGCTTGAGCTTCTGTCAATGCTTTTAGCCTCTTGGCGTTGAGTGAACTGCCTTCACTCAACTTTTCTGGACATAGCCAAATTTCTTGTCTGTTAGCATCTTGTCTTGACTCAGATTACCTATCAAATCAGTGCAACAGAGAACAACCTGCATACATTGAACTTAGAGCATGCATCAAATACATTCATGTGTATATCATTGACTTGTGGGCCTTCTTTAAATCCAGGACATTGTGATTAATGGACCCAACAAGCACCACGATCACGTGAGCACCACGATTACGTGAGCACCACGATTACGCAAGCACATCGAGCAACAAATCACGTGAGCACATAGCAACAACTGTGGAGAACACATCAAGAAGCAATGAAGTGATCACGCAAGTAGATCGAGTGATCACCACAATCATGTGAAACAAGGGAGCCTGACACACCACGTGAATGCAACAGATAGGCATTAGTTCAGCGGGCTAAGGCGCAGGAGCAAAAGGCCTCAAAGATCGCAAAGGAGAACACAGTTGCAGATTGCAGCGATCGCAACGGGCTCAGGAGGAGGAGCGATCTGAGAGGACGGAGCAGGAGGAGCTCGATAGTCGCAGTAGCCGCGGGCGAGTGGACACAGGAGTGGCGAGCACAGTCATAGAGGACGCGGTCTCAGGAGCCACGGTCTCAACTAGTACAAAGGGAACCGCAGCTTCTGCGGGTACGAGTCAGCAGTGAAGGCGCCAATCGAACGTCCTAACCGAGCTTATAAATCCAGAGGGGATGCAAAAAAAAAATTGGCCAGAATTCTAGACGGGAGGCATAGTGAGGCGTGATCATGTGGTTAGGATATACTGGGGATTGACGAAACAGACGTGAGCAAGGCTCAAATGTGGGAGGTTCAAATCGATTAGATCAGTTGCTCTGATACCATGTAAAAAGTCGAGAAATAAAATATTATTTTTGTGTTTCCATTACATTCTCATGTACAACTACACTCTATATATAGGGAGAAAGACTATAAACAAGCTCCCAATACACAATGTGAGACTAATAAACAAAGAGAACAATATGAGCCTTAGCATGGGCCCAATTCATAAACAAAGGATAATGACTATTTTATGGACTTTGATTATTTATTCTTCAATAATTATAAAGGAAGTAAGCAGGCTAGAAGAGTGAACCTTGGAGCCCACAATTCATAGAAACTATATTTTGATCATACATGAGATTTAATATTGAATCTACAAGATTTGATCTTCAGTTTAAAAAAAGACCTCATAGAATGACCTAAGTTAGTGGTCACAGGATTGAGCCAACATGGGCCAGACCAAGCTGTGTAGCTTGGTTTGGAACCAGGAAGGTTCAAGCTAGAATCCGTTAGGTACGATTTTGAACAGTAGGTGCTCGACTCAACCATAGGGGGATTCCTCTGTGAGACGCATAGGCTATAGTGGTTTAGCCAAGCCAATGTGAATTGTTCATCCTACATATGTGCTATCTAGAGACACTGAAGTGTGGGTTTTAAACAAATTTCTAAAGAGCTAAAAGGATGAAACTGAATCCATTATCTTTCCTTTATAAAGAACATAAAATGGATCCATCATTCAAATGTGAGAGTACAAGCCCATGTTAACACTAAAGACTGTGACTTCCTTTATATGTGCTTGAAATGTTAAGCTCGATGAAGTATCTCTGAATAAACGTGGAGTTGCGAATATACTAGCAAAACAAATGAAAATATTGACTATCCCAAATATCCTACTGCTAAATTAATCTTTTATGAGTTTATATCGCCTATGTTCATTCCTTTGTTTCCAATTCATCATATCATAAAATTCCCACCAAATTATCTGAGGTGTTATATCAAGGCAGCGGGGAAATCAAGAAAAAGGTGAAAGACAAAATGATGCGGAGCATAAACGAGCACTTGCAGTGGATGACGAGTTTTGGGTCCATTTCGGGGCTGATTTGGCGACTTTCAATATTTGGCGTGCCCGGATCGAGGATCGGCCGCAGATGTGTTCGGATTCGCGTTGTGAATCGATTTGATTTTCACTATTTTGCATTTTATTTTGATGTATTTAGGTGGCCCCACCTTCGGCCAATCATAGTCATTGATGGTGGGATGTCCTAATAGTCTTATTATAAATAGATGGTTTGTGGGCTGGTTGAAGGCATTGCAGAATTTGGAAGACTTCTACTCCCGGATTCCAGCGATCATCCCACGGTGCCGACTCTGTGAAACCCTAGGTGACGACTCCTAGGTGTGTATCTCCTCCCCCAAGGTTTTCCCTAACCCTAAGCCTTTTTTCCCTTCCCGATCTCCCTCCCGCAGCCCCTACAACCCCCAAAATCCAGCCACCAATGGATGTCCAGAATTCCTATTCCCCTTTCAATTTACTATTCAAAAATGAAATATACTATTCCTAAGATATAGTTTATCCCTCCGAATCAATCGGCCAACCTGCTGCGTGCATCTACCTGGGGCCGCCGGACCTGCAGTCCTCTCCACTTAGCCGCCACCCTCAACCTCACCTCCCTGCTACTGCCCCTTCCAGCCCCCCCCCCCCCCCCCCCCCCCACCTTCAGGCCGCCGGCCCCCTGCCCCTTACCATCAGCGCCTCCCAGCCCCCTTCTCTTTCTACAACAGCCGCCCCCGACTCCTTTACCTTGCTGCCAGCCCTCCCCCACGTAGAACCACCGTCCAAAACCTCTCCTCATCCTGGATCGGTTCAGATCCGGGAATTTCAACCCCAATCCGATCTCATATTGTCGGATCTACCCTTCCCCTCCTGGATCTATCCATATGTGACCGGATCTATCCATTTCCGGTCTGATTCCACCATCCACCGCCGAGGACAGCCACCTACATTGTTTTCCCGCCTCCGGCTCCACCTTGGATCGTCGTACATGCATCTCCGGCTTCGGATTCTTCAGCGTCTTGATCAGCCCACTATTTGGTGAGATTTTATTGGACTGGATTATTATTTTCAGCATATTTGTATTGGATTGGTTACTATATTAGTTTGGTCATCTTGTGTTGTGGTGGTATGTAAGATAATTATCGTGATTTGCAGAGTTTATTCATCGTGCGTTCTTGCTTTGGCCCTCAACGCGGAGGAAAGCCTAAGCTTGTCTCGCCCTAATTAATTATTGTGTCTTGTTGTGAATTTAACTGCGTGGGATGCTTAAATTTATTATCTAATTTGGATTTACGCCGTCAGATTTGCACAGCATGTAGGGTTAGGTCACCGCTTATCTTGTCGCCTATAGATTCGTCCTGCGTCACAAACAAAGACAAAAATACAAGATTTTAAGTGTTTCACTACAAGATGGGGTTCACGGGTAGGAGCAAGTTGCTTAACAAGATGGAAAACAAAGATGGTTACAAAGAGAATTGATTGGGTACAGAACATGGCCAAAACCACTAGCGAATTGATTTGGGTAAAACAATTGTGAAATGTTATGTACAAGTCGTGTTTTATCTTTTTTTATGTTCACCCCAGATCGGGGATGGTTATGTCTTTTCCTTGTTTTTAGATTTTCCCTTACTCGAATATATGTATGAGTAAGGGACTAGCATTATGAATTTATGATAATGGTAATACATTCTTTTTTCTCTCCACTTGGTATCAGAGCAAAAAAAAAAACTCGTGCCCTAACAGTCGACCGGATCGATCTCGCCGTCTCCCGTCGCGCTTCTTCCCACAACTCGTTGCCCGTCTCCCGTCACGCGCTTCTTCCCGCAACTCGCTGTCGCGCGCTTCTTCCCGCAACTCGTCATCGCGTAGTTCTTCCTCTTCGTGATGTCGGGCGGCGCCATTGCCGGCTGCTGAGAGGAACGACGTCGTCGTTCCTCCATGAAGCAAGTCTGCCTCTCCTTCGTGAAAAACCAGTGGGCCGCTGTCCTTCTTGGCACCGAGCCGTGTCGCCTGCTCCGTTACGCGCCGCTGTCCTGCTCCCGTGCCGTTACCTGTGCTGCTACCCCGAGTACTGATTACTTTTGTTGATTACTGCTACCGTGCTGTTACTGGAGGCTACCTGTGCTGATTACTGCTGCCCCAGGCCGCTGTCCTGCTACCATGTCGCTCCTGTGCCGGTGCCGGTGCTGCTGATCTGTTGATCTGCACAACAGAATAGGGTTGCTACTGATCTGTGCTTCTTGTGGCGGTATGGGTAAACCCGATTCATCAGTTTCTTCTTCGGGCGTGATCCAGCCTCCGATGGTTGAGCCTCAGCGGACCCCATGGCCACTCTAGCTACTTGAAGATTGTCATGGTTCCTCTGGATGACACGAATTACCTGGAATTGTCTTCGTGTTGCTCAACATATCATCCGTAGTCAACATATGTTTGGCTATATCGATGGGTCGATTACGGAGCCTCCAGTGACTGATCCCTCCTGGAAGCGCTGAGATTCTGAAAACTCTCTGGTTGTGTCTTGGCTCCTGCATTCGATGTCGCTCAAGTTTTATCAGAGCTATATGTTGATGGACTCTGCGTTCGAGATCTGGAATCGTGCTCGGGAAACATACTTTCAGATTGGTAGTTCCAACCAGGTTTATGAGCTCACTCGCCGCATTTTGGAGTTGCGTCAAGGGTCGATGACTGTCTCATCTTTTTTCTCGGAGTTTGAGCGCTTGTATCAAGAACTGGACTACTTTGCACATTTCACTCCAGCTTGTACAACAGATGTCGTCTTGTTAAAGCAACGAGAGGACCGCTTCCGTCTTCATGTCTTCTTAATGGGATTGAATATGGAATTTGATGTAGTCCGAACACATGTTCTCCACCGTTCTCCTCTTCCCTCTCTTCAGGAGGCATTCAGCATGATTTCTGGGAGATGAAGACCGACGCAAGTCTCTCAGTATTATGACTCATCCAGATCGTTCTGCCTTGACGAGTGTTGGTCGTGGCTTGAGCCCTACTCATACATCTTTTGTGCCTATCTGCGATTACTGTGGTCGACGGGGACACTCACGGGAGACATGTTCAAACTTCATCCGCATTTGGCTCCTCCTGATCGTGGTCGTGGTCGGGACCGTGGACCTGGCCGTGGGGGCCATAGGCACAAGTGGCTACCGTTCTCATGACTCTGCTTACACTACTGATGTCTATGATGAGTCCCAGTCTTCGGCTTCCTCCTCTCTTACTGCACATAAGTTGGATGCCTTTCTCCGCTTGTTCCACTCTCAGTCTGATCCGGTAACTGGAAGCTCTGCCTCTCTTATCACTGTTGCTAGGCCTAGTGCTAATGCGGCCACCACCTCACCTTCGGAGTGGGTGCTCGACTCCGGTGCCACCCAACACATGATTGGGTCCTCCTCAGGTTTTCTCTCTTATACTCCTTTGTCTGGTAAGGAGAAAGTAATTTCTTCTAACGGATCGTTGTCCTCCATTGCAGGCAAGGGCAATTTTTCTTGTTCTCCATCCATATCTCTTACCTCTGTTCTTCATGTCCCCTCCTTTCCACGCAATTTACTTTCCATCAGCAATCTTACAAAATCTCTTAACTGCTCTGTAACATTCTTTCCTGATTCTTGTGTTTTTCAGGAACTGGGTACGAAGCGGAACATTGGCAGTGGTAGGTGCAGTGGCGGCTTGTACTACCTGGACACTCCTCGTTCTCAGGCTCTTTTCAGCTCTACTGTTACTGCAAAGGATGTTCGCCATTGGCATCTGCGTTTGGAACACCCGTCCTCCGTCTATCTGCAAAAATTATTTCCTGTCTATTTATCTTTTCTTCAGAAATTTGATTGTGATATTTGTGATCGGTCTAAACATGTGCGACAGACCTCTTCACATCTTTCTTTTCCTTGTAGCACTCCTTTTGATGTTATACATTCTGATGTTTGGGGGCCGTCCTCCGTTGTATTAGACTGGTTTTCGCTGGTTCGCCATCTTTATTGATTGTTTCTCGCGTACTACATGGGTTTATCTATTAAGAAAAGAAAAGTGATGTTTACCCGTGCTTTCAAGTCTTTCATAACATGGTGAAAAATAAATTTAATGTTACTATCCGTGTTCTTCAAACTGATAATGGAGGGGAGTATGACGATCGTGGTTCCTTTGGCGCTTACCTCACCTCTCACGGTATCAACCACCACAAAACTTGTGCTTACACATCTACTCAGAACGGAGTGGCCGAACGGAAAAATCGACATCTCCTCGAGGTTGCCCGTTGTCTCCTCTTGACGATGCATCTTCCTAAACCATATTGGGGTGATGCGGTGCTTACTGCTGCACATCTTATCAACTGTCTTCCTTCTCGTGTTCTCTCCTTTACTACTCTTCTAGTCCGTCTCTCTACCTTTGGCGTGGTTCAGAGTTCCCATTTGCGACCCCGTGTCTTTGGGATGCGTCTGTTACGTGCATGTGCACCAACCTCAACGTGACAAACTTGACCCTCGGGCTCAACGTTGTGTATTCCTTGGCTATTCCTCCACGACCAAAGGATATGACTGTTATCACCCCCCTCCCGGTATATGTTCTGTACCATGGATGTTACCTTCCGTGAGGGGGAGTCCTACTTTCCATCCTCGACTCATGTTCTTCGTCGGAGGGAGAGTACTGCTACGGATGATACTAAGGATGTCGTTACTGCTGTCCCTCTGTCTCTTCTTCCGTCCTCTTCCTCTATTCCTTCAACATCTTCTACTCCGGTACACAGAACTTCTCATATCCCGATACCAGACTCCTTTACTATGCTCTCTCATTTCCCCCATGTATACCACCGTCGTTCAGGTACACAGGTCACCGCCGCTCCACCTCTACCAGTGCCGACTTCAAGACTCAGATTCTGATTATGCCGACCTGCATATGCCTCTTGCCTTGCTAAAAAAGAGTAAAGCTACTTCCACGCAACATCCGATTTCTAATCATGTGGCTTATCGTCATCTTACTCCGATCCATCAGACTTTTATTTCATCTCTTTTTCTAGTTGTTATTCCAAAGACATGGCTGGAAGCATTGGCAATACCGGCTTGGACACAAGCTATGCATGATGAGATGTCCGCCTTGGACAAAATCATACGTGGGATATCATCGCTCTCCCTTCAGGAAAGAAAGCTATAGATTCCCGGTGGGTCTTCTCTATTAAGCAGAACCAAGATGGCAAGGTGGAACGGTACAAAGCGCGTCTTGTCGCTTAAGGATACACCCAGACTCAAGGAGTTGATTATCAGGAGACTTTTGCTCCTGTAGCAAAAATGTACTCTATTTGGGTTCTGTTATCATGTGCAGCTTGTCTGGACTGGGAACTTCATCAACTGGACATGAAAAATGCATTTCTCCATGGTGAGCTTGAGGAGGTGTACATGAAATTCTCTCCTTGTTTTATGATGGAAGGAACTGAAGGGCTTGTCTTCCACCTGAGGAAATTCTTATATAGCCTGAAGCAATCTCTAAGGGCCTGGTTTGGAAGATTTCTCACAGCAATGCTCAAGTTTGGGTACAAACAAGCCCAATCGGATCATACCATGTTCATCCAGAGACATGAACAGCGTGTTGTGGTTCTCATTGTTTACGTGGATGGCATCGTGATCACTGGAAATGATATAGAGGAGATTGTCAACCTCAAGACCCTCCTATCGGCTGAATTTGAAGTGAAGGAATTGGGAAAATTACGGTACTTCATGGGCATCGAAGTGGTTAGATCTGAGCATGGGTATCTTTATATCCCAACGGAAGTACATATTGGATCTCCTAAAGGAAACTGGTATGTTTGGTTGTGTTCCTACGAACGCCCCTATGAAGGAAAAACACATAATTGATGAAGATGGTGATGGTGATCATGCGAATGTATCACGTTACCAAAGATTGGTCGGAAAACTTATATATATATCTCATACTCGTCCCGACATTACATATGCAGTTGGTATTCTTAGCAGATATATGCATTCTTCTAGAATCAGACATCAAGAAGCGGTGTATCGTCTACTGCGGTATTTAAAGAAAGCTCCTGGTTGCGGCCTCCTATTCTCTAGGAACAACAACTTGGAGATTGAGGTTTTTACTGACGCTGATTGGGCTGGTTGCCAGGATGACAGAAAGTCCACAACAGGATACTGCTCCTTTGTTGGTGGTAACCTCGTAACGTGACGGAGCAAGAAGCAGAATGTGGTGGTCAGGTCAAGTGCAGAGGCAGAATATAGTTTCATAGCCCAAGGCTTTTGTGAGGGATTATGGCTGCGTACTGTGTTACAGGATTTGGGTTTCCCTGTGACAGCCCTTTTTTCCTTATTCTATGACAATAAGCCTGCAATTAGTATTGCTCGTAACCCGGTCCAACATGACAGGACAAAATATGTCGAAGTGGATCGGCACTTTATTAAGGATCACTTGGATAAGAAAACAGTTATTACTTCTGTTTGTTCACTCCAGGGATCAGCTGGCCGATGTGTTCACCAAAAGCTTGGTGTAAGATGTGTTTACGGACGATATCCAAAAAATTGTGATGACTGATATCTTCCGTCCGACTTGAGGGGGGGAGTTGTGAAATGTTATGTACAAGTCGTGTTTTATCTTTTTCTATGTTCACCCGGGTCGGGGTAGTTATGTCTTTTTCTTGTTTTTAGGTTTTCCCTTACTCAAGTATATGTATGAGTAAGGGACTAGCATTATGATGATGGTAATACATTCTTTTTCCCCTCCACTAAAACTACTTAAGAAGAAGGGGAGGGGCGCTCAGAAGCCATTGCAGTTACTAAATGGCTGTCATGATTCAAGTAAATCAAAAAACTACTGAGGTTGATTGTTGCTATGTCTGTAAGAAACTCTTAGAAGGATTATTGCTATGGAGCTGTTAGAATGGAGGTCAAGGAGAGAAAGTGAGCACTCAATGTGGAGCGAAAACTCAAAGCAAACAAGAGGGAGAAAACTCAGAGTGAACGAAATGGTATTACATGAAAACAAACAAGATACAATCCTAAGATAAGTTCTGACATACTTGCAAAGGGCTCCTTTGTGAAGACCGGCCACCCAGATGGTTGAGCTTAGATTGGATATGGTGAACCATTGCGCGGGCATCTGCTCACATAGCATCCTTGTTGGATCTACCGGCTCCCTTAGAGAGAGAGGGGGGGGGGATAAGGTTTTTAAGAAATTTAAAATTTATTAGAAAAACCTTGAATAAAATATTTTTCTTAAAATATTTTCATCGAATAGAAATAGAAATCAATATATTAAAAAAAAGAAACATGACAATATTTCATAAACAATTTTGAATATAAAAAGTTGATTTCTATGAAGCTAAAAAGCAAGGCGGTAAAACATAAAAAATCTTTTGTTTTCTATATTGACCCTTATCCGCAAGGACCAATTGACCCTAACCTATATGTCCCCAGATAAGCCTCAAGACAACCCCTAGATCTAAATCCTAGATCTAGTCGTCAACTCCTGCGGCGAATTTTTTGCCCTAAGCCGCACACGGACTTAGTTGCCATCCACTGGGAAAATTTCTCTACCGGTACAAAAAAGGGTAACCAAAAAGAAAAGAGAATACAAGATTGATGATGGATCTAAAATATAAGAGAACTTCCTATAAAGAACTTCTGAAGGTGAAGTCAAAGGCACGAGAGAAGTCGTCATTGTTGATGCGTTCGTCCTTCGCTTAGAATAATCGTTATAGCGCTTCCCCTTCAAGTTCTCCTTTTGATCTTCGTGTTTGCCCAAGGGAGTCCTCTGGAATAAGGAGACGAGGCTCTAGAAATATTTCAGAGTGCCGGTGCTCTCGTTGTCTTGAGTGATATTTGGGAAGGAGCAAATCTGGTCCATTAAATAGAGTCGGCGGACTACCGCAGTGGTAGTCAGGTGGAACAATCCAATGATGAAGAGTGTGGCCGGAAAAGGGCTGTTGAATCAATGTTATAGAGCGACTAGATCGGAGGTCACGTCAAGAGAGTGAGGACTCAATGCGGAGTAAAAAGTCGAATAACGAGAGGGAGAGAACTCAGAGCAAAAAAATGGCATTACATGAAAATAATCAAGACACAAACGCTGACCCACACTTAGAGGTTGGGTCCTCCAAAGAGGACTACTCTCTAGGAGAGCCCAAAAGACAACTCATCCAATGATACCTAACTCTCCTACCCCTCCCCTCAAAAGGAAAGGCACATTTATTAAGACAATACAAAATATTATAATTAATAATATTAATCTAATCAATAAAAGGGCAGCCTGGTGCACAAAGCATCCTGCACAGTGAGGGCCCGGGAAGGGTCCCAGAAATATAGACAAATTTCACCATGAATTTTGTAAAAGGCTGCTTCCATGTGCTCTGTGGCACATATGAGGGAGGTCCGCATAGGTAAATGTGTAACCAGAATAGTTATTTGTCCAAAATTTCAGATGATATGCTTCTAGTTAGATGTTATCTTCAGGAAAGCTTTACAAGGAATCAGATCCATATCATCAAAAGACAAGTTGGGCACTTCACATGTGTTATCACTAACCCTGCTTCAGGTTGAGGAGAAGTTATCAAGCTTGTAAATTGCGACCCATTATTGTGGATTATAGCGGCATTGTGGCGTTACTATTATTTTATTAAATTTTTTTATTTACCCTAAACCCTTAAAATATTATACGCGCTCGACTCTCCCCATATTTCTATTTTACACGCTCGACTCTTCCGGTCTCTCCAGCGGCTTGCCCTAATCCCGTCTCTCGACTTCTACCCACGTCTTCTTCATGGCTCCCTGGTTCAGTGATTCTTGGTGATTCTCGCACCTGAACTGTGTTCTTCTGGTTATTTGGTGTTTGTTGCCGACTGTCTTCCATCTGCCATTTGTTTCTCGGCACTGGTTCTCGATACATATCCTCCTCTACTCTACGATTTTGTGGCTCATTTGCTCGGCTCTGTGAGTTTGTTCTTTATTTTTTATGTTAATATTTGCTACTTTTCCATGGATAGTTGCTATGTCCTCATTCGGTCATGTCCTAGCTTGCCCTAATATTCCTTATTCTCGGCTGACATTGTGATTGTGGCAGACCTTATTCTCTTTTTCTCTATTTCCCTCCTTCCTATATTTCACTGATCTCTCTTCCTCTATTTATTTGCCCCTTCTTCTCAGCTGGTATTGTGATTGTGGTTATGATAGTACTTATTATCTATTCCTCTATTTCCCTCCCTCTATTTCTCTGAGCTCACTTCCTCTATTTCCCTCTTCCTTCTTCTTGGCTGGCATTGTGGTTGTGTGGCATTGTTGGTGTAGCAAAGCCTTATGGCAGTGGGTTGTGGCTGTGGCTGTCCTTATTCTCTATTCCTCTATTTTCCTCTTCCATCTTCCTTTATTTCTCTGATCTCTCTTCATATATTGCCAACTTCCTTCTTCTCCTCATTGTAGCATTGTTAGTGTGGCAAAGCCTTATGACAGTGATATGGCATTGTGGAATTGCGATTGTGGCCAATCCAGCAGTCCCTATGACAGTCGACTGGACATTCTAGCATTGTGGGCCTTGTGGCTGTGGCAAATTCAAATGGGAGTTGGTTGACATTGTGGTATTGTGACATTTTGGCAATGTGGTTGTCTCTTTTCCTAATCCACTCTTTCTTTATATTTCTCTCTAATTTAATTAATAAATGAAATTATATACATATATATATATAATTATAATATTATAATCCGACATTTTGAAATGGCCCTGATATATCCTCCACAATTCGACATAAAAAACTCAAACCGACATGAGTCCGACATCTGACATCTACAACCTTGAAAGTTATAGAATAATAATTTATTGTAATATGTATTTGTGCCTCATCATTTAAAACTTGCATTGTACTATGTCCCTATAACAACCCCTGATTTTAAAAAAAAGGTTTTTATTAAATAAGAATGACAAATTTGTAATTTGCCTCAAATCTCTCCTCTTGATTAAACCTAAAGCTGTAGCCCCCTCACCTCTCCCGAATATAAGCTTTCGGCTTTCTCCCGCACGCTACACAAAACCCCGCCTCTCGCCCGTCCCGATTCCGCAAGCCGCAGGAAGTCCCGCTCCCGACCTCCCGATTCCGCGGACGTTTCTCCTCAAATCGATATGCCTCCCTCTTGCCGCTGGTTTCCCCTGCTCCACCCCTGCTCCCGTGGTCAATGCCTCTTCTTCTTTCCTTAGCCGATGACAGCTTCTCCCCCAATAGCCGACAGAACCTCTACCTCCTCTCAAAGTCACAATATTTAGATCTCTCCTCATCTTCCTCAAGGTCAGCAACCTCTTCCTCCGACAACCCTAATTTTGCATCTTCTTCTTTGCCTTGGCCGGGTTTTTCAAGAATATTGCCTAGGATTTGCTCGAATCCTCCTCTACTCGGATTTGGAGCCCGGATTTAATCTCCTTGGGTAAGGTTTTCCCGTTTCCCCTCTTTATTCAGATTTACTTGAACTTATTTTGCTAAATTTTTGCTCTAATTTACGTATATTTTGGGGATCCAAGTTTTTTCCCCTCTTGTAATCGTCTATGTTATGTTTGTGATTTCAAGCACCGCTCCTCGACCTAATTAGCGGGATCGCGCAAAGCCCTCTCTAACTTAGGGTTTCTCCTAGTCAAGGGCCGCCAAGTCTCCGTTTCCGCGTGATAATCTCGTCTTCCCTCACTTTTGAAGGAGGTAAATTTCTAAACCCCTATCTTGTTTAAGTTTTGCGATAAATAAATTGTCTGTGCTAGTATATGGATTTCTATCACGTCAAATTATTAAATATCATCTGTGATTGTTCCTGAATAAATCCATTTAGGGTTTCTAAATCTTGTTTGCGCCGCTCAGTCGCCTCCGTCAGATTCAACTTCAGCCTTAAGGTAAGTAGAGATTCTTCTCTCTTGCAAACATTGAACTTCATTGTTTTGTCTGTATTTATATTTTATGATTTCACCCTAGAAGGTTTGTTTTATCAAATAATTTTAAATCTTGAATGTCCAATTTGATAAGTTAATAATTTGGGGATTTAATATGTTTGGATCTACATGAATTTGTGATCGTAGATAATTTTTGTATGGATATTTGCTTAGATGAGCGATGTGCTCAATTAAGATATAATTGGAAGAATGATAGATTGTTGGACATGCGTATTAAGTGTCATAATGATAATTAATAATATTTCTTGTAAACAAAGATGATTGTGATTTTTAAAAATGTTCAGATCATACACATATTTACTTGGAAGATAATCGTGTCTTGGAATGGATTTAAACTAATTGAATACTTATTATCCTAGAAAATGATGTATAGTAATCTTATCACTCGTGAATACTTGAACCCGCAAAAAAATGTAAATTTCTTTATTCAATTTCTTTTGTGTCATCGAATCATGTTTCTTATATCTGTCTGGTTCAAAGATTTGAAAAAATATTGTTCCATAACTTGATTCCCTCTTTCCATGTTTATGAATTCTACTCTTGTACATCAGAATCGATAAATTAGTAACTCGTCTTGATATGCTATAGGAATCACAAAATCATGAATATTTTAACTCAGTAATATCTTAAGCAATCATTGAAATGTAGTGTTTAATTGGTGCATCTCTTTGCTCGCATGGTCATGACAAACAAAAAATTTTCTAATAAGACTTACTTGTGAACTTGAGTGTGAATCATGTGTACCCACTAGAAAACATCAACACTCTTTATTGATTACAGCTTATGATATTGTATGAACCATTATATGTTATACTACATAGTAGTCTAATAATTTAACTTGTTTATGTTTAACTCATTTACTTGCTTGTCTTGTTACCTTTGTTTCATGAAAACTGGTGCATATACATTTTTGTTTCTCTTACTAGTTATGTACTTTACCCTACTTATGTTATCAATGTTCTGAGATTTTTACTTCTTATTTTGGATTTGTCTTAGCGTCTGTGTCTGCGCCGTCAGCTTCCTGAGCCCGATCTGGATCAAACTTAAGGTTTTAAGTTTAGAATTCATTTTATTTACTGGCAGATATTTTTTTATGTAATAATTATGATCAGTAAATCATGAACAACTGTTAGGCTATTATACATGTACCAGAATTAACATTATTTGCATGATTCATTCATCTAAGAATGTCATTGCATAAAATTTGTATCATTGCCTAGTAATAATAAAAGGGGGCACTGAAAAAACGCGCAGCTCGTTTTTGACAAATATACGCGCTCCCCAGAAAAACGAAAAAAACACCCTCTAGACAGCATTTTTAGAAAAAGTGGTCAACATGAAAGTTGTAGATCTCGTCGAGATCTACAACTTTCATGTTGACCACTTTTTCTAAAAATGCTGTTTAGGGGGTCTATTTTAAAAAGGCGCGAAGGGGGTTCCGCCCGGTAAATATTACGATTTATATTTATTGCGCGGACCCCCCTTCGCGCCTTTTGAAAATAGACCCCCTAAACAGCATTTTTAGAAAAAGTGGTCAACATGAAAGTTGTAGATCTCGACGAGATCTACAACTTTCATGTTGACCACTTTTTCTAAAAATACTGTCTAGGGGGTGTTTCTTTCGTTTTTTTTGGAGCGCGTTTTTTAGTCAAAAACGAGCTGCGCGTTTTTACATATATCTGTTTTAAAAAATACACGTGCATTAAATTTTCACCGTCATATTTCAAAAGCTTCGGCATAAAAAAAACAATTTTTCTTCAAATAATTATTTTAAAATATGTTATCAGTATCTTTGCTCCCGTCTAACAAGCATGGTTTCTTTTCGTCCATGTTGTTGGAACACCCTATTACTGATTTGAGTAAGGATCACTATGTCCTTAGGAATGTGTCTTGACCTCATTGTATAGATTTAAAGGTCAACTAGAATAGGTCTAAGGCTTAGAACTTAGGTTTGAAAGCTGCCCCTCAAGACCTCCTAGTTCAGACTACAAGTGCAGTGAGACTAAGGCAATTATTGTCGAGCTCAGATCGACGAGGCGTTCGAACTCAGTTCGACTATCTCTGAGCTCAGTTCAACGAGTCGTCGAACTCGGTTCGACGATCTTCGAGCTCAGATCGACGTTTCTGTCTCTAGCCAAAATCCAGATCTCTGAGCTCAGATCGACGATAGTCGAGCTCAGATCGACGATTTCTATTCCAAGTCAAGTTCCAGTCTCTGAGCTCAGGTCGACGGTAGTCGAGCTCAGATCGACGATTTTCTTGAGAGATAGACGATTTCAGGATTTCAAATTCAGTCAGTTATGGAATTCAAATTTATTCATATCCAGCAGTTAATGCAAAGGATTTTGTAGCCGTTTTAATTAATCTGGAGCAAGTTTCAAAGAGCTAAAGGAGAATGTTTCTTAGGACTTTCCTCCAGAGACAGATATCAATTAAGGAAGTCATTTATGACTGGCTAACGGCTATCTAGAAGATTGGATTTCAATATATCATTTTCAGACAATAGAGACAGATAATACAGAATAACAGACAACAAGAGAAAAACTAAGAACAACATCTAAGATCTGTGAGACACACAATAACTACAGGATTACAGTTTCTCATCTCAGATTCAAGTTTTTCAAGGCTTCATCAATCAAGACTCCAGACACAACACATTTCAGTCTTTGCTGAAATCATTCTTTGCTGGAGATCTCAATTATTCTGAAGGCCTATCACCCTGTGCAAAGCTTCTCTTCCTGAACAACTGCAAATCTCAGGGAGAGCTTTGACAACATCAATCCACTAGTCTTCTCTTTGACTGTTGACAGAGAAGAACAACTTCGCCTTCTTTTTCTTTTATTCTACTGTAAAAGGGTTACTCAAAACTCCCTTCAAAAGTTGTGTTTGATTTCTGAGACCTTGTCAAAACTCAGTGGTGGCAAGACACCTGATCAAAAAATCTGGTTTGATTTTTGAGCACCTTATCAAAAGCTCATTGGTGCCCAGGACACCTGATCAACTCATCCTGCAGTGGATTCCTACCTAGGGTGATAAAAGAGTGGATGTACCCAGGTTGATTGGGGAACAACTATAGATCCTTGTGTCTTCTGGTTGCCTGTATTTTATTTGCTGTGTGCTGTGTTTTTGTTTTTTGCTTTACTTAGTTTTATTTACTGCAAGCACAATACACCTATAAATAAATCAAGTCTTCCACTGGCAATTAAATTTTAATTTGCAAAATTATTTTAAAATACTCTATTCACCCCCCCCCCCTCTAGAGTGAAGGTAGATCTTACCCTCACTTTCAATTGGTATCAGAGGGAGGTTGGTTATTCAACAACTAGATCTTCACTAGGTTGGTTGTTTTACAGGCTAACACCTGAACCAAAAGATCTCTGACAAGATCAATATTTAATAGAGGGTTATTGTTTCTATTATATTTATTTTCATATAAAATCCATGGCACAGAACAAAGACTATGCAAGCATAAGACCTCTAGTGTGCAATCATTCTAAGTTTGCACTTTGGAAGGCAAGGATTAAATTATACATGAATTCTATTGATGAGGATATCTTTAATTATGTTTTGACAGTGTGTCCAAGACCTTCAGCAACTACAAATACAAGTGCTGTTCCACCCCCCTCAGGAACAGATGTAGAAATCAAAAAGTGGAAAGTTGATGATGCTAAGGCAATGAACATATTTGCTCAGACTATGTCTGATGCCATATTTCAAAAAGTGGCTGAATGCAACTCAGCAAAAGAAATATGGGACAAGCTATCTGAGCTTGTGTCAGGATCAGCTGATGAAAGAAAGGATAGAAGATCTCATCTCATAACCCAGTATGAGTATTTCAAAAAGGGAGAAACTGAGTCAGTTGCTGACATGTACAACAGACTCAGTCTAATTGTCAGTGAACTGAAGACTTTGGACAAGGAGATCTCATTGACTGAACTCAATGATAAGATCCTAATGTGCTTCCCCAGCACTTGGGACTCAAGGATCTGGCCAATCAAGGATGCCAGAAGCCTAAATGAGATCACCATTGAAGCTCTATTGGGCAAGCTCGAGTCTTATGAGCTGCTCATCAAAAATAGAGAGGAAGAGCAAAAGACAGCTTCTCCAGCAACAAGGAAGGAGAAGACAATTTGCCTTCAAAGCTACAGAAGAACAGCCTGAAGACAAGGTCACAGGCAATGAAGAGTTAATGAGTCTACTGGCCAAAAGATTTTGCAAGATGGCTAGAAAAGATTTCAGGAAAAGGTCATCCAGAGGCCATGAAAAGCCAAGGTATGACAAGTCCAGTAATAAAAAAATTATTTGTTTTGGATGCAGAAAACCAGGCCACATTGTGTCTGACTGTCCAGAAAACCAAAATAAGGATAAGAAAGATAGGAGAAGAGACAAAAACTTCAGGAGAAACAACAATGATAAATCCTCCTCCAACAAGAACAAACACACCAGGAAAGGATTTGTAGCTGAAACCTGGAGTGAGACTGAAGAGGAATCAGAGGCTTCATCAAGCTCAAGTGATGATGAAGATGATGCTCAAGAGAAGAAATTCTGCATGATGGCTATCAATGCCTCTCAACATAATTCTGATGCAGAACAAGAGTCAGAATCTGAATCTGAACATGAAGCTGAAGAAGATCAGGTAATAGATTCTTTTGATTTCAATTCAGAGGACTTTAAATTTGAATTTAAGGCACTATGTTTTGACCTACTCAAGTCTGAGAAGGAGATTATCTCGCTCAGAAATCAACTATCTGAACATAGCACTTTAAAATCAGATAACCTCAAACTCTCTGAGGAGTTAGAATATTATAGGGAGGAGATAGCTTCACTGAAAAGTGAACTATCTCAGGCAAAGAAATTTGAAGAATCCCTTAATGGGAGAAGCATCAGACTGATGGACATCACAAGCACAGTGAACTCAAGACTTAACAGTACACTGGGCTTGGGTACTTCATCCAGCCAACCTATAGTACTAACAACCCCAATTAAATTTATCTCGGATAAAGTAAAGGGAGTTGTAGAGGTAGCTAGGAAGAATTCTGATTTTCCTAAGAAAAATAAGGTTCAACGGAAAACGTCGAACAGAGCTCGACGATCGTCGAACGGAGCTCAGCGATCTCAAGCTGAATCGTCGAACTCAGGTCGACGATCGCTGAACTCTGAACTCTGGCAAAGTCGATCTTCGAACGGAGCTCGACGATCTGACCCAAGATCGTCGAACTCAGCTCAGAGATCGTCGAATAGAGATCAAAGCTTTGAATAAGTTTTTAAGGGTAAATCAAAATTCAATCCTAGAGGTCCCACATCCCAAGGCTTCAATCCTTATACTGAATGGATAATACCTCCTAGGAGATATCATCCTGAAGGCTATAAGAGTCAACCAGGGATGTCATTTATCTCAGATTTTAAAGGTTATCAACCTAGGCCCAAGGTAAACTGGGTCAAAAACAAATAAATTGTTATGTATGCAGGTGAAGACCTATCCAACAATAAACCAGCAATGGTATCTGGATAGTGGGTGCTCAAAGCACATGACAGGAAGCAAGGATAATCTCACATCCTTCAAAGCCAAACTTGGACCCAAAGTCATATTTGGAGATTCAAACTTTGGACAGACCAAGGGATATGGTGCAGTCCAAATAAGGTCAGTCACATTCAAGAAGGTTGCCTATGTGGAAGGACTGAAGCACAATTTAATCAGCATCAGTCAATTGTGTGATGAAGGCTACCAGGTGACATTCAAAAAATCCTCATGCAAAATCAGATCAGAGGACAACACAACTGTGTCGACAGGTAAAAGGAAAGGTAACATTTATCTTGTAGATTTTCATTCAACTAAGGTAGATATCTGTTTGTTCAACTCTGTTAGTAAACCAAATGAACTATGACATAAGAGATTAGGACATATAAACCTTAGAACCATTGCTAGGTTATCCAAGTACAACCTTGTTAGAGGACTACCTTCTGACCCCTACAAGAAGGAAGGATTTTGCAGGGCTTGTCAATTAGGCAAGCAAACTAAAAATAGCTTTAAGTCACTTAATAAGAGTGATTCACCTAGGATTTTGTATCTGTTACACATGGATCTTTTTGGACCCAAAACTGTACAAAGTCTAGGAGGGAAATCTTACACTTTAGTAGTTGTAGATGACTTCTCTAGATTCACATGGGTGTTCTTTCTGAGGAAGAAGTCTGATAACTTTAAGTGTTTGACAGAGTTTCTCAAATGCATACAGATTGAGTTCAATACTCGCATTGCCCTGATCAGAAGTGATCATGGGACAGAGTTTGATTCTCTTCTTATGCAAGAGTTCTGTCAGAGTGAAGGGATCAGACACACTTTCTCAGCTCCTAGAACTCCTCAACAAAATGGGGTAGCTGAAAGAAAAAATAGAACCTTTATTGAATCTGCTACTACATTGTTGACAGATGCTAACCTTCCTATATCCTTTTGGGCAGAGGCAGTGAACACCTCAAACTATGTGTTGAATAGAAGTTTGATACATAAGCTGAAGGGCAAGACTCCCTATGAATTACTCAAAGGGAAGAAACCTAAAGTAGATTATTTCAAGATTTTTGGTTGTATTTGTTACATACACAATAATGATAAGAAATACATAGTAAAATTTCAAGTCAAAGCTGATGAAGGAGTGTTTCTAGGATACTCCATGATCAGTAAAGCTTATAGGGTGTATAACAAATCTTCTCTTAAAATTGAAGAATCTGTACATGTATCTTTTGATGAAACTAACATATCTTACAAGGAGAAGAATACTTCTACCATAGAACCTTTGCAGGTGCATTCTCTTTCAGAAAATTTGAACAGGTTACACATTATTGAAGAGGATACAACACCTTCACCTATCCAACAAAAAGGTGAAAGCAGTGAAGATGAAGAGGACACTCAACATCTTGGTGAGAACCACATTGAAGAGCCAGTTGTTGTTCCACAAGAGGAAACAACAACACAGATTGGTGAACAATCAACACCCTCTGTTGATTTAGTAACATCAAGAGATCATCCAATCTCCCAAGTGATTGGAGACATCTCAGCTGGTGTGCAAACCAGAAATCAGGCCAACCAAAATCTGATGCACACCTGCTTTTTATCTCAAATTGAGCCTCAATCCATACAAGATGCCGAACAAGATCCACACTGGATCATTGCAATGCAAGAGGAGTTACATCAATTTGAAAGAAACAAAGTTTGGGAGCTAGTGCCAAGACCAAAGGATCATTCCATTGTTGGAACAAAATGAGTGTTCAGGAACAAACTAGATGATCAAGGAATTATTGTAAGGAACAAGGCAAGGCTAGTTGCACAAGGATACTCACAAGAAGAAGGAATAGATTATGACCAGACCTTTGCACCAGTTACAAGATTGGAGGCCATAAGAATATTTCTAGCTTATGCAGCTCACAAGGAATTCAAGGTCTATCAAATGGATGTAAAGAGTGCATTTCTCAATGGAGATATCAAGGAAGAAGTCTATGTTAGACAACCCCCAGGTTTTATCTCTCATATTCATCCTGATTATGTTTTTAAATTGCATAAAGCATTATATGGTCTCAAGCAAGCTCCTAGAGCATGGTATGAGACCTTAGCATGTTTTCTTTTGAAAAATGATTTTATAAGGGGTAGAATAGACCAAACTCTTTTTATTAGAACTCATAAGTCCAATACCCTACTAGTACAAATTTATGTATATGACATTATCTTTGCATCTACTGATTCAAATTTGTGCAAGAGGTTTTCCAACCTAATGCATTCTAAATTTGAAATGAGTAGCATGGGTGAGCTTTCTTTCTTTCTAGGATTGCAAGTCAAGCAGCATGCTGATGGCATATTCATTTCTCAAACTAAGTATGCAAAAGAATTGGTTAAAAAATTTGGTATGTCTGAAGCATCATGTATGAAAACACCTATGCCTACTAATGTTGTATTAAATGCTGATGAACATGGGAAACCTGTTGATCAGACAACATATAGAGCAATGATTGGCTCTCTGTTGTACCTTACAGCTAGTAGACCTGACATAATGTTTGTTACATGCATCTGTGCTAGATTCCAAGTAAGCCCTAGAGAGTCACACCTAACATTAGTAAAAAGGATTCTTAGGTATGTGAAAAGTTGTCCAAATCTAGGTCTCTGGTATCCAAAAGATTCAGGATTTGAATTAATTGAATTTTCAGATGCTGATTATGCTGGATGTAGAGTAGACAGGAAAAGCACCAGTGGAACTTGTCAGTTTCTTGGTGACAGACTTATCTCCTGGTTTTGTAAGAAATAAACATTTGTGTCCACATAACCTGCTGAAGCTGAATACATGGCAGCAGGTAGTTGTTGCTCACAGATATTGTGGATTCAAAATCAGCTCCTAGACTATGGTTACAACTTAGATAAGTCAAAAATCTTTTGTGATAACACCAGTGCTATTTCTATAGCCCAAAATCCAGTCCTCCATAGTAGGACAAAACATATAGAGATTAGACATCACTTTTTAAGAGATAATGTTGAGAAAAATAAAATTGAACTTCAATATATCCCAACTGATTTGCAAAGGGGAGATATTTTCACCAAACCCTTGGATGAAAAGAAACACACATTCTTCCTGAATCAGTTAGGAATGTTAGATGGAGGAAGTTTAAATTAAGATCCAAGATTTTAAAACCTTAAAATTGACCAAGACTATGCTAAAAACTTGATTTTTCTAGTGTCTATAGGTTATTTCTGATCTCTGAACTGCGCTCGACGTTTTTCCCAAAGATCGTCGAACGGAGATTGACGTTCTCAGAAATCGTCGACCGGAGTTCAGCGTTTTCCAGATAGTGCTAGGCTATCTCTTTCCGGTCAAAGATCGTCGAACGGAGCTCGACGCTCTCCAATATCGTCGAACGGAGATCGACGATGTTGAGGACCTTTCAGATTCCTTTAGAAGCCCAGATCGTCGAACTGAGTTCAACGATCTTTCCTTTTCAGAGTCGAACCCTGATATAAAATTCATTTTTCGGCCATCGTTCTCCTTTTGCGCATTCATACTTTCTGTAGAGCTTTCTTTCCCTCAAAATCTCTCTGCACTCGGTCTTGTTTGTTCATTTCTGCAGGAAAAACATGGCTGCTTCAGTTGCCGTCTTAGTCGCAATGAAGTTTGACACTGGTTTTGATATAGACATGGATTCGTTTGAAGGAAGTGATCAGATCTTCAAGGATATTCTAGAGTTGTTCAAGGAGCAACAGTTGGTGGCAATCATGTCTACAAGGATGAAACATGCTGCAGATGAGATTAAAGAATGGGTGTACACAGCCCACAATCTGGATCAAAATACTGTGGTCGGGAGTATATCAGGAACCCAGGTATCCCTTACTCCTGCTCTTCTAACAGAAGTTTTCCAATTAAGTATTGGACATGATACAATGGAATTGCCTGGAGAAGAGTTTTCTGCTATGTTGGATAGAATGGGACATTCAGCAGCAAACCCTAACAAATTGCTTAAGAAAAACCTCTCAGTAGAGTATAGGTTCTTGGCTGATGTAGTAGGAAAAGTTCTGTTAGCAAAACATTCTGCTCATGGTATAATATCTAGGTATCAGTTTTGTTTGATGGCTGCTTTAGTTGATAAGAAACATCTGAATTGGGGAGAAGTCTTTTTTGATTTAATTAAGAAGGTTAACAAGAATTTTGTTAACTTTGGAAGGATTTTAGGCTTGTTCTTACATAACAGATGCCCCCAATTGCTTGTGTCCAATGGTATGCACATCAAAGCTTCCAAGAGACTCTCTTGTGCTCTCTTTGGAAAGTGGGATAGGCAAATTGCCAAACCCAGCAGGGGTCCTACAGCTACCACCACTTCAGGCACAAGGACTGTTTCAGTCACTTCCCCTCAAGCATCTGCCCCCCTAGAAGAATTGTCTGCTTCCTCCTCATCTCCACCATCTCCACCTCCTGTTTCTTCAACCATCCCTACATCCACCATTTCAATCTCAATTTCATCCCCCCATCAGTATTTCTTTCCCTATCACAATTTCCTCTCCCATCTCAATTTCATCTTCAACTACTTCTTCACCACCTCCAGCCACTCATCAAGAGCAATTCCATCATCTACATTACTATCCCCCTCTTGACATTGATTCATCCATCCATCTTCCATCATTCAATCTGTTAGATGATTCCTTTATGGATGATTCTCTTTCATTACCTCTAGAGCCCTCATCATCTTCTACTTCTTACCAACAACTGTTACAAGATATTCTGGCTCAACCATCTTTCACCCCATCCATCTCCATTCCAGTGGCATCCATCACCATCATTCCCATTTCACAACCATCCATACCACTTCCATCCACATCCTCTCTCCACATTACTGCAGCTCCATCAACACCATCAACCTCTGCATCTTTTTCTTCTACCTCTACTCAAGCATCCCCTGAGCAAGTAGACATTCCTGCCCTTGCAGATAAGCTTTATGAGATGTTAGCTCCCAGGCTAACACTCTTGTTGGATACCTCCATGGCTCCACTTCTTAAATCAATCAATGAGTTATCTACCAGGCTTTCTTCTTTCCATCCTCCTCAGGCAATCCCTTCTTTGGGGTGCCTTGATCCAGTTTATACTGAATCCAGGCAGGGAGAGATGCCAAATGAAGAAGTGATACTGCCTGCTCCAGATTAAGATTTCATGCAAAGCTCAGAAGAAGTGCCAGTTGCTCCAGCCCCAGCTCCAGTTCTATCCTTCAGTTCAGTTGACTTTAGGTCACTGCATTCAGAATTTGATGCTCTCTATAGCAGATATCTTCCAGCTCAAGAAGCTGAAGATCTTACTAAGGCCATTGTCCATGTCTCTAGCTGTGATCCCAGCTTGATATCATCTTATATCAATTCTATCAAGGCTGTGGAAATTACTACTGCTGATGTTGTGTGTGTTGACACTGCTGCTGAGAAAGTTTGTTTTGATACTGCTGATGATATGATAATGATAGAGGCTAGTGTTTCAGAGCCTGATATTGTTATTGAGCCTGCTGTTGTGGATAGTGTTGTTTCTGTTGCTGTTGCTGTTGTTAATGTTGTTTCTGCTATAAGTGCTGCTCCTGCTGCTGTTTTTGTTGTTACTTCTGCTAGTGTTGCTACTTCTGCTACTGCTCCTATTCTTGCTGCTGCTTCATCTAAACAATCTAAACAACAGGAAGAATATATTAAAAGGGTTGATGAGATGTATGACAATCCTCAAAGCTCAGACAGTGATGAATTTAGAACTGATTCTGATGACTCCTCTGCAACCATTGCAAGGAAGAGGAAAGCAAGAAGCAAAGCATTGAAGAGAGTCCCTGCAGAGAAAGCCACCAATGATAATGATATTCCCTACTACATACTGCATGATTGTCCTATCACTGAACACTGGATGCAGTTTTCTAAGAACCAATTGAAGGCTATGAAGAAGAGGAGGAAGTATGACAAAGGCACATCTCATCATCATAATCCTCCTCCTCCTCCCTCTCCAGATGCAGGATCTGGTGGAAGTTCAGCACACCAAACCTCTCATGCTACAACTCAAAGTTCTTCTCAGGTTCAAGATAGATCACAATCCAGAGGACATCAACAAAGAGGCTAGCAATCCAGAAGAGGCCAATTAAGAGGAAATCAAAGAGGATACGGAGTATATTCAAGAGGACAATCCAGACAGCATCCTTATCAAAGGGAAGGACAAGGCCCAATTGATTCAACTTCTGGTCCTTTCCCATATAAGCTCAAAGAAATTGTTCCCTCAAGAGCTCCTCCTGCTGATACTATCAATAGGTATGAACCTCATGTTCCCCATGAAGATCCAAAGAATAATCCTATCTCTTGGACAGCAAGGATGAAGGAATTGGCTGTCTTAGACCAGATAAAGAAAGCAAGAGAATAAGGAAAAGATACTTCAAATATTACTACATTGTCTGAACAAAGAAAGAAAGAGTTTGAGAGATATTCGTCTAGAAAATTCTTTGACCCAGAAAGTTACATGAAGTTGCACCCAGAGGCAGTTGTCCCCAGAGCCAAATCTCAAACCTCTCTAGGTGCAGCTGATGACAGAAGATCTAAGAAAGAAGCTGAAAATCCCAATAGAGAAATTTTATTCAAAAAGAGCAAGGAAAAGGACTAATTATGTAAGTTGAACAGTATATATCTCTCTCTGACAATCTGCTGTGATTATTAATTTGCTTCTGCAATGCTGCTTTTCATTATCCTGCAAAGTTGTATTTGCTTTTATTTCTGTTTGTATGCTTTTTAAATTTCTATGTCTTGTAAAAAGTAATTCTAACCCAAATAGGGGGAGATTGTTGGAACACCCTATTACTGATTTGGGTAAGGATCACTATGTCCTTAGGAATATGTCTTGACCTCATTGTATAGATTTAATGGTCAACTAGAATAGGTCTAAGGCTTAGAACTTAGGTTTGAAAACTGCCCCCAAGACCTCCTAGTTCAGACTACAAGTGCAGTGAGACTAAGGCAATTATCGTCGAGCTCAGATCGACGAGGCGTCGAACTCAGTTCGACTATCTCTGAGCTCAGTTCAACGAGTCGTCGAACTCGGTTCGACGATCTTCGAGCTCAGATCGATGTTTCTGTCTCTAGCCAAAATCCAGATCTCTGAGCTCAGATCGACGATTTCTATTCCAAGTCAAGTTCCAGTCTCTGAGCTCAGGTCGACGGTAGTCGAGCTCAGATCGACGATTTTCTTGAGAGATCGACGATTTCAGGATTTCAAATTCAGTCAGTTATGGAATTCAAATTTATTCATATTAAGCAGTTAATGCAAAGGATTTTGTAGCCGTTTTAATTAATCTGGAGCAAGTTTCAAGGAGCTAAAGGAGAATGTTCCTTAGGACTTTCCTCCAGAGACAGATATCAATTAAGGAAGTCATTTATGACTGGCTAACGGCTATCTAGAAGATTGGATTTCAATATATCATTTTCAGACAATAGAGACAGATAATACAGAATAACAGACAACAAGAGAAAAACTAAGAACAACATCGGAGATCTGTGAAACACACAACAACTACAGGATTACAGTTTCTCATCTCAGATTCAAGTTTTTCAATGCTTCATCAATCAAGACTCCAGACACAACACATTTCAGTCTTTGCTGAAATCATTCTTTGCTGGAGATCTCAATTATTCTTAAGGCCTATCACCCTGTGCAAAGCTTCTCTTCCTGAACAACTGCAAATCTCAGGGGGAGCTTTGATAACATCAATCCACTAGTCTTCTCTTTGACTGTTGACAGAGAAAAACAACTTCACCTTCTTTTTCTTTTATTCTGCTGTAAAAGGGTTACTCAAAACTCCCTTCAAAAGTTTTGTGTTTGGTTTTTGAGACCTTGTCAAAACTCAGTGGTGGCAAGACATCTGATCAAAAAATCTGGTTTGGTTTTTGAGCACCTTATCAAAAGCTCATTGGTGCCAAGGACACCTGATCAACTCATCCTGCAGTGGATTCCTACCTAGGGCGGTAGAAGAGTGGATGTACCCAAGTTGATTGGTGAACCACTATAGATCCTTGTGTCTTCTGATTGCCTGTATTTTATTTGTTGTGTGCTGTGTTTTTGTTTCTTGCTTTACTTAGTTTTATTTACTTCAAGCACAATACACCTATAAATAAATCAAGTCTTCCACTGTCAATTAATTTTTAATTTGCAAAATTATTTTAAAATACTCTATTCACCCCCCCCCTTCTAGAGTAAAGGTAGATCTTACCCTCACTTTCACATGTCTGTGACATCACGACTCGCTCCAATGCGCACTCTGACTTTTGTTGAGATAGGTCGTGACAGATGGTTTCAGAGAGAGGTTAGCTTCTAAAGAAAGAATATTTTATAATTTTCACCTATTTTGATTCTTATTAGAAAAATATATATACATGTATCATTCATTCCCTCACTTTGTCATTATCTGTTGTTCGCAGTTGAAACAAGTACACACTACACTCATAAGCATGAGTAGTATTCACACGAATGTTAAGAGATTATAGGTAAATTTAATATTTTTGTGCATATGAATTTCCACTAGGTTATACACCACTTGCGAATATTAAATAGATATGAGCAGTTTAACATTTTCAAGTACGATGACATTAGATCATATTATGCATGACATGTTAAGCAAAATGGACACTTAACATGATATGCGTATTCATTTATTTGCATTCATATCATAAATCATTGCACAAGTGTTCAGCTAAAAACAACAATAATGATTGTACACACATAAATTTACTATTTGTTTGACATCACACATGATCTCGTTGTTGCATTTGCATGATCATTACCTAGAATTGTAAAATGAAAAATATTTTAATTATCAGATAATTTATGTACCTGACTGTAGGAAATGTGTTAGAATCTCTAGTTTCAAGTCTCCAGTATTAGTAGTCAGTCCTTCTTGTTCTGCGTGTCTGCCAATCTTATTTGATCCTCATGTATCTCCTTCTAGTTAGCTCCTAAGCAATTCTAGACATATTTTTTTCTAGTTGTGTAAGAGTTAAATGAGGTTCTTACAATAAATTGCTCTGCTGAATTCCTTCAGCGTTGTTTTGTGCTCTTCTATCCCCAGAGTGGCTTAATTCTGTCATCACTCGATCGTCATTCAGCTTCTTTTCTTTTTGGTATTTTATCTTCTCTTCGTCCAAGGATCTTTTCACTCGCGAATTCTTGAATCTTGCCTCTCAATTCCTAGCTAATTGAGGAAATTCCGTGTTTCCTGAAGTTGATCTTCCGTGTCCAGTCGAACCCTCTAAAATCGTGTAGTATCAAGCTTGCAAGCTTCGAAAGAGAATCATTCCTATGGTCAGAGAGCTTTTGATGCATAACAAATATGAAAAGTACACTTGAGAATCTGAATCTGACCAGCGCTGCAAGTATCCGCAACGTTTCTTTGGATCTTAGGTAAGTCTCCTAATTTGATCTCCTTCTATTTCAGTATATTCATAGTTAGTTTCATGTTTTTTTTATTTGCAAACCTTGTTGGAATAAATGACGTCTAAATCTTCACCATAAGATACCCCATTCAGAGAATTCTTAGAAAATTTCGGGACAAAACTTCCTAAGGAGGGAAGATTGTAACAACCCCTGATTTAAAAAAAAATATATTAGATAAGAATGGCAAATATGTAATTTGCCTCAAATCCCTCATCTTGATTAAACCTAAATCCGCAACCCCCTCCCCTCTCCCGATTATAAGCTTTCGTCGTTCTCTCGCACGCTGCACAAAATCCCGCCTCTTGCCCGTCCGATCCCACAAGCCGCGGGAAGTCCCGTTCACGACATCCCGATTCCGCCGTCGTTTCTCCTCAAATCGTTGTGCCTCCCTCTCGTTGTTGGTTCCCCTGCTCACACCCCTGCTCCCGTGGTCGGCGCCTCTTCTTCTTTCCTTATCTGACGACAGCTTCTCCTCCCCCCATAGCCGACAGAACCTCTACCTCCTCTCAATGCCGCAATAGTCAGATCTCTCCTCCTCTTCCTCAAGGTCGGCAACCTCTTCCTCTGGCAAGCCTAATTTTGCATCTTCTTCTTCGCCTTGGCCGGGTTTTTCAAGAATATCGTTTGGGTTTGCTCAAATCCTCCTCTACTCAGATTTGGAGCCCTGATTTGATCTCCTTGGGTAAGATTTTCCTGTTTCCCCTCTTTATTCAGATTTGCTTGAATTTATTTTGCTAAATTTTTTGTTGGGATTTGTCTCCACAATACCTCAGATTTGTAGGAAGTCAGACCTTGAACTAAGATGAATTAAAGTGTATTTGATATTGTGTTTGAGTTGTATGTGTGCAGGTTCTTATTGCCAAGTGTAGACCAATGTCAGTCTATAATGGGCCACCAAACACAGGACCATACAATGTAATTCCTCATTGTGTGATCCAAGGTGTTGGCTCATGTATAGCCTCTCTATTGGGACACACTTCATCAACATGCACTTGGATCTATGGAGTATTGAAGTCTATCTCAGAAGAAATTTTCTAAGTCAACATACTCGAGTACTTCTTTAGTATACTCGAGTAAGTAAGTCTGTACTCGAGTAGGTTGGGCTACTTACTCGAGTGGATTCTCTATATACTCAAGTATGAAAGCTTATACTCGAGTAGATTTTCTTTCACTCGAGTAAGTGATACCTTATACTCGAGTAGATGGTTAGTTACTCGAGTAAGCGTTCTGGTTGAACTCGAGTAGATCTGGACTTCTTATCCTAGAAAGTTTCTAAGTCCACATACTCGAGTAGTTCTCTGAAATACTCGAGTAAGTAACTCTGTACTCGAGTAGATTGATTTTCATACTCGAGTAGGTTAGTGATCACTCGAGTAGTTTTCCTAAGATACTCGAGTAGTCTATCTTCCCCATACTCGAGTATCTCAAACTCTTATACTCGAGTAGCTCTTCAAGTCTTATCTGAAAAAAATTTCCAAGTGTTTATACTCGAGTATATTTGCTCATACTCGAGTAGGTTCTCTAAGTCACTCGAGTATTGATCCCTGCAGCACTCGAGTAGTTTCTATCTTTATACTCGAGTATATCCCTCATATCCACTCGAGTATGTAACCTCTTACTCGAGTATGTCTCTGTCTCTCGAGTGTGTCTGTTCGAATTTCCTAAATTTCTCTAAGTCAAGTTTCTTTGTGTATTTTCAAAAAGTCCTTTCTGATTGATCCACGTGTCATCCTTAATTATGCTTATGACCGTTGGAGACCGCCTATAAATAGGTCTTTTCAGACTTGACTAAATACACGCGTTTACAAAGATTATTTTTAAGAAAGAGAAAATCCTGAAAACCCTAATCTTTCCATCCGCCGCCATTAAAGTTTTCTGAAGAAGCTCTGGATCGTCTTCTCTCTGCCGCAGCTATCGATCTCTAATTCTCAAGCGATCCAGACTCAAGAAGAATCACCCGATCTCTCTGTGCTTCATCGTCTCTGATTTATTTTCTTGATCGTGGTGATTCCAGATCTCAGAATCGTGGATCTCTCTCAAGTCTTCTTCAACTGTTTCTGTTCAAACCGAAAAGCTCTCAAGAAGAAGATAAAGTCAAAGATCCAGATCTGTGCTAATTGTTGTTTGTGTTTTTCTTTTCAAACAAATTTCATTGTAGGAGAACTATCTCCGAGTGGTAAGAAGTTTTATCTTCCGAGTGTAGATCCGTTTGGGATCGAGTTTTGTAGGAGCATAGTTCCGAGGTGTAGGATTGGTTTGCAATCCGAGATAGTGGAGTAGCCGAGTCTAGTGATTTGCTAGATCGGTGAGGAAAGTGGACGCACCCAAGATTGGGGAACCACTATAAATCTCTTGTCGTCTGTGTGATTGCTTGATTACTTATCTGTGTTGTGTTAATTTTTTTATTCCGCATTTGGCACGCATTTCACCTATTCACCCCCCTCTAGGTGATTTAGGTAGACAACTTAGTTCTCTCAATTGGTATCAGAGGCAGGTTGATCGTTAAAAGGTTAACACCTTGATCTAATCCTCACCAAGTTGTCTCCAGAGAAGTGTCAAGCATGAGTAAGACCAAGAATTTTGTTAAGCTCCCTATCTGCACCAAGAACAATTTTCCTATGTGGAAGGAAAGAGTTAAATTCTTCATGGAAGCAGTAGATCCCCGAATCTTCATGATTGTGGAAGAAGGTCCGCATGTTCCTATGACTGCATCAACAATAGACCCAACCAAAAAGGTCCCAAAGAAGTTGATGGACTTGGATAAGGACGAGATTGCACTTGTCTCCCTAGACAAGAAAGCTAAAAATATTATCGCAAGTGCAGTCGATGACTCAATGCTGCAAAATCTTATACATTGCCAATCTGCCAAGGAGATGTGGCAATCCCTGGTGACTCTGATGGAAGAAACTGAGGAAGTTAGGGATGATCGAAGATCCCTCTTAAATCAGAAGTATGAAGCTTTCCGACAAGGTCACAAGGAACCCATAGCTGACACATTTGAAAACTTCTTTAAGATAGTCAATGGACTGAGAGTGTATGGCCGAGTCTTTACTAAAGGGGAGCTGAATGATAAGTTTCTGAGATCTCTCACCAAAGAATGGGACAACAAAGTCTGTGCCATCCGAGAGTTTAGCAGACTAGCAGAGACAGATCCACAGAATCTATTTGGCAAGCTGATGTCCTATGAACTGCAGATCAACTCCAGAAAAGCCGAAAAAGAGAAAAGTCGCTTCTCCTCAAAAGAGAAGTCGGTTGCTTTAAAGGCTGACAGTTCAAGGAAGGGCAAAGCTGCCTCGCCAGCATCTCCTCAAGAAGTAAGTGAAGAAGAAGGCTCCGAGCAAAGCACCTCGGGCTCAGAACTATCTGAAGGAGAGTTCTCACTGCTTTCGCGGCAGTTCAAGAAATTCTTGAATAAAAAGAAGCAATGGAGAGGCAAGGATGCCTCATACAGAAGATCACGACATGACGGTGATCAGCGAAAGAATGGCTCAAGTAGCCATGACAGGTATAACTCCAAACAGAACAAACAGATTTCAACTGACATCGTTTGCTATTGTTGTAATAAGCCAGGTCACGTCATCGCGGACTGCCCTCACAAGAAGAAAGAGGGTGGGAGAAGAGAGGAAAAGAAATCCTCATACCACAAGAAGAGGACAGAGAAGAGCTTATTAGCCAAGAAGAGCAAAACTCTCAGCGACTCCGACTCATCTGAGTCGAGTGAAGAAGAGGAAGCCTACTTCGGGTTCATGGCTCACTTTAATGATGAACAAGTCCCCCAGTTCACTGGGGAGGTAAAAACTCACTCTTCTCTCTCTGAATCTGATGATGATAATGAGCAAGAGGGCTATTCCTCTGAGGATGAATCTGAACTCATGGGACAATATAAGGAGTTACTCAAAGCTTACGAAAAATGTCGCAGAGTCGTGAAAACTCAAGCCAAAGAGATAAAATCTCTACAGGCTAGTGAGAGCAGCTTGAGAGAAGAAGTCACCAAGACTAACTCTCTTCAAGAGAACTTCAATGCTGCTATGGAAGAATACAATCGAGCTCTCAAGCACCTCGACCTTAAAGAGGAAATCATCAAAGAATTGGAACAACAACTCAAGGCTGAGAAGAAACTTGTTGAGAGTTTCTCCAAGCCTAAGACAGTTCTTCCACTCGTTGCTGAGTTCTCAGCTAAGGCCAAGGGTGCTGGTATAGGCCACATTGGTGCTTCTAGTAGATCTTCTAGGAGAAACAAGACCAAGAGAAAGAATAAGGCTGCCCAGAAGGCTCTAGCTGAAGAAAAAGGGAAAGCTCCCCTGGAACCAGTATTGTTCAAGAAAGTTATCTTTCCTACGAACGAATTCGACTATGAGTCCACAATGGACACTTCTCTAGGCCGATCCCCGAGAAGCCTAAGTCAAGATACCAAGGTTGGACTCGTCCTCGTAACTCTGGCGAGAGTGTCTTCAAGGCACCTTATGAAGAGATTCAACTTCAGAACTATGGACCATATGCTCATGGTCATAACATCAAGAAGACACCAAAGGTAAAATCTATTGTGGAAAAGCTTATGAAGGAGAAGACTTCATGTAGCTGCCACCATTATGAAGCTTCCTCCTCCAAGAGTGAAGTTCCTGCTAGACCATCACTTCAGAAAATCAAGCAGGAATACACTAGGCAAAGATACAACAGGTTCGACTGTTGGTGCTGTGGCAGAATTGGTCATTTTGCCATCGATTGTTGGTTCAATCCTAGAAATGCTACAACCCCTCAAGTTAGCAACGTGAGAATGACCACTCATGAGGCTAATGCTCGTAGGGGGAGTATTCTAACTCGAGACCAAGGACCCAAACTTGTTTGGGTTCCTAAGACTAAGTGATTGTAATTGCAGGTATGTCCAAAGACTACCAAAAAGCCAATCTGGTACTTGGACAGTGGATGTTCTCGGCACATGACCGGGACAAGGAGCCTACTCCAGAACTTCACCTCAGTCTGCAACGGACCAAAGGTCATCTTTGGAGGTTCAGATCGAGGAATAACTAAAGGCTACGGTATGATTACTAATGGTAGCGTATCCTTTTCGGATGTAGCCTGTGTTGAAGGATTGGAACACAATCTCATCAGCATAAGCCAACTATGCGACAGAGGATACGTGGTTGAATTTCATGCTGGCAAGTGTTTGATAAAATCGATTGACAACATGGAAACTGTTTTATCAGGCACTCGAAGCAGAAATATTTTCTGTTTAAATTTCATTTGTATAGACTCTTCCACACCAGTGTGTCTTTTAGCAAAAAGTAGTGCATCTCTTGCTGACCAATGGCACAAGAGACTAGCACATATTAATCTCAAAACTATTAATAAACTATTCTCTCAAAACTTAGTACGTGATGCACCAAATATCAAGTGCGTTACGGACAGTCTTTGTCACGCCTGTATCAAAGGCAAGCAAACAAGGAGTTCATTTAAAAGCATAATAGGCAAGGATTCCAATAGAAGCTTACAGCTTCTTCATATGGACTTGTTTGGTCCACTGCAAGTTAGAAGTTTGGGAGGTAAGGAATATACGTTGGTTATTGTGGATGATTACTCACGCTTTATGTGGGTATTCTTTCTGAAACACAAGTCAGATACCTTCAGTACTGTCACTAGTTTTGTTAGGCAAATCCAGAATGAATACAACTGTTCCGTAGTCAAAATCAGAAGTGACAATGGAACGGAATTCAAGTCTGGAGCCATGGCAGAATTCTGCGAAAGTCAAGGTATCTTTCATGAGTTTTCCTCTCCTCGCACTTCACAGCAAAATGGAGTAGCTGAGAGAAGGAACAGAACACTCATAGAGGCTTGCCGGACCATGTTGAGTGATGTCTCACTTCCAGAGTATTTCTGGGCTGAAGCCGTCAACACCGCTTGTCACGTGTAAAATCGAGCTCTCATCAACAAGAACCATGATAAGACTCCCTACGAACTTCTAAAAGGCAGGAAACAAACCATTTCATATTTTAGAATCTTTGGCTGTAAGTGCTTCGTACTTAACAACGGCAAGTATCACACTACCAAGTTTAGCGAGAAAAGTTTTGAAGGTATTTTTGTAGGTTATAGTAGCCATAGTAAGGCCTATAGAGTATTTATTAGAAAAACTCTGGTGGTAGAAGAGTCGATACACATTGTATTTGATGAGACGAGTCTGCTGCAAAGCAACTCTTCTAGTATGCCTATTGAGGATGCAGGTACAAAGATGAAGGAACTCAGCTTGGATGAACCTACTCAAGATAAAGATGAGACGTTCATCAAGATCACTTCTACAACCCCTATTGGAGAGGTAGATGATCAAGATGAAGAACAACTCTCAGCTGAAGATGCAACTCCAGTGGCTGAAGAGATCCCAGATGCAAGGACTCTAGAGTTCAGACACGTGAAGGATCATCCTTTAGACCAAATCATAGGAGATCCTCGGGATGGCGTCAGAACTCGTCGAGATACAACTAACGAAAATTTACACTTAAGTTTTCTTTCACAGGTTGAACCAAAGAAATTTGAGGAAGCCAACTCCGACGCATCCTGGATTCTAACCATGGAAGATGAGCTGAATCAGTTCAAACGATGCAAAGTTTGGACACTTGTCCCTAGACCCAAGAGGAAGAACGTCATTGGGACAAAGTGGGTCTACCGGAACAAGATGGACGAAGATGGAACAATTATAAAGAATAAAGCCAGACTTGTCGCCAAGGGCTATCGTCAAGAAGAAGGAATCGACTTTGACCAAACATATGCTCCAGTGGCAAGACTGGAGGCGATCAGGTTATTCCTTGTCTACGCTGCACTTAAGGGCTTTACCGTCTATCAGATGGACGTCAAGTCCGCCTTCCTGAATGGCGACATAAAGGAAGAAGTGTATGTAGAGCAACCGCCAGGTTTCGTTGACTCAACTTTTCCTAATCATGTTTATTTACTGCAAAAATCCTTATATGGTCTTAAACAAGCTCCTCGAGCTTGGTATGAAACGCTGTCTACATTTCTTCTTAAAAACAAGTTCACAAGAGGAAAGATAGACAAGACATTATTTCTTAGGAAAATAAAAGGCAAGATTTTGCTAGTGCAAATCTATGTCGATGACATTATTTTTGGCTCTACAGACAACAACCTCTGCAAGAAGTTTTCTAAACTTATGCAAGGGAAGTTTGAAATGAGCAGTATGGGAGAGCTGAAGTATTTCTTAGGGCTTTAAGTGAAACAATCTGAGGATGGAATCTTCATCTCACAGACCAAGTTCACCAATGAGCTACTTAAGAAATTCGGAATGGAGAATGCAACCTCTATGAGGACTCCAATGGCCTCAGCTATGTCTCTGGACAAGGATGAGAAAGGGAAACCTTTTGATGAAACCAAGTACAAAAGCATAATTGGGTCCCTGCTCTACCTTACCGCAAGTAGACCAGACATAATGTTTTCCACATGTGTATGTGCTAGATTTCAGGTGAACTCTAAGGAATCTCACTACATTGCTGCAAAGCGAATCTTGAGATACCTCAAAGGAACACCAAATCTTGGCTTATGGTACCCAAGAAGTAATGATAGTGAACTAATTGGATTTTCAGATGCAGATTTTGCAGAAAGCAAAGACGACAGGAAAAGTACTTCCGGGACTTGCCAATTTCTCGGAAGGAGACTTATTTCCTGGAGCAGTAAGAAGCAGAACTGTGTAGCCATCTCAACGGCTGAATCAGAGTATATCTCTGCAGGCAGCTGTTGTACACAGCTTCTATGGATCAAGAATCAATTTGAAGACTATATCATGAAGTTCCAGAACGTTCCTCTGTTCTGCGACTCATCCAGCGCAATAGCAATCGCCAACAACCCAGTCTCCCACAGCCGGACAAAGCACATAAAGCTTCGATATCACTTCATCCGGGAGCATGTGGAAAACGAAGACATAGATCTACAATATGTCTCCACAGACAGGCAAGTTGCCGATATATTCACCAAACCGCTGGAGGAGTCCAAGTTTTCATTCTTCAAAACGGAACTCGGGCTGCTCAACAAAGAGGAATAGTGATGGTGGATTCAAAAACAGGCTCAGAGTTGAAGATATCAGTGGCAGTAAAATTCTCCCATGTATATGTACACGAGTAAACGAAAAATACTCGAGTAACAAAATTTCCATACTCGAGTAGTTGGTAATCTACTCGTGTATGTACTCGACCTACTCGTGTATACTCCATCTCATACTCGTGTATACTCCATCTCATACTCGTGTATGGCGATATATACTCGAGTATACGGCAATCAGTAATTTGAAAATCTCCTTTCTTTTTCTTATTCGCACCAAAGTGTTTGCCGCTCCGTAACAGGTATGATTTATCCTTATCACTCCTACTTAAACCTAATTAGGGTCATATATATATTTAGAAAAATCGGAAATCCTTTCCACTACTCATTCTCCCGAGTAGTCGTCGTCGCTTCATATTCCGGAACCCGCAGAGCTCTGTCGTTTTCGTCTCTTCCGTACTCCAGAATCGTCGATGGCTCCCTCATCCAAGATCGGAATCGGCTCAGAGCTCGCCCCTGAAGGTATAGCCGACCTCTCCGATGATTTCCGAAACCTGCTAATTCTGTTCGACACCGCCGGACTCTCGTTCATCCTCCAGACACCGTGCAAAGTCATTTTCCCTGCAGTCGAGGAATTCTACAAAAATCTGAAGGTCAAGCGCAATGGTACAGTTCTAAAATCCAAGGTCAGTGGGATCAAAATCCGTCTGGACAAAACTTCCTTAGCTACTCTGTTAAAATTGTCAGTGGTGGATGAAGAAGATGATCTGACTCCTGAAGATTCCGACAGAACCAGCCTCTTCTGTGGAACAAACCTGTATGAAGCTTATTCGTTCCGCCGTGCAGATTACAATTCAGAGGGCAAATTTCTTGTGGATGTGATTGCCAAAGTTCTTCTATGCAAAACCTATTCCCTCAGAGAAATTTCCCAAAATCTTTTTGACGTTATGCAAGTCATAGTCTGCCGGAAGAAATTCCAGTTTGGAATGATGATACTGGACAAAATCAGAGAAAGTGTGAAAAAACCAAGCTATGCCAGGATTATCTCACTCCTCCTCCATGAGATTAATCCTACAGTATTTGATTTATCTAAAGGCACTCCCCTCCATCATATGAAGAAGTATCCATCCTCTCAATCCAAAGATATGAAATCAAACTCCTCAACACTGCTCAAGCCTCAAAAGCAGCTGTTACCTCAGAAGATGAGCCCAGAGAGCCCCTTGTCTCAGATGACAGGATTCCATCTCCTCCTTTACATCACACTATTACCACCTCGGATGCAATAGTTGAGGGGGAGCCTGCCTCATCTAATCCTCAGCACAAAGCTTCAGAAGACTCTTCTCAGCAAGATCTGATCCAAGATCCTACTCCTCCTCCTTCTCCACCTCCAGAAGATCTCACCTCAGAAGTTCAAGCTCAAGAAAACCTTCTCTCTACTGCTGAAGATATTAACAGACTGATTGATGAACTCAGGTCCGATGCTCCAGTGTATCAAGATGATTCAGTTATGATATCTCCTGAGGATCACTCTCAAGCAGATCCTTCCCCTGCTAAGGATCCTTCTCCCTCCCCTGCAAAGGTACCCCCTACCTCTCCTGCTCAGTCCCCTGATAAACAGCAAGGTCAGCCAGAGATTAATCTACTGTCTGATGACGAGGACATGTCTCCAGAACCAGTGGATGCTCCTCTGAGGACACTAGACTTCTCTCTTCCCTCTTTCATCAATACAGAAGATTCAGTTGTGATACCACCCTTCAAGAGAGCTGAAAGCTCAGTTGTGATTACTGAAATTCCCCCCTGGGTTGCTCCTGTTCCCTCAGCCTCTGCCCCAGCCTCAGATCCCTCTAGCTCCTCAGATTTAGTCAGTCAGATTGGGCAAATGTTCCGTGAACAGAGAAAATACTTTGATGATTCTCTGGCATCAGTGAACAACAAGATCTCTACTCTTGAAACTGAGATGAGTAGAGGCTTTGCTGAAATTCAAGCAAACACTGATGAGCTCAAGAGACTATTTCAGTTGGGTGGCAAAGCCCTAGATCATACTATCACCAGTATAGGTGTACTCAAAGATCAAGCTGAAACAGTTGCAAATAATCAGATTCAATTGGAAAAGGATGCTGCCGCAAATGTCATGAAAGTTTGTGACGAAGTTGGAACCTTTAGAGATGAAGCAATTGCTCAACTCTCAGTAGATATCACCAAGGGGGAGAAGATAGTCAAAGAACAAGTTAAAAAAATATCTGAACAATCTCAAGCATCTGTGGATAGTCTAGTCAAAGAAATGAAAGCAGACATCCTTGCTCAACTTCAATCAGTAAAATTCTATATCTATGACACTGCTGTATGGGTGCATAATCAGAACTTTCCCAACTCCAAACTTAACCCTGCCATTATTCCAAAGGTCCTAGATCCTCTTGAAGAACATCCTCCCTCAGGTGCTCCAGATCAGGCTAACTTTCCAGCTCAGGCCAACATTCCAGAGTATGTGCCAGTCTTCTCACCTAGACCTACTGGTGACATGACTGAGCCTCCTCTTTCTTATGCTGATATGTGGCAAGATGAGTTTCCTCCAAGTTCTCAGGGTGCCCCTAGAAAGAAAAGGAAATATGATGACAGCGCTTCTGCTAGCCGTTCTGCACCAAGGAGAGAGTCTGCCCCAGATACAGAAGGTAGACCAGAAGTTGTTCATGCAGAAGTTTGGAGTCCTACCTCCAAGTCTCTTATCCTTGATACCTTGAAGCTGGTAACAGATTTTAGTGAAAATAGAGATCACTACTATAGCAACGCAGAATGGAAAGCGTATGATGTATCTCAAATCAAAATCAGATTGCATGACAGAAATTGGGGATATAACAATCCAGCTGCTCCTCCAAGGCCCAAGACCTATTTTCCCAAACCTTTCAGCTACCTGGAGAGGCAAGAGCTTAAAAGAGAAAGACTGCATAGAGGAGCCCCTTCTTGAGTGAATGAGGATGTGGATATGGACATTTAATCTTTTGAAATTATTTCTATATATATATATTTGATTCTAATTATGGCCATCTTTATTATTCCTGTTTCATTTTTTTTCAGTATATATTTTGTTGTTCTTTTTACTCTAAGTAATTCACCTTAGTGTAGAGGGTGCTGACATCTACAAATATGGGGAGATTGTTGGGATTTGTCTCCACAATATCTCAGATTTGTAGGAAGTCAGACCTTGAACTAAGATGAATTAAGGTGTATTTGATATTTTGTTTGAGTTGTATGTGTGCAGGTTCTTATTGCCAAGTGTAGACCAATGTCAGTCTATAATGGGCCACCAAACACAGGACCATACAATGTAATTCCTCATTGTGTGATCCAAGGTGTTGGCTCATGTATAGCCTCTCTATTGGGACACACTTCATCAACATGCACTTGGATCTATGGAGTATTGAAGTCTATCTCAGAAGAAATTTTCTAAGTCCACATACTCGAGTACTTCTTTAGTATACTCGAGTAAGTGAGTCTGTACTCGAGTAGGTTGGGCTACTTACTCGAGTGGATTCTTTATATACTCAAGTATGAAAGCTTATACTCGAGTAGATTTTCTTTCACTCGAGTAAGTGATACCTTATACTCGAGTAGATGGTTAGTTACTCGAGTAAGCGTTCTGGTTGAACTCGAGTAGATCTGGACTTCTTATCCTAGAAAGTTTCTAAGTCCACATACTCGAGTAGTTCTCTGAAATACTCGAGTAAGTAACTCTGTACTCGAGTAGATTGATTTTCATACTCGAGTAGGTTAGTGATCACTCGAGTAGTTTTCCTAAGATACTCGAGTAGTCTATCTTCCCCATACTCGAGTATCTCAAACTCTTATACTCGTGTAGCTCTTCAAGTCTTATCTGAAAAAATTTTCCAAGTGTTTATACTCGAGTATATTTGCTCATACTCGAGTAGGTTCTCTAAGTCACTCGAGTATTGATCCCTGCAGCACTCGAGTAGTTTCTATCTTTATACTCGAGTATATCCCTCATATCCACTCGAGTATGTAACCTCTTACTCGAGTATGTCTCTGTCTCTCGAGTGTGTCTGTTCGAATTTCCTAAATTTCTCTAAGTCAAGTTTCTTTGTGTATTTTCAAAAAGTCCTTTCTGATTGATCCACGTGTCATCCTTAATTATGCTTATGACCGTTGGAGACCGCCTATAAATAGGTCTTTTCAGACTTGACTAAATACACGCGTTTACAGAGATTATTTTTAAGAAAGAAAAAATCCTGAAAACCCTAATCTTTCCATCCGCCGCCATTAAAGTTTTCGGAAGAAGCTCTGGATCGTCTTCTCTCTGCCGCAGCTATCGATCTCTAATTCTCAAGCGATCCAGACTCAAGAAGAATCATCCGATCTCTCCGTGCTTCATCGTCTCTGATTTATTTTCGTGATCGTGGTGATTCCAGATCTCAGAATCGTGGATCTCTCTCAAGTCTTATTCAACTGTTTCTGTTCAAACCGAAAAGCTCTCAAGAAGAAGATAAAGTCAAAGATTCAGATCTGTGCTAATTGTTGTTTGTGTTTTTCTTTTCAAACAAATTTCATTGTAGGAGATCTATCTCCGAGTGGTAGGAAGTTTTATCTTCCGAGTATAGATCCGTTTGGGATCGAGTTTTGTAGGAACATAGTTCCGAGGTGTAGGATTGGTTTGCAATCCGAGATAGTGGAGTAGTCGAGTCTAGTGATTTGCTAGATCGGTGAGGAAAGTGGACGTACCCAAGATTGGGGAACCACTATAAATCTCTTGTCGTCTGTGTGATTGCTTGATTACTTATCTGTGTTGTGTTAATTTTTTTATTCCGCATTTGGCACGCATTTCACCTATTCACCCCCCTCTAGGTGATTTAGGTCGACAACTTAGTTCTCTCATTTTTGCTTCAATTTATGTATATTTTGTGTATCCAAGTTTCTTCCCTCTTGTAATCGTCTAACTGTGTTATGTTTGTGATTTTTGGCACCGCTCCTCGACCTAATTAGTGGGATCGCGCAAAGCCCTCTCTGACTTAGGGTTTCTCCTAGTCAAATGCCGTCAAGTCTCCATTTTTGCATGGTAATCTCATCTCCCCTCACTTTTGAGGAAGGTAAATTTCTAAATCCCTCTCTTGTTTAAGTCTTGCGATAAATAAATTGTCTATGCTAACATATGGATTTCCACCACGTCAAATTATTAAATATCGTCTGTGATTGTTCCTGAACAGGTCCAGTCAAGGTTTCTAAATCTTGTTTGCGCCGCTCAGCCGCCTCCATCAGATTCAGCTTCTGTTTTAAGACAAGTAGAGAAACTTCTCTCTTGCAAACATTGAACATCATTGTTTTTTCTATACTTACGATTCTATGATTTCACCATGGAAGGTTTGTTTTATCAAATAAGTTTAAATCTTGAATGCTCAATCTGATAAGTTAATAATTTGAGGTTTAATATGTTTGGAACTACATGAATTTGTGATCGTAGATATTTTTATTTGGATATTTGCTTAGATGAGTTATGTGCTCAATTGAGATATAATTGGAAGAATGATAAATTATTAGACATGCGTATTAAGTGTCATAATGATAATTGATAATATTTCTCGTAAACAAATATTAATATGATTTTAAATAATGTTCGGATCATACACATGTTTACTTGGAAGATAATTGTGTCTTGAAATGGATTTGAACTAATTGAATACTTATTATCCTACAAAGTGATATATAGTAATCTTATCACTCGTGAATATTTGAACCCGCAAAAAAATGTAAAGCTCTCTATCCAGTTTCTTTTGTGTCATCAAATCATGTTTCGTATATCTGTCTAGTTCAAAGACTCAAGCAAATATTGTTCCAAACTTGATTCCCCTTTCCATGTTTATGAACTCTACTCTTGTACATCAAAATCGATAAATTAATAACTTATCTTGATATGCTAGGAATCACTAAATCATGAGTCTTTTAACTCAGTAATATCTTAAGCAATCATTGAAAGGTAGAATTTAATTGATGCATCTCTTTGCTTGCATGGTCACGACAAGCAGAAATTTTTCTAATAATACTTGCCTCTGAACTTGAGTGTGAATCATGTGCACTCACTATAAAATACTTACTCTTCATTGATTACAGCTTATGATATTGCATTAAACATTATATGTTATACTCCGGAGTAGTCTAATAATTTAACTTGTTTATGTTTGACTCATTTACTTGTTGTCTTGTTACCCTTGCTTCATGAAAACCGGTACAAATACATTTCTGTTTCCCTTACTAGTTATGTACTTTATCTTGCTTATGTTATCAATGTTCTGAGGTTTTTTCCTTCTTATTTTGGATTTGCTTTAGCGTTCGTGTCTGCACTGCCTGCTTCCTGAGCTCGATCTACGTCAAGCTTCATGTTTTATGTTTATGTTTCATTTTCTTTACTGTCAGACATTTCTTTTATATAATTATGATCAGTAAATCATGCACAACTGTTAAGTTACTATACACATATTGGAATTAACATTATTTGCATGATTCATTCATCTGAGACTCATTGCATTAAATTTGTATCATTGCGTTGTAATATGGATTTTATTAAAATACATATGCATTAAATTTTTCACCATCATATTTCAAAAGCTCCCGCATAAAAAAACAAATAGTATTCCTTCAAATTAATTATTTTAAAGCATATTATGAGTATCATTGTTCTCGCCTAACATGCATGAATTTTCTGTTCACCAATGTTTGTGGTATCACGACTCGACCCAATGCGCACTCTGACTTTTGTTGAGACGGGTCGTGACAGTCCCTCTAACTACAAGTAGAGGGTCGATTGCTCTTTTCCAATATGACAATAAAATATATTTCTCTCCTTGATGGAGATCAGTCGTAGGATCGACACTGGGATTTAGCCCACCACTTGGGGTGGCCCGCATTTGTGTATTCGCACAGGAGGCGTTGATCGAATAACCGATTCGAGACCACGAGCGCGTTTGGAGTGTCGTTTTAACACTTTTTACGTATTTTATTTTTTATTTTAGGCATTATTTAGTGTGATTATGACATCAGGAGTAGCAACAATCATGGTCGTTCACGCCGCATGCCCTCCTACCCCATCACTATAAAGAATGGCAAGGGCTCTCAATCTAAGTCATTGTTAGCCTTGTAAGAGATTTCAGAGTCGGCGATCATATCATGGTGTGACGCCGCGAGACCACGGGATGCGACGTCCTGTCTCATTTTGGTTTTCCAATTCAATTTTCGGTAGCCTTTCCCGTCCCCCCCCCCCAACACACACACACCACACACCATGAACCCCTCTCACCACTTATAATTGCTCCATTATTGTTACCCTACCGCGATCGCAAGTGAACTTTCTACACGACGGAAGGTCTTCACCCCTTCCCTTCCCAATCCCGCTCCAAAACACTACCTCACTCTCGATCCAGGAAGCCGACAATCCTCCCTCTCGATCCCACAACATGCCATCCTCTACCTTATTCCCGCATGCCAAAACAACGAGATACCCGCGCCCTTGACACTACTGGCCGAGCCCACCGACCACCCCCTGTCCTGTCCACCCCTTTCCTAACTGCAAACACAAACTCAACAACCCCCAATCTTGTTTTATGCAGTCGAGCCTTATTACCTAAACAACCACCCACTTCACCAAAACCGACCACACCTCCCTATTCCCATCCGCAGGTTGAAGTCTCTCCAGCACAAGCACAAGCCCATAAACTCCTAATTCTGTTATGTATTATCTAAAACTACACATCTACATTTGCCACTACTAGACTCCTTTGTTTGCCATTTTTTTTGCACTTTGTGCTTTCTACTTTATTGAATGTTGGTTGATTATCACATACATGTTTGGGAAGACGTGTTTTCTTAAGTTTTTGTGAACGTTGTATTGTATTGTGAAGCCTACATAATCTTACTGCTAGACTTAATTTTAGATCGAATGAAATCATACATGCATCATATAATTTAGGTTTGTCTGAGTCCATTCTGCACCACTCACATAGACATCATTAGAGTCAGCACACCATTCACAACCTACCTTGCGTCACTTCTCGCATTCTAACACTTTTGCATCATATGACTTTAACGGGATTACCATTATGTTTGATATTATGCCAGAAGCCTCTGAATATTAAGCTCAAGCTCCTAAGAATGTTTTAGATTATAGATTCATCGCATTACATAGCAAGTTCACATCGCCATTGCATCTAACAAGTACCAGAGTGTTGTATGAATTTCAATTCTACATCATAGATACGGTCCCTCCTTATGCATGTAACTTTCTGTCAATAAGGCTATATGCCTTCTCTTGATATCACGAAAAGTTTAGATCAATTTTACTTTAAATAAGTAAAGATAGTACAAACAACTAGCAAGATCTATTAAAAATGCTTGAGCCAATAAGTAGACTTATTACTAGCAGGATATATTGCAAATGTTCGAGCCCAAAAGTGTATGGTATGGTAGAGATACTTTTGAGGGTATATTTGCAATCTGCCATACACATTTGAGTATATATTAAGTAGTTGATGTTGGTTTCCTTATTGGTTCGGATCCGGATCCAACCCGGATCCGTACCGTTAGCAACTTAGGTTTATATAATTATATAAACCTAGATCTAATTGATTCCTCTGTACCTGCCCGTGAGAAACAAAGAGCAGCCGCCTGATGCCTTGGTGAGAACTCTCGCCTGTGAGGAGGAAGTGCCGCCTGTGAGAGAAGAACGGCCTTCTCTCTCTCCTCTCTCTCTCTCTCGCTCGTGCACTCGGAGAGGCCGTTGGCCTTGGGTGTTGTTGCCGGTTTTGGAGGAGTTAGCCGCCGGCGTTGAGAGAGGGAGTTGCCGTCGGGCTTGTTAGAGTTTGTCGCCGGTGTTGCAGTGTACGTTTTTTGGAGTGGAGAGGCGTGGTGTCGACGGCGTGAGCGGGTGCAGTTAGCCTCGACGGTGTTTCTCTCTGGTGGTGGCGTTATTCTTCGGTGGCGGCGTTGTTCTCCGGTGGTGCGGTTGAACGTCGGACTTCGACGTTGAAAGTTCGGTGAACCTTGTGCGTCCGCAAGGCGGATTGCAGTCCAGATTCAGATTTTGCCGCGGATCGTGCGTGTTCGGAGCACCCACGGCGTATTCACCGGACGGTCATTTTTCTCCTATTTCTATTGTATTTGAATTTATATTTTCATTTATAAATTCTGTGGCTATTTTGTGTTCTTGTTTACTCCATTATTTTATAGTTGTGCTTGTGTGTATACCGGATTTTACAACAAGTGGTATAAGAGGCAGGTTCCAAGTAAGTGACTGATTGGACGTTCCGGTTTTATGTTTGGGTCAACGGTAGGTGACGACATCGGTCCGCTCCCTATCTTCTCAGATCTGATCCGTGAATTAATCAGATCATCTAGTGGTACTGCAGACAGCTATGGCAACGAAGAACACGGTGCTGGCAAGATATTCGGTGGAGAAATTTGACGGTAGCGGGAACTTTCGCCTATGCCAGATTCGGGTCAAGGATATGCTGGTTAAGTAGGGGTTGATCCAAGTGCTGCGGGGGCGTGATACTTTGCCCGCTCCGGTGAAGGATTCTGAGTGGACGGAGATGGATGAGCCGCCACTAGCGCTATTCGGATGTGCGTCGACGACAAGGTGCTATTCAACATCGGAATTGAAGAGTCAGCTGTCACGTTGTGGGAGAAGCTGGAGGGACTCTACATGAGCAAGTCGTTGACCACGAGGTTGTTACTAAAGCAGAGATTGTACGGCCTGAAGATGCAGGAAGGTGGTAACCTGCAGGAACACTTCAACGTGTTCAATGGACTTCTGAGCCAACTGCATGTGGTTAGTGTGAAGGTGGAGGAAGAAGACAATGCATTATTGCTTTTTACCTCGCTCCCGGCGTCGTATAAGCACATGCAGACCACCCTGCTGTATGGGAAGGATACAGTAGACGTGGAGCAGATCACGTCTGTGTTACTGTCCAGTCAGATGCTGTCGGACCCCGCTCCTGAGGGTGAGCATGCTTTGGCAGTAGGAGGACGACGAGGGAGGCAGTTCGAGAAGGGATCTGGAAGTGCACGGGCTAGATCCGCATCGAGGAAGGCAGTGGCGTGCTACCATTGCAGGCAGAGTGGCCATATCAGGAGAAATTGTCCGCAGCGTGCGCAGTTTTCTGGGGACTCCAGGGTGCGGGCAAGGCGGCGGCAGCTACGGCAGATGATAGTGATGTATCTCTCCTCATCACTAAGAGTCCATGTGACTCAGATAGCTGGATATTGGATTCTGGTGCTTCGCAGCACATTTGCTCAGATGCTGGGATGTTCAGTTCACTGGAGGTGACGACTGGGTCAGTCTTTCTGGGTGACGGCTCAGCATGTGAGGTTACGGGGACAGGGACAGTGGACATCAGGACGCATGAAGGAGCAGTGCGTAGGCTTGAGCGGGTACATCTGGTACCCAAGCTGCGCAGGAATTTGATATCGCTGGGCAGACTAGACTCCAGAGGATGCAGTTTTGCGGCAAGAGGTGGAGTTCTGACGGTGCCGCGAGGACGCACCGTGCTCATGCGAGCTATGCAGTGCGGTAGTCTGTACCGACTGATGGGGACCACGATGCGAGGTGGTGTGCCCATGATTTCTGCGGCTGACAGAGTCGATGGTCGAGGTGGTGCAGGGGATCGCCCTTCTGGTAGTCTGACTAGGCGAGTCAGATTCAGCAATCCAGTTGCGTCGACATTCAGAGATTGAGCCCGAGCAGGGATGAGTCGACTGGAGCAGGTCGGCTGACGCCTCAGGTTCTTGAGGTGGTGCTTCATGCAGACTGGTGCTTCGTGCAGATCGTGATACGTGAAGTGTTGTTTCACGCGTTGATGTCTGGTGCAGATGGTGCTGTGCAGGGAGTGCTTCGTGCAAGTGGTGGCTCCGGATCCCAAAACAAGGTGGTGGATTGTTGGTTTTCTTATTAGTTCGGATCCAGATCCAAACCGAATCCGGACCGTTAGCAACTTAGGTTTATATAATTATATAAACCTAGATCTAATTGATTCCTCTGTACCTGCCCGTGAGAAACAAAGAGCAGCCGCCTGATGCCTTGGTGAGAACTCTCGCCTGTGAGGAGGAAGTGTCGTCTGTGAGAGAAGAACGGCCTTCTCTCTCTCCTCTCTCTCTCTCTCGCTCGTGCACTCGGAGAGGCCGTTGGCCTTGGGTGTTGTCGCCGGTCTTGGAGGAGTTAGTCGTCGGCGTTGAGAGAGGGAGTTGCCGTCGGGCTTGTTAGAGTTTGTCGCCGGCGTTGCAGTGTACGTTTTTTGGAGTGGAGAGGCGTGGAGTCGACGGCGTGCGCGGGTGCAGTTAGCCTCGACGGTGTTTCTCTCCGGTGGTGGCGTTATTCTCCGGTGGCGGCGTTGTTCTCCAGTGGTGGTGCGGTTGAACGTCGGACTTCGACTTTGAAGGTTCGGTGAACCTTGTGCGTCCGCAAGGCGGATTGCAGTCCAGATTCAGATTTCGCCGCGGATCGTGCGTGTTCGGAGCATCCACGGCGTATTCACCGGACGGTCATTTTTCTCCTATTTCTGTTGTATTTGAATTTATATTTTCATTTATAAATTCTGTGGCTATTTTTGTGTTCTTGTTTACTCCATTATTTTATAGTTGTGCCTGTGTGTACCGGATTTTAGAACAGTTGAAATATTTTGCAATGCATGACTTACTTTTGTATGCTCTTCCTGAAGCAGGAAAGTCAGTTATGATTCCATCAACAGAAGCTCCTTTCACGAAGGTATTGATCTCCACATATGGATCTGAGAAGAAGTCCCATGCTTGAGAGAGAAACTCATTCTGAAGAACATATACAAACACTTGTAGGCCAGCATTTTGAAAAGTTTTTACAAGGTTTGTTTCATTGATGATGAAATCCTGAGAATCAGGGTAAATGGATTCTTTGTCAACAGCTACAGAATCTGCAAACTTTTTTATGTCTGTGATTGAGGAAGCTGCAGCATCTCGAATTGACTCATCAATCCTGTACATAAGCTTATACTTAGTTTGCTGCTTCATCTTGACCAGAACCGAGCTATTACTTGATTGAATTATGACTTGGATAGTAGTTTGGTTGTTATAACCAGCATCATTTAAGGCAGCAATGACACCATCAGTTATACTAATGCCAACATTTTCTGCGAGAAATGCTGCATGCTGCAATGGTAAGCAAAAAAAACCATGTCAAAATTGATAGGAATTAAAATAGAAAACAAAACGGGAAGTAAATTGTTCTATACTTTTTCATAGTTCAACTTGAAAATTTTGCATAAAAAAACTATGCAAATTGTCTAATAATGAGATCACTAATTTTTGAGGCAAAGAGGACCCGCTATAAAACACTCTACGATTATAAGAATGATGAAAACTTGACAAGGTATAAAGTCGTCAAAAAGAAGCTAAACGTATGGTAAGTAAAGCAAAAAAAGTTTGGCTTATGCCGAGTTTTCAAAAGATGCTCGAGCTAGAGAGAGAAAGACGAGATTAAGTTAAGTTAAATGCATAAAGGATAAAACCGATACAGTTTTGAAGAATGATGTGACTATTGAAGAGCGATGAAAAATATATTTTTATCAACTTTACAATAAAACAAAAGACAATGAACTGAAATTGAAAAAATTAAGTAAATTCGAGAATTATAAGAACATAACGTTTTATCGTAAAATTTAAGTATCAGAGGTAAATGAAGTTATAAAGAAAATGAAAAAAGGAAAGAAGGTTTTGTCAAACGATATACCCATCAAAGTATGAAAATGTCTAGAAAAAAAAAGAAATTTTGTGACTTATATATTTCTTCAATAAGATACTGAAGACAAAGAGAATGTCAGACTAATGGAGAGAAAGTATCTTGATACTTTTGTATAAGAACAAAATAGATATACAAAATTGTGTTAATTACAGAGAAGTTAAATTAACGAGTGTTGGAGAAATTAGTATTTTGTTAGAGTTCATTGGCAGTTAAATGTAATCTCATATATCTTTATTATATAAAGGAATATAGATATCTGGGAGGAACACCAAACTTTCAATTACAGCCATCAGATCTCAAAAATATTATCATCCGTTGGAAAGAGTAGGAGAGAGGGGGAAGAGAGAGAAGAGAGAGAGGAAAGAAAGAGGGGAAAATGGCGGAAGAAAGAGAGGAAGGGAGAGGAAGAGGGAGAGAGAGGGAGGGATAGGGAGAGAGAGGGGGAGATAAATTAAATTTTTTATGTCAAAACGTACATTTTTTTTACAAAACAAAAATTGTAATTTTGATTTATATTTTTTACGGTCATTTTGAGTACTCATATGTATATGTTGCAGGCCCAACCCGCATTGATGCGGGCGCATCCCATCTTGATGTGGGTGCATCCCGCCTTGATGCGGGCACAACCCGCAGAAATGCATCGAGTACGGGCGAAGCCCGTGCGGAGGCAGGTGAAGCCCTCCTGGATGCGGTCGAAGGCCTCCCGAGAGCATCGAGCACGGCCATAGCCTGTGCGAAGATGCTCGTATATATATATACTAGCATCTTCGCACGGCCTGCCGGCCGTGCTCGATGCTCCCTGTTGTCTTGGGTGCTCACGGGCTTTGCCCGTTCGCACCCAAGGAGGGTTTGACGGTTTGTGTTCAATGTTTTCGGGCGGCCTTCGACCGCCTCCACCCGAGCTCCGCACTACAAAAACTTGTGATTTATTCATTATCTCTATTGTCTCAAGTGCTCGTGGGCTTTGCCCGTTCGCACCCAAGATGGATCAAAAATTTGATTAGGGTTGGGGGAGCGAAGGGTTCAGGTTTTTTCTTTTCTGTGTGGGGGTTGCGGGAGAAATGAAGGAGCGAATATGCAGGTGTTTCAAATGTGGGACTCTTCTGAATTTTTGGGTAATGAGTGTGGATCCTTCGTGGCTGTTTTTTGTAGTGTTTTTTATGGACTCCTTCATGCCTGCCGGTCGTGCTCGATGCTCCCGGTTGCATTTGGTGCTCACGGGATTCGCCTGTTCGCATTCAAGGAGGGTTTGTCAATTAATGTTTGATGCTCTCAGGCGGCCTTCAACCGCCTCCACCCGGGCTCCGCGTCGCAAAAGCTTGTGATTTGTTCATTGTCTCAGTTGTCTCGGGTGCTCACAAGCTTTGCCCTTTCGCACCCAAGATGGATCAAAAATTTGATTGGAAATTTTTTCTATCAAAATGAGAAATTGCATGAGATTTTTTTCTATCATCAGGATCGGGCGATGAGAATAGATTAAAAAAATAGATCAAAATAGAAAGAAGTGATGGTGACAGGGGTGGGATTTGGAACCTTGATGCAGGCACCGGTGAGGGAAGCGCTGAAGAACAGAAGTAGCCGTCAACTTCCGCGGAGGAGGTCCGGTGGAGGCGCACAAACAACGACCAGAGGAGAGCATGTGCGTAAACCCTAAAAAGAGATCAAAATAGAAAGAAGTGATGGTGACAGGGGGGTTGGGATTTGGAACCTTGATGTCGGCGCCGGTGTGGGGAGCACTGAAGAAGCCATCGCTTCCGCTGGCGGAGAGGAGGTCCGGTGGAGGAGAGCCTGGGCGGAGGAGAGCCTGGGCGGAGGAGATGCTTTGGTCGGGCGGTTAGGGTTGGGGGAGCGCCGGGCTAATGGTTTCTTCTTCTTCTTTTGTGCGAGGGTAACGGGGGTATTAAGGATCAGATTTTTGCTAATTTGGGTCTCGTGCGAATTTTTCAAATTTGGGACTCTTGCATTTTGTCTGATTGTGGACGTGGATTTTTTTGGTTTTTTTGTAGCTTTATTTTTTTTGTGAGGATGACATGTGGTCTTTTGGAGGTTTTTTTTAAATAATGTAGATATATATATATAATTTCATTTTTTCCCTCTCCACATTTACGACATGGTATCAGAGCCTAGGGTTCGCATGTTTGCTCGCTAGCCGCCAACCCCTGCTTCGTGTCTTCAGCTTCCGCCAATCTCTGCGCCGCGACCCCCGCTTCTTCCGCCTAGCCACTTCCGCCGCGTCCTCCTCTTCCGTTTTTGCTCGATCTCCCTCGCCGCCTCACATCCGCTCCTCTCCTCTCGCGCAGCACCTTCCACTTCCACCACTTCTTCCCCTTCCGCTCTTCTCGCGCCTCCTTCCTCTAGGGGCGCTGGTTTCATGGATTTTTGATTCCCTTGTTTCCGACGTTCCCTCTTTATAAAAAGAGCTAAATAAAGGCAAATTTTATTGCTCCAAAAAGTTGAATAATACAAAGGTATGCTCCCCTATTTATAGAAGATGGGGGAGAGAGGATAATACAACAAGCGATGTGGGACTAATTACAAGTCGCACGGGCTATGTGGTTTGACGAAAGGTTTGACGTCGTCAAACCGCAAGACTATACAATGGAGACTAACTACGCGGTTATAGTCCTGGAATGCCACTGAATCGCATCAGAGGATAGCCGCCAGACCGCAATTGCGGGTTGCCATTACACCGCAGCTGCATGTTGCAACCAGACCGCAGCTTCGGGTTCCCACCAGACCGTTGCTGTGAGTTGTCATCAGACCGCAGTTGTGTGTTGTCACCAGAACGCAACTGCGGGTTCCCACCAGACCGCTATAGCGGGTTGCCACCAAACCGCAGCTGCGTGTTGCCACCAGACCTCAGCTGCGGGTTGTCATCAGACCGTAACAGCGGGTTGCCACCAGACCGCTGCTGCGGGTTGCCACTAGACCGCAGCTGTGGGTTGCCACCAGACCGCAGTTGCGGGTTGCCACCAGACCGAAACTGTGGGTTGCCTTCCAAACTGCAACTCGAGCCTGGACAGCTCTGCGAGAAGTCGGACAACAACGACGGTTAACCAAACCGCCAAGATCTGCTAAACAGTCAGTCCGCCAAGCCAAATTGTCAGACTGCCAAACCAGCAGACCGCCGAGACTAGATCGTCAGACCACCCGAACTCAATAAGTTTCAACACTCTTCTTTCTTATTTTCTTTCCTTCGTCTTTTATAAGGCATGTAGGTTCTTCCCCTCTTTCTATGAGGTCTACCTTTCTCTTCCGACATCCATCATAATTTCTTGTGTGTGTCCTCGATTTCTATTCAAGATCTTCTATGGTCGGGAGCGACTCCTCTACAGATATGTCTTCCGGTGGAGCAGTTCCTCCTCTTACTCCGGCCTCCGTTGGATCTTGCCATGTAAATCCGGAATATGGCACCCCTCAAATCACCACTATGAAATTGGATGGCCCAGCTATCTCCCTTGGTCACGCTCTATCATTCTTGCCCTCAAAAGTCGTCGGTTGTTTGGTTATGTCAGTGGCACGACAAAGGCACCTTCTTCTATTTCTTCTCCTGAGTGGCCTCAGTAGGAGTCTGAGAACCCCCTGGTGATGTCCTGCCTGCTTAAATCTATGATGGAGCCCATCGCTCAGAATTATCTATTCTTGGATGTTGCAGTAGATATTTAGAAGCGCGTAGAGACCACCTACTCATGCCGTGGAAATGCGGCTCAGATCTACCAAGTTTGACGTAAGATATTCCTCCTACGACAGGGTGATGGACCCCCCTTTGCATACTACTCGGAGTTCACGCAACTCTATCAGTAGTATGATCTTTTTGATTCTCTGACCCTCGTGTCTCCAGAAGATGCGGTACTTATGAGAGCAAGGGAAGAACGGAATCGCATCTTCAAAGTTTTTCATGGCTTACACCGAGAATTTGACCTGATTAGCATTCAAATCCTTGGACGCTCTCCTCTTCCATCATTACCAGAGATGTACATCCTTGTCCAACAGGAATTCGATCGTCGTCTGACTCTCCTTCCAGAATCTGTCACTGAGGGATCTGCTCTTGTCACTCTTTCTCACCACGGGGTTCCTCTCGTGATACTAGATCGAAGCCTACGGAGAAAGATCACATTGTCTGTAATTGTTGTGGACACGTCTGTTCCTCAATCTCTGGATTCCAATGCGGCACCCCCCGCACTTTCAGCTGAAGAAATTCTGGCCTTTTTCGGTTGATGCATAGCTCTCCTGCTGAGCAGTCCAGTTCATCCTCCTCTTCCTATGCCCACCAGGGACGTGCAGGTGCTCATTATGCTTCTACCCACCTATCCTCACAGTGGATCATTGATTCTGGAGCCACTGATCACATGACTGGGTCAGACATAGGTAGGGGTGCAAGTTGAGTTGAGCCGGCTCGAAAGCTGCATGAACCAGGTCGAAAAAAGCTCGACTCGAGCTCGAGCATGTGAAGCTCGAGCTCGAGCTCGACGAGCTTGAGCTCGATTACGAGTCGAGATTGATTACGAGTCAAGCTTGAGTTCGAATATTATTGTTCATGAGCTTGTGAGCCGGCTCGCGAACTTTTTATTCCTATATATTTTTTAAAAAAATTAAAACTATAAAGAAATCTGGCTCATGAGCTACAAAGCTCGTGAGCAACTCGAGCTCGTGCTCGATAAGCAGGCATTGAGCTCAAGCTCGAGCCTGTACAAAATGAGCTCGACGAGCTCGAGCTCGAAATGATTAGCTCGAGCTTGAGCTTGGAAATTTTGTCAAGCTCGACTCGTTTGCACCCCTAGTCACAGGTTGTCCCATTCCATGCTCCTCTCTTACACTCTCCTTTGTCCTTCATGTTCCCGCTTTCGCTGGAAATCTTCTGTCTATTAGTCATTTAACTAACTCTATGAAGTATGAACTGCTCAGGAATCTTTTTCCAACCTCTTGTGTTTTTCAGGAGCTCAAGATGGGGAAGGTGATTGGCTCTGGTAGACTGTGCAACGGGCTCTAGTATTCAACTCTTCAGCATTTACTTCATCCAACCTTACTCCGCCTCCAAAAGCTCTTCATACAGTTTGGGCCTCTAATTTGGATTCCTGGTATTGTCGCCATGGACATCCTCTTATTGCTACTATGAAGTTGTTTCCTACTATTTACTACTTTGTTTAGTATTTTTCATTGTGATGTAGTTCTCTTCCTCTTATGTCTCCACATAACCCAGTTCCATTTGTTCCTATTAATACTGATGTTTGGGGCCCCAGCCCTACTGTGTATATTTCTGGTTGCTCATGATTTGTTTCTTTTATTGATTGCTACTCTTGTTCTACTTGGGTATATTTGATGAAACATAAAAGCGATGTGTTTTCTCTCTTTCAACGTTTTCATAAAATGGTTACTACTCAATTTGGTGCTACCATTAAGATCTTGCGCAATGACAATGGCCACGAGTATATTGACTCCCACTTAAAGAAATATTTGAGTGATTTTGGCATCATACATCAAACCTCATGTGTTTACACCCCTGCTCAGAATGGGGTAGCTAAGCGCAAGAACCGATATCTCCTTGAGGTTGCTAATGTCACCTCCGGATGAATCTCCCTAAATATTATTGGGGTGATGCGGTTCTCACTGCTGCTTACCTCATCAATCGTCTTCTTACTCGTGTTCTCAAATTTCACTCCTCTGATCACTTTGGGGGTTCGTCCCACTTTCCTATCACCTTGTTTCTTTGAATGTGTGGTTTGTGCACCTCTATCCCAAGACCAAACTCGACACTCGCGCTCTGAGGTGTATCTTCATTGTCTACTCTCCTACCAAGAAAGACTATATGTGCTTCCATCCAATCGCCAAGCGGATATTTGTTACTATGAACGTCACCTTCTGGGAATCAGAAGCCTATTATGGGACCTCTCTTCAGTGAGATACCATTACTATAGAAGTGAGTTCCCCTCCTTCTGTTCTTTTGCCTATTCCACAATCTACATTGCATCCTCCTGTCCCTAGTGATCGGGTGCTCCCACCTACACCTGGGGACCCGGTGATGCCTCCTCCTGTCCCTAATGAATAGGTGCACCCACCTACTTCTGGGGACCCGGTGATGCCTCCTCCATTGCATGTTTACACGCAATATAGGAGGGGCATGAACACACAGGCCTTTGTTACTCTACCTTGGCCACCACCCTATCCATCTCTAGGTATCGATAGAGGTAGTTATGCGTCTGCCCAACATCCTCTTTCTCACTTTGTGACCTATGATTCTTTG